>OY755244.1:50339773-51021059 GCA_963576725.1 Azorinus chamasolen
GGCGTGTTTATGGAGTAAAAGGTGAAGATGGCATATAATGTGTGCACTATTTGACGCCTGCAACAATGATTTTTATGCAAGAAGGTGGATATATTTCACTATTAAAGTATTGCTTTTGCCATGTTGTCCGTCGGTCTGAAGACCAAATGGTTTACGATAAATAAATAGAGAACGCTTTGGTCCAACATCCTGAAACTTGGTAGAGAGGTTTGGCATGATCAATAGATGACCCTTTTAAGGTCAAGGTCACTGGCTGGACAGAAATATCATTTTCACTCAATAACAGAGAAATGCAAAGGCACATGACCATTAAAATTAATACTCTGCTTGGTCACGACTAGAAGATAACTGCAATTGATTTTAGGCCATTGCGTCGAAGGTCAAGGTTACAATCAACTTTGAATACAAGATTGTTTCTGATCAAAACTAGAGAACGGTTTTGCCTACGTTCTTCAGACTTTTTTTTAAAAAGAAGAACTCAATGGTGTTTTAGGTTGCAAATTGTGCAGACCCTGATGTATAACAACATTGCTAGATGACAAGTGATTTGGATCAACACTGTTTACAAATGTACAAGTGCTTTTATCTCTGTTACGCCGCCCAAGTGTATTGCGAAATACTGTGACATATCCGCCTCTTCATATAAGAGCGGTTGTCAACTCTAATTAAGTTCCTCTGAGTCAGGTGAAAGTTCTGGAATTTAGGAGTATCTGTATTACAAGATACATTTAAAGACAATTATCCCTTCATCGCTGAATTTTTATAATGGAATAGTCCACCAGTGTTTAACATTAGTATTCACTCAGTATGAAAGGCTTAACCATTTCCTCCATAAATACGCCTTGCTACGCCTCTGTAATAACCACTTCTTGAAACCATTGTGATAAATAGAGCATTTGCTCCTATAGGAGCAAATGCTTTATTTATCACAATGGTTTCAAACTACAAAATTCTAAAATTTTACCTTTCTCTAGTAAATGCTCCTTATGGGTAGATTCATTCAAAGAGATTGGGTCTAAAATAGCATACCGAGGAAAGGGTTAAACTTGCTAGAATATTTTGAATGACAACACAGTTTATACCTTGACAGAGGGCTGCTCAAGGACGCTTCTGAACTGGGTCATCACCATTTGCAAATGTCTACGAATTGTGAATAAAGAAACGCTTTACTGAGGTCAATAGATTGCATTTCAACTGAATATATTGGCACACAACATATCACATCTACCAGCGCAACGTCTCAGTAGGTAACCTTTCTTTGAAAGAGCATTTGAATGCAGTCTAGATCCAAATCAGACAGCGCATGTAGCAGTATTCTGTGTTTGCTTAATAATATAGATCAGATTTTACAGTTTGTGGAACAGCCAAACAACCTTGTGTTTTATAAGCCGTTGTAAAACTCGGCTAAAATTTTCGATGTCATTATTTCTTACATGAATATACATGAGGTAAAGGGTTAAACAATTTATATATGCACTTATTGTGGATATTTTAAGGGAAACAAATTGAACTTTAACCCTTTCCTCCGTAGATACGCCTTTCTACGTCTCTGTACTAGTCACTTCTTGAAATCATTGTGATGAATAAAGCGTTTGCTCCTATAGGAGCAAATGCTCTATTTATCACAATGGTTCCAATGCTACACAATTCTAACATTTCCCTTTTCTCTAGTAAATGCTCCTTTTAAGTAGATTCATTCAAAGAGGTTGTGTCTAAAATAGCCTATGGAGGAAAGTGTTAAAACGGTTAGAACAAGCATAACAAATTACTAGTAGCTACTGTCATATATAGATAATACATACCTACTTTGTTATTACACCGCCGTGTATATTTATACGCTAAAACATTAATACAAGAGTCAAATATTGACATTTAGATAAAGGTCATTTAACATATTTTGCAGAGCCAGACGCCGATGTCTGCCTTTAAACTATTCACTCATAAGCTAGTTTTAGACCAAAACTCTGAATAAATCTACTCTAAAAGGAGCATTTACTAGAAAAAAGGAAAACATTAAAATTGTGTAGTTTTGAAACCATTGTGATAAATAAAGCATTTGCTCCTATGGAGCAAATGCTTTATTTATCACAATGGTTTCAAAATGTGACTTTTACAAAGTCGTCGATATGAGGGAATGGGCTAAGACAGACATCGGCGTCTGATTTTGCAAACTAATCTAAATGGCATTCACGAAACACCAAAGTACGCTTAGCCATTACAATTATCACAAGCAATGGTATTGTTATTGCCAGTAATAAAACTGAAACTGTAAAAAATAAGGTTTTATAATAATATACATATCAATGTTTGGTCCTTTAATTTTTGTCTCGGTCATAAATTCAAGCGAGATGAAACAAGCCACTGACTATACAGGCCATAAGTTTATTTTCTTGTCGAATTTTACAGCCAATACATTTTAGTCGAGACAAATTCTAGAGTCCAATATAAAAATGTAGATAATTCTTACATTTTATAATTAAAATTTATGTGGTAATAGTAACGTTTTAGCATGTTTACACATTTCGTGAACATAATCCATTGAACAAGTTTGCAACATCAAATTCCGATGTTTGCCTTTAATTAACCTCTTCAACAATTTAAATCCTTTTTGCTAATTCACCTGCTTTGAAATGGTGGTAGCCATAACAGCTCACATATATATTTAACCGTTAATTTCGACACCAGATATTATCTATAGAATCTATATATTGTATATGCAATCTATAGAATGGTAATTATTAAACATACGTCGATATATTTATGCAAAATATTTGTATAAAATGGATGTACATGTAATTGCAAATCTAACCACCCTAAGCAAACTGGACAGACTAATGAATAAATACACTAAACCATGCGCCGCGTTGTATTTCCTGTGATGAAGTTATTCAAGATGTAATGTCTCGGTGTAAACAAACGCGTCTAGTGTAGCAATGCGTCTTATATAACGGCGTTTCTTGCATAACTGTGCCCTGTATAACAGCACATGTAACCATTAAGTCCTATACTATCTACAGTCATCTCGCCCAAATGAGATTTTGGAATCCATCCATTTGTCATATTGAGGGAGCATCGCAAACATTTATGGGATCGCGGGAGATAAAAGGTTAATATTACAATGCGTCTTGTGTAACAGCATGTCTTCTATACCATTTTAAGATGCCACCACCACAAACACCGTTCACCATTGTTACATTAATCCAGTGACAACAAAAATGTTGTAATATATCTGACAAACATCACATTAGACCCTTTCTCATCACACGTTGACAACCAATGTGCAGCAGCTGGTCTGAGGAAAAACTATCATTGACCATTTTCTTTTCCACATTTGGTCTTCGTTTCTGTATCAGCTTTACACCAACCATCCATCTTGCAATTTATACTGTATCAAGTATAACAGACTGACGTTAAAACTGCACTACCGCGTCTTGGGTTATATGCATAGAAACTTCCGAATATGGCGGAGGTGCTTCTGGTCTAGATCCGGGTAGTTTTACATCCGGTCTAAACATCAGTTTCATTCTCTGTAAAATGAATACATGTATATTTATAAGATAGATGAAAAGTCATATGTAATGCTCAGTGCTTTAACTAATGAACATCGATGTAAGAAACAATTTATGACTTTATGCATATTATTTTTAAAACGGAAAAGGGAATTTTGACCATGACGGAGACTGAAGAGAAAAATCTACACAACTCCTTGAGTAAACAGAGCAGACCCTAAAACAGCTGTCTGATCTAGATCTACTCTTTTTGCAAAGGTGCAAAAAGGCGCAATTGTCAAGTAAAGGTTAATAACTGCATGAAACCATACATATTGAAAAAAGAAAAACAATACATGTATAGACGGTAGAAACCCTCTAATATAACCACTACGAGGAGGTTTAATTGTGCGTCTTTTTTGTAGAATGAAAGTTTTACAGAAAACTCCTATGGGATCATTCTGTATTTCATTCGTCCTTCATTAAACAACCACATGCTGTTGGCCCTTTACTCCATATAGAGCCTTTCTGCACATTTGCAGACAGAGAAGATCAAGATCAGACGGCTCCTGTAGGAGCCGTCTGAACAGGGTCTGCTCTGTTTGCTTACGATATAATAATTATAGATATGATTCTATAGTTTCTGCAATGGCCAAAATGTCATGTGTCCATGTACTATTATAACCATGAATCTAATTAATATTCATGATGTCATTATTTCTGACATAAATATTCATGGAGCAAAGGGTTAAGGTTATTATGTTGTCTTTTGGAGGACTCCTACTGTTTATTACTGCAGTAGAACCCATTTAACTGGACATTTAATTAAGAACAATTTAGGAGTTTTAGCCAAAAAAAGTTGCTTAACCCTTTACCTCATAGGATATTTTTAGACCCAGCCTCTTTGAATTAATCTCCCGAAAAGGAGCATTTACTAGAGAAAAGATATTTTTTATTTTTAGAATTTTGTAGTTCTGAAACCATTGTGATAAATAGAGCATTTGCTCCTAAGGAGCAAATGCTCTATTTATCACAATGGTTTCAAAAAGTTACTTTTACAGAGGCGGAGAAAGGTGTATTAATGGAGGAAAGGGTTAAAGCAGGGTGAAAGTCAGACAGAAAGCTCATCTAGGAGCTTTCTGCATGACTTTCATCCTGTATTAAGCTGCCGCCTGTCTGAAAGACCGGCTTTGATATTATTTTTATGTCCGGTTTAGAGAGGTTTTACTGCATTCCATAAACTTCAGCACGCTATTAGTGAACTGAATTCGTGATAATCTTTTACAAACCACTCGGATCCAGTTGAGGAGCCGAGTAACTCGGGTATCTCTTTACACCCCAGAACCCAAACTGCTTGACAATCGAATCTTTTGATATGTTTTGAATAAATAAAGGACATCTTGCGAGGCTCGCTTAATAACATTTTCTAAGACGAGATTAATATCGTTGTGTACAAAATGATTATGAACATCATATTCTTTGTATCACATAACTTATCTCGACTAAAAGTGCAGTTTTTGACAGGTTCTACATGTATATTTCTACATGACGGCGTGGTGTTTCTACATGATGTTACAGCTTATATTGAACGTATGTAATATAAAATTATAGAGGATCTTACATGAGTGTTCATTACAACCACAGGGATCTATACCGCTTCATGATAGTCTATATATACTGTACAATAAACAAGGGTTCTAACTTACAGACCAGACAACGGTGTACCTCAAGTACAAACAAGTCTGTAACTCTTACATTTTATATGATAATTTCATAATTCTTTCGGCTACTGAAATTAAAGATATTTCACTACCAACTAAGTATACTCTTCTGACGGTATCAAATGCATTATTATAAACCTAACAACGATTTTCTTTAAATTTTACGTGTTTTCTGGACCAGTGACAAACGTTCGCTCATCCCGGTCTCACCCTATCACAGCGATAACCTGACCATATGCAGTTCAAAAGATGGCATGATTCAATAAAACGACTCGGTTCTATCATCGATCTCCATCTTTTTAGTCCCCAGCATCAAAAGAATGATGTAAAACTAGCGTGTTTTGTCAGTTAGCTTCAAATCGCCGAGGAAGGAGCCATTGTACGTGACATCACGGATTTCCCAACTTTTCCTTCGCTCATCCAATGAAATGGCCCCATTCAAATTTGTTGCAAAATGGCACCATCCGAAACAGAAACATAACGACAGACGGAATGGCCGCTGTTGCTAGTGGCTTATTTATTTAGAGGACAAAACGAATGAAGATTGGTCATAGAATTGGGTTGTTTTATTGAACCATGCCATCTTTTGAACAGCAAATCGCCAGGTTATTGCTGTGATATAGTGAGACCGGGATGAACGAACGTTTGTCAATGACCCAGAAAACACGTTAAATTTTGATACGTGCATACGTTACCGTCAGAAGATTATATTTATTTGATTGTAAAATATGTTGGCTTTCAATAGCCGAAAAAATACAAAATTATCATTGAAATTGCAAGAGTTACATTCATATTTGTACTTGTGGTACACGGATGTCCGTTCTGCTAGTTGGAACCCTTGTTATTATATACATTTAGTACATATAGATCCCCATGAAGCGGTACAGACCCCTGTGATTACAACTTGTTTTTGTGAAACGAGTTTACTATAATAATATAACATGTGTTTAAGTGAGTGTAATATTCATTATAGTAAACGAGTTTCATGAAAACAAGTTGTAATGAACACGAATGTAAGATTCTTTTTTATTACACAACCCTTAAAAAGTGTCTTAGCAAATGAAACAGACTATTTCAGACGGCTGCCTCGGCCATTGTCTGCAGCGTAGTACATCCGGATTCCAACTGCTCATTTCCCTTAAAAAATGCGCTAGTGCATTTTCGCGATTTACGGCACTCTGTTTCGGCACTCCCACGCGGCAGATTATGTGATAAAATACCATAAGTACAGATACAGTTTTGGTATTGATAGAAACTGTAGAATCAGATCTATTATGATTCCATAAACAAACAGAGCATATCCTGATCAGACGGCCCCTGTCCTACAGGAACCGTCTGATATGGATCTACTCTGTTTTCAAAGGTTTCCTTAATGTAGGAAATGGTTCCATCCATTTTTAATTCATCTGTACTTCTGTAACTTTGCAGCAAGGTTTTATTATTTAGCATTAAAAGCAAGGTCATGACCCCACTCTTTCCCCGTCATCATTGAAGCCGTGATCACCTTTGCATAGAGTTTTGACCCAACGTAGTGACTATTCAAGGTATACAATATTTCATTTTAATAATGCCCAGGTTCCGCTTCTCCCATCCCCGGGAGCTGGCAACTTACCTCAAGAAATGTTCCAGGAGTTTTTATGAAGTAGTAGAGCATGTATGATGGAATGACTCCCACAGATGACAGGGCCATAAGGGCGCCGATCCCGTGGGCCCACAACGGGTACTCATATTCTAGGTACTTCACCGGCTCGAATTTGAACAGGTAGAAAAGGAACACCCCCTAAAAATAGAAATTGACACACATTAAATTCTCTCCACAACGGCCAGTCAAAAGAATTCTTATTCTGGACACGTAGATCGAAAAAAGACTATACATGTACATGTAGTTCTATTTGTTAGACCTATTAATACAATATTGTATTTATATGAAAGATGTTATAAATAGAACTACGGTCTTTTTCGATCTAATGCCAGCGATTCTGGATTATTGAGACGGGAGGTTGCTTAACCCCACTTCCCTCATATAGATGTGCTTTCACGCATTTGCAAACAGAGTAGACCCAGATCAGACGGCTCCTAGAGGAGCCGTCTGATCAGGGTCTGCTCTATTTGCAAGTGGAATTTGAAACATCTGATTCTTCGTTTTCTAAACTGGCTATAATGTTCCACCTTCCATAGTTCATTATCACTGTTTTGGCCATGAATATTCAGTAGGTATTGAAATTTTGGAATAAACATAGAACTGGGAAAGGGTTAAAAGAACTTACCAGACATATGCCCGGGGTTGATATGAGCCATGCAAACTTCCAGAACCTGCCAGGGTAGTACCCGAACATGGAGTGAAGGTTTTCGTAGAACCGATCCACACCTAGAATATAAGTACAGTAAAAACTCGATACTACGAACACTCAAACACGTACCCTTATTGATCTTTAACACATGCGGCAACTTAATGCAGGGTGAAAGTCATGCAGAATGCTCACAGAGGAGCTTTCTGAATGACGTTCACCCGTCATTAAGCAGTCACCTGCCTAAAAAGACATAAATTCTTCATTACTAAAATTTCGTAGTATCGAGTTTTTATTGTAAAATAATTAATGTGTTGCATACTACGAGTGAATGTGTGAATTACCCGTGTAAGCAGCTTGGATCCAGATGGGACATCGAGTAACTTGGCGTCTCACCAAGAGGCAAACAGCTTTAAGCTATTTGAAACCCTGACATTAAAATGTTGAATTTTTGTGGGGAAATGAACTACAGTCAACTTTCATTATAACGACCACGATCGCTTCCACAGAGAGTGTCATTGTATTGAAAATGTCATTGTTATGAACATTAAGTTATACAATAACACCCTTCTGAACTGGACGTTGAAATTAGCCTCAATACCGACCTGTAACACAGGTGGCAGCTTAATGCAAGGTGAAAGTCACGCAGAAAGCTCCATGGGGAGCTTTCTGCATGACTTACACCCTGCATTAAGCAGCCACCTGCCTTAAAAGATCTAAATATTGTTTTACTAATTTCGATTCAGAGGGGTTTTACTGTATACGTTTCCAATATTCGTGTCAGTATAAGGAATATTCCGTTATATCGAATGGCGTTGTAACGAGTGTTCACTGTACATATGTACCATGTACAGTAAAACCTCTCTTAACCGGAATTCTAGTACAGAAGAATTTAGATATTTTAGGCAGGTGACTGCTTAATGCAGGGTGAAAGTCATGCAGAAAGTTCCTGTAGGAGATTTCTGCATGACTTCCACCCTGCATTAAGCTGTCGCCTGTCTCTAAGGCCGATATTTATACTAAATTTAACGTCCGGTTAAGAGAGGTTTTACTGTACCTTGGAAAGGAAATGGGCAATTCTTTTTTGAAAAAAAAGTGATCAGGGTGTTGCAGGTTAAGAGTAGTGAATCTCTCAAATTCAAAGGAAATATTAAAACCAACCCAAGAGAAAACTTATCCTACTCAAGCATGACTTCCTTGTACAGCAAACCGGACGTTCAGTTTAGTATAAGTATCGGTATTGGAGACAGGTGACAGCTTAATGCAGGATGGAAATCATGCAGAAAACTCCTCCAGCATTAAGCAGCCACCTGCCTAAACGTATCTAAATTCGTCTCTACTAGAAATCCAGTTTAGATGGGTTGTACTGTATCTCTTCAAGTGTGTTCCAATGTTACCGTTAATAATTAAACATATCTTTATTAGCAATTGCCATGTGGCATGAATTACTGTTTTAATACATGTAGGCTAATTAAGATTATAACTGTCTAATTTTTAGTAAAATAGACTTAAATTTTAAAACACAGTTTGTTAAAAAGCAGCGCTTCAGATAAAGGTGCGTACCCAAATACTAAAATCGTCATTTCTTCAACAAACTCTGTAGTGTAACCACTCTTTAGAATCGTCTCTTCGAGACGATTCTAAAGAGTGGTCACAGTATATAGTTTGGTGGAGAGATGAAGGAGTTATTATGATTTAATTTACGCATCTTATTTGAACCTCTGTGAAAGAGCACTGCCATATGGGTATACCAGTAATTAAATGAATATCTAGATTGCGTACTAACACAAAGGTACTCTGGTAGACGGAGAAAGGTTGATTTGTGGAGAGATAAAGAGATATATCTAGAATAACACATGTTGAAACAGATAGAGAGAAAGAGGATGGAGATAACATATACGGGGACAAAACAAAACATACTTAACTCTTTACTCTATGAATAATCATGTAAGAAATATTGACACAATGAATATTGATTAGATTTATTGTTGTTACATGACCATGAATCATATCTATATTATTTCATAAGCAAACAGAGCAGACCCTGATCAGACGGCTCCTATAGGAGCCGTCTGATCTGGGTCTACTCTGTTTTCAAAGGCGTACTTACGGAGTAAAGGGTTAAAACTCTTAAACTTACCATAACCCCAGGATACGGCAATACATTCGAAGAATATCAACAGGAGCAAGCACAGACCGCTGGCCGCGTAGAAGTCATATAGTTGATACATGTACATTCCACCCTGTAAAAACATGATTACTTAACCCATTACTTCATAGGCTATTTTTAGATCCAACCTCATTGACTAAAACTACTGAAATGAGCTTTTTACTAGAGACAATGAAAGCTTTAAAATTGTGTAGTTTTGAAAACATTGTGATAAACAGAGCATTTGTTCCGATGGAGCAAATGCTCTATTTATCACAATGGTTTCAAAAAGTGACGTTTACAGAGGCGTCAAAAACGCCAATATGAGGGTTAGTGGAGTAGAGCCTGTCCTAAGCGACAATTCGTTTTTTGAACATAGGTGTCTTAAAATGCAGGTGGTTGCTTAATTCAGGGCAAAGTAATGCAAAAAGCTCCTTTGTATTACTTTTAACCTGCATTAAACTACTACCTGCCTAACATACCCATAATTACACCTCTTTTTGTTGACCGCTTAAGGCAGGTTCTTCTGTATATCATATGAGAGGTCATTGGTTATTAAACTGTGTGAACCTTTTATCTAATAGATACCAATATAAGAAATAATGACATCACACATAAAAAGTACTCGTAATAGACTTTTTAACAGTATTATTAACCTTTAACCTGCTGAGCCAATTATTTTTGCAGAATTTACTACATTTTCAAGCTATAATCAATTTGCCAACCTAAATGCAATCAGGGTGTCAAACATTTGGCTCCTGATGAGACGCCGAGTTACTCGGCGTCTCATCTGGATCTAAACTGTTTGTATAGGTATTCACTTATCCGCTAATAGCAGAATAAAGGGTTGTTTTACAATCGTAGAAACTGTAGGATCAAATCTATATTATTTCATAAGCAAACAGAGAAGGCCCTGATTAGACAGCTCCTATAGGATCTACTCTGTTTGCATAAGTGCATCTAAGGAGTAAAGGGTTAAACTATTAATTTCATCGCCAGCCCCTATGTTGTGACCGCTCTTTAGAATTGTCTTGACACTTTACTCCATATATACGCCTTTCTACGCCTTTGCAAACGGAGTAGACCCAGATCAGACGACTCCTATAGGAGCCGTCAGATCAGGATATGTTCTGTTTGCTATGAAATAATATACATGTAAATATGATTCAACAGTGTCTGTCATTGGAACAAATTCCTTTTTCAAAATGCTATTATAAATATAGTTAATTAATATTCATGTATTCATGATTTCTTAATAAATATTCATAGAGTAAAGGATTAAAGAGAAGATTCTAAAGAATGGTCATAACACAGGCTTAGTGGAGAAATATATGTCCTTTCCAATGTGGATGGCATTATATGAAACAACTCTTTACCTTTTTTTGAAAATTTAGCATGAAATATTGATTTATTGCTATCTAAGCTATGAACGTTTGCTAATCATATTGCTTGGTTAGGACTATTAACCCATTCTCTCATATTGACGCCTTTTGATGCCTCTGTGAAAATCACTTTCTAAAACCATTGTGATAAATAGAGCATTTGCTCCATGGGAGCAAATGCTCTATTTACCACATCGGTTTCAAAACTGCACAATTCCAATTTTTTTCTCTAGCAAATGCTCATTTTCGGTAGATTTAGAGGTACGATCTAAAAATAGCCTATAAGGGAATGGGTTAAAACTGCTTACACTAACTCGTTCTCTTGAAGACAAAGTCAATTGCAGTAGAACCGCAATGGGTTAAAAAAGGACTTTTACAGAGGCGACAAATTGCGCCAGTATAGGGAAGGAGGGGGGGGGGGTTAATATAAGCTCCAAATGTTTCCAGTATCCTCAGTGCTTTGATTTACCTCGGTAACGCACGACAATCCGACGAGATATGACAAGAAACAGATGACTGCAATGAATAACTCCCTGTGTCTGTTCAGCACAGACGGGAACTCGTCAATTAACGCAGTGAAGAAGCCTTCCATCGTGACAAACTGGAAAGAGATCAAAAATTAATTTTTTCGATACTGAATTAAACTCCGAGTTATTGAATTAATACCCAATAGTTTTGTTTCACCAGAGAAGATTAAATTTACTTCTCCTGGAAAGTAAATCGACGTCTTGTATTAAAAGAATGTCCTATTTTACACCGTGTTTTCAAAGCTGCAATTCACATGTACAGTAAAATGTCTTAGACTAACACAGCCCCCGTAATCCCACATATAGGATACTGTCAAACAGTGTAGACCCAGATCAGATGGTTCATTCAGATGAGTCTTCTGATTATGATCTGCACTATTGGCTACATTAACCCATTCCGTCATATAAACGTGTTTTCACGCATCTGCAAACAGAGTAGACCCAGATCAGACGGCTCCTATAGGAGCCGTCTTATCAGGGTCTGCTCTGTTTGCTAATGGAAGTTGATAGATCTGTTTCAATACTTTCTAAAATGGCTACACTGTTCCATCTTCCATAATGAATATGAATATTCAGTAGGTATTGAAATTTGTAATAAACATAGAACAGGGAAAGGGTAAATCAAAGCTTTTTCATCGTCTCATCAAGATCAAAGCTGTTTGACACCCATTAACTCTTTACTACATAATACATCTTTAAACGAATTTGTGAACAGAGTAGACCTAGATCAGACGGCTCCTATAGGAGCCGTCTGATCAGGGTATGTTCTGTTTGCTTATGGAATAATACAGTTTTCTACAGTTTCTGCTTTGACAAAATGTTCATGCGTTAATATGCAATTTTAAAAATATATATCTAATTAATATTCGCGATGATATCATTTCTAACATGAATATTCATGGAATAAGGGGTTAAGCAGTTTCTCATAAGTCCTGAAGTAAATAAAAATTGCTTCAGATCTGAGTTTAAGTAAACATAACTTTTAAAAGTACGCATTGGGCTAAACTTGTCACTCGTCTCCGTACCTTCAGTTAATTCTTTCCCTGTTCAATATTCACGTGAGATATAATGTCACCATCATTATTTAGTAGCTAAATTTTGATCATGTAAACTTTTCAAGGATTTTTTTTATTTTGACAAAAATGTAGAACCATATCTATGTATATCTATATATATATACACATGTATATCAAATACAAACAGAACAGACCCTGATCAGACGGCTCCTATAAGAGCCATCTGATTTGGATCTACTCTGTTTGCAAAAATGCATGAAAATGCGTTTATACAAGGGAAAGGGTTAATGAATATTTATTCAAGGCTCCTCCTATTACAATTATTAATATACAATAGAACTCTGATGCGACCACTTAATGAATAAACATTGGTGCCGTTATAAGCAGGTTGTTGCTTAATGCAGGACAAAAAAGTAATGCGGAAAGCTCCTCTAGGAGCTTTCTGCATTACTTTTGTCCTGCATTAAGCTACCACCTGCCTCTACCACCCAGAAGTATACCTCATTTAGGTGGTTGCATTAGAGGGGTTTTACTGTATTTCAATAATGGTATCAAATATATTAAAAAACAAACTTGTTTGCAATGGAAAACAGAGGAGAATCATCTATGCAGCAGACACTGATTAGAAAGTGCTTACAGGTACTACCTGATATGGGTCTTCTCTGTTTGCAAATGCGTGAAATGGCCTTTATATGACGGAAAGGTTTAAGCCTGGACGAAAATAATACAGGTAGCTCCTAAATGAATAGTTTTCAATGGTCGCACACAAGAGGGTTTACCGTACAGTGAAAACATCCGAATATATCCGCTTGTCTTTCTTATTTTTCAGAGAAGCTGTGAACAAGTTAGGAGACAGATCTTTAATCAACGTCTTTTCATGCATTTGCAAACAGAGTAGACCCAGATTCTATAGGAGCCATCTGATCAGGGTCTGCTCTGTTTGCTTATGAAATTATGACAGATCTGAATGAATAGTTTCTAACAATACCAAAATATCCAATGCATATATGCAATTACAGTTGAACTTCGATATCTCGAACTCGGATGACTCGAACTTCGGGATAACTATTAACCAATAATAGTGTTATATATGATACATAATATGTATGGTCCCTTGAAGTTCGAGTTATCGAAGTTCAACTGTATTTAAAATTCGGTAAATAAATATTTATGAAGTCATTATTTGTTACATGAATATGCAGCATGTAAAAGGTTAATATTTTAATAGTTAACCCTTTGTCTGCTGAATATTCATGTAAGAAATAATGACATCATGAATATTTATTGGCTGAATTTGTACTATGGTGGTATACAAGCAGGATGTGTTGGTATTGGCAGGAACTGTAGAATCATATCTATATCATTTCATAAGCAAGCAGAGGAGCCGTCTGATCTGGGTCTGCTCTGTTTCCAAAGGTGTTAAATGGCTACCTGCATATTCATGACAACATGTTCGTAGGTATTAGATTCAGACGAGACCCCAAGTATCTTTAACCCATTCCTTCATATTTTGACGCCACTGTGAAAGTCATTTTCTGAAACCATTGTGGTAATTAGAGCATTTGCTCCACAGGAGCAAAATTTTAATGCTCTATTTACCACAATGGTTTCAAAACTACACTATTCTAAAGTTTTCCTTTTCGCTAGTAAATGTCCCTTTTCGGTATATTTATCTCAAAAGAGGCTGGATCTAAATATAGTTATGAGGGAATTGGTTAATCACACTGTTTGTGGTTAGACTTTGGTACCTTTATTGGTTGGTCTATATCTTACCTGGCTATCCATTCTCAACATTAACAACATAAGAATGAACATAATGGACAACCAAGACGATATGAAGTATCTTTAGTCGTTGGTTGGTCTTTATCTTACCTGCTTATCCATTCCTAACATTAACAACATAAGATGGAAAAGAATGGACCACAGTGGCGATATGCGATACCTTCTGTTACTGGTTGGTCTTTATCTTACCTGACTGTCCATTCCCAACATTAACAACATAAGAAAGAACAGAATGGACCACAGAGGCGATATGGGTAGCTGAACCATGGCGCTGGGATAGGCCAGGAAAGTCAAACCAGGACCTATAATAAATCACATGTGTTTGGTACAGTGCAGTAATACAGTAAGTGTCACAAACATTTGTAACAAATATTTATATACATAATCGTACATGTGCTTTAATCAAACAGCATTAGCATATATCCTAGATAGAATCTTTATTTACATCTCATCAATACACATTCAGTAAATATAAAACACATATACAATAAACATTTCAAATAGTGCATAGCCATTCCATAAAGGAATTATAAGAGATGGTAAAAAATGACATTGCATGTCATATATAACACACATGTCTATAACATCACAGTATGACACAAATAAAATCGGACCACTGCAAATTGCAATACTGATCCAATATACCAAAACGGTCTAAAAAATGTAATGCTACCCTTATTTCTTTTGCGTGATATTAAAAATCTAAAAATCCCGGCCATTTTGGTACGCAAGAATACTTTTGACTACCTGGCTTCAAATAATGAAATGAATAAAATGTACATTTGTATACGAATATAATATACCGTAAAACCTCTCTATAACAGCCACTAAATTGTGTTAATTAGTTGGTATTTATAGCAGGTGGCTGTTTAAAGCAAGGTGAACGTAAAACAGAACGCTCCAATAGGAGCGGTCTGTTTTACATTCACCTTGCGTTAAGCAGCCACCTGCCTTTAACACAAAATACTTGATGTAATTTGGTGACCGTTATAGAGAGGTTTTAATATAATGTATTGATTGTTTATATTACACCTCAGTATGAATACTTTTTAGTTAATGAATTGTAACAGTTTTGAATGTGGGTCAAACATGCACTTGTATTTGCAAACAATGTAGATCCAGTTCAGAGGGCGAAAAAATGAAGAATATGGATGTATTAAATATGACTTACTTCATAAAACAGATTAGCAGTTATACATAGAAAGAAATGTAATTATACTTATAGTAGAACCTGTTTTAAGCGGTCATCAAAAAAGAGGTTTAATTATGGGTCTGTAAGGCAGGTGGTTGCTTAATGCAGGGCAATGTAATGCAGAAAGCTCGGAGCTAGGAGCTTTCTGCATTAGTGTTGACCTGCATTAAGCTGCCGTTTCTGTTTTAAGACTCCTGTGTTCAATAAATGAATGGCCGATTAGGACAGGTTCTACTGTACTGATAGACCTGCTTAACCTTATATCTAACAAAGTTTAATGTAAGCCACCAATCATTACGAATATTAATAAATTTAAATATTGCAGGAGTATCAAGAGCAGGATTAAACAACTCAAATTTACTCACCGGATGCAGCAACTTCGCTCACCGGAAGTTGCTGTTCACGTGCCATAAAGCCAATCACAGAGAAGATAACAAAACCAGCAAAGATACTGGTACAGCTGTTTAAAATGGAGATACATATGGCATCTCTGTAAAAGAAGTTGAAAGTTTCGGTAAGTACTTGCTAAGTTGCTATTTATCCTGTTGTGTAAATAAAAATATGCGAAAGATCATCTTCGTTTTGTGTACACAGGCGCAGCAGACGACAGCTAACGTTGGCTTAATCTTTTGAACAAATAGACCAATCGAATTACGTCGAACTACTTTTTTGCGGATTAAAACTCCATGTAATTTCCGACAAATATTTGCAAGTCATGCTACAGAGAAATAGAGGAAGCCATATATTTCATACACCCTACAAGCATGTAGTTTTAAGAGCAAAAAGGTCAGCGAAATAAAAGAATACATGCTAGTTGAAAAATAGAGTTGTTTTTCAATGTTAGCCCTTGGTTCGTTTATACAAAGGTGCATTTTTTCAATAAAACATGTATTTTATATGATCTTCTCACGGACAAACAAACCAATATTCACCTACAAATTGCTCTCTATGTTTATACAAATAAGTAAGAGACACAATTGTAATAAGGTGTTTGTCCATATTTATCTCTATAATTATATTAGTAAACAGAGTAGACCCTGATAAGACGGCTCCTGCAGGAACTCTCTAAGCTGGGACAGCTCTGTTCGCCAAATCGTTTAAATGTGCAGGATTAAAGGGCCAGGGGCCGTACTTCAGATGACTTAACCAACTCGAAATTTAAGTATAGAAGAACTGAGAGCTTGTTTTGTAAGTTGCTGCTTAATGCAGAGGGAAAGTCACGCAGAAAGCTCCTCGATGAGCTTTCTGCATGACTTTCACTCTGCATTAAGCTACCACCTATCTTAAAAGACCAATTATAATATAGTAAACTCTTGACTATTCGAAGTTTTTTATTATAGAAAATTGTATACCTTTTTGCCGGTGGCTGCTTAATGTACATGACTTTCACCCTGTATTAAGCTGCCACATATCTTAAAGATCGATAATGATACGTATTTTAGTGTTCGAATAATCGAGATTTTGATATACTAAGTCTTGTTTTACAGTTCGAGTGATCGAGGTTTTACTGTAGATGACTTACTTGTAAACATTATTGTTGTATTTGTTGTAACTCCCCAGAGCCATAAGGGAACCCAGACCGAGTCCATAAGAAAAGAATATCTGGGTGACAGCATCGATCCATGTCTACAAATCAGTAAGAAATAATTTAATCAATGGAATGATATTTCAGAAAAGAAGGCCTTTGTCGTATAATGGGACACCTTTTTGGTCCTTACTGCAATATTTGCCATTATGGACAAATTGACTTGGCATTAAACGGAAGATGGGCGAATGAAATATGCAGCTTTAGACCTCTTATGTGTTTACGTGCTGGAAGTAGAGCACCGGTCATCCTATACAATCAGAATTCATACTTTATACCCGACCAAGGAGACAGTGATACTAGAGAAACTGGTAAGAGACGCAGAAGGAAATATGGCAATATTTAGGAAATATGGGAATATTTAGGAAGTGTCGCAATATTTAGAAAATACGGGAATATTCAGAAAATATGGAAATATCTAGGAACTATATTGGTATATTTACGATATACATTGTATTGGGATATTTAGAAAATACCGAATACTTAGGAAATATGGATAAGCGTCGGATACATGGGAATATTTAGGAAATATGGGAATACTGAGGAAGTGTTGCAATATTTAGAAAATACGGGAATGTTAAGAATGATACTAGAGAAATAGGTAAGAGACGTAGAAGGAAATATGGCAATATTTAGGAAATATGGCAATACTTAGGAAATATGGCATTTTTTTTTAAAGGAAATATGGGAATATTGAGGAAGGGTTGCAATATATATATATAAAATACTGGAATATTCATAAATATGGGGATATTGGTATATTTGCAAATATATACTGTGAAAAATTCTGGCAGAGGGACACTTATTGGCTGTAAAACCTTCTGAAAGAGGGATCATTATTTTCAGTGGTTTTACTGTACATATGTAAGAAAGCGTTGACGACGATGTAACTAGTGGTGATATTGATCAAAAGCATAGATAGCATATGTGAATTAGATATTTTGTCTGAAAGAGCTTCTTCAACACCCCTCCCCCCCAAAAAAAAAATAAAATAAATAAATAAATAAAAATAAAAAATAATAATAATAAAAAATAATAAATAAATAAAAAACCACAACAACAGAACAAAACAGAAAAACAAACAAAAAAAACATATGGTGTGAAAAATAAATAGGATACGTAAATTAAACATGTTTTTCTGGCAGAACTTTTTTATCTCTCAACAAAACGCTATAGTGTGAAGCATAAATAAAATACGTAAATTAGACAGTTTATTTAGCAGAACTCCTTCATTTCTCAACCAACAACTACAGTGTGACACATAGATAAGATACTTTAATTAAGTAGTTTTTCTTCCTAGCAGAGCTCCATCATTTCTCGATCAAACCTTATGGTGTAAAGTATGGATAAAATACGTAAAATAAACATTTTCAATCAAAGAACCTTCATTTCTCATCTCAATTAAACTCTATGTAGTGAAGCATAAATACTATACGTGACTTTTTCTACCAGATGTCCTTCATCTCTCAACCGAACCCTACGGTGTAAAGCATAAATGAGATACACTAATTAAACATTTTCAAGCCTCTTCATTTCTCAAATAAACCCTATGGTGTAAAGCATAGATAAAACATGTAAATTAACTCTTTCGCTGCCCATTTTTGTCTTCTGCAATTTTGTCGTTTGCTACAATTTTTGTTTTTTATTTTTCTTTATTTTTGTTTTCAAAAACAATTACAGTAAGAAACATTTTGGATCCTGATGAGACGCTGAGTTACTCGGTAGGATCCAAACTGTTTGCATAGGTAATCACAGATGTGACATTGGCAGGGAAAGAGTTAAACATCCTTCATTTCCCCCACCAAACCCTATATTGTGAAGCATAGAAAAGAAACGTTAATTAAATATCTTTTGAATTTCAACCAACAAACTGTAATTATGACAACTCTATAGAAGCGTCGTCTGGAAAAAGCAATCCTGAAGTTCATGTATGGTCAAAGCATAGGTTTTTTTTTAGAAATGACAATTTTACTGTTGAAATACCCAGCTTTATTTTTGACCCTGATTTATGACAATGATAATTATAATGATTACGTCAGTAGCAAGGCTGACAACTTACACTGGAATTCTTGATTTTGTCAAAGTCTGGTAGGAGGTAGAATTTAATGCCATCCCAGGCCCCTGGGAGAGTGACGCCGCGGATGAGTAGAATTGTCATGAAGACGTAGGGAAAGATTGCAGTGACGTAAACGACCTGAAAGGTAAACAGGAATTCGTGAATAAAACCTACCGCTTCTGTTAGAAGCGTATCATCGGAATATAAACTAGGTGGCACCTTGTCAGTTTTATAAGAATAATAAGTATTTTTAGAATTGAAACATACGGCATTTTTTTGCAGACGAAATTTATTCAGTGTTAGAAATGGACAAACTATAGATAAAATGGATATTTTTTCTCTGCATTTTGATCATGGAACAAATACACCAAAGCAATTCCAACAGACAGTTTAAACTAAACGATTTTGTAAATTGATAAAACTGGATTTATCATCAAATATTTACTACAAAAATGAAAAAAAATATGATTGTGTAATTTTGAAACTATTGTGATAAATATTTATCACAATAGTTTCAAAAAGTGACATTTACAGAGGCGCCAAAAGGCGTCAATATAAGGGAATGGGGTAAGAGCGGATTGCTGCTAAATGCAGGACAGTAATGCTGAAAGCTCTTATAAGAGTTTTCTGTATACCATTGGTCCTGAATTAAGCTACCACCTGTCTCTACAGCCCAGAATTATTCCTCTGTTTGATGGTGACATTAGAACGTTTTTACTGTACAGTAAAACCTCTCTATAACGGCCACTAAATTGTGTTAATTAATTGGTCTTTAGGACAGGCTCCTATAGGAGCGTTCTGTTTTACTTTCACACTGCTTTAAGCAGCCACCTGCTTTTAAGACAAACTACTTGATGTAATTTAGTGGCCGTTATAGAGAATTTCTACTGTATAAGTAAATGGGGAGATAAACGGCGAATTTAACGGATTACATGTATTGTTTGACATTAGACAATGGTCTATAATAGTATGTCGTTTTCGTACACAGTCTGGAATATGTTATACATGCATACTTGCGATCAAGTGGCTTCATTTGCAATATTTAGACAAATGTTTAAAACAAATTGATTGTGAACTTATAACAATATGTAGCTTTTTATTTATACTAAATGTTTGTTAGTAAATACGTCTATTAGACACGTGCACTTATAACGAACACTGATACAAGGAAACTTTGCTAGTAGATATATTAATTCAACTTCTTTTTTTATTAAATGTATACTGAAATAACAAAATAACAAAAGTTGGATGTAGCCAGATGACAACAGTAATAAAGGCACTCAGGATAACAAAAGTTGGATGTAGCAAAGCGACATCAGTAGTAATGTCACCGAGGTTAACAAAAATGGATGTAGCAAAGTGGACAGTAGTAGTAAAGTCACCCAGGATAACAAAGTTTTATGTAGCAAAGTGGCAATCGTAATAAAATCACCAAGGTTAACAGAAGTTGGATGTAGCCAACTGACAATCGCAAAAAAATCACCCAGGGTAACAAATGTTGGATGCAGCAAAGTGACAACAGTAATAAAATTATCGAGATGGACAGAAGTTGGACGTAGCAAAGCGACAATAGTATTAAAGTCACCGGGGTTAACAGAAGTTGGATGTAGCAAAGTGAAATCGTAATAAAGTTATACAGAATAACAAAAGGTGGATATAGCAAAGCGACAACAGTAGTACTAAAGTCACCGAGGTGAACAGAAGTTGGATGTAGCAAAGCGGCAACAGTAGTCAGTGAGGACTCATTAAGCGCGCTTCAATGTAAATGAATTAATTATCTGCTACTTCTCAAACAGAGTACAACCAGATCAGAACACATATGCAAACAGTTTGGACCCAGAAGAGACATCGACTTTTTTGATGTCTCAACAGGACCCGAACCGTTTGACACTCTGATTATATATTTTTTAAGAAAATGGAAGATGTTTTCACAACCTTTCCAGTCCACTTGATGCCTTTCCAGATGCAGAAATAGCACATGATCCAGACGGCTAGGAGACACAAGGCGATCTGCCAGCGTACGTTACCAGGGTGGTCTATACCGTCCGAAATCCGGAGCACGTAATTCCTGAAAAGAAATTAAAATGACGGGAAAGGAACACGATGAATTATCAGTGAAGCATAATTAAACCATACCCTGTTGAAAACATAATAGGTTCTTAACCAGAGCAACAGACAAAGTGGCGTACTCAAATACTAAAATCGTCATTTCTCCATCAAACCATATGGTGTGACCACTCTTTAGAATCGTCTCTTCGAGACGATTCTAAAGAGTGATTACAACATAGGGCTTGATGGAGAAATTAAGAAGTTATACTTGGAAATGTTTTAATTTACACATCTTATCCGGACCTCTGTATAATCCTTTGCTCTATGCAAATACCTTTTCATGCCTTGGCAAACAGAGTAGACCCAGATGACGGATAGTACTTAATTTCGGTTCATTTATATTTTTGAGAAACTAGTATCTGATTGCCAAACAGCCTGGATCCTGAGGAGACGTTTGGTTACACGGCGTCTCATCGGGATCCAAGTTGTTTCATCTAATAAATATTCATGATGTCATTGTTGCTTATATGAATATTGAACAGGTAATGAAAAGAGGTCATGTCGAATAAAAGAGAGAATAAAATAGAGGGGAAACAGAGAAGAACTGAGAGAAATTGAGATAATATGAAGGGAAATAGACTATGTCAGAAAGAGAATAAGGTATAGAGAAAGTGACAGTGAGAAACTGAAAGAAACAGAGAGAATACAGTAGAGAAAAGACTGTTTGACATCATGTTGTTATTGCTTACAAGGGTATTCATCAGGTAAAGGAAAGTCGATAAAATGTACTTACTCCCAGAATTCTCTGACCGGTGACTCGTACTTGGTCCCATCATAAAACTGCTTGCACGTGTAGTTCTCATACGACGTTGTCTCGTTAAGATATAACGACTTGCTGACCTGAAGGGAAAAACACACCATATGTTTATGATAAACCATATCTCAATTCAGAAAGACATTTTAATCTTAGTATTACAATGCATGCATACAGTAAATCCCCTCTAAACCAGACTTTCAAATTAGAATTAATGTCGGTCTTTAAGCCAGGTGTCAGCTTAATGCAGGGTGAAAGTCATACAGAAAGCCCCCAAAAAGAGCCTTCTATTTGACTTTCATCCTGCATTAACTCTTTCCATCATATAATGGCATTTTCACGCATTTGCAAACAGGATAGGCCTGCTCTGATTGATAATGGACGTTGATAGACCTGTTTCTTTAGTTTATAGAATGGCTACAATGTTCCAACTTCCATATTTCATTATAACTATTTTGCCCATGGATATTCAGTAGGTATTTGGAATAAACATAGAACAGGGAAAGGGTTAAGCAGCCATCTGCCTAAATAAGACATATATGTTTCTTTATTTAAATACCGGTTTACCGGGGTTTACTGTAGTGGCCGCTCAAAAAAGTAATATAATGTTCATCTCCTTTGCCACCCATTAGAACCTATTCAGATTTGATGATTTGTGTGATAAAGAGTGGCTGATCTGGTCCTACACTGTTCACAAAGCCAAACGTTTACAACAGGACTTAATCGTTCGTATATTTCGTATATGAATGAGAGGGATGTTTCAATGACAGCCAGTGCATAGTGTTCAGAGCCTACAGAGGGGTTCTATATATCCACACCTCTCTGGGTATACACTATGCGCCCTATCCTTCATATAAACGCATTTTCACACATTTGCAAACAGAGTAGACCCAAAGCAGAAGGCTCCTATAGGAGGCATGAGGGTCTGCTCAGTTTGCTTATTATATGATATAGATCTGCTCTGTTTGCTAATGGAATTTGAAATATCTGTTTCTTTACATCCTAAAATGGCTACAATGCTCCGCCTTCCATATTTCATTACAGCTATTTAGTTCTTGAATATTCGACAGGTATTTAAATTTGGAATAAACACAGAACAGGGAAATGATTTACCAATGGGGGACAATACTGTATTAGTGTATTGAACTTGATATAGACCCAGATCAGCCACCACATTTCTGAAGTCTGACCATGGGTCAACACTGTTTCACACTTGTCAGTGTGACACTATACTACAGTAGAATCTAACGTCTTTTATCGCATTTGCAAACAGAGTAGACCCAGATCAGAAGGCTCCAATGGAGCCGTCTGATCAAGGTCTGCTCTGTTTGCTTATGATATAATATAGATAATATTATTCAGTTTCAGCCTGAGCTAAACTATCATGTGTTCATAGATTATTAAAATGAATAATCTAAACATGAACATCCAAACAGGGACTCAAATCTAAAAAAGCAGGTGGTTGCTTAATGCAGGGCAAGATCGATGCAGAAAGATTTCTGCATTACTTCTGGCCTGCATTAAGCTACCACCTGCCATACAGACATATAATTAGACATTTTGATGGTCGCTTAAGACATATTCTACTGTATATCTGCTATAAACTAGTGGACATACAAATAAATCGCCATGTAGAAACTTATCAGCTGATCTGGGTCAACATTATTTTCGAATTTCTCATATATACTTTCTCAGTGATCTGCTTAATTACTCTAGGTCTGACTTGCCTCTATAAACGCAGTTTTGTTTAGTTTCATATGGCACCTGTAGGGAATATGTTCTCGGTCATACGTGGACATGCACTTGTCTGTATTCCACCAGTGGTTACAACGGGACCATGGCAACTCACTCGTGAAGGAAGCGAATAGGTAGAACAGTCCCCATGCCAGAATCACGATGTAGAAGATGTTCAGCCACGCCGCCATAACCGCCGCAGCGTAGCCGACCCCTGAAAACATGAAACACATATTACATAATTTGCGTATGCAAAAACTACTTGGCAGATTAACGATCTATACACCCACCCCTCCCTCCCCATCGTCATAATTATACGCCTTAAATTAGGAAACACAAACCATAAAATACCTTGCCCATGTACAGGCCAGTGCTGTTCCTCTCCTGTCTTCTAATAATGTTCTCCATCCACCCTCCCTCTCTCACAGCCTGCCCTACTTCTCCTTCACTCCCCGTCCCACTCCTACACTCTTACAATGGCTTTCTCTACACACTACTATGTCTGTCTGTGTCTGTGGTGTCTGTGTCTGTGTCCCTGTCTGTCTGTATCTCTGTCTCTCGTCTCTCTCTGTCTGTCTGTCTCTCTCTCTGTATGTCTCTGTCTGTCTGTCTATCTGACTGTCCGTCTGTCTGTCTGCTCTCTCTCTCTCTCTCTCTCTCTCTCTCTATCTCTTGACTCTATTGCAGCACCATTCTCTTCCAAATTATTTCTTTATGAGGCGATTCTAATAAGTAGCAGCAATATAGGGATTGACTGAGAAATATGAGATGTTGATAGATTTACATTGTACACACGTCTTACCTATACCTCAGACTCACGCACGTATTACCTTTAAATGCCGGTGATATTTTCCACACGCCTATTCCCCCAATGCTGAGCCACTGACCCAGGGCTAACTCCAGGAAATACATTGGAACACCAGCAAACATCATAGTTAACAGGTATGGTATCAGGAATGCACCTGGAAATAATATACAACACTATTAGATGGCCGACATGACGAACAAACCTTAACGTACCTGCTAGGAAAAAAATCTAAAATGTTCGTCCATTTCACTTTTATAAATACAAGGTACAGTAGAATCCCTTTAAAGCGGCTACAGAATGAAGGGACAATGCCGTCTTGCAAAGCAGGTGGTTGCTTAATGAAGGACGAAAGTAATGGAGAAAGCTCCTGTAGGAGCTTTCTGCATGCTTTCTGCATATCTTTCGTCCTACATTAAGCTACCACCTGCCTGTACGACCCATTACTAAACATTGTCTTGGTGGTCAGGTCACAGTAGAGAGGTTTTAAGTTACAGTAAAACCTCTCTATAACGGCCACTAAATTGTGTTAATTGGTTGGTATTTAGGACAGGTGGCTGGTTAAAACAAGGTGAAAGTAAAACAGAACGCTCCTATTGGAGCGTTCTGTTTTACTTTCACCTTGCTTTAAGCTGCCACCTGCCTTTAACACAAAATACTTGATGTAATTTAGTGGCCGTTATAGAGAGGTTTTACTGTATATTGAATTTATCTCTAAGATATGTAATCAGAGTGTAAAACAGTCTGTATTCTGATGGAACATCGACATACTTACTCAATGTCTACATTATGTACAGGAGTCCCAGTATCTACATACCTATACGAGCCATCTGATCTGGGTCTAGTGCTGAAAATGTTACTGGAAATTTTTAATTGTTTAATCGGGAGTATGTAGTAACCGCGATTAACCGGTTAATCGGAGCTCTGTCACACAATCATTCAAACATGAATACTCCGTAAATCGTTAGTTTAAAATGCGACTGCCTATATATCAAAACATGATGAAAGAGCAATGAGTAGGTCCATTGTTATTATCAATATATGTACATAATAATTGCCTGGGTATTATTATTAATATGTTTCTGCGCACAAGAAAGGTAACAGGTGTTCAAGCTGCAAACACGTGTATTTCTGCAATTGTTTACATCTATCAGCTGAGAATACAGTACAGTTCAAAGACCGTCTAAAAATACAATATTGCGGGAAGCTATTAAAGCTTGTGTTATGCATAAACCAAATGTGGCTTCAAACTTGAGAAAAGAAATGTACAGACAGAGTAGTGTGTAGAGAAATTTTGATGACATATCTTATCATTATAACGTCTTATCATAATCAGATATTTCCATCACAATTCTTTCGAAATTTTTCAGACCAACGAAATTCGATCGGTTTGATGTGCTAAATAGAACAATCAACAAATATACTTAAACCGTTTTATCGAACATGGAAACAAATTTAAAAGTCTTTTTATGACCGTTGTAACCTTTAGCACTCTACTGTCAAACTAAGGGAAGTAACTAGTCCGGTTAACCGGTTACATATTTTGTAATCGATTAATCGTCATTTCGTAATCGGCAACGGATAACCGGGTAATCGCTTCAGTACTAGTCTACTCTGTTTGCAAAGGCACCTCTATCAGGGAAACGGTTAACCCTTTCCCTGATGAATATTCATATAGGAAATAATGACGTCATGAATATTAATAAGATTATTTTTTATAATGGCATATGAACACAGAACATTTCGGCTCAGGCAGAAGCTGTTGAATCATATCTATATTATATCATAAACAAACTGAGCAGACCCTGATCATACGGCTCGTATAGGAACCGTCTGATCTGGGTCTACTCTGTTTGCAGATGCGTCAAGATGCGCTTACATAAGGGAAATGGTTAAACATATAGCAAAACTACTCTAAACAGGACGTTAACATTAGTATCTCTGTCAGTCTTTCAGCTTAACCCTTTCCCTCATATAAACGTGTTTTCAAGCATTTGCAAACACAGTAGACCCAGATCAGACGGCTCCTAGAGGAGGAGCCGTCTGATCAGGGTCTGCTCTGTTTGCTAATAGAATTTGATAGATCTTTTTCCTTGCTTTCTAAAATGTCTACAATGTTCCACTTTCCATATTTCTTTATAACTAGTGTGTTAATGAAGATTCAGTAGGTATTGAAAGTTGGCCTAAATATAGAACAGGGAAAGGGTTAAGGCAGGTTGAAAGTCATACATAAAACTCCCATAAAGATGCCCTTAGCAAACAGAGTAAATCCAGATCAGACGGTTCATGTAGGAGCCGTCTGATCAGGATCTGCTATGTTTGTTTATTACATGATATAGATATGACTGCAGTTTCTGCCATGTCCAACTTGTCCTGTGTTCCTATGCCGTTATAAAAAATGAATCTAATTATAATATTCAACACCTCGTTATTTCTTACATGAATAATCACGGAGTAAGGGTTATATCCTACATTCTAAGTGTCCTTACCCAAATTTTTACACATTTCCCGAATAGTATAGTTTTAGATCCAACCTCTTTGAATAAATCTACCAAAAAGGAGCATTAACTAGAGAAAAGGATTTTTTTTTCGAATTTTGTAGTTCTGAAACCATTGTGATAAATAGAGCATTTGCTCCTTAGGAGCAAAATTTAATGCTCTATTTATCACAATGGTTTCAATGAGTGATTTTTACAGAGGCGTAAAAAGGCGTATTTATGGAGGAAAGGGTTAATATGTATTATGAACCAATCCAAGTTTCATTTAAAAGGGTGTTTCTTCAAAAATTATTTTGCCTGGGAAATAACTTCTCAATCGACAATGAAGACCTTAATCAGAGGACTCCTCCAAAAGCTATTTAAGCTGGATCAACACTGTTTGCATGTTTTGCCTACGGCACAAATAAATGAAATAGTTTGATATATTGGCACGCGTGTATCTAAAGCGGCCATCAAAAAGAGGTCTACTTACGAGCGTATATGAGCTTTCTGCATTACTTTTGCCATGCATTAAGCAACCCCATGCTTTTTAACCCTTCGCTTGCTATTCACGTCAATATACCTACCTGTAAATAGTGAAGACCCAGATGAGACAGCTCCTGCAGGAGCTGTCTCATCAGGGTCTGCACTATTTACAAATTGTTTGTGAAACCAGTGCACTCCACAGCAGTGATTGCACAGAGAAATAATTGCGGACAGTGAAGATATATGTAATAATTATACAACAGGGCATTGGCAAAGAAGAAGAAAGTTTTTTTAGAATTCAGCAAGAGAAGGGTTAAGATGCATATATGTTCAATAAATGAATGGCTACTAAGGATAGGTTCTATCGTAAAAAGGCTGTATTGCAGCCTGTCTGTCATGTCCCTTCTGTGCCTCCTTATCTTCAATCTAATGTTTAGTAAATTGTTTCAATTCATTTTGTGAGAGATTACTGACGGGAATATATATTAAAATGATACAAAGTAAAATCTGTCCGAAAACAGTGTCTCTTGACCCAGTAAAAAAATCTAATGCCACACGGGTTATAGTTATCATTTAAACTGCTGTGAAAAGTTTCGACCTCTCAAATAGTGTCCTTCTTCGTATCAAACAACATCAATAATATTGCAGAGCTACAGATAAAGATGCGTACCCAAATATTAAAATCGTCATTTCTCCACCAAACCCTATACTGTGACCACTCTTTAGAATCGTCTCTTCGAGACGATTTAAAAGAGTGGTCACAGTATAGGGTTTGGTGGAGAAATAAAGGAGTTATTCTTGAAAATGTTCAAGATTACGCATCTTATCAGGACGTCTGAATTATTGTCTGTTTCTGCAAACAGAAAATCTGCGCGTCCAAGTTTGGCCCCTGGTGAGACACCATTAGTAGAACCTGTCTATAGTTACCATAGACACAATAAATATGGAGGTCGAAAGGAGCCAATGGCTGCTTACTGTCGGACAAAATTAAAACGAGCTTTCTGTATAACTTTCGCCCTGCATTAAGCTACCACCTGTCTTAAGCCGTCAGAATTAGACCTAACTTTAATTGTCACTGTATACATGTTTTACTGTACATTAAAACGCTTCTAAACCGGAATTCAGAATCATTTAGAAACTTTTAGGCAGGTGGCTGCTTAATGCAGGGCGAAAGTCATGCAGAAAAGCTCTTCTGTGAGCTTTCTGCGTGACTTTCGCCCTGCATTAACCTGCCACCTTTCTCCAGTATCGATATTTATGCTAAATTTAACGTCCGATTTAGAGAGATTTTACTGAATATACTCGGCCTCTTCTCCGGTTCCTACTGTTTTAAAATTCACCCATGGTGTACCAGCTTATCCAGTGGTAGGCCATTATGATCAATTTGAAAATTATGACGAATTTTGAAACAATTTCCGTGACATTTTCATCGTTCTGCACATTCGAGGCCATTTTATTCATTTCACATCGTTTGGTGCTAAAAATAGGTTTAATCTGACTTGCGCCAATGAACTACTTTATCCCTTTCCACGTTAAGCAATTGCCTTCTGCAAAAATGTAGTCTGCTATAAATCTAAATCCATAACTTGAGGAATAATTAAATCTGTCTCCCCACGATTTTGAATATTAACCCATTCCCTCCTACTGACGCCATTGTGATAAATAGAGCATTTGCTCCACAGGAGCAAATGCTCTATTTATCACAATAATTTCAAAATTTCACAATTTTAAAATTTCCTTTTCTCTAGTAAATGCTCCTTTTCGGTAGATTTATTCAAAGTGGTTGGGTCTAAAATAGTCTAGGAGAAAATGGGTTAATTAACCAAAATATATACAAAAGTGATTTATGTGACACACTACACTCATTTTTTTTCAAAATTGTGTTTTACAATACATTCAGATTGTTAAACAGTGTGGATCCTGATCAGACGCCGAACTGTTTGCATAGGCTATCACGAATTAGCATGTACAACTTCCTTTGCATGTATGCCATTATAAAAATATCAGCTAATTAATACTGATGGTGGCATTGTTTCTCACAAGGATATTCATTCAGCAAAGAGTTGACCCTTTACTCCACGAATATTCATGTAAGAAATAATGACGTCATGAATATTAATTAGATTAAATGTTATAATAGCACATGGACACGGGAAGTTTTGGCCATTGCAAAGTGTAGAATCATATCTATATTGTATCATATAAGCAAACAGAGCAGACTCTGATCAGAAGGCTCCTACAGGAGCCGTCTGATCTGGGTCTACTCTGTTGGCAAATGCATAGAAAGGCGTATTTACGGAGTAAAGGGATAGAGTCTACAATGTTTATGCATAAAGTGATCAGCATAGACAGGTGCTATTGTGTTGTTGGCGCGAGGGCATGGAGTCTCGCGTTTATATGGAACGATTTACCTGGAAGTTCACTGGTAGGAGGGCTGATTTATTAAAAATATTGAAAATATTATTGAAATGTAGTTTTTGGTTTACTGGTATTACCCCTGTAGTAGACTTTTCCATGAGAATGATACGTTATAAGTTTTAACTGCGAACATTGTAGAACCAGACCAATTACTGTCTCAGAGACAAGTCCAACCGCCCGTCTTTACAAAAGATCGTACGATCAATATTAAGTCGGTGTGTTCGCATTTACTGAAGTTGGTACGATCAATATTAAGCCAATGTGTCTTATTCACTTAGATCGTGCGATCAGTTTTAAGTATATCTGTATTTGTATTTCTTTACGAATGATCGTACGATCAATATTAAGTCAATGTGCCCGTCTTTACTAAAGATAGTACGATCAATATTAAGTCTAGGCACTCGTCTTTACTAAAGATAGTACGATCAATATTAAGTCTAGGCACTCGTCTTTACTAAAGATAGTACGGTCAATATTAAGTCTAGGTGCCCGTCTTTACAAAAACTTTACGGAAATCTATACCGCTACTTTCTATAAAGAAGGTGTTCCAACTGCCAAAACTAATGGCTTCTTGGAACATCTAATTATAGACACCTCTTCACTTCTCTCCATTTCTCCTCATACTTCCCCACCCACACTCAGCGTCAGATTCTTATTATTGTATTTTCTCATAAGTACATGCTATATGTAATGAAAAATAAAAAAAAGTAGTTGTAGTTGTACAAAAGATCGTACTAAAAAGTATTACAAGTACTGAAATTATCGTACATTTTAACATACAGCATTTGTAGAAATTTCTAACATGCATATACGGTAGAAACTTAATCGGCCATCCATAAGAGGTCTAATCATGGTTCTGTAAGGCAGATGATAGCTTACTGCAGGTCAAAAGTAATGCAGAAAGCTCCTATATAGATTTCTGCATTACTTTTGCTCTGCATTAAGCACCCACCTTATTTATAACACTCCTATGTTCAATAAATAAATAGCCGATTTCAACAGGTTCTGCTATACGACGATTGCAACTTGCAAATTATATTTTCCCTAATACAAACGCCTTCTTATGCTGTTGCAAACAGAGTAGACCTAGGTCAGACGGTTTTGTAGAAAACTGACCAGGGCTTGCTCCGTTTGCTTATGAAATTATATAGATCTGACATCCAATAGTGTTATATGTCTACGGCCGAAAAGTCCCTTTTAAATGTTACATTTTAAAATCTAAATATGCATGAAGTAATAAATTCACGTATTAATGTTAATTAGGGGAAGGGTTAAACGTATTGTATATAGGATACCAGTTACAAGTTACAGAAGAACCGGTCTTACGCGGTCATTCACTTATTGACAACAGGAGTCTTAAAATCAGGTGGTTGCTTAATGCAGGGTAAAAGTAATGCAGAAAGCTCCTACCTGCCTTACAAACCCCTTTTTGGTGGTCCCTTAAGATAGGTTCTACTGTATAACAACCTTTTTGAATGCTCCCTCCCAAGAGACTCACAAAACAGGGGCGTTCAGTGACAACGATATTTACAATGATGATAGTCTGTTCCAAATATAAAACGGAATAAAATAAACGCGCAAAAAGAAATGTATTATGTGCCCTGTAGTATTCTGTTCTTGATCAGAATAAAGTAATTCACTTATCAGCAACTTGCCAGAACAATTTGCAAATCTAACGAGTGTTACAGGGTTTTCCACGGGCGAGGTGTACTTAATGTTAATCAGGACAGAGAAAAAGGAAAGAAACAGCAAGAAGATTGAGAAGTGTTAGAAGTCGGCATACTTAACGCTTTACTCCAGGAATATTCATGACATAAAATAATGACATAATAAATATTAATGGCACACGGACATGGGATTTTTACGCCTTTCTACACATTTGCAAAAATTGTAGACCCAGATCCGACGGCTCCTATAGGAGCCGTCTGATCAGGGCCTGTTCTGTTTGCGCATGAAATAATAAAGATATGATTATACAGTTTCTTCCATGTCCAAATGTGTTCATGTGCTATTATTAAAACAATCTTATTCGCGGTGTCAATATTTCTTACATGAATATTCATGGAGTAAAGGGTTGAACTAATCGAATAGAAGCTCTGTTGTTCTTAAAATTATACGTGAACAACATATATTGTGTTTGCTTACTGCCTTTTATCCCGCCTGGATACATGTACACTACACGGTGTATGTCAGCATATCTATCTGTAGAAATAAACATTTCCTTTTCTTGATTGTTCGCCTCTTTACACCTTTACAAACCGAGTAGACTCAGACCAGACAGTTCATATAGAAGCTGTATTATCAGTGCCTGTTCTGTCTGTTTATATGTTAAACTCTGATTATGTACTCTGTGCTATGGCAATACATTTCCTTGCAATTTAGTACAAATATTTAACCCGTCGCTTGCTATTCGCGTCAATATACCTGCCTGTAACTAGTGAAGACCCAGATGAGACAGCTCCTGCAGGAGCTGTCTCATCAGGGTCTGCACTATTTACAAATTGATTGTGCAACCAGGGCACCCCACAGCAGTGATTGCACAGCGAAATACTTGTACATTTAAGATATATGTAATTATACAACAGGGCATGGATAAAGAAGGAGAAATGTATTTTAAAATTCAGCAAGAGAAGGGTTAATTCATGCCCATAAATGGCTGAATCTTGGATACTCATAGAGTAAAGATGTAACTAACGACCCCCCCCCCCCCCAGCTTACCTCCGCCATTTTTATAGCATAAATACGGAAATCTGGTAACGTTGCCAAGTCCAATACACTGCCCAACGCACGAGAGCACGAACTCGATTTTCCCATTCCATAAGTCACGTGTTCGAACAGGGGGCGTTGTCAACATTGTCTCCATGGTTTTGGGCTTCACCTGCGGTTGGGGCGGTTTTGCCAATGGAGTTCTCTGATTGTTATAAGTAAACTCGGAACTGGTCCCAACGTCCCTAGTTTCCGCACCTCCTTTCCCTACGTCATTCATTTCAATTTCCATGGCAACTATTTTTTCCGTATATTCTACTTCACTAAAATTTACTTTCACCGTTTAAACCATTCCATAAGACATAATCACATTTGCACAATGCGTTAAACCAGTTAACTAACCATCGCATTTGTTTTACTCAGCAAAAAAATGTTTAACTCTGGTTGACTAAGTATTTTGCTAATCTGTGCACTCAAAAAAGAAATTTGAATGTCAAGAATTCTCCCATTAAATTTTGTCATCAATGTTTCTATGTCACTAATTCCGCAATATTTTTTATTTCTCTAACAGCCCCAAGCGTCGCATCTGTTTTTTTTGTATACACCGCTTCTTTGCTACGATCAGGCGTACTGATATCACTGTAAAGGTCTTAAGTTGTCCGATAAATCCGCGAATGTCTGTGAAACTCACGAGCGAATTTTGCTGACGTAGGCCAGAGTCTACCATAAGTCTCCCTGAAAGCATTCCTTTTTATTTGAATTTATACTATTTTAATACAAACACAGAACGTTTTAGGGACCTAAACTAAAACCCTTTGGGGACCATAAGACTCTTTTTGTGTCATCTTAACTCGTCCCCTCCCTCATATACAGTATAATCTGTCTTAACCGGCCATTCATTTATTATACATAGAAGTCTTAAAAAACATGTGGTTGTTTAATACAGGGCAAAAGTAATGCAGAAAACTCCTATATGACCTTTCTGTATTACCTTTGACCTGCATTAATCTCCATCTGCCTTACAGACCCATAGTTAGACCTCTTAAGAAGATTCTCCTGTAAACACTTCTTTTTCGAGCCTTTGCAAACAGAGAAGACGCATGGCAGGGTTCGCTTTACAGTAAAACCTCTCTATAACGGCCACTAAATTGTGTTAATTAGTTGTATTTAAGGCAGGTGGCTGCTTAAAGCAAGGTGAATGTAAAACAGAACGCTCCTATAGGAGCGTTCTGTTTTACTTTCAGCTTGCTTTAAGCAGCCACCTGCCTTTAACACAAAATACTTGATGTAATATAGTGGTCGTTATAGAAAAAAAACCCTGTATTTGTTTATGTCATAATATATCTGATTCTAGATAAAGCAAAAACAAATTTCTTCATGGTCATTGCCATCATAAAAAGTCAATAAATGAATATTCATGAAGTCATGAATGATAGAAAAAATATTTAAGGGGGGGGGGGGATGGTTAAGAGTTACATAATAATCTGAAGTTAAAATACCAGTTAATGTGTTGTGTGAGTTTAGGGTGCAAGAAAGTCATGCTCGTAATTAATAGCAACAGATTTCCGGTTTTGCGTCTTTCGACCAATCACAGCACGCGTTCTGAAACATATTCTAACATATTGGCCCATAATTGGCAGAAACGGACTTTAATAAAAAACACAACAAACAAACAATCTAACACATTGCCTGAACAATACAGGCACATGACGATTTAGTAGACTCTAACCTGGATTGTCATCCGCGAGGTCCCCAATTTCACACGAGAAAACATTGACGCTCGTAGTAAACGATGATGGATTGAACGAGATTATTATTAATTTCTGCAGACTTTTTACCAGTAAAATATCTGACATGTTGAACTATGAAACATCTCACTTTTTAAAATTTAGAAATGCAACTGACATAAAATTCCGTTAACTCTTTCTGTGTTTCCCTATCGGCTGCCAAATTTGTCGTCTGCTTATTTTTTATTTCTAAGTTTCTTCCTTTTTTATTCCTATAAACGCCTTTTCACGCATTTGCAAACAGAGTAGACCCACATGTCGTCTGATCTGGGTTTACTCTGTTTACAAAGGCGTATTTATGAGGATCCTAACTATGTGTCACTCAAACTTTATTTTAAATATAGACAAGTTAGTCAAGTACAAATTATTAATAAAAACGGTTTCTATTCATTCTGCATTGTTGATTCAAGTTTTCAAACCCATCATTCCTATATCTGTTTGTGATTTCTTAACCCTATCAGGCATTTACAGAGTAGACAAAGATCAGACGGCTCCTTTAGGAGTCATCTGATCAGTGTCTGCTCTGTTCGCTTTTGACGTGATATAGATCTGATTCTACAGCTTTTCTTATTGGCTATGAATGGGTTTACCGGGGGTCAGACAACTTGAACTCCGACCAGAAACTGAGCCACCCAACATACTATCTAGATCCAAATGTTTGTAAATGTTAATGAAGCTGTTTGTAAGACAAAAGCAGAGCCACAGATCAAGGTTGTGTATTTTTTTTTTTTTTTTTTTTTTTTTTTTTTATAATCTGAGTGCGTTGACACACTATAATAGAACATAATACGACACAGACAGATAAACTTACGGAAAAGATGTAGCTTATTTACCAATGTCCTAAATAAATTCTATTTTATTATTATTCTTATCTATATATAAGTATTAAATATATTTTATTTTAAATGTTCTGTAATTTACGCATTATTGTACAGAAAATGTATCTTTGTGAAGCGCTTTTGAACGCACATATCCTGTATGAAAAGAGCGCTATATAAATGTGGTATAATAATAATAATAATAATAATAATAATAATTTCAAATACTAAAATCGTCATTTCTCCACCAAACCCTATGTTATAACCACTCTTTAGAATCGTCTCGAAGAGACGATTCTAAAGAGTGGTGAAAACATAGGTTTTTGTGCAGAAATAAAGGAGTTATTCTTAAAAATGAGACAGCATACCGGTATTCTCCATATCATGTACGAAAACGGTGGGAATGCTTGATGTATGGCAAAAGACATGACATGATCTCGCTGATTTGTAACACATGCGGTCATTCACGGTAAGGGTAAATGATTTAGCCTTACCCCACTATCATCGCCCACCCACTCTTAACACTCTTACTGTATTTTAGCTAAGATAAAGATAGACATCTAACGCATTCCGTTGTCAAGAAATCTCCGATGTTGCTTTTCACTTTGTTTAAGATGAAACACTGTATTGTGGGAATTATCTATATACAGTGAAAACAGCCAAATGGAACCACCCAACTGTAATTCTTGGCCTCAGATGCAGGTGGTAGCTTAATGCAGGACGAAAGTTATACAGAAAGCTCCTGCAAAAGGAGCTTTCTGTATTTCTTTCGTCCTGCAATAAGCAACCACCTGCTGAAAGAAAGATATCAATGTTAACTCACTATGTGGTCGCTTTTAGAGGGGTTTTACTGTATGTTGCAAACACTCTTTATCCAGATCAGACTCCGACTCTTCACCGAGTGTATATCGTTATCAACGTTCTAATCATTCTTTTTTTGTATATTTTTTTTTTGGGGGGGGGGGTTAAAGACCTACACAGAGAATATGTAAATTAAACCTCTACAGGAGCCGTCTGATCTTGGTCTACTCTGTTTGCAAAGGCGTGAAAACGCGTTTACATGAAACCCTACATCTGATATAGGCGCATTTTCACGCCTGTGCAAACAGAGAAGACCAATATCAGACGACTCCTGTAGGAGCCCGCCTATCAGGGTTCGCTCTGTTTGCCTATAGAAATTACAATGTATATACAGTAGATTTTATTTTACAGTTTCTTCCATGGCCAAAATGTGCTCTTAAACCATTGTTAAAAGATCAGAAGATTAATATTCGTAGTCATGATATCTTCTATGAATATTCATATAGCAAAGGGTTAAGAATCCTTTCCCTGTTCTATATGTATTCCAAATTTCAGTACCTACTGATTATTCATGGACAAAATAGTTAAGAAATACGGAAGGTGGAGCAGTGTAGCCATTTTAGAAACTAAAAACAACAGATGTTTAAAATGTCATTAGCAAACAGAGCAGATCCTACAGCTTCTATAGGAGCCGTCTGATCTGGATATACTGTGTTTGTAAATGCGTGAAAACGCGTTTCTATGAAGGAAAGGGTTAACAAAAGTATACGCTGTGATTACGCTTTAGAATCTATTTAGAAGCGGTTCTAAAGAAGGTTCATAAGATTGGGTTAGGTAGAGAAACAGTTTTTGCCTTCCACACTTCATGTAGTGGCCGGTCAAGGTGCCATCCCTCACTATATAGCGATTGATCAAGGAGTCATCCAATAATATGTAGCGGTGGGTCTTGGGAGCCATCGAATATTATGTACTGGTTGGTCAAAGAGCCATTTAACACTATATAGCGACCTGGGAGCCATCCCACAATAATTGGTGGGTCATGGAGCCATCCCACATTATGCGGTGATGGGTAAGGGAGCCATCCCAAACTATGTAGCAGTGGACTAGGATGCCATACAACAATATATAGCAGTGGGTCAGGATGCCATACAACAATATATAGCAGTGGACTAGGATACCATACAACAATATATAGCAATGGGTCAGGATGCCATACAACAATATATAGCAGTGGGTCAGGATGCCATACAACAATATATAGCAATGGGTCAGGATGCCATACAACAATATATAGCAGTGGGTCAGGGTGTCATCCATCAATATGTAGCAGTGAGTCAGGATGACATACAACAATATATAGCAGTGGGCCAGGATGCCATACAGCAATATATAGCAGTGGGTCAGGATGCCATACAACAATATATAGCAATGGGTCAGGATGCCATACAACAATATATAGCAGTGGGTCAGGGTGTCATCCATCAATATGTAGCAGTGAGTCAGGATGACATACAACAATATATAGCAGTGGGCCAGGATGCCATACAGCAATATATAGCAGTGGGTCAGGATGACATACAACAATATATAGCAGTGGGTCAGGATGCCATACAGCAATATATAGCAGTGGGTCAGGATGACATACAACAATATACAGCAGTGGGTCAGGGTGTATAGTCCATCATTAAATAGCAGTGGGTTAGGGTATAGTCCATCATTAAATAGCAGTGGGCCAGGGTGCCATACAATAATAAATAGTGGTGGGTCAGGATGCCATACAACAATATATAGCAATGGGTCAGGGAGCCATCCTAGCAGTGGGTCAGGGTGTCATTCACCAATATATAGTGGTGGGTCAGGGAGCCATCCACGTTATGTAGCAGCGAGTCAGGGTGTCATCATTCAATATATAGCAGTGGGCCAGGGTGTCATACAACACTATGTAGCAGTGAGTCAGGATGCCATCCAACAGTATAGTGGTGGGTCAGGGAGCCACCCACGCTATGTAGGAGTGGGTCATTGTATCATCATTCAATATATAGCAGTGGGCCAGTGTGTCATACACCACTATGTAGCAGTGAGTCAGGATGCCATCCAACAACATATAGCAGTGAGTCAAGGGACCATCCTACATCACATATGGTGGATCGGGGAGTCATCCCACAATATGTAGAGATGGGTCAGGGAGTCATCCCACAATAGATATCGGTTGATTAGGGAGCCATCAAACAATTTATAGTGGTGGGTCTTGGGAACCATCCTATATATGTAGCAATGGGTCAGTGAGCCATCCCAAACTATGTAGCGGTTGGTCATGATGCCATCCAACAATATATAAAAGTAGGTCAGGGAGCCATCCCACAATATATAACAGTGGATCAGGGAGCCATCCCACAATATATAACAGTGAGGCAGGGAGTCATCCCGCAATATATAACAGTGAGTCAGGGACCCATCCCCCAATGTCATCCCACAATGTAACGGTGGGTCAGGGATCCATCCCCCAATATAAGCTCTGGGTCAGGGATTCATTCCACTCAACATCTTACAATATTCAGATCAGCGGAAGTTGTTTATCCATATGGTGTTTGGTAAGTATAAAATATTGAACAATAAACCGGAATTAACCCTTTCGGTGCCAAATTTATAATTGTCGTCTGCAATCCAGTTTTGTTAAATCGTTCGGTACAATAAGGAAATGAGATAAATGAATGCAAATTTCAAAGGAATAAAGCACAGATATAGAAATAGAGAATGAGACAAAAAGTGAAGTCACTGATCAGACACCGCCTTTGAAAAGACGGCGTCTGGTCTGGGAATGCACTATTTGTCGTGGTGCATTTATGCGACATTGGCGGTGAAAGGGTTAAATAATATAGAAAAAGAGATAAGACATGGGACTTTAGAAATCTGTAGAATCAGATCCATGTCATTTCATAGGCAAACAGAGCAGACCTCTGCTTGCACTTGCGTAAAAAGGTATCTATATGGAGTAATAGGTTTGGTGATTAACCCATTTCCGTATATTGACGCCTTGTGACGCCTCTGTAAAAGTCACTTTGTGAAACCATTCTGATAAATAGAGCATTTGCTCCATAGGAGCAAATGCTCTATTTATCAGAATGGTTTCAATACTATACAATTCTAAATATTTTCTTTTCTCTAGTAAATGCTCCTTTTGGGTAGACTTTTTCAAAGAGGTTAGGTCTAAAAATAGCCTAAGTGGGAATGGATTAAGACAAGGGAATTATTCTATACATTGCTACTTATTTTCAATGTCCTTCAAAAGCATTGTGTTTGTACTGCATTAAGTTTATTTGGTTCTATATTGTGCACGAAATGTCTTCATTTATGTTCGTATCATAGTTGTACTGTATTGTTGTGAACGTAAGTAGTTGACTCCATGAATAATCATGTAAGAAATAATGACATCATAAATATTAATTAGATTAATTATTATCATCGCTCATGAACACAGGCACTTTTGTCATGGCAGAAGCTGTACAATTCAATAAGAAAACTCTGTCGTCGCATTTTCGTACAGAGAGCGATTTCCACGGACGGATGCACTTCACTGGGGACCTTCGACAAGCTAAGATACACGGGGTCAGTAAGAAAATAAATGAGCAAAAATATGATAAAACACGTTTGGAATAACCTTGTCAATCATACAAAAGAAATAGATCACAAGAATCCAGCGATACATACCGTAAAGTATTACTGCCTTACTGCAGGCATTATCTATACCACACGATGGACCTGTCATGTGTATGCGTTTTAATCTTTTCCTCTGAATGTAACTCATCATTGCCACCCATTGTATCAGAAAAATGTTATTCGTTTCTTCATAATTGTTTAGTTGACAAGTTTTCCTAAAATTCTTTGTTTATTAAAGAAGTCAGACTGTTTCGCTGTGTGATTTTCATTGATAAATGGAAAGCTCGTCACGGACACATGGCCACAGACACGCGCACGGACCACGTTTCGCAGCCATGGAGAGTTGGTCTTAATTCCCTCCTACTGAGTACTAACACCTTATGACGCCTCTGTAAAAGTCCTTTTTGAATGCATTGCTATTAAATATTGCTAATTATCACAATGGTTTAAAAACTGCATCTATATACATGTAATTCTAAAAATCCCCTTTTCTAGTAAATGCTCCCATTCAGCAGATTTAGTCAAAGGGGTTGAGTCTAAAAATAGTCTAGGAGGGAATGAGTTAATCGTGAAGAAAGTAGTCATCAAAACGGGTGACATTTTCCGATACACAATAAACGATTTCAAAGATCCTGACTTTTATTTCAGTAACAATAAAGGTGTGAGGTAACAAACTGGTTAACCCTTTCCCTGTTCTATGTTTATTTCAACTTTAAATACCTACTGAATATTCATGGACAAAACAGTTATATTGAAATATAGAAGGTAGAACATTGTAGACATTTTAGAAAGTAAATAAACAGATCTATCAAATTCTATTAGCAAACAGAGTAGACCCTGATCAGACGGCTCCTCTAGGAGCCGTCTGATCTGGGTCTACTCTGTTTGCAAATGCGTGAAAACACGTTTATATGAGGGAAAGGGTTAAATATAAATGTACTGGCAAATATTCGTTAAAAAGACAACATACAATAAAATCAACAATGGAAATACAGACCATCAGATAAAGGTGCGTACTCAAATACTATAATCGTCATTTCTCCACCAAACCCTATGTTGTGACCACTCTTTAGAATAGTCTCTTCGACGTCGCTCTATGGTTTGGTGGAGAAATAGAGGAGTTATTCTTGAACTGTATTAATTTACGCATCTTATCTGGACCTCTGAAATAACAACAAAATCAACACAACTAACAACAACAATTCACACCATAACATTAACCCATTACCTCATAGGCTATTTTTTTAGATACAACCTCTTTGAATAAATCTACCGAAAAGGAGCATTAACTAGAGAAAAGGAAACAATTTAGAATTTTGTAGTTTGAAACCATTGTGATAAATAGAGCATTTGCTCCTATAGGAGCAAATGCTCTATTTATCACAACGGTTTCACAAAGTGATATTTACAGAGTCGTCAAAAGTCGCCAATATGGGGGAATGGATTAACGGCATCGCCATCGAGATAAACGGCAATAACATGATAAACAATAGCAATAGAAACTACCCGGCGGTAGAAATACCCGAGGTGTTCCGATTGAAACGATTTCAACAACCAGTGACGACACAAACAATAAACGACGCCATGTATGTCAAAGTTTAACAATCATCCTGCAAATCTGCAAGTCTAAGCGTGACATTAAGCTACCACCTGCCTTATAGACCCATAATTACACCTCTTTTTGATGGCCGCTTTAGACAGGTTCTGCTATACATGTATGTGTATACAGTAGAACCCATCTAATGCGACCACTTAACCCTTTCCCTCATATAAACGTGTTTTCACGCATTTGCAAACAGAGTAGACCCAGATCAGACGGCCCCTAGAGGAGCCGTCTGATCAGGGTCTGCTCTGTTTGATATTGGAATTTGATAGATCTGTTTCTTTACTTTCTAAAATGGCTACAATGGGCCACCTTCCGTATTTCATTATAACTATTTTGCTCATGAATATTCAGCAGGTATTGAAATTTGGAATAAACAAAACAGGGAAAGGGTTAATGAATAAACATGGGTGTCTTAATAAGCAGGTGGTTGCTTAATGCAGGACAAAAGAATGCAGAAAGCTCCTCTAGGTGACCACTTGATGAAACAACATAAGTACCTTTAAAAGTAAGTGGTTGCTTAATGCAGAATGAAAGTAAAGCAGAACGCTACTTGTGGGAGATTTCTGCATAACTTTCATCCTGTATTAAGCTATCACCTGTCTTTAAGGTCCTGCTTTATACGTCTTTTATGTGGTCGCTTTAGAGTCCATCGGCAAATACAGGTTGTAATGAATTAACCCTTTCCTTCATTTAAACGCATTTTTACGCATTTGCAAACAGATTAGACCCAGATCAGACGTCTCCTAGAGGAGACGGCTGATCAGGATCTGCTCTGTTTGCTAATGTTATTTGATAGATCCGTTTCTTTAGTTTCTAAAATGGCTACATTATTCCATCTTCCACATTCCATTATAACTATTTGTCCATGAATATTCAATATGTATTGCAATTTGAAATAAACAAAGAACAGGGAAATAGTTCACTGTAATTCTCTATACTCTGTGGGCAGATTGGATCAGTAGCGCACTTCTGGCGTCGTTCTTGTCGGACTTTTTGATTTTCACTTCTCGTAGCTGATTGGACAGAATGAGCTTTTTTTGATGATCCCAACGTATCTGGGATTCGAGATTTTCCTGAAGGGCTTCGTCCGAAGGGTAGGGATAGGTCTGAAACATTGAAATGTTTGTTGGTTTGTATAAATGAATTCCTGCTGCAAAACGTAGTCAAGAAAATGATGTTTACCCAGCGATCTTCATAATGAGACATAGTCAAAACGCATTTTTTGTCCGCCTGTCCGTCTATCTGTCTACCTATATTTAATGCGCCCTTCCCTCCCACACTATTCTCTCTCTCTCTCTCTCTCTCTCTCTCTCTCTCTCTCTCTCTCTCTCTCTCTCTCTCATGCGCACACACACACACACTCTCTCATTTATGTCACTTTAACTTCTTTTCCCCTTATTATCTCTTTCCCATGCACTATCCATTTTATTTCTCTCTCAATGTCTCATTTCTTCTCGCCTCTTCTCTTAATTATCTTCTTAACTTTAGATACACCCTCTGCACGCTTTTTCTCCATATATGTCCCCCCTTTTCCACTGTTGTTACACATATTCATATGATGACATCGAATTCTGGTTTAGATTAACAACTGTGTTTATTTAAAAACGCTGAGAAAATCAAGTTATCAGTTAATCTTGCTTTAGAATACTGAGAAGATTCAGGTTGCCAGCCATAAAATACAGTAGAACTTGTATTAAGCGATCTTATATTGACTGAACACAGAAAAATAAAAAGTAGTTGTTTAATACAAGGCAAAACTATGGAGAAACGGAGAAAACTCCTATACATGTAGAAGTTTTCTGCATTACTTTTGATCGGTAAAAAGCTACCATCTACCAGAGGTAGACCTCTTTGTAATGGTCGGTTAATCAAGGTTTTGCTGTACTGAGAAAATTTAGTTCTGGTTTTCGTCAAGTCAGAAAGTTGTGTAGGAGAACATATACATAAGAACTTGTTTAATCATTAATCTGTTAACTAATTCCCTCCTAGAATATTTTGGACCCAACCTCTTTGAATTAATCTACCGAAAAGGAGTATTAACTGTACAAAAACATTCTCGAATTGCGTAGTTTTAAAACCATTGTGATAAATAGAGCATTTGCTCCTATGGAGAAAATGCTCTATTTACCAAAATGGTTTCAAAGAATGAGTTTTACAGAGACGAAAAAGGCGCCAAAAGGAGAGAATGGGTAAAATAAGAATGTCAGAAATAATAAATTTATGAATAATTATAAGCGGACAATTTATAATAGTATTATAAATACGGAAATTTCACCATTGCAGAAGCTGTATAGAATTAGACCTGTATTAGTTAACCATTTCCCTGTTGCATATTCATGTAAGAAATAATGACGTCATGAATATTAATAAGGTTATTTTTATAATGGCATATGAACACGTGACATTTTGGCTCAGACGGAAGCTGTAGAATCAGATCTACATTACACCATAAGCAAACAGAGCAGACCCTGATCAGACGGCTCCTATAGTAGCTGTCTAATATGGGTCTACTTTGTTCGCAGATGCGTGAAAATGCGCTTACATAAGGGAAAGGGTTAATAAACCAAATAGGACATATCATATTAGACTTAAAATTGAGCACACGACGAATTCACAGAAAGTGTGTTCAAAATTAATTCGATGAGTCGCTGCCAGTTGCCTGTGAACAGGTTGGGCCCAGCTTAGACGCCAAGTGACACTATGTCTCGATAGGATACAAACTATTACTATGATTATGTGAAATTTGCAGCAGACGATAATGCTTTGTAGCGAAAAAGCCCTTAACCCATTACCTCATAGGCTATTTTTAGATCCAACCTCTTTGAATAAATCTACCGAAAAGGAGCATTAACTAGAGAAAAGGAAATTTTTAGAATTTTGTAGCTTGAAACCATTGTGATAAATAGAGTATTTGCTCCTTTAGGCGCAAATGCTCTATTTATCACAATGGTTTTACAAAATGACTTCTACAGAGTCATCAAAAGTCGTCAATATGATGGAATGGGTAAACCCCATAAATACGCTTATCTGCGCATTTGCAAACAGAGTAGACCCAGGGTCTGCTCTGTTTGCTTACGGCATGATATAAATACGATTCTACAGTTTTTGTCAAAGCAAAACAATTCTCTGTTCAAGTGCCATTATAAAAAATAATCTAATTAATATTCATGATGTAATTATTTCTTACATGAATATTCATGCAGTACAGGTATATTTAATTTGTGTCATCTTAGCTAAAACTTTTATACAATGGCGTTAATCCTTGGGAAAGGGGAAACCAGTGCACTGTCATTTGCAAACAGTGCAGACCCAGATCAAAGGGTTCCTGAAGGAGCCATCTGATCAGTCTGCACTGTTTGTAACACATAATCCAATAACGCATTTAACGCGTTTATTTTAAATGATATCTTATCTTTAACCCTTTCCCTGATGAATATCCATGTAGGAAATAATGACGTCATGAATATTAATAATATTGTTTTTTATAATGGCATATGAACACAGGACATTTTGGCTCATGAAGAAGCTGTAGAATCAGATCTATATTACACCATTAGCAAACAGAGCAGACCCTGGTCAGACGGCTCCTATAGGAGCCGTCTGAGTTGGGTCTACTCTGTTTGCAGATGCGTCAAAATGCGCTTACATAAATAGTGTAACAACTTCGGGACCGGCCATAATACCTACGAATTACCTTTCACCATCACTTTTGTCATACATTAACCATTTACTCCTAACATACGCCTTTCTATGCCTCTGCAAAGTAGATCCATATCAGACGGCTCTTATAGGGCATGTCCTTTTTGCTTTTCATATAATATACAGTAAAATCCCTCTAATACGACCAGCAAAAAGGGACATAATTCACAGTGGCAAAGGCAGGTGGTAGCTTAATGCAGGACGAAAGTTATGCAGAAAGCTCCTATAGGAGCTTTCTGCATAACTTTCGTCCTGCATTAAGCAACCACCTGCTTATGAAAACAGCCATGTTTGTATATTAAGTGGTCGCATTAGTGGGGGTTTACTGTAGATATAATTCTTCAGTTTATGCCATGGCAGAAATCCTGTGTCCATGTACTATTATAACAATTAGACTAGGTAATTTTCATATTTGCGTTATTTCTTGAATGAATATTCATGAAGTAAAGGATAAAGCTACCGTTAGTTGTTAAAAAAAACTTCAACTCAAATCCAGTAAGCGGTCGCTAAGGAGAGGTTCTGTTGTATGTAACGAACTTAATGAAACTTACACCTTCCCGAAGTCTGACCATTAGCGCTTGACTAGCGTGTTCCAGGAAGAACTTTTTCTCAATCATCATGCATTCCGTGCCGTTACTCACGAGACTGAAATGTGGCTGATTGTCAAACAGCATCTCTGTCATACCCTGTAACAGAAGAGAAGTCAGAACATCGGGAATTTTCGCTGATGTGTCCGTGGCGTGTCGGAAACAGTCGAGTAGTTCCGATTTACGGAGATATTTCACAACAGTAGTAGAGTATAGAACGCCATTCTGCCATACTAAATGCTAAATACAAAATGCGAAATGCTTTCTGCCAATTGTGTAAATTGCTAGGGAATGTTCCAAATGATGGATGTAAATGATAAATGCGAAGTCCGAAATGCTTATTGCTAAATGCATGTTTGCACTACTCGCATTGCAAAGGCCATTTTTAAAGTGACTCTACATTTGCTAACTGCATGTTTATTTACATTAAAGCTTATTGCTTATTGCACTACTAAATTAAAAAATGTCGCTGTTCAGTGCTCGTCACTGCTAGTAGTGCACACATGCATTAAGCAATACGCATTATGCATTTCGCATTTGTCATTCACATCTATCATTTGGAACATTCCGGTTCTTTCCCTAGCAATTTCCACAATTGGCAAAAAGCATTTCGCATTTTGCATTCAGCATTTCGCATTTAGCAAATAGCATGGCAGAATGGCGTTCCATAGTAGAGGTCTCTAAGGCGATCGCACTATTATAAAAAATATCAACTGATGTCGGTAAAAGCAGGTGGCTGCTAAACCCTTTACTCCATAAATACGCCTTTCTATGTCTTTGCAAACAGAGAAGACCCAGATCAGACGGCCATAAAGAGGCCGTCTGATCAGGGTCTGCTCTGTTTGCTTATGAAATATTATGCATGTACGTAGACATGATTCTGAGGGTTCTTCCATGGTCAAAATGTCCTTTGTTCATAATGTCATTATAAAACAAAAGTTAATTAATATTCTTATATCCATTATTTCTGAACAAATATTCATGGAGGAAAGGGTTCAGGCTTGACCAGAGTACATTAACTCTTTCCCTCATATTGACTTTTGACGCCTCTGTAACAGTCATATGTTGAAACCATTGTGATAAATAGAGCATTTGCTCCTATAGGAGCAAATGCTCTATTTATCACAATGGTTTCAAACTACAAAATTCTAAAATTTTCCTTTTCTCAAGCTAATGCTCCTTTTCGGTAGATTTATTCAAAGAGGTTGTATCTAAAATAGCCTATGAGGTAATGGGTTAAATGAAAGTTCCAACTTAAGCTAACAACTACCTTAACTGAAACGTATTGCGTGGTCATTTTCTTTATATGCAAAGGCGACTTAATCCTTTACTCCATAGAGACTCCATCTGACACATTTTGCAAACAGAGAAGTCCAAGATCAGACAGCTCCTACAGATCAAAGATCAGACAGCTCCTACAGGTCCAATATCAGACAGCTCCTACAGATCAAAGATCAGACAGCTCCTACAGGTCCAAGATCAGACAGCTCCTACATGATATGCTCTGAATGCTTATGGAGTTATATACATGTAGATCGGACTCTGCAGTGTCTGCCAATACCAGAGGATCGTGTGATCTTATACTATTCTATAAATTCAGGTAATAAGTATTCATAGTGTTTTTATTTCGCACATGAATATTCATGAGGTAAAGGTCTAATGTACGCAAACGCCGTTAGTAAACGGCATCCAATGGCTTAAAACAGTGAACGGACTTTTCCTTTGTGCAAACTATATCTGAATAAAAGTGTTAAAAGTGTTTTCTTTAATTTCTTTCTTTCTTTCATTCATTCTTTCTTTCTTTCTTTTCTTGTTCCTTCTCTATTGTTTCTTTCTTTCTTCATTCTATTTCTTTCTTTCTTTTCTTGTTCCTTCTCTTTCTTTTCTTTCATGCTTTCTCTCGTTCGTTATTTCGTTCGTTCACTCTCTTTCTTTCATTCTTTCTTTATCCATACGTTCTAAGTATTGATCTGTGTCATAATGATGTTGTTTCTATTATATAACGAAAAACCAATTTCAATAACTTAAGTAATATACTTTAGAAGACTTACAAATATCTGCCCCTTAGTCAGTGCCTGGACCTCAACGAAAACTGGTTTGCGTTCTGCCTTCGCAATTCTTAGGTCATTTAGGGGACTCTCTGCCAATGACGGGAGAGACATTCCCTGCCAGTCGTCCACTTTTCGCTTGGTTTCCTCCGATTGTTGAATCTTAGCAGCAGTTTCTTCCGGTGACATCGATACTTTTTGACCATCCCCGCTACCTCTTCGTGAGTTTCTGGTCGATCCTCTACGGGAAGAGGCGGAAACAGTCGAATTCTCTCGTGCGACTGAAATGTACATTCAACCTAGGTTGAGTCACATGGCTAAGGAGTACAAAAGCTATCAAAAGCTACCACTTAACCCATAACCTGCCCAAAATACTATGCCTGCTAAACTCCTGATCTGCTGCTAAAACCCCGGCCCCAAGGTTATTGACGTTTTTGTTTGAGTTTGAGATCATTATCAAGCATCTGATTGGTCAGATTCTGAGCATGTTCAGAATCTGACCAATCAGATACTTGAGAATGATCTCAGACTCAGACTCAAACTCAGATATTTTATAACATTGTACCACGATCTGTTGCTTTTATTACTCACTTCCGGGGTATTTAATCGTTTGGGAAATTATTGACCGGATGAAAAACAGTTAGGATCTAGATGAGACGCCGAGTTAATCTGCATCTCATCAGGATCAAAGTTTTTTTTTTCAAGTTTTCATCAGGATCAAAGTAATTTTTTTCAAGTAGCAATCTACAATCTATTTCCTTAAATTGGAGCATTGGTAGAACTACAGAAGAAACTAGAACTATCACTAATGGTGATTAATACCCCCACAAGCACATTTGACACAGAGACGGGGTTATAGAAATAAAGCTCCCGACCGCTAAATATTCATTTGTTAAATTACGAAAAAGGAGATCATTCATTCATGCACGAAGCGACAAATCAAACCTTTATCCAAGGTGAAAGTTTGAAGACAATAGCTTTTATACTTTGAAAGTTATCCGGACAAGCCAAATTTTGAGAAAAATAACAAAGGTCAATACTTCCAAATATACTGAAGACAGAGTTACGAACCGTGTGCACTGAACTTGCGGTCAATTTGATCTATCTGTATATGAAGTTTGAAATCAATAGCTTTTATACTTTGGAAGTTATGATCCGGACAAGCCGACCGGACAGATGGACAGGCGGACGAACGAACAGATGGGCGGACATGGTGAATCCAGCATACCCACAAAAACTTCGTTTGTGGGGGTATAATGAATTAATCTAACTCTTTGCACACTACCTATTTAAACAGTTTAGATTCAGATTAGATGATACCTACTTAGCGACCAAAGAAATACTCACCACCAGTCATGGACTTTTGCATGAAAGGCCCCTAAAAGAAATACATAAGCAATAATGAATTTTCACATAATCATATTTAGTATTTCTCAATAAAGGGTCAGTTGCTTAACCAATTCTCTCATAGGCTATTTTAGACCCAACTTCTTTGAATAATTCTACCGAAAAGGAGCATTTACTAGAGAAAAAGAAAATTTTAGAATTGTGTAGTTTTGAAACCATTGTGATAAATAGAGCATTTGCTCCTATGGAGCAAATGCTCTATTTATTACAATGGTTTCTAAAGGTGACTTTTACAGAGGCGTAGAAAGGCGTTAATACAAATGTATAAGGAAATGGGTTAAGTACACACATCAAATCTGTGTATTAAAACCCTAAACACATCATAAAAAGTCCAAATGTAAAATGTTAGGACTTCTTTCCTTCAAAAGTTATGGATATCAAAGCAAAATCTATCTACATGTTTATTGTGTATGGATATAAAAAAAACAAGGTTCTGACAATTACATCCATATTAGTTATGAATATCAACAATAACAAATTCAATGAAATCAAGAAAATATCATGGCCAAAGATAGGACGATTCAACATGGCAAACATGTAAAGCATATGCAGTAAAAACCCTCTAATGTGACCACCAAAATATGTATAATTCTTGGTCTTAAATGCAGGTGGTAGCTTAATGCAGGTCGAAAGTTATGCAGAAAGCTCCTGGAGGACCTTTCTGCATAACTTTCTACTTGCATTAAGCAACCATCTGCTTTTAAAGACATTTATTTCCATTCATAAAGTGGTCGCATTAGAGGGGTTTCACTGTACTCGTATAAAGACATTTTGAAACCAAAGGTAAGGCATATCAAAGCAAATGAAAAACATGAAAGCAAACACACAAAATCTCGAAGTAAAGATAAGACAAAGCAAAAGAGAAACATGTTATATCAAAGTAGAAGTAAAACATCAAAGCAAAGTCAGGGATTGTCAAAGCAAATGCAATCCTTGCCAAAGAAATATCAAGGAATGTCAAAGGAAAGACAAATGTATATAAAAAGATAGCGCTAATGAAAAAAGAACATCGAGGACAGAAAAGAGGGAAAGTGGAGTAAAAGAATATGAGTGCAAATGCAATTGATATCAAAGCAAAAGCAAGTAATATCGGTGCAAAAGCAAGGCATGTCAATGCAAAACCAGGGAAACCTGATGCAAAAGCAAGGAATGTCGATACAAAAGCCATGGATATCAGTACAAAAGCAAGGATTATCAACGCAAAAGCAACGGATATCGATACAAAAGTAATGATTGTAAAGGAATATCGTTGCAAAAGCAGCAGAGAATGTAGATGCAAAAGCAATGCGTTTCGATGCAAAAGCAAGGATATCGCTGAAAAAGCAAAGGACCTTTAGGATGGTACGCGGAGTTTAACTTAATTAAGATTTGATAGTTGGACAAAACGGATGACCGTTTAGCAGACGACAATTATGACGCCGTGAAAAGAGACGGAACAAATGGCGTATGCAGACCTGCTCGCAGTCTGTTACAGTATTTATTGACTATTTTATCTTAACACATTATCTCCTAATGACGCATTATTGCACCTCTATAAAATTCACATTTTGAAACCATTGTGATAAATTGAGCATTTGCATTTGCTCTATTTATCACAATGGTTTCAAAACTACATAATTCTAACATTTTCTTTTCAATAGTTAATGCCCCTTTTCGGTAGATTTATTCAAAGATGTTGAGTCTAAAAATAGCATAGGAGGGAATGAGTTAATGCTTTACCTTGTTAATATTCGTATATTTACCGTTATGCATTTTTATAACCGTAAACGAACCAGGATTCTTTTTGGCGTGTCAAAACTGTAGAATTAGATCTATGTAACTCTATAACAAACAGAACAGGCACTGGTCGGTTGTCTATTATACAATGGCCGTCTGGCGTGGGATTATTCTATTTGCAAAGTCGCCTCTCTCTGGTAAAGGGTTAATAAAAATGTGCAACTTGTCTAAAAACTTGACATTTATTTAGATCATTGTGAGACGCCGATGTTTTCGGTATCTCATTCAGATTCAAATTGTTTGCAAAGGTTATTACTGATTTGTCAACAGCGTGCCGAAGGTAAGGTTGACCACCGTGGTATTAGGCCGACACAATTCCAGTATATATGCTAATGTTATGCTATCACACGTTGTAACGTTGTCTCGCCTAGCTGAGAAAACAATTTGTGAACAACTATCAGAGTCATCAGCCTAAATTGATATTCGGTGTTCACAGTATGTTGCGTCTGCGCATGTCATTACGACATTCGGTACATCTCATGGGCCATCGTTGATCTCAAATGAACCATATCGAATTAAAAACAGGAAAACATTTATGAAGCAAGTGTATTCGGTATACAGATTTACTGTGCTCTATTAACCTTTTACTGCATAGGGACCAAGTCTGACAACTTTGCAAACAGAGTAGACCCAGATCAGACGGCTCCGTCTGAGCAGGGTCTGCTCTGTTTGCTCATGAAATTATATAGATACAATTCTACAGTTTCTGCTATGGCCTAACATTCGCATGTGCCAATGCTATATTATAAATTCAACTAATGAATATTCAGAATATCATTAGTTTTCACTTGAATATTCATACAATAAAGGGTTAGGTTTTAAGTAAAGAATGCTGATGGCTGAGTCTATACCAGTAGACACCTTACCTTAAGAAGCACATTATTGACCGACTTTCGCCTGCTAGATCTTTTAGACGGTGCCATTGTCGAATCGCTGTTTGCAATCTCTGATTTCACTTCAACCCCTGCGTCCGCCATCTTCTCCAGTGATCCGAGGGCTCTGTTTACACTATTGGCATTGAGAAACTGTTCGTAAAATAAAATTTAACCTTTTCAATATCATCTGACGTTGTTCATGTAAAAGAATGGTCAAATTTATCTACAGATTTTCAATGTAGATTGAAAGTAATGCAAAAAGATGCTCATGGGGCTTTCTGCATTTACCGTAACACCCCTCGAACCCGGAATTCTAGTAGAGAATAATTTAGATATTTTAGACTGCTGGCTGCTTAATGCAGGGCGAAAGTCATACAGAAAGCTCATTTCGGCATGACTTTCACCCTGCAATAAGCTCCTTAAGGAGCTTTCTGTATGATGTTCACTCTGCATTAAGCTGCCATCTGTTTTACAGGTCGGTATTAATACTAATTTGTACGTCCGATTTAGAGAGGTTTTACTGTATATTTCGCCCTGCATATACAACAAAACCTCTCTATAACGACCACTAAATAGTGTTAATTAATTGGTATTTAGGGCAGGTGGCTGCTTAAAGCAAGGTGAAAGTAAAACAGAACGCTCCTATAGGAACGTTCTGTTTAACTTTCACCTTGCTTTAAGCAGCTACCTGCCTTTAACACAAAATATTTTATGTAATTTAGTGGCCGCTACAGAGAGGTTTTACTGTAGCTGTCATCTACCTTTAGGACACAGAATTAGACTTATTTGAGTGGCCATTGTATAAAGGTTTTATTGTATTATTTACAGAATATGAGAAATAAAAGAAAATCTGTTCATGGGGTACGGATGCACCCGCACGACAGACCTGCAAAGGGGAGACACGGTACAACTCACTATGGTTATGCTTCAGACCGAATATCAAATCATTCCAGCATACATAAGCCAAGTAATCTTTGACGAAACTTTTACAGGACGGGTGTTCGGACGGACGTATGGACGAACGTACACACGGACAATATTAAAACTTAATGCCCCGTCGTTTAGAGCAGGTGGCTGCTTAAAGCAAGGTGAAAGTAAAACAGAACGCTCCTATAGGAGCGTTCTGTTTTACTTTCACCTTGCTTTAAGCAGCCACCTGCCTTTAACACAAACTATTTTATGTAATTTCGTGTCCGTTATAGAGAGGTTCACTCTAATTGCCAAACTGTGTGTACCTAGATCAGACACTACATTTATTGAGCTGGGTCTATACTGTTTGCAAAGCCAAACTGACATTACGGAGCGTTTCATTTCTAATAGGAATAACATCGAGGAAGCAAACCTCTTCTTTCATTTGTCTTAGTTCGTTGTAAGATTCGTTCGTTTTCACATTTATTTCTGGCAAAGCGTAAAAGCGCACGTGCAGATTCTGGTCGTCAAGGCTACGCTTCTCTTCCTCGAACATCAGCTGAACCTGTTCCTCGTGACTTAGGTAACGCTCGTGCTTAAGGTGGTCCAGAACTGCCACATGGAAACAAACAACACAGAAGATAGACACGTGACCATAAATAGAAACATAGAACAATTGTTTCTATAGTTTCAAAGACTGTCTTATTCTGAGGCGTCAAAAAGGCGTCAACATGAGGAAATGGGTTAACTCAAGCCCTCATATATACACATCTTCACGCATTTTCAAACAATGTAGACACTGTGGAGGAATTTGTTTGATCAGGGTCTGCTCGATTTGGTTATGAAATCATAATACGTCTGATTCTACAGTTTCTACCAATACCAACATTCCTCTGAGGCCGAGTAACTTGACGTCTCATCATGATCCAAGCTATTTAACACTCGGTTAAGACTTTCTTAACCCTTTACTCCATGAATATTTATGAAAGAAAAGATGACGTCATGAATATTAATTAGAAAAAACAACTGATAATGACACATTGACACAGGAGTTTTAGGCTATAGTACAAACTATAGAATCATATCTATATTATTTCATTAGCAAACAGAGCAGACCTTGATCAGACGGCTCCTACAGGAACCGTCTGATCTGGGTCTACTCTGTGTGCAAAGACGTAGAAATGGAGTAAAGGGTTAAAAGATTGACTGAATCGCGAGTCAGTCAAAATGCAAAATCTCAGACTTTTCTTGCTGCACCTTCATCTCTGAGGTCCCGAGGCCGCTCTGTTTTCGGTGCTCTTCTCACATCAACGGTTTGAAGCTTCTTCAATATACTGGCGCTTCCCTGAAAGAACAAATGAGTACAGCTATACATCAATACCGGGTAATACGACATATGTACATGTACATGTTATAGTACCTTACATAACTATAATGTGACAGCGATAATGGTTTATTTTGTATACACGGCCTGGTTTAGTCGATAATCAATAACAGGGTCAGCAAGGTTACTGTTGAACGATTTTTTGAAATAATTCGGATCGAGATATTTACTTGTATATCGTAAACTCTGTCTTAAGCGGTCATTCATTTATTTATTGAACATAGGAGTCGTAAAACAGAGCCACAATTAGACTTATTTTTGATGGTCACTAGAGGTTCTACTGTATTCAAGAGCCGTCTGATCTGGGTCTATCCTGTTTGCAAAGCCCAGAGAGGCGCATTTATAGAGTAAATGGTTAATGATTATCGGAAAATATTACAAGCCTCCGCGTAGCAAACAAAACTCATTACGGAGACAAAAATTAAGTTTGTTGGTGAAACCCAGTCCTTTATACTGACGTATTTTGATGCCTCTGTAAAAGACCATTGTGATAGATAGAGCATTTGCTTCATATAAGAACAAATGCTCTATTAATCACAATGTTTTCAAAACAACACAATTCTAAAATGTCATTGTAGAGATTCTGTAGCATGGTTCGTCGTATACCGGTATTACATTTGGATTTAGCTACGCTCATGTCTACTTACTGACTTAACAACGAAAATCCAGTCGTTCTTGCTGCTGTCTGCCACCAACACCGTCCCTCTCCTAGTTAAAAAGTCAAGCATCCAGGGTCCATGCTTATAAAACTTATAGTTGAGTCTGAGTTCGTTCTCAAGTTTTTGATTGGTCAGATTTGAGCCTAATCTGACCAATCAAAAGCTTGAGAACTCAAATCTGACCAATCAAAAGCTTGAGAACGAACTCAGACTCAACTAAAAAGCTTTATAAGCATGGACCCTGAGGTTCAGATAAGATGCGTAAAGTAAAACATTTTCAAGAATAAAATCGTTATTTCTCAAACAAACCCCTATGTTGTGACCACTCTTTAGAATAGTCTCATCTAGACGATTCTAAAAGAGTGGCCACAGCATATGGTTGTGTGGAGAAATAACGAATTTATTATCTAAGTACGCGGTCTGAACCGGTCTGAACATAAAACCTTTGGTAAAAAGAAATTAGAACTTTTTAGGCAGGTGAATGCTTAATGCAGAATGAAAGTCACACAAACTGCACCCCCCCCCCCCCTGAACAGCTACATATCTGCATGACTTCCACCCTGCATTAAGCTGCCACTTTCATCAATAAGTGCCTGCTTTTAGAAGCCTTTAGGCGCATTTGCATACAATGTAGACATTGATCTCATGTAGGAGACCTCTGGTCAGGTTCTGCTCTGTTTGTTAACGTAATAATATAGGTCTGATATAGATGACGAGTTATGTCATAGCAAACAAATTCTGTTTTCATATGTCACAATAAAATCATCTTATAATATACATAGTGTTAACTCTTTCGGTACAGGAAACCAGTTACTAATGTATTTTGCAAACAGTGTAGACCCAGAAGAGACGCCTCCTAGAGGAGCCATCTCATCAGGTCTGCATTATTTGTCATGTTACACTTTTCTTGTTAAAAATCTCTAATATTCACAGTAAGTTTGGCCTGTTTGAACTTGGACTAATCCGTTTGGAACTCCGCATTGAAAGAGTTAAAAGGTTATTGACAATAAAAACTACTTTTGACTTTAAATACAGTTGAATTTTGATACCTCGAACTCTAAGGGACCATGTAAAATACTTCGAGATTATAAACGTTCGAGTCATCCGATTTCTCTTCTCGACAATTTCTCTTAGTTCACAGCTTAATGCATGTCGAAAGTAATGCTGAAAGCTCCAGTAGGAGCTTTCAGCATTTCTTTCGACCTGCATTAAGCTGTCACATGTGTTTCTAGATATGCGTAGTGAAAGCTTTTAGAACAATTCTGTATTGTAAATTTTGGAAGGACTGAAAGTTTAGTTTGAGTTATACCGAAGTTCAAGTTATCCAAGTTCGATGTATCGGGGTTCATCTGTATATCGATTCGTTGACGATAGTATTGTAAAACTTGTCTATAGTGACAACATAACGGATACACACGAGGGGTCTATAAGAACAGGTGGTTGCTTAATGCAGGACGAAAGTAATGCAGAAAGCTCCTAGAGGAGCTTTCTGCAGAACAAAACAACAGAACAGATCCTTTATTTTCGTCACAGTTTACATAAAAGTAACAACATGTGAGCTTATAGAGGAAAACATAAATAACAAAGAATAATACCAAACCTTAAGAATATTAATGTCGTGTACTGAGCGTCTCGGATAACCGCGTTACCGAACCCCCGGCGACACTTCCCCGGTCCACCCAACGAAACCCGAAACCCACCCCCAACAGCCCCAGGGCAGAAGACGAACCCAGAGGCCAAACCCCACCCGAACCCGACAACAGGCGCAAACCCCCACCAACCCCCACTGCAAAGAATTCTCCGAGCGAGCGATCCCCACAATGGGGAAACCGCGCCCGCTGCCAGATCCCAGCGAAATCCCGCCCCAGAGCCCGCCCCCGCCCCGAGACGGCCGAGGCGAGCCCGATCGCGGGTGGAAAAAAAGCAAAACAGTATTCAATGTACCATAAATTCAGCAACACAGCCATCCGAAACGCACAGTACAAGTATATAGGTATATAGTAGTTGAGTAGATATTGCAAACTGACTGAGCAATTTTCTTCAAAATAGATCTAGATCTATATGCATAACTTTCGTTCTGCATTAAGTTACCGCCGGTCTTAAAAACCCATAATTAGATTTATTTTGGACTTTCGCTGTAGACATATCGAGGGCTTGGTGCAAAACTATTCTAACTCCTTCACTTTGTGAAGGAGTTAGAATAGTTTTGCACCAAGCCCTCGATATACACTGACGTATACACGTACTTACTTAAAATAACTGAAAATACATTTCTTCGGCTGTTCTATTAGCTTCATTCGTGGCCAACCATTCAGAAAATTGACAGATCTGAAAATAACCAGTTACAAGATGTAATTGACTGAATCTTTATCGAACTCATTTTCGGCTCATCTGAATTTTGTTCATATTCATTATCGCCTTCACAGGCGTCATTAAGGTTATCTTTATTTTCACGATCGTTATTTCAATTATCATCGTTATCATAATTATTATCATAATTATCATTGTTACTATAATTATCATTATTATTATCATCGTTATTTTAATTACCATAATAATTAGCATCGTAAGTATCATCGTTATTTTAGTTAACAGAATAACTATTATTATTGTAGCCATTACATTTAGTCATTTAATATCAAATTCTTCGGTTCTCAATTGTTATACATGTAGTATCATCATTATCATCCTCAGATTACATTACCAATTACATCAATGCAAACAAGTATTTCACCATGCATAGAAGTATTTAAACCATTTAAAGACTCTAAATATTGGACGAAATGTTGTTAAGATTGATCTGAATCTATACTTTTTTCATAACCTTAGAGTAACATTTTCTCACATATGTCTGATTCAGCTATCGTTGGATATACATTTGTATATTATCAGTAGGCCGGGGAAATACTAACTTTAAAAACGGATCGTCTGGATCTCTTAAACCTCCAGACATGAATATGTCTGTAAAATCCTGAAACAGAACAAACAGAAATAACCAGTGCAGTTGGACCCTTTAAACAGAGTTAACTGAAATATCAAGAACATCGGGACACCTGAAACGGAACAAACAGACACATGTAGTACAGTAAAACAGAACCAACATAAAAGATTCTGTACAGCTGTACCTCTCAAAGAGGACAACCCTGAAACAGAACAAACAGTATGATCCCTGAAACGGAACAAATCTGCGACAGAACAAACAACAATATTAAGTACTGTAGAAACAAAACAAAAATGTTCAGTACAGTAGGCGCACTGAAACAGAATAAAACATTAGTGTAGTAGGACTCCTGAAACAGGACACATGGAATTAACAGAACTATTAGTACAGTGGGACCAGCGAACTAGAAAAGGTCATGCAGCACAGTATGACCTCTGAAACAGAAGAAACCCGGACGAGAACAAACAGAAATATTCAATACAACATGTCCTCGAAATGGAATACGTCTGGAACAGACCGAACAAAAACATTTGTACTGCAGAAACAATACAAACATATCCAGTACAGCGCTCTGAAACAGAATCAAAACATCAGTAAAGCAGTACCTATGAAAACAGGATAAACATGAAACAGAATGGTCAGAAATAATCAGTACAGTAGTACCTCTGAAGCAGGACAAACATGATACAAAATAAACAAATATATGCAGTACAATAGGACCATTGAAACAGAACAAACAAAAACATTCAGTACAGTAGTGGCATTAAAAGCAACGAGAGGATTTCTATTCTTTCGCTTTCACGTATTGTCGTCTGCTTCACATCTTTTATTTATTTTTGAATGTTCTTACTTTGGTTTTTGGCAGCGAAAGAGTTAACCCTTTGCTCCATAGGCTATTTTTAGACACAACCTCTTTGAATCAATCTACCGAAAAGGAGCATTTACTAGAGAACAGGAAAAGTTCAGAATTGTGTAGTTTTGAAACCATTGTGATAAATAGAGCATTTGCTCCTATAGGAGCAAATGCTCTTTTTATCACAATGGTTTCATAACGTGACTTTTACAGAGGCGTAGAAAGGCGTATTTATGGAGGAAATGGTTAAAAGTGGGTAACCAGGTGCGTAGCTAACAATACGCACTTACGCACGTGTGTAACATCAATCTGAAAGGTGAAAAAATATGTATTATGGCCAAAATGGGAAACTCGAAGGCTAAATGTGGTACACTTTGATACACATTCTATCTTGTCATATAACCTGCAACATATTTCCTAATATTGACACCTTTTTTGACGCTTCTGTAAAAGTCATCTTTTGAAACCATTGTGATAATCAGAGCATTTGCTCCTATAGGAGCAAATGCTCTATTTATCACAATGGTTTAAAAACTATACAATCGTTAATTTTCCCGGTGGAACATACCACGGTCACCTATAACCACGGTGCTTACATTACATTTGGATTAATCTGCGCACCTGGTAACGGATAATACAGAACGAGAGTAACAAAATGTCTTCTTGGGGAGCATTCTGTGTTGCTTTCATTATGCATTAAGCTAACTTTCTGCGCTTCTCTCACCCGGAATTAAACTATTTTAAAGACCGATAAGTAGATTCGTGTTGGAGTCATATATGCAACAACCACAAAACTCTTTGTTCATCATCATCATCATCATCATCATCATCATCATCATCATCATCATCATCACCATCATCATTATCATACCATCATCATCATAACGATCACAATTATCATCAACATCTTCATCATGGATAATCATCGTTATCGTTATTATTATTATCAGCATCGTGGACAACGCCATCATTACCATCATCATCATCAACGTCGTCATTCCTAGTCATCGTCATCTTCGTCATATTATCAGTATTATTATTATTATTATCATCATTTTTGTCATAATTATTAATGTTATTATTAATCCTCGTTATCAAGTCATCAAAGCAGCAGACTCGGAACTGAAGAAAATATTATAGCATCTCAACTTCCTGAATGCTTTTCTAAAGATTTCAATGTGTGTCCCTTCTGTTACATTATTTGTGTATAGTTACATTTGTGCTGCTGTTACAATATATGACACAAACATAACTTTAACTCAATAAATGTTCACATAACAATGATTTACGTAAGTATGTTAATTAGCTTAATATCAATAATGGCGTATGACCAATAGCAGTTTGACAGTTTTAAAACCGTACAATTAGATCGATGTAATACACATAGAATATCCTGATCAGACGGCTCCTACAGGATTCGTCTGATATAGATCTACCCTGTTACGAAAATGCGTGTCTCTGGAGTATAGGGTTAAATTTTAAGTGTACATTTATTCTTTGATTATTTTAAGTATTTCACAACACTATCTCAAATACCCGATGTTTTAAGTCTGACGTATTTTACCCACTTTTACCAAATTATGTGTTGTACACATATACCTTTCTCACAGTCTCGTAATCTGTATTCGTCCGTCTGTTTGTCTTTTCATTTGCATATATATCCCTAATTTCATTCATTGAGGTAGGCATATCATACTGTGTGTTCGTCCATTTTATGTTCTTTGTCCTCATTTTACACTTGTCATAACCTAGCTTTCTTACAAATTTGTGTATGTTATCCTATTCGCTTTATTCATTTGTGTCCGTTATCTTATTCACTTTATTCATTCGCCGCCACTACGCATCGTCTATAAAACTTCAATTTTAACCCTTTCCCTCGTATTGACGACTTTTGACGACCCTGTAAAAGTCATTTTGTGAAACCATTGTGATAAATAGAGCATTTGTTCCTATAGAAGCAAATGCTCTATTTATCACAATGGTTTCAAATTACAAAATTCTATAAAAATCCTTTTCTCTAGTCAATGCTCCCTTTCGGTAGATTTATTCAAAGAGGTTGAACCTAAAAATAGCCTATAAGGTAATGGGTTAAGTACTGATTTGTCTACCTTTTTGTCTCCAAAAAAGCACAATATCACACAGTTTGGACACAGATGAGACGCCGAGATACCCGTTGTCTCACCTGGATCCAAACTGTTTGCAAGGATGATCACAGATTTACCAATTGCAACGAAATTATTCAATGGATACACAACTCGGAATGTTCCTATTATTAATTCTAGCCATGAAGGATTACACGCTAAATCAGTAAAATCACAGAGGGCGTGTCGATCGACTCCAGTTCGTGAAGCCTTTTTCTTGTTTCATTCAATTAACCCTTAAACAAGTCACGGATAATTTATTTGAATACACTTTGCAAACAGTTCGGATCCAGATGAGACGTCGAATAATAATAAATATTTTACACTCAGAGTGGCAATAGTAAATATATAGTTTTATGCAGAATAGCAGATAAAAGTATGCTAAAATACTAAAGATGTCATTTCTCCACCAAACCCTATGTTGCTACAACTCTTAAGAAGAGGCGATTCTCGAAGAGGCGATTCTCGAAGAGGCGATTCTAAAGAGTGGTAACAACGTAGGGTTTGGCGGAGGAATAAAGGAGTTATTCTTGAAAATGTTTTAATTAACGCATCTTATCTGGACCTCTGTGTATTTTAGATATGAAGCAGACCAAATTCTGAGCGGGCGAAAGTTTTTCTCAGCAGGTTAAAGGTGAACACTGTATCAGAATATATTTAGATAAATTAACTAAAATAAGTCTACAGTAAAACAGGTCTTAACCCTTTCCCTCATATAAACGTGTTTTCACGCATTTGCAAACAGAGTAGACCCAGATCAGACGGCTCCTAGATCAGGGTCTGCTCTGTTTGCTATCGGAATTTGATAGATCTGTTTCTTTACTTTCTAAAATGGCTACAATATTTCACCTGCCATATTTCATTATAACTATTGTTCCATGAATTTTCAGTAGGTATTGAAAATTGGAATAAATATAGAAAAGGGAAAGGGTTAAGCGGTCATTCATTTATTGAATATTTGAGTCTTAAAAGCAGGTGGTTGCTTAATGCAGGGCAAAAGTAATGCAGAAAGCTTTCTGCATCACTTTTGTCCTGCATTAAGCTCCCATCTGCCTTACATAACCATAATTAGACCACTTTTTGATGGCCGCTTCAGATAAGTTTTACCATGTACATTTTGTTTCATTATCACACAGTTACTAGAGAAACGATAACGAACTGAACATTTTCCATCTCAGATTCTAGAAAAATTGCGCTATCCAAAGGAAGAAAGAAACAGAAAGAAAAGAAACAAACAGACAAACAAAAGAAAAGTAAGAAACTAGAAAGAAACTCCAGAAATACCAACGACCTTTCTACTATGATTTTATGACGCCAAATGAAAGTCATTGTATTTCATCTGCAACATTTAACTCTTTCGCTGTCAATTTCCGAAACAAACGATTTGGATCGAGATGAGACGCCGAGTAACTCGGCGTCTCATCAGAAATCAAACTGTTTGTTACTGTGACTATTTTATAAAACCAAAATTGTAGAAAAATAAAAATTGAAATTTGTTGCAGACGACAAAGTTTGCAGACGACAAACTTTGGCAGCGAAAGAGTTAAACCTTTCCCTCATATTGACGACTTTTGACGACTCTGTAGAAAGTCACTTTGTGAAACCATTGCGGTAAATAGAGCATTTGCTCCTATAGGAGCAAATGCTCTATTTATCACAATGGTTTCAAACTACAAAATTCTAAAAAAAAATCCTTTTCTCTAATTATGCTCATTTTCGGTGGATTTATTCAAAGAGCTTGGCTCTAAAAATAGACTATGAGGGAATGGGTTAAGTAAAGAAAGGTAAACTGATATTTTTAATCATTTTGTCGTTACTTTGTCCCAGTTATTTTTTGTATCTACTGCGTTTCATATTCTAATTTTTGCGTGAGCTGTGTTTCTTGATTTTGCTATTTTGTCCCAATTTTACGTAAGTTGTGTCTTTGTTTTTTGCAGTTCTGTGGAAGTAATTTTGTCGATCTATAGGGTTGAATGGAGAAAATAAAATGACTACAGTAGAACCTGTCTTAAGCGGCTATCAAAAATGGGCCGAATCATGGGTCTGTAAGGCAGGTGGTATATAGCGTAATGCAGTCAAAAGTAATGCAGAAAGCTCCTATAGGAACCTTATGCATTACTTTTGCCCTACATTAAGCAACTACATGCTTTTTAATCCTTTCCCTGTTCTATGTTTACTCCAAATTTCCATACCTACTGAATATTCATGGACAAAATAATTATAATGAAATATGGAAGGTGGGACATTGTAGCTATTTTATAAAGTATAGAAACAGATCTATCAAATTCAATTAGCAAATAGAGCAGACCCTGATCAGATGGCTCCCATAGGAGCCATCTGATCTGGGTCTACTCTGTTTGTAAATGCATGAAAATGCGTTTATATTAGGGAAAGGGTTAACATATTCCTATGTTCAATAAATGAATGGTCGTTTAGAACAGGTTCTACTGTATTCTTGAACATATATTTATTTTACGCAACTTATCTAGGCTTCTTAGATACCAACCAAATTAATGATTATAGACATAATGCTGTGCGAAATGGGACAATAAGAAGATCCGTACCGTATCAGACATGACGAGTAGTTCTATCTTCTCGCGAGAAATGACGGTAGTTTGTCGGCGGGATCCATTCAAAATGGCGACGTCTCCGAAACTGTCACCTCGGTGGAGGAACATGACAGTCCTCGGTGTGTCGTTCTCCATAGTCGATAAAACAGCTGAAAGGGGAAAAGTAGACAAATGAACGAACATTTATCACATGTAGGAGTGCCGAAACAGAATGCCGCAAACCGCGGAAATGCACTAGTGCATTTTTTTTATGCAAATGGGCAGTTTTAATCCGCCTGTACTACGCTGTAAACAATGGTCGAAACATCCGTCAGATATAGTCTGTTTCACTTTCTATGGCACTTTTTAAGGGTTATGTGATATAAAGAATATTACATTCGTGTTCATTACAAACTGTGTCATATTATTATAGTAAACTCGTTTCATAAAAACGATTTGTAATGAATACGCATGTAAGATCCTCTATTTATTTCACAACCGCTAGTTATATAGCCTATTTTGAATTACAGTATAACCCCTCTAAACCAGACGTTAAAATTAGTATCAATACTAAGTATTTCCTTTTGCAATAAATTTTGATACAACCTTTTGTTTAATCAATATTTAAATAGGAGAAGCCGGATTTAATTATTCAGCAGATTAAACTACATGTATGTATGAATTGTCTGACTTTATTCGTATGCCACGTACACTATCATCGCAGTTAGTGGTAATGATTGAGTAGTTTTGAAATTATTGTCATAAATAGAGCATTTGGAATAAAGACACGATGAATACCAATTACAGTTGAACTTTGATATCTCGAACTCGGATAACTCGAACTTCGGAATAACTCGAACAAAAAGTTCAGTCCTTCCAAAACTTACAATACACAATTGCTCTAAAATGTATCGCTACATATGTATAGGAACACATGTGACAGCTTAATAAGAATTACTAGGTTAGTAGTATGGAATTTCAGGTGTATTTTGGCGAGTTAGAAAAGTGTTTAAATGCGAGCCTTGGCGAGCATTTAAACACTTTTCTGACGAGCCAAAATACACCTGAAATTCCATACTACTAACCTAGTAATTCTTTTATCATGCAACCGCCATCCATGACAAATTAATATGAAAACATTGAGATGGTCCCGAAATATTTTGAAGGTGTTGACCCTCACTAACGAAATATACGTCATACAGTGTATGTGACGTTTTGCGCGTATAAATACATTTTGTTGCACAGGCCAATAACCGCTAACTCAAAGAATCCCATTCTAGCCTTTAAATAAATGGGTTCAAACAACTTTAAATGCATGCCTAACAAACCAAAATGATATTTGAAGTTAAGCTTTACACCAGTATCTCATTTCTAGTTTACTTCTTTCTTTCCTTTCCGCCTCGATTCGATTGAATTGTAACACCCGCCATGTTGGTTTTGTGTCGAAAGGATGTGTAGACCAATTCAACACACGTAACGTTTGAAATTAACAATGTATCGGACTTGACAATATTGTGAATGGTATTTTGGCATATATTTGCGAAGTCTCGACCACAAAATAATTCTGTTATAAACATGACAACCTGGGTAGATGAGCTAAATGTATTCGGAACTATGGCCATGTGACAACAGCGAACCGTTCATTTCTGCCAAATCGTGAAGTTCTGACGTGAGTATAATACTACAATTGATTATTTATTTTTTACAAAGAATTGTACTAGTATTATTTTTTCAAAATAATTTCCCGGGATTCAAAGACTGACACAGTCAACGCTTTACAGCTAGACCCACATTTTTAGGCTTACGATTCAGATTGGGATCCATAATATTTTGCCACTAGCACCGAGTGACCGACTCTTCACCGATCAAGTAGAAAATTGGAAATCCGTTGTAAAAATATACAGAACTATAATCGATTATTAACTGTTCTACAGAAATCCGTAGGCTCCCATGAGAGGGATCGAGCTTTAGTTAAGTTGCCTTTTGCAAACAGTCTAGACCCAAATCAGATAAATCCTGTTGGAACTGTGATCGTGGTCTACGTTGTTAGCAAATAGGCATTAGATTGATCTAAATCTGTTATACGTTACTATGATTGCTCTGTGAAAACAGTGTGCTATATGATTTATCCGCGATACAAGTGATACAAAATGGGTCTAAACTGAAAGTAGACATGTTGTTCTGAGAAAATAAACAAAAACGACATGAACATGTAATATTCTATTTTAATTAACAATTTATTAAGACTCGATAAAAGGGATGGAGTCTAACTTAAATATTCAATATGTAAAGGTTTCACCCTTTATGTCACACATGAATCTTTGCACACCTTTGCAAGCAGAGTAGACCCAGATAAAACAGTCGCTTTAGGAGCTGTCTGATCAGGATCTGCTCTGTTTGCCAATAGTATAGTATAGAGCTCAGTGTTTACTATTTGCTAGTTACATGTAATGTAAACAAACTGTCTGTGCCTGTGTAGAAATACAGGTAATATCATTTTAATACATGTACTTATGTAGTCAAGTGGGCTGATTTTCACTAAAACACAGAGCAGTTGATTGCTGTACTCATTATGGTCTCTCAAATGATTGAGTATGTGGATACAGACTTTGTAATGTACATGTATTAACATTAAACAGAAAGAAATAATTAAAATACAAGTAAATAATTGCAATACACAGCTCCAACAGTTAAAAAAATAGCTTAGGTTCTGAGAAGACAGTGCTAATAAAATGTCCAATAAGAAATCCTAATACAATAACAACCAATAATTGTTTTTGGCCAAAAGATTTTTTTCTTTAATTCATTTCAGTGTCTTTTTCATTTGTACATGAGCTTTCAGCATTACTTTAGACATGTATAAAGCTGTTGCCTTGACAATTTGTTCAGATTAGATATCGGGTGACTCGAACTTCTCTTATCTCGAACTAAATTGAATGGTCCCTTGAAGTTCGAGTTATCGAAGTTCAACTGTAGATTAATCTTACACAAGTATACGAACACAGGGAATGTTGACCGAGACAGAAACTGGGATCAGTTCTATATACTGTTATAAGCAAACAGAGAAGACCCTGATCAGACGGCCCCTGTAGGAGTCTATTCTGTTTGCAAATGTGTATATTAAAGGCGTGTTTATTATGGATCGTTGACGATCGTTTTAGATATGTTCTATTGCATCAAGCATTTAATTCCATATCATGTTTTCCATTTGACGTCATTGAGTACTTACCAGATCCTGATAACAGGAAGTAGAAGCACATCGGCACGTGACCCTCACGAACAATCACCCGCTTGATGTCGTAGCTGCGCAAAAAACGTAAACAAGTTTTGATCCATTTGTAACCATGTGTCACTTCATATGAACAGAACATATGCAAACAGTGTACACCCTGGCCAGACAGCTGGGCCTAAGGGAGTCATCTCATCAGGGTATGCACTGCTCGGTTCACACAAAGCCTCGTTTCCAAAGATCATATCGGTAAGATATAATTATTGCAGAAGCACTCCGGGCCCCGAGATGATAAAACCTTTTGTTTGAGTTTAAGATCATTCTCAAGCATCTGATTGGTCAGATTCTGAGTTTGCTCAGAATCTGACCAATCAGATACTTGAGAATGATCTCAGACTCAGAAGTTTCATAAACTTGGGCCCTGAACGAGACAAACCCTGCAAACTACATGCGGAGCCCTTTACTCTATAGATATGCCATTTAAACCCTTTCCAGACAGAGTAGACCCAGATCATAAAGTTGCTGTAAGAGCAGTGCGTGTGTGGGTGCGTGTGTGTGTCCACGTGCGTCGGTGTGTTTCTGTTTATTCTCCAGTCGTTCTCTGTTTCAGCGTCTCCATTTTTCTACCACTGTCTCATGTTTCCGTTTTGGGGGGTTTGTCTTTATTTCCTCCTGTTGGTCTGTCTGTCTGTCTATATGTCTGTCTGTCTGTCTGTCTGTGTGACTTTCTGTGTCCCTGTCATTCTGTCTGTATGTCTATATGTCTGCCTATCTGTCTGTCTCTATCCCTCCCTCCTCCCCTCACTTTCAATGCTTGTCTGTCTGTCTCCCCTCTCTCTGTATCCCCCCTCTGTCTCTCTCTCTCGTCCGTCCGTCTTCCTCCATCTTTATTTTGCTCTAATACCTTCCTCCTCTGTCCCCTTTCCTTCTCCCTCCCCTCTCTTACGACATTTACATCTGTATAGTTGCTTACAGCTTAATGTCTCACTAATATTATCTTATTTCTAATATAGACCCTTTATTTTTTGTTGTTTTAGTCGTAGAATGTGACTTGCTTTTTCGTTAGGTCAATGTTCTCAGCAATCTTCAAGCATTTCCCCTTACCCTAAAGCCGCCCTACTTGTCTGCAAACTCGTCCCTACCAATATTTTTGTTGCATTTCCGTCAATCTTCAATAATTTCGTAAAAAACGTATAAATCGATATTTAATTAACTTCAATACCGACTAAATTAATGGCCGAATACGATTTCGCCAAGTTCGACTTTTTGAATAAATCTTACCGCTGCGACCAAGCATTATACCGTTCCACCCTAATTATACGACCAGCTGTTACCAATTTTTGTCGCCTTATTATCCTGGCAGCGGAGAAAAATGAAAATCGTATGTAAATAATCTTCGGAGCAAAGACGGTGTTGTGAGAAATTAAACCCAACTTTGATTGAATTCTGCAGCAACAAATTGTGTTTGTTTCACAGTCTGTCAAATATTAAACGCGCGAAATTGTGTATTTCATTACCAGTCAGGTTGCGGAGCCTAGTTAACCACTTTTCCCGCCAAAATTGCCGTCTGCTGAAATATTTCGTCTGTTTCATTTCAAACCTCATCCGATTCACTCAGAATTTTGAACCAAACACTCGCTTAGTGTCAATTAGCTTGGATTCTGATCTGACGCATATTTACTTGACGTCTGATCTGGATCAAAGCTGTAACAATTTCTTAGGTTCAGTCGTGTTCAGCAAGTTAAGAAAAAAATCAGAAGTCAAGTTAAAATAAAAGCTTAGTACCCTAAATACCGAAAGTATTCTGACTGACAAAATTAGGCAAACAGTGCAGACCCAGATCAAACTGCTCCTGAAGGAGCAGTTTGATCAGGGTCTTCACTATTTGCTACTATGTCAGTTTAAATTGAAGTTATTAAAATGACGTCAAACTGAGTCATTCAGCTTACCAGCCTATAGAGAATTCAGATTGAGTATCCTAATACTAAGGGTAATTATGAAAGGTAACAAATGCACTCCAAGTTGAGAATATTGGAATTAAATCTCCAGTGGTAGACATTAATCTGTACGAGAGGTAGGCAAAATGTAGGGGACAATCTACACACGCCTCAATTAACCCTTTCGTTGTCGTCATGACAGAAATATGTGATGACGTATGCAAACAGTTTGGAAACAGATGAGATGCGTCACCAGAAGTCCTATCAATACCAAGATTATTCAATACTCTGATTATGATATTTGAAATAAAATTGGAGAAACTTCAACGATGAATATAGAAGCAGACTGCAATAGTTTGCCACAATACGTGGCAGCGAAATGGTAAACTCGGTTTTAGCGCAATTCGAATCAAATCTATTATCCAAAACATCAATTTAAAGAATTAGAATTGACTTTTAATAAACTTTATCAAATTTATCACAAAGCTGGCAATTTGCAAAGTGTATGACAGAGTCTGGTCTGAGCCATAGCCTACTGTTAGTTTTATTCCTGGTGGCCTAAGAGATAACGATGGGTGTTTTCTGTTGGTGTACATTTGAACTTCGATAACTCGAACTTCAAGGGACCATACAAATTAGTTCGAGATATCAGTAGTTCGAGTCATCCGATATCTAACCTGAACAATTTCTCAGGGCAACAGCTTAATACAGGTCTGAAGTAATGCTGAAAGCTCCTGTAGGAGCTTTCAGCATTACTTTAGAGTTGTATTAACATGTCACATGTGTTTCTAGATATCTGTAGCGATACATTTTAGAGCAATTTTGCAGTGTATGTTTTGGAAGGACTGAACTTTTTGTTCGAGTTATCCCGAAGTTCGAGTTATCCGAGTTCGAGACATCGAAGTTCAACTGTATATTGTTTCCGGGTGATGCCTGATCTGGGTCTAACCTATATGCAACTGCGTAAACAGGCGGGACTAAAGTCTCGCTAATACCACCACTGAAAAGAAGTATAATTCTGGATTTATAAAAAAGGGTGGTAGCTTAATGCAGGACAAAAGTTATGGAGAAAACTTCTATAGGAGCGTTATGCGTTACTTGTGCACAGCATCAAGCATTCACCTACTTTCACAGACTAGTATACAGTAAAACCTCCTTAGAATGGCCACTAAATTGTGTTAATTAGTTCGTATTTAGGGCAGGTGGCTGCTTAAAGCAAGGTGAAAGTAAAACAGAACGCTCCTACTGGAGCGTTCTGTTTTAGTTTCACCTGCTTTAAGCAGCCACACAATAATTGATGTAATTTAGTGGCCGTTATAGAGAAGTTTTACTGTATTTCAATAAATGATGTGGTCGCATTAGCGAGAGTTTACTGTATTTTCAAACATCGCGGATATAAACGATTGGGCGTCTGACTCATTTGAATCCATTTGCTTACAGGGCGTAGCTAGCGATACGCACTTACGCACGTGCACAACTTCAATATGAAAGGTGAAAACATTATCATGGCCAAAAGGGAACAAAAATCGAAGGGTAAAGGAGGAAGACCTTGATAAACGTTGTGTCTTATTAAGTTGTTATGTAAGTTTTAACCCATCCCATCATAGTGACGCCTTTTGACGCCTCTGTAAAGGTCATCCTTTGAAACTATTGCAATGCATAGAGCATTTCGAGGGCTTGGTGCAAAACTATTGTAACTCCTTCACAAAGTGAAGGAGTTACAATAGTTTTGCACCAAGCCCTCGATTTGCTCCTACATGACTAACTAAATGTTCCATGCCCATGCCTTTTGATGCCTCTGTAAAACCCACCGTCTGATCAGGGTCTACTCTGTTTACAAAGGAGTGAAAAGGTATCTCCATCAGATACATGGTAATAAGATTGAAGTATTTATCAGTATCAAAATATCTGCATATAACATTATAAAAATTCAGATAATAAATATTCATGACGTCATCAATTCTTACATGAATAGTGAACAGGGAAAGCGTTAAACGGGTTAATGAGTCCAGTTTTATGAACTGATGACGTAATGACCATATAAGCAATAATGTTGCCTACCTTGGTATTTGTTATCAACTTCTTTAACGCATTCCCTCTTGGGCTATTTTTAGACTAAATCTACCGAAAAGGAGCATTTTCTAGATACAAGCAAACGTTTAGAACTGTGTAGTTTTGAAACCATTGTGATAAATAGAGCATTTGCTCCATAGGAGCAAATGCTCTATTTATCACAATGGTTTCAAAAGGCGACTTTTACTGAGGCGTCAAAAGGCGCCAATATGAGGGAATGGGTTAAACCCTTTGAATATCAAAATTGTTCATAATATATGACATATAGACCAGTTCACCTAGGAACCGATGCTTAAATAGGCTAGAGAGCATAGCTTTGCTTCTAAGTATTTAAACCGTCTTATTTTGTGTGTCCTGTTGTCTGTTAGGCCTACGAATGAAGCAGTATTTCTATCAAGAGTTGTCGTTTTTACTATAAGCCATTTTGACGATCGGATATCCTCGTCTAGGCGTAGAGTAGAAAAGCTCTGCAAGCGATTTGATTGGATGAATCCCTTCCTCTATGGAAAGTCACATAACATCGCAAAAATGGCGGAGACGACATAGAAAGAAGTTCGTATGCCTTGTTACATTTTGGAAAATAATAATTTGGTTGTAAAAGTAACGTATCTATTAGGCCATATATCGCTATCCATGACATTACTTGCATTTGCAAACAGATTGGATCAAGATGAGAGGTCTCAACCGGACGCTAAATTTAGTATATATATATTAGTATCTGAGACAGGCGGCAGCTTAATGCAGGGTGAAAGTCATGCAGAAAGCTCCTCTGGGAGCTTTCTGCATGACTTTCACTCTGCAATAAGCAGCCACCTGCCTAAAGTATCTAAATTCTTACCTACCAGAATTCCGGTTTATAGAGGTTTTACTGTACATGTAGAAAAAATTCTGCCCAGCAATAGAACTTAAACTGTTTCTGTTGTCCATTGCGTTCCATGCCAATTCAAATCGCCATCGGTCATGTTTGTTGACATTCTGACCGAACTACAACTGATAAATCTTAGGCAAGGGACCACATTATGTTTTTTCCATAATTTTTGAATGATGGGTCACTTTTTTATCTATCTTTTATCTATCTTGGAAATAGACTTAACGAGAATATTTACTTTATGTGCAGCACAAACATAAAAGTTTAAACTGTAAATGTAAGGGGAAATAACTGCTGTCGAGATGTCAATCGGAAATCCTCGTTTTGATATGGCCATTACCCATCCTCCAACGCAGTTATCTCCCCTAATCGCTACGCTGAAGAGATAACCTCACGTAGTGACAAGGGAGATCACTGTGAGGAGTTTGGCGATTACCACCATACAGTAAAACCTCTGTATAACGGCCATTAAATTGTGTTAATTAGTTGATATTTAGCGCAGGTGGCTGCTTAAAGCAAGGTGAAAGTAAAACAGAACGCTCCTACAGGAGCGTTCGGTTTTACTTTCACCTTGCTTTAAGTAGCCACCTGCCTTTGACACAAACTATTTGATGTGATTTAGTGGCCGTTATAGAGAGGTTTTACTGTATATTGCTAAGAGGTTTCGATTGCCATTTTGTAAGAATGCAACAGGAACAATAACTAGGTAGAAACTCGTATACATATAAAAGGTCAACGGTCAAAGGTCATAACTCGACGTACCTCTCATACCATGACCTCTCAGCTATCATCTTTTGCATTTTCACGGGGTACTCGGCGATCGACTTGTAGTTGCGGAGAAATACCTGGATCTGCAATGTACAAGCGTCGTGATAAACCGTTTTCTTGCCCGGCACAATCTGGCGGGAAATCACAGACTAAATAGGGTATGTGCTAGTTTCCAGTCAGATTTTTGCGCCTTTGAAAGTTTGCTTAGACAAAGATTAAATAGTTCAAAAATGATATGTTAGTCATTTAAATATTCTTACATTTTAAATACATTTAAACTGGTAATAGTAATGTGCGTTTCGCGAGTATGTATTACCTGTGTACTTCCGATGTTATATTGTTTGCAATTCACCGTTGTTATTAGCTCAGTAATAAAAGGGCTAACACTTTCAGTGCTGATTTTCCAAAAAGACTATTGCAAAATTCAGAAAAACGGTCATTTTTCGCGTGTATTCTGGGATATATTTGAGAAAAATGTGTAACATGACAAACAGTGCAGACGCTATTGAGAGGGCCCCTCTAGGGGCCCCTCTAGGAGCACTCTCATCTGAGTTTGCACGGTTTGCAAAGGACATTAATGACTCATGTCCCACACTGAAATGCTTAAACAGGCGAACTTGATGCATGGAATCGAGTTAAAATCAGATCATGTCTCTTATAAAAGATTGCAGAGGAGAGGTTATGCGTATTAGTACTGTACTTTACTTGATGACTATTCATGTAAGAACTAATGGCATCATGAATATTTATTAGCTGAAGTTTAATAATAGCATAATTATGTAGGCCTATACAAACTATTTTGGTATCGGGAGAGAAACTATAGGGTCAGAACTATTAGAATTAAACAGAACAGAACAGACCCCGATCAGACGGCTCTTACAGGAGCGTTCTTATCTTCGTCTACTCTGTTTGCAAAAGCGTGAAATGGGGTTTATATGAAGGAAAGGGTTAAGCTACCACCTGTGCTAAATCTCAAGTACTAACCTTTTGAACGCGGAAAATGAGTAGACTGTTATTTGCAAACAGTGTAGGCCAAGATCAGACGGCTCCTTTGCCCTCTGATCAGGGTCTGCACTATTTGTCATTCAAATCCTCTAGCAAAGTTTAACCTTTCATACTGTCCGAACTCTAACAATAAACAATACTGGACTATTCCACTCTGAAAAATCAGCATTTAACCCTTCTTTTGCTGAATTTTAAAATAAATTTCTCCTTCTTTACCCATGCCCTGTTATATATTTACATGTATATTCACTGTGTACACGTATTTCGCTGTGCAATCACTGCTGTGGAGTGCAATGGTTGCACAATCAACTTGTAAATAGTGCAGACCCTGATGAGACAGCTCCTGCAGGAGCTGTCTCATCTGGGTCTTCACTATTTACAGTTAGGTATATTGACGTGAATAGCAAGCGAAGGGTTAAAAGGATTAGGCTAAACCTCAGAGCAACAGATAAATGTGCTTAAAATACTAAACCTATGTTGTAACCACACTCCAGAATCGTCTCGAAGAGACGATTCTAAAGAGTGGTCACAACATAAGGTTCGGTGGAGAAAGAAAGAAGTTATTCTTGAAAATGTCTTAATTTAGGCATCTTATCTGGACCTCTGAAATTAAAACCCTTTTTTTGCCTGGTCGCTATATGGAGGGTTTTCTATACTTACATAATGTTTCTCTTCTTCCGTTCGCGTGAAAGGTTTTTTCTTGAGGATTCGTGTCGCTTCTTGTGATACTTTGGCCTGTTAATAGAAATACATTGAATTCCGAATTGATTAATTTTAGAACGCTACGTAATCAGACGGACAGACAGACAGAAAGACATGAAGAAAGAAAAGAAGGAAGGAAGGGAGGATGGAAGGAAGGAATGAAGGACGGACGGATGGACATACTGACAGACAGGCAGGCAGGCAGGCAGGCAGACAGATAAAACGATTAGCGAACGGGCAAACAAATAAATAGATAGACAGACAGACATACATACACGGAAATAAACTGGCAAAAATTAAAGCAAACCTAGAAACATGAGCCAGACAAAGCAGCTAGAGGAAGTAAGTATCAAGTATTTGACAGCAACCATTTCTTCTTACAAAAGTGGTCACATCGCAACAGCAACCCACCTTCGAACAGTAACCTACCTCCTAACAGTAACCCACCTCCTAACAGTAATCCACCTCCTAACAGTAACCGACCTCCTAACAGTAACTCACCTCCTAACAGTAACTCCCATCCTAAAGTAACTCACCTCCTAACAGTAACTCACCTCCTAACAGTAACTCACCTCCTAACAGTAACCCACCTCCTAACAGTAACTCACCTCCTAACAGTAACTTACTTCCGAACAGTAACCTCCCTCCTAATAGTAACCCACCTCCCAACAATAACCCATCTCTCAACAATAGCACACTTCTCAGCAGTGCCCACCTCCCAACAATAACCCATCTCTCAACAATAGCTCAATTATCAACAGTTGCCCACCTCCCAACAATAACCCATCTTTCAACAGGTGCCCACCTCCAAACAAAAATCTTCAAACAGTAACTCACCTCCCAACAGTAACTTATCTCTCAACAATAACCCATCTCCTAGCACCAACCGACCTCCCTAAAGTAACCAACCTCCCCAACAGTAACCCACCCCAACAGTAACTTATCTCTCAACAATAACCCACCTCCCAACAATAACCCGCCTCCTAACAGTAACCTATCTCTCAACAAGTACCCACCTCCCACCTATCTCTAAAAAATAACTCACCTCCCAACAACAACCTATCTCCCTACAGGAACCCACCTCCCAATGGTAACCTTTATCTAAACAATAACCCACCTTCCCACAGTAACCTTTATCTAAACAATAACCCACCTCCCCACAGTAACCTATATCTAAACAATAACCCACCCCCCCACAGTAACCTATATCTAAAAAATAACCAACCTCCCAACAGTAACCTATATCTAAAAATAATCCTCCTCCCAATACTAACCCACCTTCCCACAGTAACCCACTTCCTAACAGTAACCTATATCTAAACAAAAACTCACCTCCAAACAATAACCCGCCTCCAAACAATAACCCGTTTCCTAACAGTAACCTATATCTAAACAATAACCCACTTCCTTCCTAACAATAACCCGCTTCCTAACAGTAACCTATATCTAAACAAGAAACCTCCTCCAAACAATAACCCACCTCCAAACAATAACCCACCTCCGAACAATAACCCACTTCCTAACAGTAACCTATATCCAAACAATAACCCACCTCCAAACAATAACCCACCTCCCAATAATAACCCACCTCCAAAAAATAACCAACTTCCTAACAGTAACCTATATCTAAACAATAACCCACTTCCTAACAGTAACCTATATCTAAACAATAACCCACCTCCCAACAATAACCCACTTCCTAACAGTAACCTATATCTAAACAATGACCCACCTCCCAACAATAACCCACTTCCCAACAACAACCCACCTCCAACAGTAATCTATATCTAAACAACAACCCACTTCCCAACAATAACCGATCTCCTCAACAGTAACCCACCTCCTAACAGTAACTTATCTCTCAACAATAACCCACCTCCTAACAATAACCCACCTCCTAAAAATAACCCACTTCCTAACAGTAACCTATATCTAAACAATAACCCACCTCCCAACAATAACCCACTTCCTAACAGTAACCTATATCTAAACAATGACCCACCCCCAACAATAACCCACCTCCCAACAGTAACCCACTTGCCAACAATAACCCACCTCCCAACAGTAACCTATATCTAAACGATAACCCACCTCCCAAAGATAACCCACCTCCCAGCACTAACCCACCTCCCCACAATAACCCACCTCCTAACAGTAACCCACCTCCCAACAGTAACCCACTTCCCAACAATAACCCACCTCCCAACAGTAACCTATATATAAACGATAACCCACCTCCCAACAATAACCCACCTCCCAACACTAACCTATATCTAAACGATAACCCACCTCCCAAAGATAACCAACCTCCCAACACTTACCCATCTCCTAACAGTAACCAACCTTCCACCAGTAACCTACCTCTCAACACTTGCTCACTTCTCCAAAATAACACACCTTTAAACAAAAACCCACCTCCCAACAGTGACTATCTCCCAACAGTCATCCTACTCACAATAGTAGCCCACCTCTCTGCAATAACCCACCTCCTTCCCAACAGTAACCTACTGTTAACAGAAACTCACCTCCTTGACAGCTTTGAACTTGGTAATATCAAACAGTAGGTCCGTGTTGTTACCCCGCGTTATCATGTCCAACGAGTCATTGTTAGCTATCAAAGTCTCGTTAATCCTGAAGAACAAATGGGAAAATTACATGCATATGGAATAGTGCTTTCATGCTAATTTCAGGAATATGGCCTGATGTTTTAATGGAACATATCGGTATACAGTAAACCCCTCTAAACCCTTACATAGTTTTAACCCATCGCCACTTAAAGACGCATTTTGATGCCTTTGCAAACAGAGTAGACCGGGCTAGACTTAGATCAGAAAAAATCCTGTAGGAGCTGTCTTATATGGGTCTGCTCTGTTTGCTAATGGCGGATATGTTTCTGGCCAAACGAAACATCCAATCCATTTTTCATTATAAACTTGTGTTAATGATTATTCATTAGGTGGTGAAATCTTGAATAATTCAAGAGGGAATGGATTTAGGCCGATCTTTAATATATGTGACAGATTAATTCTTTACTCTATGAATACGCCTTTCTGTGCCATTGCAAACAGAGTAGACCAATATCAGACGGTTCCTATAGGATTTGTTTGCTTATGGCATACTATAGATCTGATTCTACAGATTCTGACATGCTAAAAATTCTTTTGTTCACAGTGTCATTATAAAATTTAAGTTTCATGATGTCATTATTTCTTCCTTGAATATTTATGGAGTAAAGGATTATGTAGGGCGAATGTCATGCGTACACCTCCACAAGATGGAAATAGCACTCTACGTATAATACCAGGCGCGGATATAGAAGGGGGGGGGGGGGGGCGGAGCCGGCGTACCCCCCCCCCCAACACTAAAATTGCCAAAACATTTTTAGAGTAATATTTTAGATCTATAAATAGTAAAACCTCTCTATAACGACCACTAAAGTGTGTTAATTAGTTGGTATTTAGAGCAGGTGGCTGCTTAAAACAAGGTGAAAGTATAACAGAACGCTCCCATAGGAGCGTTCTGTTTTACTTTCACCTTACTTTAAGCAGCCATCTGCCTTTAACACAAAATAATTTATGTAATTTAGTGGTTGTTATAGAGCTGGTTTACTGTATCTACTAAAATCAATAAAACAATGATTCAGTAGGAGTTTTATTTCCCCCACCCAAGTAAGCTCTTTTTCAACATGTATTACAAAAATCTACGCCCCCCAAACCCCCTCCCCCCATTATCTGAAATCCTGGACCCGCACCTAAATACTACATTTCAATTGAATAAGTTTATGTAGGAGGTCAATGGTTTATGTTATAGCAGTTGAATTCTTATTATACTATGCTACAAATATTGTATTTATCCAAATGTTTCCCTGGTGAGGCTAACAGCTCGATCCTTTGAGAAAGACTGGGAGAGTTACTTCCCTTTGACGCTACACACACATTTTAAAACCCTACTGAGCTGATCGCCACGTCCTAGGAACCGGTTCACGGTGACGGGTGTGGTCGGTCTCCCTGGGAAGCACAAGACGGACCTAACGTGAACATAAACAAGACGTTATACACTGGTCTGGACCCAGAATCCCGTTTCACCAGTGTCCAAACTGTTTGACAATTTGGTAATATTTATGATAAGAAATGCAAGAAAAACACAGTTTAGAATTAGGAATATAATATCTACAGAGAAACAGGTTAAGGTGCATACTCAAATACTAAAATCTCCACCAAACCCCATATTGTGACCAGTCTCTCGAATACGTTATTCTTGAAACTGTTTTAACCCTTCGCTTGCTACTCACTTCAATATACCTACCAGTAAATAGTGAATACCCGGATCAGACAGCTCCTGCAGTAGCTCTCTCATCAGGGTCTGCACTATTTACAAGTTGATTGTGCAACCAGTGCACTCCGCAGCAGTGATTGTACAGTGGCATACTTGTACACGGTGAAGATATATGTAATTATACAACAGGGCATGGGTAAAGAAGGAGAAATGTATTTTAAAATTCAGCAAGAGAAGGGTTAATATACATATCTTATCTGGACCTCTGTAATACCAGTACATGTATAACCAACAATATTTTGCTCATCAGGCTAAAACTCTGAAACAACTCACGCATTGGAGTGTATTTTCCATGCTCGAAGTAGCAACACGATGAACTTTGCACGTTTTCGGAACACCTCTACTGGCCTCATCTGCATAAAAACAAAACGAGCATTCTGAATATTATTATAAATTGATAATAATTTAACCCTTATGGTGCCAAATTTCTAATTGTCGTCTGCAATCCAATTTTTATTAAATCATTCGGTACAATAAGGAAATGAGATAAATAAATGCAAATTCCAAAAGAATAAATGCAAATTTCAAAAGAATAAAGCACAGACATAGAAATAGAGATTGAAGAAAAAATAAGCCCCTGACCAGACGCCGCCTTGAAAAGTTGGCGTCTGATCTGGGACTGCACTATTTGTCGTGGTGTATTTATGCGACATTGGCGATGAAAGGGTTAACCCATTGTTTGTTGAATATTCATGAAAGTGTCCGCCCTTTATGAATATTAATTAATTTTATTTTTTTATAGTATTATGTTAAAAGTTAAAATAAGAAAAAGTATATTCATGACAATATTAGATATCTGTTACGCAAAATCAGAAAAATAAAAAAAAGTAGCCATTGATCAGACATCTCCAACAGGAACTGTTTGGTCTAGGTCTGTTGTGTTTGCAAAGCCGGAAAATGTCTGCAGTATCAAGTTTAGTGATTAACCCTTTCCCTCATATTGACGACTTTTGACGAGTCTGTAAAGTCACTTTGTGAAACCATTGTGATTAACCATTGTGATATTTATCACAATGGTTTCAAATTACAAAATTCATATTTTTTTCATTTTTTTCTAGTTAATGCTCTTTTTCTGTAGATTAATTCAAAGAGGTTGTATCTAAAAAAAAAAGCCTATGAGGTAATGGGTTAACCCTTCGCTTGCTATTCACGTCAATATACCTACCTGTAAATAGTGAAGACCCAAATGAGACAGCTCCTGCAGGAGCTGTCTCATCAGGGTCTGCACTATTTACAAGTTGATTATGCAACCAGTGCACTCCACAGCAGTGATTGCACAGCGAAATACTTGTACACAGTGAAGATATATGTAATTATACAACAGGACATGGATAAAGAAGGAGAAATGTATTTTAAAATTCAGCAAGAGAAGGGTTAATACGACAGTATTGATACTATCATACACTTTATTCATTCAAAAAGGTATCGCAAGATATGGTGCACTGGAGGCCTAAAACATTATAGTCATAGTCAGATTCTCCAACTAAATACCAACATACTAAATACGAATGTTAACTAATTCAGCTATCAGTCCATATTGAATATTTAGTTTTCTCGTTTTCTTAAAAAAAAAATACAGAATAAGGATATGGATTGTCATTGCAGTAAAATATTAATATATACATGTATAATCATGAGCAATATATTAACACTTTCCCTGTTCGCTATTCACGTAAGAAATAATGATATCATGAATATTTATTAGATGAATTTTATTTATGGCATATTTACACGTGACGTTTGGGTGTAGACTGAAGAGTCTATTATGAATCCATGAACAAACAGACCAGATCCTGATCAGACGGCTCCTATAGGACCGATATTTAGAGGAGTTTTACTGTAATTGAGAAAAACAGGAGCGACCCGTCTGAGCTAGATCTACGAACTGTGTTTACAAATGCACTAAAAGGCATATCGATGAAGTCAATGGTCCCAGGTGCGGATCCAGATTAGGGGGCGGGGGTAGAAGTTTTTTTGGAGGGAGGGGGTGCGTAGATTTTTATGTTTTATGACATAAATAAATAGTGTGTTTGTAATACATGTTGAAAAGGAGCTGTGTTAAAGGCAGGTGGCTGCTTAAAGCAAGGTGAAAGTAAAACAGAACGCTCCTATGGGGGCGTTCTGTTTTACTTTCACATTGCTTTAAGCAGCTGCCTGCTCTAAGTACCAACTACTTAACACAATTTAGTGATCGTTATAGAGAGGTTTTACTGTATATATATATATCTAAAATATTACCAAAAAAAGTTTTGGCATTTTTTAGGGGGGGGGGGCGTACGCCGGCTCCCCCCCCCCCCCCCCTCTAAATCCGCGCCTGGGTTCAACGATGGTTGACGCCAATGAACAAGAAATACTTTGAGTTGAACCCTACCTTCTTTCGCTTTAAGGGACTGTATAAAATAGTTCGAGATAACAGAAGTTCGAGTTATCCGATTTGTAATCTGGAGAAATTCTCAGGTTCACAGCTTAATGCAGGTCTACAGTAATGCTGAAGGCTCCTACAGGAGCTTTCAGCATTACTGTAGACCTGCATTAAGCTGTGAAATGTGTTTCTAATTATGCGTAGTGATACATTTTAGAGCAATTCTGTATTGTAAGATTAAGGACCGGACTTTTAGTTCGAGTTATTCCGAAGTTCGAGTTATCCGAGTTCGAGATATCGAAGTTCAACTGTACTTTGATTGGAACCCTACCTTCTTGCGCTTTAATCGACGTCGTAGACCAATGAATGTTTCCTTGACAGCTGCTTCAGGTTTTGTCACGCCTTTTTCCTGACCACCAATCGGCGGAAACTTTTGGGTCGACTGTGGTTGTGCATTTTTCAACAGGTTTAGTATTCTTTGAGTCTTTTCTGTCTGCGTCTCATTTGAAATTTCTGGTTTGGGTTCTGAAGTGATTGAAGAAGAATTAGTCATTCTACGAACAGCCTGTACCATGTCGCTTCTGTCAGAAAGCGCCATTCGGGTATCGTTGATACCTCTAGCTTTCAGCAGCACGCGAGTTGAAATACTACCGCGCTTTCTCCCAGCGCCATATGCCGCTTCCAAGATGGCCACCTCGCCAGTTTGACCATCAGATATAGATTTCCTATGCACATTTGGTTGACTCTTGCCTCCCATCTTATTTAGAGTATAAAGCATCTGTAGTTTACGCATATCGGCATCTGAAATTGTTACATGACCGGAAGTAGATCGACGCGAATCGCTCTTTCCATAAGACAGTCGTGAACTTCGCCTCGATAATCGTCTGTTTTTGAATTTTCTTGAAGATGACCTATCATCCTCTGATTCGCTATCCTGTGTGGTTGAATCGACGGGGAAAACTTCATTGTCGTCACTGACCATACGTTGTATAGAGTGCCGTTTTAAAGCCTCTAAACAAGGAACCTGTTGTAATTCATCCCGAAGCACGTTTAGCATTGATTCCCTTCGTGATAGTCTCGCTTTTGGCTGTGGCGATACGTCACGTTGAGATGTATCCACGACTATTCTTCCCGGAGATGTTAAAGATGATCGGCTTGTACGAGACCTCCCGAACACAGAGTCGATTGAATCCGTCCTTCTCAGCGAAGAGCGCCGGAACCCCGGTGTGTAATCATTAAGGCTGCTTCGGCGTTTTGCCGCTTGTTTTTCAAACGATAAAGGCTTCGGCCTCTCAGTGAAAGAGATAAGGTCTCCCACTGTACTGGCTTCCTTGGCCAGACCATGACCAGTGTGAGCGAAACCCAAATCTAACTTAATAGGTGCTAGAACACTAGACATAATGAATACTGTTCTTTCCTCAACTATGTATGATGCACTATTAGTTTATCTCTTTACTAAGTATCACAAACGCAAGAAGCAAAACTTGATTCCATTATAACGTCTGAATAGAATAAACGTTTTTCACACAAGCTACATAATTGCTAATGCTCACAACAACGTTGGATTCAAAGATTTTAATTTGAACAGGATTAAATTAAGTTAGATATTTAAAACCTTTGTAATTCAAATCCAACGGCAAATCAAATTTTAACGCTTAATCCTTAATATGTGAATTCGATTATATACAACCTTTACAAACAGTGTATATCCAGATCAAAGGACTCCTGAGGGAGCCCTTTGATCAGGATCTGCACTGTTTGTCATCGTAATCTTTTTCTTTAGTAATAAAGTTTGATATATTTTTTGTTTAATTAATATTCGGAAAAAGAGGAACCGGTTTAAATGATTAAGCAGATTAAAGATTCGTAATCTATAAAGCAGTCACAGTTTCAATGCCATTTTTATCCGGCTTACTTTAAGAGCTGGCTGTTGATGGTAGTGGCATTGCCGTAAGTTTAAGGTCAATCAATTTATGTTTGATTCTGATGATTCACAGCTAAGTAACGTTTTAAAATACGGGTTTTGTACGCTCGGTGTTACATAATGCAGACCACGACCAGATGCCGTGGTTATATAACAATTTTTAATTGAGTCAGACTCATTCTCAAGCATCAGTGTGGTCAGATTTTGAGTTTCAATCAGACATTTTAGAATGAACAATATTCATTTTTCAATGTGCAATAAACCCAGCGGAAACACTCTTCCTGTATCGTGTGATTGGGCTGCCGAGAGGCAGCCCATACTCATACGACTTTGAAATTTGTGCATGATTGACTGCTGTCCAGTGTTTCTATAACTGCCGAGTGCTGCAGCTTTTTTTGTTATCTGGTCTATTTTAAAATTCACGAAACTTATTCAATATTTATAACGGGTACTCATTTATTACTGTTTAGACCCTGCGTGATGCTTTTGCATTTTTATTTCATATGCAATTTTTTGAAAGAGTTCTTTGAAAGCGTTTTCCATTAATCGAAAGAGATTATTGACATTACTGAAAAGGAATGCGCCATGTTTATATGAATTAAAAGTAAATATTGTACTGTATAATTGCAATAAGATTTCATGAAAGTTTGTTTTTATTGTGTTTTTCTTGATTTCAGTAAGTATATAAACGTGTATTACGGAAACGAAAAGTTGCGCCCATTCGATTTTGCCCGTCGTTGGGATTTCCCAAATGCTAGTGACTTAGATACACTTGATACACACAAAAACATAAGGCGTAATGGTGTAGGGATAACACGATGACTTAAGAATTCCGAGTTCGCGAGTTCGGCCCTTGGTAGAAACCAATGTTTTCTTTTTTTTTCTTTTTATTTCTTATCATGAACTTAACGTGCTTTTGTTTTAAATCCATTTTAAATTAGCATCCATGCATATTAACCCTTAGCCTGTTCTATATTTATTCCAAATTTCAATACCTATCGAATATTCACGGACAAAACAGTTATAACGAAATATGGGAGGTGGAACATTGTAGTCATTTTAGAAAGTAAAGAAACCGATATTGTCAAATTTTATTAGCAAACAGAGCAGACCCTGATCAGACTACTCCTTTAGGAGCTGTCTGATCAGGATCTACTCTGTTTGCAAATTTGTGAAAATGTGTTTATATGAAGGAAAGGGTTAAGCCAGCAATGTAGAAATTAGGTCGGCTTAGTCAGTGCAAGATCACAACACCGATTAACTGATCATTCGAAGGAGTTAACCCATTACCTCCTAAGCTATTTTTAGATCCAACCTCTTTGAATATATCTACCGAAAAGGAGCATTAACTAGAGAAAAGGAATTTTTTAAAATTTGTAGTTTGAAACCATTGTGATAAATAGAGCATTTGCTCCTATAGGAGCAAATGCTCTATTTTTCACAATGGTTTCAGCAGGCGACTTTTGCAGAGGTGTCAAAAGGCGTCAATATGAGGAAATGGGTTAAATAGAATGACTTTTGTGATAGCCTTCGTAGAAAGACTTAGTGTTGATCCAGACGAATCGCTGACCAACTCGTAAACGATACTCTGATAGTATCTATTTTCTTAACTCTTTGCACACTAAGTAATTTTTCGTCTGCAACCATTGTAGTCTGCTTCATTTTTTTAAAATAAAATTTAGCTGTTGTTGGGGTTTTTTTTGGCAAAAATGCGGTCAAAGTGTCAAACAGTTTGGATCCTGATGAGACGCCGCATTATGCGGCGTCTCATCTGGATCCAAACAGTTTGCATAGGTAATCACAGTATAGCCGCAAGCGTGCAAAGAGTTAAAACTATTTAGAAAATGCTTTAGATTTAGGGCAGACGGCAATGATTTACTATACTATATTAATAGTAATAACTGAAACAAACCGACAAAAAAGTGATTAAATTGGTACCTTTTCGATTAACTGTTTATGTTTAACAACAAAAGGGATTAAATATCATAATCTAATTATATTAATCCGTTTGACCTTATTTCAGTCAAAGCAGACAGAGCGTACCCGAAATAATATTTTAGATATGTATGTCACGCGCATGTGCATGGGGTCTGCTTGTTTCTACAGTAAACCCGCTCTATAACGGCCACTAAGTTACATAATTTATTTTGTGTTAAAGGCAGGTGGCTGCTTAAAGCAATGTGAAAATAAAACAGAACGCTCCTTTAGGAGCGTTTTGTTTTACTTTAACCTTGCTTGCTTTAAGCGACCATCTGCCCTAAATACCAACTAATTAACACAATTTAGTGGCCGTTATATAGAGGGTTTACTGTAATTGACTTCAATTTTCTAAAATCATACAGAATGCTTCACCTCGCATTTTACCAGTTGGATATTTTCGTTTGTTTGCCTGTTTAACTATTTTAGAAACACACTCTCAAAATCTACCAAAAAAGAGTATTTACCAGAGACAAGGACAACTTTAACCCTTCTCTTGCTGAAATTTAAAATACATGTCTCCTTCTTTACCCATGTCCTGTTGTATAATTAAATAAATTATATCGTTACTGTGTACAAGTATTTCGCTATGCAGTCACTGCTATGGAGTGCACTGGTTGCACAATCAACTTGTAAATAGTGCAGACTCTGATGAGACAGCTCCTGCAGGAGCAGTCTCATCTGGGTCTTCACTATTTACAGGTGGGTATATTGACGTGAATAGCAAGCGAAGGGTTAAAACTATGTAGAATCGTGTAGTGTTGAAACCATTATAATAAAAACCTCATTTGTTCCTATGGAACAATTCTCTATTTATCACAATGGTTTAAAAAAAAGTGACGTTTACAGAGGCGTCAAAAGGCGTCAGTAGGAGGGAATGGGTTAAAGCGTGTATGCGTGTACGTGAGCGCGAATGTACGTGTGTACTTATTCATATGTGAATGTGTGTACACGTGAATGTGTGTACGTGTGTACAAATGCAAATGCTCTATTTATCACAATGGTTTCAAACTACAAAATTCTAAAAAAAATCCTTTTCTCTAGTTTATGCTCCTTTTCGGTAGATTTATTCTAAGAGGTTGTGTCTAAAAATAGCATATGCGGTAAAAGGTTAACTCGACGTCTCAACGGAGTCCAATCTGTTTGTCCCTCGATCAATAGTTTCTCAAAGGTTTGATCGAATCGACAGCAGTGAAAATTACACCTACGAGAAAGCAAATCATCTGCATTATTACCATACATGTATTCCTGTATCTATTCTACATAATACCCACTCCGTTTTACCCACTCTTTTTCAGCCAAAACCTTTGTCTCTAAAGCATTTTAACCCTTTCGGCGCCAAATTTCTAATTGTCGTCTGCAATCCAAGTTTGTTAAATCATTCAGTAAAATAAGGAAATGAGACAGATAAATGCAAAGTTCAAAGGAATAAAGCACATATATAGAAATAGAGATTGAGACAAATAGTGAAGTCCCTGATCAGACGCCGCCTTGAAAAGGCGGCGTCTGATCTGGGACTGCACTATTTGTCGTGGTGCATTTATGCGACTGCGGCGGTGAAAGGGTTAAAAAAAAGTCCATGAATCTGAGGGTTAATCTTTTATTACCTTCTATAGACGCCTTTGGTGCCTTTGCAAATAGATTAGACCAAGACCAGACAACAATGAAGAAAACAATGTAAGCTAGCAAACTGATTGACCCGAAGATTTATGTATCTGTTGAAAGGAAAGTAATTCGCACAAGTCCTGAAATTATCGCAACGTGCCTATTACCTCCCTTGAACAGCTGATAGCAAATCGCTAAAAATGTAAACCGCTGAAAATAGTTTCTAAACTATATTATGTAGCATCTTTAGAGGAACAGCTGTTCTGCATGACCTTCTTCTCTTTATACACACACAGGCTATCCATCTAAAGAGATTTTATTGATAAACATGGATGTCTTTAAAAGTATATGATAGTAAAACCTCTCCAAACCGTAATTCTAGTAGAGAAGAATTTAGACACATTTAGACAGGCGGCTGCTTAATGCAGGGTGAAAATCATGCAGAAAGCTTCTCCATGAGATTTCTGTATGACTTTCACCCTGCATTAAGCTGACACCTGTCTCCAAAACCGATATTTATACTAGAGTGAACGTCCGGTTTAGAGAGACTTTAAAGTAGTTGCTTAATGCAGGATGACAGAAATGCAGAAAGCTCCTGCATGACTTTCGTCCTTTTATTAAGCTACCGCCTGCTTTTAGGACATATAATTACACCTTTTTTGAGAGAATGTGATTGATGTTACATATTGACGGTTATCAATATAGATAACCGGCCGTTATTGGAGTTCGGATATCTTGCGGTCTTTTTTTAGACGCCTTACAAGTAAATTATTGAGTCTCGACACATGCTACTTCCTTTCGCCGTTCAAGGTCAACAGTGGTGGTGGGTTATACATTTGCTCTTGGAATTTAGTGGCAATCCTTTGTTTTAAACAACCCACCCACCAACTCCCAATTACAAGGTTGTTCTATACCATTACGTCATGTTGTTCACCGTGTTCTTTGTTGTAGTCTATACTGAGAATACAGGTCATCTCGTTACCTTGCCATTTCGTAACCGGCCAAATCTGGTCACTTCGTAACCGATTTCTTGGTCGTTTCGTAACCGCTCGAGTCATCTCGTAACCACTGTTTTACAAAGTAATTAATATATGTTTTAATAATATTTTCAAGGTCAATTCTAAAAAAGATGCTGTACGTAATATTAGGAAAAGGTGACAGTAGCATATAATGGCATATTATGTTAATTAGCAAGCACTTATAATCAGGATTAAAAAAGTCAAATTGTCATAAACAAATCATGTTAACTTGTTATTAATTGCGGTCGAATTAATCCTTTAATGAATTGTTGATAAAGTACTTATACATGTATGTTAATTAGCAGTTTTAATCCAGATTTAATTGGTATAAACAGATTTTTGTTGCTACCGAAAAAACAATTTTAATCTAATCAATTAGCAGAGTTTGTTGATAGCAATTATAGTCAGGAGTAATTAGAATGATAATTGTCAATTAACGTTAATTGATGTTATACACGCAGTTTCATTGCAAACTGACAATGTATTATGTGATAGACACATATAAACTGCCGTTGTTGAAGCTTTTATCACTCGCAGTCATGAGTTCCCGTTGCAGATCTTGTCTGAAAGTTGTCTCCGAGCGTCACCAAGCAGTGAGTTGCGACTCCTGTGGAGAATGGCAACACAGAGGCTGTGATACTGGTAAGTTTTTTTTCTATTAATAAACAAATGGTATTGAATATATCTTGATTACAATTTTGTAATTTATTTATTTGCATGTGCCTATAAGCACGTATAGGAGATGTAGATAAAATTAATATAATCACCATTTACTAGGAAATACAACGGGTGATCGTGATTTGAGAGTCGATTTTATTAACATAGGATAATTTTTTATATTCAGATACCCCCACACACAAAATAAATGAATAAATGAAAAAAAGTGTTGTAATCGATGTCTCAGCCGAATCGAGCAGGCTAAGGGTTAAGGAAATTAAAATTTCTGCATCATACATTATACATATGATCATACATCATACATTATTTCGATCAGGGTTCGTACTATTTGTGAAAGACAGAATGATGATTAATGAAAATTGATGGTAAAAACCACACACGTGTCATAATCGGTGTCTCTGTGATATCATTGAGTGCATTAAGTAACCCGTTACTTTTGCATTTACACGTGCCAATTAATAGTGTCCGCCCGAGATCACAGGTACCGCCAAAAGCCGATAACAAAAGCCGATAACATTGATATATATTTACATTCGCCCTGCAACGTCCTTATATAACCTTATTCTAAAAAGAAAGTTGCATTTTCCCATGAACGTTCATTTCAATACCGGTTTAAGTCGGTTCTCCTTTCCCAGAATTCCGCTGGACAATTTACTGATTAAAATCTTGTATTCATTCTATATTTATAATATGTGTTTGGGACTATTTTTCATACCATATATAGAGATCCTCGTCTATATGGGACGGGAATAGATGATTGACACGTCTTCTTTCACAATTTACTTCTCTCAATTCTCTCTTTGCGTACTACATTCAAACTCTATTAATCAACGTCTGTTCCCAGGCGACGTAACGTCACTTCCGTGTTATGTGCACGTGACGTAAGGAGCGTTATCTCCAACAATCCTACTACGTTAGAAACGAACCTGGCAACGACCTAGATAGCGGCTATTACGTGACCGGTATATAATATTTAAAAAAAAATCCGTTGAAATATAAGAAATACAATGGAATATAAATATAAGAAATAAATGACGTGCTCCCGGTGTTCATGAGGTTATGCAACGCATAGCTTTACGAGCAAAGATTCACGTGAAGCCCTTCGGCCTTCACTAACTTTGCTCGTAAATCTATGCGTTGCATAACCTCATGAACACCGGGAGCACGTCATTCATTTCTTAAGTATACCGGAATGTGACACTGATTGAGTTACAAATATTGCAAGTGAGAAGAGTTGTATCTGAAAAAATTTTATACTGACATATATACAAACATACATGATGAAAAGTGTAAAATTGAATTAGATTTCAGAAATTCCATATATTTTTCCTTTCCAGGGTTTACCTAGTACAATTTGCTTCAGATATAATATGGATATGGATGAGATTCAGCAATTTTAAAAAAAAAGATCAAAAGTTACTGCGCGCTTGGTATGTTATTATTTATTCTACTTACTATTCACGACGGCATTTTTTAAATGAACACTGAAAATACACTGTACTGTGTTTTAATGCTTATAACTGTTTTTATGTATTTCCAGGTTGGCACCGGAGACTCAACACTAGAGCCCAGACGCCACCGCCCTTCTATGTACTGGTACAGCTGCTGCACAAGGAGGCTGCCTTCGTAGAGACCCAGGTGAAGTTGGTCTCCAACAGTAAGCTTGGGAAGAAACAGCGTAAGGCTACACGTGTCATGCAAGGGAAGATTTTCAAGGTGTGGGATAAGTACAGCCAGGGGAACATGTCAGTTGACAAATTGTTGAGTAAGCTATCTCGTGTGTACAGCAAGTGAATGTATGTGATTAATGTGCTGTGGTAGGATGATAGTGACTAATGTGCTGTGATGTGATTTGAGCTCAAACAGGAGCTAATTCAGTTGGGTTTAAATGTAAACAAAAGTTAAAATGATACTTAACCCTTTGAAAGCGAGAAACGGACATTGGAGACATTTGCAGACAGTTTGGAACCATATCAGGCACCACATTCGTGGAGTCTGATCAGAATCCAAACACTGAATTTTTGATTATCTGCGGACGCAGGTTTTAGCAGACTACATTTTATCATCCTTCAAAGGGTTAAAATGGCTATTGTTTATTAACCCTTTCCCTGTTCTATGTTCATTACAAATTTCCATACCATTAAAGCCCTGTCAGAAAGTATAGAAACAGATCTATCAAATTCCATAAAAAACAGAGTAGACCCTGGTCAGACGGCTCCTATATGAGCTGTATGATCTGGGTCTACTCTGTTTGCAGATGCGTGAAAACACGTTTATATGAGGGAAAGGGTTAATTGATGTATGTGATTACTGCGTTGTATGCTGTTAAATTTATTTATATTATTTGTGTTTCGTTGTGGTGTTTAACCGGTTCAATCAATGTCACTTTTTCCGCTAACTATATTCTATGAATTAGGATTTAACTAAAGATGTAAGATAACAGTGTAGACCCAGATGAAAGATTTCAAATATATCTCATTTTGGTTTACACTGTTATCAAATGACTGGCTGGCTATTGGTTATTACTGTGCTGTGTGCTATTAACATTTATTCATATTATTTACGTTTTGTTGATGTGTGTAACCCTCAATTCCAACTTTCAAAATTTTTAAAAGTCACATTTTGAAACCAATGTTATAAGTGAGCAAATGCTCTACTCGTTTGAGTGGTTTCAGAACTAGACAATTTAAATGATAAATGCTCTTTTTGCTAACTATATTCAATGAATTAGGATCCACCTCAAGATGTAGGATAACAGTGTAGACCCAAATGAAATAGCTCAAATAGGATATATAGGATGCTGTGTGCTGTTATATTTATTCATTTTATTTAAAATGTGCTTCGTTAGAATTTATTTGTTATAAAACAATAAAAAACAATTAACAACTATTTGTGTTTTTGTCATTTTATAGCCTTTATATCAGTTACTTTAAACCGTTTCTCCATACTTACGCCTTTCTACGCTGATGTGATTATTCATGGGACAATGTTTCACACCTCGGCGCGTGCTATCTAATACATTAATTGGACTTGTGCCGTGTCTACCTTTAACTGGACACGTTTGATAAACACGACCACGTGTCTTTTGAAAACCTAATTAACGTAATTTAACCACTTTGAAACAGCTTTAGGCTGCAGAATTATATGAAGAATTATATAGGATCAGTCTGATCTGGATCTATTCTGCAAATGTGTATAAAGGCGTAATTATGAAGGAAATGGTTAATATTACAACTTTGTCCATGGCATATTATTCATTCACAATTCAATTCCCTATTCAAAGGCTATTCGCCGTAAAGGCTTAAAATATACTTTTATACATGTATAATGTCTCATATTTTCTTGATGTAATTCCTGGCTATGACTACAGTATGGATTGTTCCTTCAGGCATCGTCATTTGGAATATAGTATTTAATAACTCAGAAGCATATTCTTACATTAGACTGTACATATCGCACACTATTGTCTAGCTTGATCGGTTTTCACAGACTGCGATAAAGTTGAAAAGTCAATGAAAGTAAGCTTATTATTCTCTGAGTTATGAAATATTATATATTCCAGTCGATTCGTACTTCTAATGGACTGTAAAATTAGATTCGTACATCTAATGGACTGTAAAATTCAATGAAGTGATCAGAGGCTATATGTACTGATCGTCCAATTTTGGCCAACACGATCTGGAAAAAAACAAAGTTTAATCGTGTAAAAAATAGTCTTTGTTGTTTTTCCTAATATTACGCACAGCATCTTTTTAGTATTGACCTTGAAAATATTATTAAAACATATATTAATTACTTTGAAAAACAGTGGTTACGAGATGACTCGACCGGTTACGAAACGACCAAGAAATCGGTTACGAAGTGACCAGATTTGGCCGGTTACGAAATGGCAAGGTAACGAGATGACCAGATCCCTATACTGACACTGGAAGAATGTGCACATTGATCAACTGTATTTTAAGTTTTATTAATGAATATTAATGTTCTACTTTGCATGGATTGTGCTCTTTTCATGAAATAAACTTGTTCGCCAATCAAGTACTTGGTTCCATTCAGTGTGTCTATACAGTAAAACCTCTATATAACGACCACTAAATTGTATTAATTAGTTGGTATTTAGGGCAGGTGGCTACTTAAAGCAAGGTGAAAGTAAAACAGAACGCTCCTATATAGGAGCATTCTGTTTTACTTTCACCTTGCTTTAAGCAGCCACCTGCCTTTAACACAAAATACTTGATGTAATTTAGTGGCCGTTATAGAGAGGTTTTACTGTATTTTCATTTTCATTTGTATTTGTGCTGTCGATACTATTATTGCTAGGTGTTGTTGTTTTGCTTTTCTTTTCAGTCTGGTTAGCACGGGCACTTCCAGCGGTTGTGTGATAGTATGGGGCGCTCATGGAATCATCGGCATGGTTCCCACAGCACAACCTGGCTTTTCTGGTGGAACATTTGATACACTACAAAGGCATATTTTGTCGAAGGGTTGGCTGGCAGACAGCAAAGCACAAACCAAAAAATATTTGTCAGGCTTAAATTGCAATATTTTATTGGATTTGGCATTTCAGTCTATATAGGTCAGCAGTTATGAAACAAGCCCGGGTGTTTCATCATTGAAGATGACTCGATTACTGAATTCCCAGGATCAGCCAGTTGGAGGTGGCGAAATATCCGTTTGCAGTTCGGTATTTACTTTGGGCAGAAGAAAATTTTGTAATTTGACTAATTCAAAGCCGTTTGTGGCATATTTGATTGAAGCCTTTTGTGGCATATGTGATTGAAGCCTTTTGTGGCACATTTTATTGAAGCCTTTTGTGGCATATTTGATTGAAGCCTTTTGTGGCACATTTGATTGAAGCCTTTTGTGGCATGTTTGATCGAAACCTTTTGTGGCACATTTGATTGAAGCCTTTTGTGGCATACATGTATTTGATTAAAGCCTTTTGTGGCATATTTTATTGTTGCCTTTTGTGGCATATTCGATGAAGCCTTTTGTGGCATATTTGATTGTAGCCTTTTGTGGCTTTTTAAGGATTGCTGTCAAAGGTCGCCCTTTACGACGATTTGTCCGGTGTCCCGTTAACCAATTGGGTTAACAGATGGAAACGGGAACCATGCCCAATAATAGCCAAACCACGTAATAGGATCAGATTGTTTCCTTTCGTATTTTATTGTATACATCAGTTGAATAAATATTTGTATGTAAATTGAAATACAATATTGTTGTTAGTTCGGTGGATCAGATGCTGAGTAAAGTGTCAATTGGGTGTGAAGCAATTTCATAAATCACTAAGGTTTGGTTAAATAAGTGTCCTTCACCCATGAGATACAGTTTGACATGTTGCTTGGCACTTGATTGACCTCGAATCTCCCAATAATATTCAATCTATCAGACTGTACAGATTTTCTCAAACATGTATGCTTGCCTTCTAGCGTTTGTTGTTACGTTGGGGGCTGGAAAGCATTGTTTCCAGGAAGTACGCGTATTCTTAAATCGCGAATTCAGATCCTTGTTTACGTAAGCACTAAGCATGGGCAAATACGTACGACTGATTCATTATGATTATGCATATATTCTGTTTGGTACTTTAATTTTATCGATTTATACTCGTACAATTGGCTCTTTGATATCTATATTAATATTGTTGACGCGTTAATTTTTGCAGTTATGTTATTACCGCGTTAGTTTTATGCATTTTACACTGTGTAATATATACGCCTAATGATGCGTTATACGGTGAGATGGCGTGAGAACCGCCAATTGTTAAACAATGGGGTTGTTTAGTCAACTATTGGTGCAGACTCTCGTGTCTTAACAACAGTCGGTTAAACAAGTGCATGGCACTTTGGGCAAATAAGATTTCTTCAGCATCATGTAGAAATTGGTTTTGTAACGTTAAATCCAAGTTTTGTGCGTTGAATTTACAGCAAGTTTGTGATATTGATGTTAAATTGAATAAGTATGCTATTGCAAAAGTGCCCGACGCATGTTGGGGCTCACCCACGGGAACACCCCCACCAATTTATGATCGAAGTATGCAAAACTAACCTAAAACTATCTACTTGTATCCCAAACCTCTCCGAAAAACAAGAAAAACACGACCCGAATTTTGTTTTCTTTCGGGTCTATATAATTATGTATTGAAATATATACTCGATAGGAAAACAATATCGGGTCGTGTTGTATTTATACTGTTGTTGTGTTATATTTATGCGTGTATATTGTCTGCGCTTTAATCATTTGCGTTATATTCTGTTGGCATATTACTTTATGTATATACAGAAATAAACGCACTAAGAACCAAGTATCCCTCTGTGTGTGGAACAAGTTTAATAATCCAAAAATAAATAAAATAGCACCACTCAAATTTCGGAGATAATGATTAACATGACCAAAATGAATTTATCTTTATTTACTGTCAGTCATATTATTTACAACTATTTACAACTATATACATACTGAGCCTATGTAGCAAGATTCATTGCAAAGAGGGCTTGCATTTCAAGTGAGCATACACTGAACCAACCGAGCGTAGATCTTGATTAGTTGCTCCTCGAAAGTAACCCATATTAGTTGCACATCAATGGTATATGCAATATACGATATAACCTGTCTTAACACTTTCCTTCATATAAACGCCTGTTCACGCATTTGCAAACAGAGTAGACCCAGATCAGACGGCTCCTATAGGAGCCGTCTGATCAGGATCTGCTCTGTTTGCTAATGGAATCTAAAAGATCTGCTTCTTTACTTACTACAGCTGCTACACTTATTCACTTTCAATATTTCATGATAACTATTTTGTTCATGAATATTCAGTAGGTATTGAAATTTATAATAAACATAGAACATGGAAAGAGTTAAGGTATATAGTAGCTTAATACAGGCTAAAAATGAAACTGAACGCTTCAAAGGGAGTTGTCTGTTTTACTATTGCCCCGCATTAAGCAAATGTCTGCTATTTAACCCTTTACTCCATGGATATGTATGTAAGAAATAATGACATCATGAATATTAATTAGATTAATTGTTGTAATAGCATATGGACACAGGAATTTGTGGACATAGCAGAAACTGTAGGACCATATATATATATTATATCATAAGCAAACAGAGCAGACCTTGATCTGGGACTACTCTCTTTGCAAAAATCCAAATCCTTTGGAGTAAGGGGTTAAAATTGCAATATTTTATCCATGAATGGTCGCTTAAAACAGGATTCATTTGTATTGAAATAAAAAAGTGAAATGTCATGTTTACATGTGACGTAACGCAGTTAGAGAATCTTGATATTCGCTTCGTGGAATGTACAGTCTTTCACCAGTAAAACCTGAAAAACAAATAAGAAAAGATTGACACTAATCGAAGGATCAACAAAAAGCCATTAATGGAGAGCCTAATGATCAAGATGCCATGGACATATCGTTACAGCATTCCAGTTGGAATTTTTTTAAAAGAGTTATGGCCCTTGATTATTCAAAATTTACGTACTTCATTCTCAGTGTTGTTATACCTTCTGATCCTTCGAGATAATGAATTTCAGTACTTCTTGTTCTGAAAATTGAAAACCGCTTAAGCCGGTGCTAGGGGGCGTGTGCAGTGTTGCACTTTCAATTACTGCTCATGAACAGACTCAATAAAACCGAGTCTGCAATTTTCTCTTTTTGTGTTGCAAATTTTTGCTTTCGGGGGATCACCACCCTTCAGAATTTTACTCTGACAAGCACTTTAACTCATACAACATTAAGTGATAATTCTCATTCATACAACACCAAATGAGATAAAAACAGAATAAGAGGGTTCATACTTAACCCATTCCCTAATAATGACACCCTTTGACGCCTCTGTAAAATTCACTTTTGAAACTATTGTTAACATATGCTCCATAGCAGCAAATGCTCAATTTATCACAATGGTTTCAAAACTACACAGTTATAGAATTCATCATTGCTATTTTCGTCATGTATCATCATTTACGTTAAAACCTTAATTTCATTATCATCATCATCATCATCATCATCGCCATCATAATCGTCATCATGATTTTTTAAGATTAGTCACTTATTCTTACGTTATCCATGTAGCCATAGAAGTCCTGTGATCTATCGAATCCTTGGCCTCTTCCGGCTATGTAGAGTGGACATTTTGTCTGGGGGATTTTTCCTGAAAGTAAATGAATTATTGTAATGAACCAAAGACAGAATAGAACATTCTCTAACAACAATTCATCTCAATATACATAGAACTACAGTTGAACTTCGATATCTCGAACTTCAAGGGACCAAACAAAATTAGTTTGATATAAGAAAGGTTCGAGTTATCCAATTTTAATCTGACCAATATCTCAAGTTCACAGCTTAATGCAGGTCTAAAGTAATGGAGCTTTCAACATTACTTTCGACCTACATTAAGCTGTCACGTGTGTTTCTAGATATGTGTAGTGATACAATTTAGAACAATTCTGCATGGTACATTTTGGAAGGACCGAACTTTTAGTTCGAATTATCCCAAAGTTCGAATTATCCGAGTTCGAGATATCGAAGTTCAACTGTAATATATAAACGGCTCTTACAAAATACTTTATAATCATTCAGAGCTACAGATTAGGAAGCGTACTCAAACACTAAAATCGTCATTTCTCCACCTAAACCCTATACTATGACCACTCTTTAGAATCGTCTCTTCGAGGCGTTTCTAAAGAGTGGTCACAATATAGGGTTTGGTGGAGAAATAAAGGAGTTATTCTTGAAAATGTTGAACTTTACGCACCTTATCTGGACCTCTGTAAACTTATTCCTTTACACCATAAATTGGCTCTGTTTGCTAATAAAATAATATAGGTCTAATTATACATTTTCTGCAATGATAAAATAATTCACGTGTTCATGTGCCGTAATAAAATTCAATTTGACTAATATAATGATTTCTTACACGAATATTAATTGAGTACAGGGGCAAATGAACAATAAGAGAGGTTGTAAACAGCTGGGTTTTCGCTCTACTCATATAGGAACCGTCTGATCAGAGTTTGCGTTGTTGCTTATGACATAATGTTGGTCTGATATTATTATTACTATGCCTGTTCATTCTAAAACCTCCTTCGTTGGATAAATGGGTAAACCGAACCATTGAAATTCGGAGCAACATATAAATGTACGTACTCAAATACTAAAATCATCATTTCTCAACGAACCTTATTTTGTGACCACTCTTTAGAATCGTCTCGAAGAGACGATTCTATAGAGTGATCACAGCAAAGGGTTTGGTGGAGAAATACGAACGTTATTCATCAAAATGTTTTAATTTACGCATCTTATCTAGACCTCTGATTGGTTTATAAATGTTTATAAATTACTTTTAACTTGCGCTGACAAAAGTTTTATAGTACATTGAAAGTAGAACGTTACTTTCAATTTCTGTTCAAAATACAACCACATTGTCAGATACTTTCAATGCTGATGAGACCTCGTGTTTCTCAGTATCTCATCTGGATCCAATCTGTTTGAAAATGAAAAACGGATTTCTCCAATGGTTGTTTAGATTAAATTTATCACGGTCTCACATTTAGATTTAACTCTTTCGCTGCCAATGTCGCATCTGTGATTACCTATGCAAACAGTTTGGATCCAGATGAGACGCCGAGTAACTCTGCGTCTCATCAGGATCCAAACTGTTTGTTACTGTGACTGTTTCTTGAAACAAATATGAATAAAAATAAAAATGGAAAATTGTAGCAGACGACAAAGTTTGCAGACGACAGGAGTTGGCAGCGGACGAGTTAATTACCTTGAATGTTTTTCCTTGAGAACAGCAGCTTTCCGTTGGTCTCGAGATTTAGGGAGTTGTCCTCAAAATACACCACAGTCTTAAACCAACCATTCCTGTCCTGCAAATGATAATCGTATTGATAACCCATTCCCTGATATGCTATTTTAACTCTTTTGGCGCTAAATTTAAAAGTGTCGTCTGCAATAATAATTTCATATTAAATATAATTCTAAACTAAATAATAAAGGTATATTAGTAAAACATTTGTTTTTAAAAACCTGTATTCTTGAGCTAAAATAATACAGAAAACAGTGTAGTCCCAGGTCAGATGTCGCCTTGAAAAGACGGCATCTGACCTGGGACTGCTCTGTTTTCAATGGTGCCAACAAGCGACATTATAATAATAATAATAATAAAGACTTTACTTAACGAGAGTACTCATTTGGTTATGACCAATCTTCCATGAGGCCCTCAAACAGAGAGAAAACATATATACAATTACATATATACAATTTGTAATGCTTTCATAATAATTTTGCATAAGCACCAACCTTGCACTGGTGATAAACAGATCTGAGTTAATCCATTATGTGCTAAGCACACAGTGTATACCCGGATGAGTGAGTTCCTGTAGGATCCCTCTCATCAGGATCTGCATTGCTTGCAATGGGAAATTGAAATTGAAATTCAAAACTCGTTGGCTCTGATGCAAAAAGGCTGCATGTGGAATTCATAGGTAAATGCAATCCCATTTCACCGAGTTGACGATTTAGATCGATTAGAACTAATGATATCAGTTGGCACCGAAAGAGTTAAGATCTAACCTCTTTGAATAAATCTACTGAAAAGGAGCATTGGCTAGAGAAAAGGAAAGTTTTAGAATTGTGTAGTTTTAAAACCATTGTGATATACAGTAGAACCTGTCTTAAGCGACCATTACTTTATTGAACATAGGAGTCTTAAAAAGCAGGTGGTTGCTTAATGCAGGGCACAAGTAATACAGAAAGCTCCTATTGGAGTTTGGTGCATTACTTTTGACCTGCATTAACCCATTACCTCATAGGCTATTCTTAGATCCAACCTCTTTGAATAAATCTACCGAAAAGGAGCTCTAACTAGAGAAAGGAAAATTTACGAATTTTGTAGTTTGAAACCATTGTGATAAATATCACAAGGGTTTCAACAGGTGACTTTTGCAGAGTCGTCAAAAGGCGTCAATATGAGGGAATGGGTTAAGTTACCACCTTCCTTATAGGCCAATACAGGTTCTATTGTAAATGTTCTATTAATCACAATTGTTTCTAAAATGACTTTAACAGAGTCGTCAAAAGGCGTCCTTATGAGGAAATGAGTTAAAACTTTTTCCAGCATTATAAAGGTTAAAACTGTTCTAACACACATTAACCCTTGACTCCATAAATATTTACTCCTTTTGCAAACAGAGTAGATCCAGATCAGACGGTTCCCAAAGGAGCCGTCTGATCAAGGTCTGCTCTGTTTGCTTACGAAACAATATAGATCTAGAAATGATTCTACAGTGTCTGCCATGGGCAAAGATTCCTGTGTCTGTATGTCATTATAAAATTCATCTAATTAATATTCATGACACCATTATTCCTTACATGAATATGCATGGAGTAAACGGTTTAACCAAAGCTACGTACCGGTTCCGCTCCCCTTATAATTTCGCTTATTTCTTCGTTCTCAGTCCTGAAGTCCAGTCGGAAGGTACGAGTATTCGGCTGAAACCTCAGACCTATCCCCGCTTTCCGCATTCTGGGGTTACCCTGGTTCTCAAGGCACTCGTCCGTGATAAGAACCATGAAGTTTCGTCGGGTCAAATGTCTGGGAGAGAGTTTGAAATTCACCGTATACGTGACTTGCTTTTGGAAATCATTGCCTCTATACGCCAGGAACTCCAATGGCTGGCTGACTATCATGGCGGCACGGTCTGTAGCTCCTGAATTGACAACATAATATGGAGTTACATTCACATCGGTGAAATACCGGTACATAAGCTTAACCTTTTCCCCGTTGAATGTTCATGCAAGAAAATATTTATCAGCTATTTTTTTAGAATGGCATATGCACACAGGATGTTTTGGTATTGGTAGAAACTGTACAGTCAGATCAAGCCAACATATCAGGCCCTGATCAGACAGCTCCTACATGAACCGTCTGGTCTGGATCTACTATGTTTGTAAAGGTATGAAAAAAAGTTTATATGAAGGAAAGTGCTAATTTAAAGGACAACTCCGCCACATAGACACAGTTCTATCCCCAAATAACCACTAGCCGATAGAAACACTACAATTACTATACAGTAAAACCCGCTAATGCGACCATCTAAAGAAGTATAATTCTGGATGCTAAATGCAGGTGGTAGCTTAATTCAGGACAAAAGTAATGCACTAGGAGCTTTCTGTATTACTTCTGTCCTGCATTAAGCAACCACCTGCTTATGTAGACACCCATGTTTATTCATTAAGTGGTCGCATTAGAGGGGTTCTATAGGAAATGTATGTCTAATTATGTGTCTTTAGGGCTGGTTGTATTTATTGTAGTAGCCTACAAATGTTATGCACCCAACTCCTATAGGAGGTTTCTGCATTATTGCCTTCCTGAAAAGACCCATTTTCCTCATATAAACGCTATTTCGTGCCTTTGCAAACACAATATGAATACAATGTAGATCAAAATATCCATGTAGGGGCCATCTGACGTCGCTTTATTTTATCGTTTCGGTATATTTACCCGGCACTTTGATGTAGCGAATTCTTGGCAGTCTTCCACGACGTCGAAGCTTCACGGGCTGTATGTGGTAGGCCTCTGCAGAATTCTTTAAATTACCCTCAAACGCCAAATGCAAAATCTTCTTGCATATAAATGTCACTAAAAACATAAAAACGTATATTATAGTAAACGAAACTGTTGCTGAAAAAAGTACTTCATTTTAACTATTTACATCAAGAAAATACATGTAATATATGACGACACCATGAAATTTGAATTGGTATCCATTTTATAACTCTTTACTTCATAGATATGCATTTTAACACCTTTGCAAACAGAATAGGCCCAGATCTGATAGTTGCTTAAGGAGCTTTCTGACAAGGGTCTGCTCTGTTTGCGTGTGGATTAATGTAGATCTGATTCGGCATTACAAATACAGCCCCGCTAATGCGACCACCTAAACCGAAGTAGACGAAAATCCTAGCAGAATAAGTTTATTTGGCATCGAAAGGGTGGGGGAAAATCTTATATACATGTAAATGCATGAGCACAACACGTCCTCACGTGCATGGGATCATGTTTAGGTCTGCAGACAAATATTTTTGCAGACGACAAAATCTGGCAACGGAAGAGGTCAGCATACTTTATTTATTAAACATGAGAAGGTTTAACAACATTATTTGTGCCATGTTATATTTCCGTAAATAGAGACATTATCTTGAGCACACAGATCAATTTAATATTGTTTTGAATGGTACTCTGTTTAGCAATAGTTAATCAACTTTAACCCTTTGAATTTGTGAAATGAGCGTATTGGCAATTGCAAAGAGTGTAGACCAAGGTCAGATAGGACATTGATGAGTCCTCTTGTCACTCAAAATCCTCTATAAAAGTCCAGTATTTCATACTGAATGGACTCTATAGTTAAACACGGATGGGCATTTAAACATTCTAAGGATTAACCCTTCGCTTGATATTCGCGTCAATATACCTACATGTAAATAGTGAAGACCCAGATGAGACAGCTCCTGCAGGAGCTGTCTCATCAGGGTCTGCACTATTTACAAGTTGACTGTGCAACCAGTGCACTCCACAGCAGTGATTGCACAGCGAAATACTTGTACACAGTGAATATATATGTAATTATACAGCAGGGCATGGGTAAAGAAGGAGAAATGTGTTTTAAAATTCAACAAGCGAAGGGTTAACAGTTTGTAGTGTTGGTACACCCATTATGTTTAACCTTTTACTGCATGCATAGGTACGCCTTCTACGCCTTTGCAAACAGAATATACCCAGATCAGACGGCTCCTGTTGAAACTGTTCGGTCAGGGTATGTTCTGTTTACTTATGACATGATATAGATATGAGTCTACAGTGTCTGAACCCCTGCGGTTGTAATACCTGGATTTTCTATCGGTCTGTCTGGGACTGTAGGATCGTACATACAGAGGCAGTTCTCCTGGGACCACACCAGGTTGGCGGCACAGTTCATCATGGCTTGTGCTCCGTGGTGGCGCTTTAGTAGAAGAAAAGAACCGATGAGAGGAATTTCATATACATACATGCAGAGTTCCAGATACGACACGTAAATTAAAACATTTTCAAGAATAACTCTACTTTATTTCTCAAACAAACCCTAAGTTGTGAGCACTCTTTAGAATCGTGTCGATGAGACGATTCTAAAGAGTCGCCACAACATAGAGTTCGGTTGAGAAATGACGATTTTAGTATCTGAGTACACACATTTATCTGTTCCTCTGCCTACATGTACATGTATATTATTCGTTCAGCGTATTAATTATATATTTAACCCTTTCGGCGTCAAATTTCTAATTGTCGTCTGCAATCCAAATTTTGTTAAATCATTCGGTTATGAGATAAATAAATGCAAATGTCAATGGAATAAAGCACATGTATAGGAATAGAGATTCAGACAAAAAGTGAAGTCCCTGATCAGACGCCGCCTTGAAAAGGCGGCGTCTGATCTGGGACTGCACTATTTGTCGTGGTGCATATATGCGACTGCGGCTGTGAAAGGGTTAACCTTTTACCCAATGTAAACACCATTTCACCATTTTGAAAACAGGAGTAGATGGCTGTTTAGGACAGGTTCTACTGTAATGACCATGTTGTGTTTTATTCCGGCCATCATAAAAATCCCTTTATTAATGTCTACAATGTCCTTTAACCCTTTACATATTCAATATTCATTTAAGAAATAAGCATGTCATGAATATCGGTATTTATATTGTATTGTAATATTTTCAAGGGAATTATTTGCTCTGACAAAAACTAGAATCAGATCTGTATCATGTTATAAGCAAACAGAGCAGACTCTGATCAGATGGCTCCTATAGGAGCTGTCTGATATGGGTATTCCCCGTTTGCAAATGTCTGAAAGACAGATAGTATAGCTTGACGCAGGATACAGATCAAACATAATGCAAAAGGTTCTTTCGTGTGAATTTTATCTTCATTACCCCTCCAGCATTAAGCAACAATCTGTAACAATTTACTATAATACAATACTTCTCTATATGGAACACTCGAATAAGTAGCAATGTAGGTTTTAACTCTTTTGGCGCCAAATTAAAAGTGTCGACTGCAATTTAATAATTTCATATAAAATATAATACTAAACTAAATAATAGATGTATATAGGAAAACATTTGTTTTTAAAAACCTGTATGGTTGGGCTGAAATAATACAGAAAACAGTGGAGTCCCAAGTCAGATGACGCATTGAAAAGGCGGCATCTGACCTGGGACTGCACTGTTTTCAATGGTGACAACAGGCGACATTGGCACCGAAAGAGTTAAGGACTGATGACGGTTTAATGCAGGGTGAAAGTCTCGTTAAGGAGGGTTTTTTTTGCACGAATGTTACCATGTCTTAACGAACTACTGTAAAAACTCGATACTACGAATTTTTAGTAACGAAGAATGTATGTCTTTGTTGGCAAGTGGTTGCTTAATACAGGGTTAAAGTCATGCAGAAAGCTCCTTTAGGAGCTTGGTGCATGGTTTTCACCCTGTATTAAGCTGCCATCTGTGTTAAAGTTCAATAATGGCATGTATTTGAGTGTTTGTAGTATCGAGTTTTTACTGTACTTGCCTAAAATGAGCTCAGTTCTTCCTGACTAAAGTTCGGTGTATAGAGGTTTTATTGTAGTCGCTTTAAACCCATTCCCTAATAGGCTATTTTTATATCCTACTTCTTTGAATAAGTCTACCGAAAAGGGGCATTCACTAGAGAAAAGGAAAATTTAACAATTGTGTACTTTTGAAACCATTGTGATAAATAGAGTATTTGCTCCTATGGAGCAAATACTCTACTTATCACAATGGTTTCAGAAAGTGACCTTTATAGAGGCGCCAAAAAGCGTCGGTATTGGGAAATATGTTAAGATGTTGTACTGTATAATCTTACTCTGGTATATTTATGTTTGTTACTGGGATGTGGATTGAATCCCATCTGTGCACACCAGTCGTCGGGGTCTTGCGGCAAAAGCTCCTCCCCACAGCTACAAAGATCTTGGCGCCACACGAGGCCCTTGTCCAGGTTCGGGGGACAATCGAGAGTGCCCCATATGTTCTCCGTGTATTTCATCTTGTATTTGTATTTTATTGTCTCATGGGGTTTAAACGTCTCGTTACAAGCTGTTGAGAGGAAACGATAACAGTTCATGACGTCACAAAAAACATATTTGTGCAGTAATCTCCTGTAAGGCTCTATTTATCACAATGGTTTAAAAACTACATACATGTAGATCTAAATGTGTTGATTCTTTCTAGTAAATGCTGCTTTTCAGTAGATTATTTCAAAGAGGTTGGAAATAAAAAATAAATGTATGCGAGGGGAGGAGTTAATGCAGAGTTGGTAGCTTAATGCAGGATAAACATTGTGCTTTCGAGCTGCATTAAGCTTCACCTGCCTTTATTCATAAAGTGGTCGCTGGGGCGTTTGACTATACAGTGAAAACTCGATTACTCGAACACTCAAATACGTACCATTATTGATATTTCACACATGTGGTAGCTTAATGCAGGTTGAAAGTCATGCAGAAAGCTCCTCTAGGAGCTTTCTGCACGGCTTTCACTCTGCATTATGCAGCCATCTGAATACAAAGACATACATTCTTCATTACAAAAAATTCGTAGTATCGAGTTTTTACTGTATACATGAAAGCAAAACGGTTGTAACTACTTCTCAAAAACAGTTTGGATCCAGATGAGACTCAAAGTAATTCGGTCTCTCATCAGGATCCAAACTGAAACTATACTGGTTATTGTGTAAAAAATAAAAGTAACATCGCTTTTAGAGCATAAAAGAATGGTAATTTGGCAAACTATGATAAAACAACTTAAGTAATAAATACAATACAATACAATTCCGATAGTTCGAACACTAAAACACCGATAGTTCGAACACTAAACCTCCGATAGTTCGAACTCAAAAACAAGCATCATTATCGGTCTTTAAGACAGGTGGCAGCATAATACAGGGTGAAAGTCGTGCAGAAAGCTGCTCTGGGAGCTTTTATTTAGACTAGTTTACTTTAGATAATATGAGAAGATAATATATAAAATGCAACCAAATTTGAAGTAGGAAAAACTTTATAGCTGGATATAAGTTGTTTATTTGATTCAAAATATTAACTCTTTCGCTGCCGATGATAAATCTGTGATTACCTATGCAAATAGTTTGGATCCAGATGATATGCTGATTGACTCGGCATATCATCAGGAGCCACACTGTTTGATGATGTGGTTATGTAACATGAAGAATGTAACAGACGAAAATGATATTATGTGGCAGCGAAAGTGTGAACCATTTGAATACAGATCACGTATACACGGGCGTCTGCAAACAGCGTAGACCCGGATTAGAGGGCACCTATATAAAGGGGCCCTCTGATTAGGGTCTGCACTTTTTGTTACTCGAAATTCCTCACGCAAGTTAAGCATTTCATACAGAGTGGACTCTATATCATTAACCCTTTCGCAGCCAAATTCTGTCGTCTGCTAACTTTGTCGTCTGCTACAAATCTTCATTCTTTTGATTTTCTTCATGTTTGTTTCAAAAACATAGTAACAGTAACAAACAGTTTGGATCCTGGTGAGACGCTTTTGATGCTTTTGACGTAGATCTGATTCTACAGTTTTTTTTGTCAAAGCAAAACAATTCCGTGGAAGGTTTACATTATAAAATTTCAGTTACTAAATATTCATGATGTCATAATTTCTTTCACGAATATAGAACAGGTAAAGGGTTAACTCTTTCGCTGCCAATGTCGCATCTGTAATTACTTATGCAAACAGTTTGGATCCAGATGAGACGCCGAGTAACTCGGCTTCTCATCGGGATCCAAACTGTTGGTTACTGTTACTATTCAATGAAGCAAAAATGTAGAAAAATAAAAATTGTAGCAGACGACAAAGTTTGCAGACGACACAATTTGGTAGCGAAAAAGTTAAGCCCTACTGGGCTATTCCACTGAAAATTTAGCGATGAAAGGATTACATTGTGGCGGAAGACACATTTTACATATGACATTATATGTCACCGAAAGGGTTAACCCTTCGCTTGCTATTCTCGTCAATATACCTACCTGTAAATAGTGAAGACCCAGATGAGACAGCTCCTGCAGGAGCTGTCTCATCAGGGTCTGTACTATTTACAAGTTGATTGTGCAACCAGTGCACTCCACAGCAGTGATTGCACAGCGATATACTTGTACACAGTGGTGATATATGTAATTATACAAGAGGGTATGGGTAAAGAAGGAGAAATGTATTTTAAAATTCAGCAGGAGAAGGGTTTATTACTCACGTGTTCCATCATAAGCCTTTGAGTTTTCAGTGTCCACTGTCGGCATGACTTTCTTTCTCTTCTTATTCAACACAATATCTGGCAGATTGGCTGGGTCCACGTATGATGATTCTGTTGTTGTTGATGTCGCATCATCGAAGAAATTGAAAAACTCATTTTGCTCTTTAGTTTTTTGCTTATCTGCCTTTGTGTGTTTCTTCTCTTTCGGATTCTTCTCTTTCGTATTCTTCCCTTTTGGATTCTTTTCTGTCGGAATTTTATCTTTCGGTTTCCTTTCTTTCTTCAGTTTCTGTTCTTGTTTCAGTGGTTCTGCTTTTGGCGGTGGGGTGATTTTTATCGTCGGTTGTTTTGTCTTTGGAGCTGAAGTGGGTATAGAAATCACTTCTGTGTTTCCTTCACCCTTTTTACTATTTGCTTTACCTTGTTCCATATTGTTTGGCTGTATATTTTTATTTGCTTGCTGATTTCCACTTACCTGTTGATTTCCATTTGCTTGATTACTTCCATTTGCTTGTTTATTTCCATTTGTTTGTTTATTTCCATTTGTTTGTTTATTCCCATTTGCTTGTGGTTTTCCGTTTACTTGTTTATTTCCATTTACTTGTTTATTTTCATTTCCGTTTACTTGCTTATTTTCATTCGCTTGTTTATTTCCTTTTAATTGTTTCTTTCTATTTACTTGTTTACTTTTGCTTCCGTTTACCTGTTTCTTTCCGTTTTTCTTCGTTGGTTTCCGTCGTTTTCCGTTTCGTCTTCTTCCGCGCCGTCTGTTAGGGCGGCGTTTTTGTTTCCCGTTTGCTGGTTTTCGTTTTCCTTTTGTAACACCACCGCCACCACTAGTATTGTCTTTATTAATCATAGCTGGATTTGCACCAACACCCTGCTTATTGTCAACAGTTACATCCACCGTTTTATTCGAAGCACCAACTGGAGTATCCAGAATTTCGCTGTCAGTATTTGTGTCAAGTGAATTCACTCTAATGTCCTGTGAGTTTGAAGGATTTCCTTGTGATGACACAATGTCAATAAAAATAGCAGCCAAGATGGCCGCGGCAATAAGTGTCCGAGCACGTCTCATCTAGAACAGATAAGGAAACTCAAGTTAACTATTTACCGACTGAACAGGCATGTAAGAAATAATGTCTTGAATTAATCCATTCCCTTTGGCGCCTCAGTTAAAGTCACTTTTTGAAACCATTGTGATAAATAGAGCATTTGTTCCATAGGAGCAAATGCTTTATTTATCACAATGGTTTCATAACTGTCGGAGGAGAATCTGTAAAGATTGGACAGTGAAAAGGACTCCTCCAGTACCAAACGTGTAATGAATAAAATGTGAAGCTGTGCCGTGATTTATGACTTTTGCTTCAAACAGTTTATTTTTGTCATTGAATAGATATTTTTGCTGATGAACTTGATTTGATGTTCGTTGTAATAAAATAAATATCACATCCCACGGAGGGCGACAGTACGTATTGTCAACCCTCGGTGGACATTACCAAGCTCGTTTATATTCATGTTTGTTTTCATATCATTATTTCTGACAGGAATATTCATGTGCTAACCCTTTACTCCATAAATACGCCTTTCTACGCCTTTGCAAACAGAGAAGACCCAGATCAGACGGCTCCTATAGGAGCCGTCTGATCAGGGTCTGCTCTGTTTGCTTATGCAGAGTCTGCTCTATTTGCTTATGCTATAATATAGATAAGATTCTACAGTTTCTGCCCTGACCAAAAATTCCTGTGTCCATGTGCTATTATAGCATCTAATTAATATGTATGATGTCATTATTTCTTCCATGATATTTATGGAGTAAAGTGTTAAATGTTTAAAAGTTCAAAGTTAGCTGTGTATGAAACCTAGAGAAATGCTTAAACAATTGAAAAGAACTACACATTTATCAAGGCCTTTTTGTCGTAAATAAAACCTAGAAAAAAGCTTATGAAATTGAATAATATATGAACAGAAATAAAGATCGCACAGGAACGTATTCGCTGTACATGAAATCTAAAATAAATCTTGGAAATTCTACAATGTTTTAACCGAAATATAGACTCGCCATGGCTTATTTCGTTGTTAATGATACTTAGAGAAAATTTCAGGAAATTCAACAAGATATGAATCTGAAACCAGACCCCTTACTATTCCGATGTACTGTATAAGAAAAGACAACAAGTTATGATTGAAATAACAATCGATTTTCTCACAATCATATCTCTTTCATCAAATTTCTAAACATGTGTATAGTAAAAAACCCTCTGAGCCGGACGTTGGTATAAATATCGGTCTTAACTCTTTCGGCGCTAATGTCAATGTTACCTGTTGGCACCATTGAAAACAGTGCAGTCCCAGGTCAGATGCCACCTTTTCAAGGCGGCATCTGATCTGGGACTTCACTGTTTTCTGTATTATTTTAGCCCAAAGCATACAGGATTTTAAAAACAAATGTTTTACTAATATATCTTTATTATTTAGTTTAGAATTATATTTAATATGAAATTATTATGCGGACGACACTTTTAAATTTGGCGCCAAAAGAGTTAGAGACAGGTGGAAACGTAATGCAGGGCGAGAGGCATACAGAAAGCTTTCTGCAATACTTCCACCCTGCATTAAGCAGTCACCTGCCTAAAATTATCTTAATTCTTCTCTACTAGAATTCCGGTTTAGAGGGGTTTTACTGTAAAACAATTAACCTTTTCCCTGTTGAATAATCATGTAAGAAATAATGGCATCGTGAATATTTATCATATTCGTTTTATAATGGTACGTAAAACATAGGTCTTTGGTCATGACAGAAACCATATAATGAGATTTACATTATTTCATACGCAAACTAAGCAGACTCTGATCAGACGGCTACTATAGGAGCCGTCTGATCTGGGTCTACTCTGTTTGCAAAGGCGTGAAAAGACATTTATATAAAAGTTTGGGCTTACTACTATTCCGTTATGAAACAAATAATGTCTGTTCAAATTTGCATCTCGTGATCTCGTGCCATTTGACTACTGATTCGATCAAGCTTTTGACGTTGTCAAACAGCTTGGATCTTGACGAGACGCTTAATTATCCGGAATCTGATCTGGATCCAAGCAAAGTGACGTAGGGCATAGTGTGAGAAGGATTTAAATGATGGTGTTAAATTTCGCCTGGTTAACCATCATTTGCATAAACGTGTACATCTTATGCAAATTTTGACGAAATTGTAGTGATATGTCAAAAATATGTTGTGCTATTGTCCGTTGTAGTGCGTTTATTTAAATAGTCTTAACCTAAAGTTACAGACAAAGGGCGTACCGAACTACATAAGTCGTAATTTCTCCACCAAACCCTATACTGTGGTCACAATATAGGGCTAGGTGGAGAAATAAAGAAGTTATTCTTGAAAATATTTATATTTACGCATCTTATCTGGAGCTCCGTATAATCATTTGAACGCTGGGGAAGAGTGAACTGAAACTCGCATTCAGTATGGACCCAGATCAAAAGCCTCTAACAGGAGCCCTCAGATCAGGGTATGTACTGTTTGTCCTTCGAAACCCTCTAGCAGATTTAAGCGCGCCACACAAAATTGACGCTATACAGTTAAATACTGTTGGATGATTTCACTTTAATTTTTCAGCATTTAAAGGGTTGAATTATACTTTCTCATATTTTTTTTACTGAAAATAATGAGTTTCTGTAAAGTTTGAGAAAATGTAAACAACAAACTAACCACAAACTGTCTTGAAACTTAATTTTAAGTATTTATTACCAAATACTGGAAAGAATCTATATCTTGAAAACATACGGAAGCACCTGTCCTAAGCGGCCATTTATTCATTAACCCTTCGCTTCCTATTCATGTCAATATACCTACCTGTAAATTGTGAAGACCCAGATGAGACAGCTCCTGCAGGAGCTGTCTCATCAGGGTGTGCACTATTTACAAGTCGATTGTGCAACCAATGCACTCCACAGCAGTGATTGCACAGCGAAATACTTGTACACAGTGAAGATATATGTAAATATACAACAGGGCATGGGTAAAGAAGGAGAAATGTATTTTAAAATTCAGAAAGAGAATGGTTAAAATAATGAGTTTCTGTAAAGTTTGAGAAAATGTAAACAACAAACTAACCACAAACTGTCTTGATTAATTTAATTAACTTAATTTTAAGTATTCATAACTAAATCAAGAAAACATATTTCGGGTTTTTTTTCTTTCTGCAATAGAATCCTGGAAAGAAGCTATATCTTGAAAACATACAATAGCAACTGTCCTAACCGGCCATTTATTCATTAAACACAAGAGTGTTAAAAAGTAGGTGTAAAGGAAATGCAGAAAGCTCTTCTGGGAGCTTTCTGCATTACATTCGACCTACATTAAGCTACCACCTGCCTTACAGACTCATAATTTAACCTATTTGTGATAGCCGCTTCAGACAGGTCCAACTGTAGATAGCACAGTAGAACTTCACGAACTTTGATAATACAGCAATACCTCACTAATCCGGACTTGTAATAGTTTGGATGTTGATGAGACATAGAATAAAGCGCCATCTCATTTTGACCCAAACTGTTTGTAAATTTATTACAACCGGGCTTTTAGCAAATAAAACTTGAGAACATTTTAGGTTGGTGTCTGCTTAACCCCTTCCCTGTTGAATATTCATATAAGAAATATAGATACGCATTTTAACCGGTCCAGATCTAACAGGATCTGTCCCGTTCGCTTATGGAATAATACAGATCTGATTTCACAGTTTTTGTCATGTCCTATCCCCTTGTGTTAACTCTTTCGGCGCCAGTGTCGCTTGTTGGCACCATTGAAAACAGTGCAGTGCCAGGTCAGATGTCGCCTTTTCAAGGCGGCATATGACCTGGGACTTCACTGTTTTCTGTATTATTTTAGCCCAAGCATACAGGTTTTTAAAAACAAATGTTTTACTACTATGCCTTTATTATTTAGTTTAAAATTATATTTAATATGAAATTATTATTGCAGACGGCACTTTTAAATTTGGCACCAAAAGAGTCAACGCGTTGATCAGTACAGTAAATCTCCTCTACACCAGACGTTAAACTTAGTATCAGTACCGGTATTTCAGTCGCGTGGCAGCTTAATGCAGGTTCAAAGTCACACAGAAAGCTCCAAAGGAGTATGACGTTCTAATTGTCGTCTGCAACCCAATTTTGTTTTACTCATTCGGTAAAATAAGGAAATGGAATAAATGAATACAGAATTCAAGGGAATAGTCACACAGAAAGCTCCCAAAGGAGTATGACGTTCTAATTGTCGTCTGCAACCCAATTTTGTTTTACTCATTCGGTAAAATAAGGAAATGGAATAAATGAATACAGAATTCAAGGGAATAAAACACAGATCTAGAACTAGAGATTGAGACAAAAAGTGAAGTACCTGATCAGACGCCTTCTTGAAAAGGCGGCGTCTGATCCGGGAGTGCACTATTTTTCGTGGTGCATTTTTGCGACACAAGTTGGCGGTGAAAGAGTTAATGAAGAAATGAGGGAGAAATGAGGGAGCTGTTCTTGAAAATAATTACGCATCTTATCTGGACCTCTGAATTGTCATAAACACCTTCATATAATCACGAAATGTGAGGTCCAGTATTACAAGCAGTCAATAAGTTTAATATGGACGACAAATCATCCGGTTTATACTGACACTGGGCAGCATGCATGTCAACAAGAAATGCAAAACACTAACTGCAAGACGTAAACGCCCCTTATTAACGCAATTAGTATCATTTACCTTTCATTGCACATTACTGTCTCGTAGGATGTCACGGTCAATCAGGGTTACACCCTCTGACGTCCATCGCCAACATGTGTGGCCAGAGAGTACTCTAAATTTCCTAATAATTCGGACAGATATACTTAGGTGTGTAAATAGTGCATATCCAATCACAAGATACAAGAAGCTTTACTTAGGGGCAGTCAAACTGCTCCTAACAGGGTCTACACTAACTGTTAATCTGTCAGTCTATTTTCAAAGTTACCAAATTATTGCCAAATTAACTGATATAGCCTTACAAACAAGATGGAGAGGGGAGATTGTGTGACCGGATATTTAGAGTTATTAAAGTAATACTGTAGCATAATATTTAGATATGAAACGGTTTAACCAATTTACTCCGTGAATATTTATGAAATAATTAATGTATGTATGAATAATAATTAGTTTAAACCTTTCCACCATAAATACACCTTTCTACGCCTCTGTAATAGTCATTTCTTGAAACCATTGTGATAAATAGAGCATTTGCTCCTATGGAGCAAATGCTCTATTTATCACAATGGTTTCTATACTAAACAATTATTACATTTTCCTTTTCTCTAGTAAATGCTCCTTTTCGGTAGTATCATTCAAAGAGGTTGGGTCTAAAATCGCCTATGGAGGAAAGGGTTAACATTTATTATAGTATAAGAACAAGAACAGCTTTGATCCTGGCAGAAACTGTAGACTTAGATCTATATTATTCCATAAGCAAACAGAGAATACCCTGATATATGAGCCGTCTGATCTATCTGTTTGCAAAGGCGTAGAAAGGCGTATTTATAAAGTAAAGGTTACGGACTCAAAACCATAGGAGTCCGCTCTACTAAAGATCATGAGACCGAAATTATCGTAAGTCCTAATTTACAAACAAACGCTTCTACTAGGATAGCCGAAATTATCGCACATTTTCTTATGCATAACAGTTAACCCTTCGCTTGCTGTTCACGTCAATATACCTACCCGTAAATAGTGAAGACCCAGATGAGACAGCTCCTGCAGGAGCTGTCTCATCAGGGTCTGCACTATTTACAAATTGATTGTGCAACCAGTGCACTCCACAGCAGTGATTGCACAGAGAAATAATTGTACACAGTGAAGATATATGTAATTATACAACAGGGCATGGGTAAAGAAGGAGAAATATATATTTTTTTTAAATCAGCGAGAGAAGGGTTAAGGATAACACTGTACGACAGAATGTAATCGTAACTTCTAAAACGCAACTGGAAGTTGCGATCGTCGCACCTTAACCCTTTCCCTTATATTGACGACTTTATAAAAGTCACTTTGTGAAACCATTGTGATAAATAGAGCATTTGCTCCTATAGGAGCAAATGCTCTATTTTTCACATTGGTTTCAAACTACAAAATTCTAAAAGTTTCCTTTTCTCTAGTTAATGTTCCTATTCAAAGAAGTTGTATCTAAAAATAGCCTATGAGGTAATGGGTTAACCTTTACGATAATTTTAGAGGTGTAATCATTAGTAAAACGGGCAACAGGTACCCAAGCATTTTGTACTCGATCGGAATCAGATAAAGTCTGAAATATTTACAATAAAGCATCTCTTAAACGACTATCCCAAAGAGATATAAATCTGGGTCTCAACGGCAGCGGTAGCTCACTGTATAACGAAAGTTGTGCAGTAAGTCCTCAATGAAGCTTTGTGTACACTTTCGCCCTGCGTTAACTCTTTCGGCGCCTATGTCGCCTGTTGGCACCATTGAAAACAGTGCAGTCCCAGGCGGCATCTGACCTGGTACTTCACTGTTTTCTGTATTAGTTTAGCCCAAGCATACAGGTTTTTTAAAAACAAATGTTTTACTAATATACCTTTATTTTTTTAGCTTAGAATTATATTTAATATGAAATTATTATTGCAGACGACACCTTTGAATTTGGCGCCAAAAGAATTTTGGAGACACGTTTGTCAAGTCTTTTTAAAGTGGTCAAATCTTTTTAAAGTGGTCACTTTAAAGGGATTCTATCGTATTTGTATGAGTTATATGCATAAATGCCTAAGTCATATGCCTGCGACGGAACATATGACACATACTATTAACATTGAAGTATTGTGTTGAAGACAGGGGACTGGTTGCGAGCATAGTTTTATTACAATCGCGTAAATTACGCAAGACAGGGCGGTATCGAGAATGTGAACATATATAGTCTAATAACTGATGAAGTAAATTACGCAAGACTTCCAAATTCGAACTTGGCGTAAATGGCGTACATTACTTAAGACAGGGCGGCTTCGAGATTGTGAACATGGTCTTAAAACAATGGCGTACATTACATAAGACAGGGCGACCTCGAGATTGTGAACATGGTCTTAAGAAAATGGCGTAAAGTTCATAAGACAGGGTGGCTTCGCGACTGTGAACATGGTCTTAAAACAATGGCGTAAATTTCATAAGACGGGGTAGCTTCGAGATTGTGAACATGATCTTAAAACAATGGCGTAAAATAGCCAAAGGCTCAAATCTGACCAATCAAAAACATGAGAACGAACTCAGACTCAACTAAAAGTTTTATAAGCATGGACACAGTTCCATTCATTCTTGTCATAATAATAAAACATGCGTATGTATTTTCAGTATATTGCAAATGGTTCACTATTCATGTAAGAAAATAATGACATCATACATATTTATTAGCTGTTTTTTATACCGTAAACATTTCAAGGAAACGTTTTGCTTTGACAAAAGCTGTAAAATTATATCTTTATTATGTCAAGGGCAAGCAGAGCTTATCCTGATCAAGCGATGTGCCGTCTGATCCAGGTCTACACTGTTAGCAAATGCGTAAAAAGGCGATAGAAAGGGGATACTATGTCCAGCGAAATGAACTGTAGATAAACTGGTATGCCTTCTAAAAAAGAACCCCTCTAATGCGACCACTTATATATAATAAACATGGGTGTATTTATAAGGAGGTGGTTGCTTAATGTAGGGCAAAAGTAATGCAGAAAGCTTTCTGCATTACTTTTGTCCTGCATTAAGCTACCACCTGCATCTAGCACCCAAAATTATACATCTTTTAAGTGGTCGCATTAGCGGGATTTTACATGTGGAGAACAGCTCCTGTTTACCTTTGGCACCGTGCTAAACATTCTCGAAAAATATCCACTGAATAATTTCAAAAAATAAAACTACCAAACTCCAAATACTCCCATTGTCTCGCGTCCATTCACTACTAAGTGACCTGTTGTGTACGTAACTATTATATATGTCCGTCACAAGCAGGTGTTCGCCTTTAGTATGCTGGGGCCGAAGTCGTGAAAACTTTTGCAAACGGTTTTGATTCCAGATGTGACACCAAGTAACTCTCGTCTTATCAGGATCCAAACTATTTCACACTTTGAACATATTTTTATTTTAACATTTTTTAAAGAAAGAAAAACAAATGGAATTGATACAGATTGACGTTTTATGCCTACGAGAATTAGCTCAACAGTCTAAAAGTTAACCCTTACTGTGTGGGACACGAGTCACTTATGTCATTTGCAAACAGTGTAGACCCTGATGAGAGGGCTCCTAGAGGAGCCCTCTCACCAGGGTCTGCACTGTTTGTCATGTTACACTTTTGTTTAGAAAAAATCCATAAATAGTCACCATAATGTCGACCTATTTGAATTTTTGGAAATTCAATTCTGCGTTGTAAGGGTTAAACCGGTCAGAATTTATTGACAAAGACAACACTAACCCATTCGACTTTTGATCAAGTCCAAAGCTGTTTTAAAATTTCTTAACAATAAAGTGTGATCCTAAAGTTAAGAAAATAATACAACAGACCATTTTAAGTTGGCATTTCTCGCAGTGGAAAGGACGTCACATGACACCAGCGGAGGGAGACAAACATACTGAACATAGTTCGTCACCATGCATGACAGTTTGGACATAAAAGTTGTCATAAAACGTCAGCAAATTGACAGGTGTCCGTCGGGTTCTAATTATTTTAAACATATTCTTACGTGACTCAGAGAGCAAAAAGAAGGAAACCATTGTACCTTTCCGGCACATTATAACACAAACTTGTAATTATTTTCTTGCCTTAATTAATTTAAATTATACTGTGGTAATAATCTACGGGGTAATTGATTGTCTTACCCTTTGATCATCTTGGATATATATGCCTTCTGCGACATAACTGGCTCCTGGTTTAGTTTGTGTTCTGCGTTTTCAGGCCAAAGAAATTATATACCCGGTAAATGTGAAGAAAGGCATATTTATGGAGTAAAGGGTTAAACCTTTGGATACATCTACGAAATATTTGTAAACTGGTTTAGTTTGTGTTTTGCGTTTTCAAGTCAAAGAAATTACGAGTGTATACACCAGAACCCAAAGCGGCCACTTAAGGAATTAATATGGACGTGTTTAAAAACATGTTGCATAATGTCGGATGAAAGTAATACAAGTTATTTTGGAATGTTTGTGTATAACTGTCGCCATACAATAAGCTACCACATATCTTTATTCCCTTTACATCATGAATATTCATGTAAGAAATAATTACATCATGAATATTAGTTACATTAATTTTCATAATGACACATGGATTTAGGCATTTGGGCCCTGGCACTAAATACAGAATCATATCTATATTATTTCATTAGCAAAGAGAGCAGACCCTGATCAGACGGCTCCTATAGGTCTGAGCTGGGTCTGTTTGCAAAGGCGTAGAAAGGCGTATTTATTGAGTACATGGTTAACAATTATCCCTATGAATACTTATGGCTGAAATGATAAGATAATGAATATTTATTAGCTGATTTTTATAATTGTACGTGAACCTATGATTGTTTGGCTTTCTCGTTGCAATAACTTTCCTTATTTTATACTTTGATAATAATTTAATTAATATGTATAATAATCTAATTAATGATTATCAAGTTAAGAGTTAAGTATTGATCTTATTTTTTTATATTTTTTTGGAGGGGGTCACTTGAGAGTGAAAAGTAAAAAGTAGAGCCCTTGGATTTAAAAGATTTTTTTTTTTTCAAAAAAAGGAGAAAATAATTTTCTGTTGAGTGCTTCTATCGTATAGTAAGTCTCTAATTTAAGTCTGCTCTGATATGGAATGCATTTATTTAAGTCCATGCAAGAACGCAGACGCTGAATTCAGAACAGGACAAATTTACGGAAATTGTGTGTATATTTAACACATTAACACGTAAAGAATGTCCATAAAGAATGAATTAAGTGTAACTGAAACTTTGCACTCATTATTTTGAATTAATTAGTCGAGATTTACAAATAAGTTAAAGTTTATAGAATAAGTCGTTTAACCTTTTACATGACATCGTCGCCTATTGGTGACTTAGTAAATAGAGTAAACCCCTGTCAGACGGTTCTTTATGACTCTTTAACCCTTCGCTTGCTGAATTTTAAAATACATATCTCTTTATTTACCCATGCCCTGTTATATAATTACATATATCTTCACTGTGTACAAGTATTTCGCTGTTCAATCACTGCTGTGGAGTGCACTGGTTGCACAATCAACTTGTAAATAGTGCAGACCCTGATGAGACAGCTCCTCATCTGGGTCTTCACTATTTACATGTAGGTATATTGACGTGAATAGCAAGCGAAGGGTTAATTAAAAGTCACTTTTTGAAAGCATTGTGATAAATACAGCGTTTGCTCCACAAGACTTTTTATCACAATGGTTTCAAAACTACACAATTCTAAATTTTTCCTTTTTTCGAGTAGATCTAAATGATCCTTTTCAAAACCTTTATTCAAAGAGGTTTGGTCTAAATCTAGCCTATGAGGTAATGGCGTAAAAAAAGTTTGATAAGTAATGCATGAATATTCCCCAGATAAAGGATTGAGAAAAAATCTAAAACAGACAGAAAACATTAAGACAACGGAGAAACTATTCTTCCTTGGTGGTAGAACTTCTTTCTTACTTGATGTTACTGTTGCTCATCATTACATATGTCGCTGTCATAGCTACCACCGCCGCCATCGTGGCAACCTTCACCGCTGCCATAGCCACCATCGCCGCCGCTATAGACAGTCATTTCTGCCACCGCCATCATCAACCACCGCAGCCGTCATTATCAATATAGCTGCCACCCATGATGCCGTCATAGTAAACACAAGCAAGGTTTTACGCAAGCGTAAAATGGCTGCGTAACGTCTTTAAGCAGGATAGAAGAAAAAGAGGGAGCAATATTTGTTAGTAGTTTAAATTAACAGATACATTGGGAAAACATGACTGTAATGTATAAATTAACAGCAGAAACGGGGGAATGTTTTAAGGAGCCATGATGCATAATACCTGTGTATGACACCAATAATACACATTACCACGAAGTAAATACAGATCAATGGTATTCATGCACAATTGTGAAATATTCAAAACGGTCAACAAAACCACGAGTAACAGGTCTCAGCTAAATAACTTTACCAAAGACAAAATTCAAACAAAGGACTTATACTTTTACAATATTTGTGTACAGAATTGTTTTTAAACCAATAGCACGTAAACTAAGGATGCTAACAAAAAAAATGAGAGAAAAAAATTATGCTTCCGCCGAGGATCGAACCCGCGACCTCACATTTCCTAGGCCACCGTTATAACCCCTCGACTGCTACAAGTGGTGCGTGCTTTTAAATGATTTATACCTACACTAGCATTTTCAATGGCAGAAAAGAAGCAAATAACCTCAACAAAAATATTTGTCCCCGCTAACAAAAAATGTATGAATCAAAATAAGTAAAATAAATGAATGTATATAAATAAAAGCTTGTCTCACAGTAACCCATAGTTATTAAAAAAGATTGGCTTTTATAGAAACACAGGAACGCAGAAACGCATGGTTAAAATTCAAAGCCGTATAATTGTGGGCTGCTTTCAGCAGCCCAATAAACGCAACCATATACACTGCCGCCATAGCCACGTCGCCATAGACGGTCCATCACTATAGTTCGATTTGACCCGTGACCTGTGACCTTTAGGACCAGTCCACCCATAGAGGTAAAACGCGACAAACCATGTATTTGTTCCGGAGTTACCTGTGGTTATACAGACAAGTAATAAGCATATAAGTAAAACCTCTCTATAACGGCCACTAAATTGTGTTAATTAGTTGGTTTTTAGGGCAGGTGGCTGCTTAAAGCAAGGTGAAAGTAAAACAGAACGTTCTGTTTTACTTTCACCTTGCTTTAAGCAGCCACCTGCCTATAACACAAAATACTTGTAAATAATTTAGTGGCCGTTATAGAGAGGTTTTACTGTATATGTTACAGTCAAACTGTGTAATCAGTCATTTCATGAAATGACTATTTCACTTAGTTATTTCACGAAATGCCTAAAATTTTCAGGCTTTTCATGAAATGACTGAAATTGAGAGGCCATTATTACACAGATTGACTAAAGACCATTAACGAGATTCAGGCAATGTATGAAATGACCTTTTTTTAATTAATTCAACAGCAATTGTTCATACACATCATTATTTATGCATATTTTTGTTTAATACTTAATAACTAAAAAATATTTCAGAAACATTGCACATTTTTTCTTAATTATTTATGAAACTTTATTTGTAATAAATCTAATAGAATGTAATATAAGTATGAATAGATTATCAGTAAACAATGAGATATTTCCTATATTCTAGCAGATGGTAACTTAAAGCAGGCTTAAAGTGAAGTAAAATGCACCTTAACTTACGGAGCATTCCATCTTACTTTAAACCAGCTTTAAACCTAAACACAGTCTATTGAGTAATGGGTTAGATATGTTGAACTATGATTTTGAATCGATTATTACTAAACAATTGTTTGAACAGGTCACATTGTTTTTATTATCAATACAATTTAATATAATTATAAAGCTACTGTCGATTCATGCTTAAACATGCTTAAAGTAAAGCAGAATGCATATCAAGGTGTTACGTTTTACTTTCAAACAGCTTTAACCCTTTCCCTGTTCTATATTTAGTCCAAATTTCAATACCTACTGAATATTCATGGAGAAAATAGTTATAATGAAACATGGAAGGTGGAACATTGTAGCCATTTTAGAAAGAAAAGAAACAGATCTTTCAAATTCCACTAGCAAACAGAGTAGACCCTGATCAGACGGCTCCTCTAGGAGCCGTCTGATCTGGGTCTACTCTGTTTGCAAATGCGTGAAAACACGTTTATATGAGGGAAAGGGTTAAGTTGTAATCTCAGGGTTACAGATAAGGTTTAGATGCAATTGGGTATTTACTCCTTGATTTTTTACAAAATTGGGTATTTGCAATTTTTGTTGGGTATTGGAAATTTTCGTAATTGGGTTTTAGTCATATTCTCATTAGGTATTCTAAATTTTGTTTGCGTTTTGCTATACAAATGTATATTTATTTGCTTTGTGTTACTCTTTTTAAAAAAAAAAAAAAACACAAAAAAACAATTGCTTTTCCAAATTTTAATTGGGTAAATACCCCAATACTCCCCTTATCTGTTGCGTAATGGGTTAAGTATGATGTCATATAATTATGAAAACATTATGAATAAACAATGAAATAGTTCTAATAGCCTAGTAGTTGATAGCTTAAAACACTGGTTTAAAGTTAAGGAGAATTAATGCACATCAAGGCAATCCGTTTTACTGTTAACCGGCTTTAAAATTTAGGGCTTATTGTTGAATTCTGCAAACACCCGTAAGTAGAATGTAATATAAGTATGAATAGATTATCAGTAAACAATGAGATATTTCCTATATTCTAGCAGATGGTAACTTAAAGCAGGCTTAAAGTGAAGTAAAATGCACCTTAACTTAAGGTATATTCCGTTTTACTTTAAACCAGCTTTAAACCTAAAAACAGGCTATGGGTTAATGATTATACAAATGTATATATGTTGAAATATGATTATAAATAGATTATGAATAAACAGTTGTTTGAGCAGGCCACATTGTACCAATCCAAACAATGTAGTATGATTATAAAATGTCGATTCATGCTTTTCTTATAACGACTGAAGTTTTTTTCCCGTCATTTCAAGAAAAGTCTGAAAAAGTCAGACATTTCGTGCAATCCCTAAGTCACAACATTTGTATTACTAACGATTATAATGTCATACATAAAGCTAAAGTCGATTCAGTCATTTCGTGAAACGACTGGAGGTGTTTTTCAGTCATTTCATGAACTGACTGAAAATTCCAGGCATTTCATGAAATGACTAAGTGAAAAAGTCATTTCATGAAATGACTGAAATTTTCAGGCATTTCATGAAATGACTGATTTCACAGATTGACTGTAACATATATACTAATACTGCACGATTACTACGAGCTTCTTGTGACAACCATTGTCCACTTACCCATAAAATAGAATGGTTGCAACTTCTATAAATAGAAAAGTGCAGTCACGGCTCAGCACTCGAAATCGAACTACAGCATTTCGTTCTTACTCTTTTAGCACAGTAAGCCAATAAACATATTTTATTTCATAAATCATTTCATGAAAAAGAGTCGGGCCACATGTTTGACCAAGATTAGTTACGGTCTTCCACATACAACATTCTAAAAATTAATGAGTCCCTCACCGCTGTGGCTCGAATCCCGGTCTGGGCATTTGGATTTTTCATGTGAGGAAGCCTTTCAGCTGGAATGCGGTAGGTCGGTGGTTCTACCCAGATGTTTTCCAAAAGACGAAACAATGCAATTTGTTCCGTACACAGAAGACAATCTAATATCCTCTGTGGTTTTCCTTCGCCTGTTATTAGCTGGACGTCGCAATATGACTGAAATACTGTTAAGCGACGTAAAACATGATAAAAACCCATCCAAACCATACAACATTCTACAGTAACTGTGTCGCATGAAACGGAATACATAAAAACAGAAATAGTGTATCAACTAGTTTCAACCCTCTACCTGATATATACATGGAATCATCTTTTAAGAAATAATGACAATAATGAATACCCATTAACGTAATATTTATAATGAACAATGGATTGTTTACCATGGCAGAAACTGCACTTAAGCACGTGCGTAACACCAATCTGAAAGGCAAAAACATTATTATGGCCAAAATAGGGAAAAATCGAAGGCTAAGTGGGGTAGACTTTAATAAACGTCCTGTCTTGTCATGTAGCTGCCTTTAACCCATTCTTTCATATTGACGCCTTTTGACGCCTCTGCAAGTCACGTTTTGAAATCATCCTAAAGGAGCAACTGCTTTATTTATCACAATGGTTACAAAACAGCACAGTTCTAATTTTCACGGGGAGCATGCCCCCCCCCCCCCCCCCCCCCCGAACCTCTATAGCGACGGTGCGTACATTACACTTCTCCTGTCTGCTTGAAAGATGTGAGAATTCTTCTTTATCAGGTAAAGGGTTACTGGTTCACCATTTACCCATTACCTCATAGGCTACTTTTAGATACAACATCTTTGAATATATCTACCGAAAAGGAGCATTAACTATAGAAATGGAGAGTTTTAGAATTGTGTAAGTCTTGAAACCATTGTGATAAATAGAGCATTTGCTCTTATGGACCAATGCTCTGTTTATCACAATGGTTTCAAAATAGGGATTTTATAGAAGCACAAAAATGCGTCACCAGGGGGTTAATGTATTAAGCAGCTGCATGCAGTTAAAGTCATCCAAGAATATTCTTTTTGAATTTCGATGATACACGGTCACGGAAATGAACTTAGCGATAGCGATAGGTGGATACAGTTTCTTCACTTAAATGTTTTCGTTTTACATGCACTTTACCACTGTATTTGCCATCGCGGTTGTTGTAGATTAGTCGGAGAGGGGATACGTTTATTTACACTGTTTGTCTTTTAGGGTGGGGATGGAATAAGTGTGAGGTTGGGCGCCCATAAACCGGTTTAACCCCCCCCCCCCATTGACTTTTGTCACTGACCGTTCCAAGGCGGCACTTCCATCTTCCCCCTATTGTATGTTTGTTTTGTCTTTGTGCGTCTCTTGACGTTTTTATGGTTATGTATGTACATTTGCTGTTTCCTTGTGTTGCTGTTCGGGCGACTGTTTGTTCTGTATGTGGTGTTTCCTGCATGACTCATTTTTGTACTTTTAGATTCTAATATAATCTGTAAATTTAAAGTGGTCGATATCGTTAAAAGTTTTAAATTATTTCAACAGACCCCTTTTGTTTATTGAAATTCGCACCAGAACGTTCAAATAACATACACGCACCCTAGCTGTCCTAAGTACTCGGACAGATACACTTTGGCTAATAGTGCATATTATTCTATTTGTCCTAGGTATTTCGGACAGACTTAGGCTCTTATTGCTCACTAGCATAGTTACCCTAGGTATTTCGGACAAACTTAGGCTAATAGTGCCCACTAGCCTATTTATCCTAGGTGTTTCGGAAAACTTGGACTAATAGTGCACACTATCCTATTTGTCCTAGGTATTTCCACGAAGTAAATCTGTATTTACTTCGTGGTATTTCGGAAAACTTAGGCTAATAGTGCTCACTGGCCTATCTATTCCAGGAATTTCAGACACACTTAGGCTAATGGTGCACACTGGTCTATTTACCCTAGGTATTTCTGACAAATTGAGGCTAATAGTGCTCACTAGCCTATTTTTCCTAGGTGTTTCAACTTAGGGTAATAGTGAACACTATCCCATATATCCTAGTATTTCGGACAAACTTAGGCTAGTAGTGCACATTAGCCTAGATATATCCTAGGTATTCAGACAAACTTAAGCAAATAGTGCACACTTTCCTAATTATCCTAGGTATTTGGACAAACATAGTTTAATAGGGCACACTACAATTATTCTGGGTATGTCGGACAAACTTAAGCTAGTAGTGCGTACTACCTTTATTGGTCTAAGTAATATTGACAACCTTAGGCAATAATGCAGACCAAGATCAAACGGCTCTTTCAGGAGCTGCTTGATCAAGGTTTTCACTATTTGCTACTACGTCATTCAATTTTAAAGTTACAGTTATAGGTGGATACAGTTTGTTTCACTTAATTGTTTTCGTTTTACACGCACTTTACCACTGTATTTGCCATCGCGGTTGTTGTAGATTAGTCGAAGAGGGGGTACGTTTATTTACACTGTTTGCCTTTTAGGATGGGGTGGAATAAGTGTGAGGTTGGGCGCCCCGAAACCGGTTTAACCCCCAGTGACATTTGTCTGACCGTTCCAAGGCGGTACTTCCATCTTCCCCCTATTGCTTGTTTGTTATGTCTGTGCGTCTCTTTGTGTCTTTCATATACATGTACATTTGCTGTTTGTAGTCGTTGTGCTGTTTGGGCGGTTGTGTGTTTTGTATGCGGTGTTTCCTGCATGGCTCATACATGTACTTTTACAAAAATGTCCCTATTCAGTTGTACAAACTGGTGGGGCGGGGAGACTAGGCGTCCGAATACTTAGTGAACTTAGGGCAAATGTATATATTTTTCAAGATAATACTGAACATCAAGAAAATATCCAGGTGAATCTGTTTTCAATTTCTACCATTTCGATGAAGTGTAAGCTTTGGATGTCCATGAGGACGAGGAATTACTTGAAGCAATAGCTCAACTTAGGGATAACCTCGTGGAATATGAGCACGGGAACGAAATTCAGTGGGAAGAATTTAAAATATCCATAAGCAGTCCTGATTCTGGATTTGAAAGTTCTTCATCAGATATCCCTTTCCGTCAGATGAATGCGTTTTCACGCACCTGCAAACAGAGTAGACCCAGATCAGACGGCTCCTATATAAACCGTCTGATCAGGGTTTGCTCCGATTGCTAATGGAATTTGATAGTTTTGTTTCTTTACTTTCTAAAATGGACACAATGTTCTGCTTTCAATATTTCATGATAATTGTTTCGTCCATGGATATTCAGTAGGTATTGAAATTTGGAATAAATCAGAACAGGGAAATGGATATCAATGAGCTCATTGAGTTCAGTTCATACACAGAAACTCCGCCATCCTGAGGAGCAGCACCACGGATGACACGTGGTTCTAGGAATTGTTGGTTTCTGTACATTTACTATATCCTTTGACTATAATGACAATTTTGTTTTAGATCAACAGTATTTAAAATTTTGATTCTCGTTTTATTTTAATAAGATCTAGATATTAAGATATACAGCCTCATTGCGTTCTTTTTGGGCGTTGTAATTACAGACTCTGTAAAACAAAAACTACATCCTGTATGCTTTAAAGTGTATTCAAGTTGTTATCTTCATATCAATATAAATATACGAGCATCAAAATATGAATTAATTATTGCACGCAATGATTTATTCATAGTACTCCGAACGTGCTTCTGACATTTTCCGACGGTCATCCACAGACATCTTAGCAGTGCTGTTATGGTTGTTTTGCATTTCATATACAAGTTAATAGCGATTTCCTATAAAAGTTACTTGAAATTTTTCAATAATTGTTTCTTCTACTCCACGTTCACTTATTCTTTTCAAACATTATAATCGCCTATAAACAGACCAAGGCTCCAGCTAATTTCAGTATACATGTATTTAAATAGCATCGCCTCCGAATTCACTTAACACAACCATAAAGTATATTGAACGAAATAATTGATCTACCTTTTGTTTAAGTCATTTCCGTTGCACGCCTGTCTGCTAGTATAATAATAACCAACCTTCGTAGATCTAGTTCCCTGTACTATAAAATCTCCAAACATTGAATTTAATATGGCAGAGTCTAGAGATTTAATACCATTATTGTTTTGTACATTATGTCAATATTTGAATGCCGCTGAATATCCTTTTTAAAGATATTTCTTGTTTATTCTTGTTTAAAGAATCACAGTAGCAAAGAATATGAATCCCGATGAGACACCAAGTTATGCCTATAATAATGTCATGAGCAAATAGCAGGCCATGATCACACGACTCATACAGGAGTCATCTGATCTGGATCTACTCTGTTTGCAAATGCCTGAAAAGAATATATGAAGGAAACTGTTAAACTTGTTAGCTGATTTTGAATGACAAACTGCACAGACTCTGATCAGAGGGCTACTCTAGTACTCTGTATCTACACTGTTTGCAAATGGCAGTACATCTGTATCCCGCATTCAAAGGGATGGGCAACAAGCCGCAGATTTTCTTTTTTCTGACTTATTTCATATATATTTTCATATATGAGTAGTGTGTGTACCTTATTTGGTCCAACTATTCTGGGGCAACAATTCATAATTCAAGTTGTGTTTCTGTACACTTGTATTTTCATCCAGCATATGATATACAATAATTCTGTAATAGTACTGGTATTAAATTCTCTTTTTTATATATCTTAATATAATTTAAATTGTAGCATTTATCTAGTCTTTAACTTCATGAACATTCTGTGATTTTCATTGTGATACCTTCCTATGTCATGCAATGCTATATCTTAAGGACCACAATGGAAATAAGAGTATCTATTACTCTTTTTTGTGTCATTCTTGGCATATAATGTTGATTGGCATGGCTTTGTTAAAATTCATACATATTGTTGCTTGTTTATAATGTACGTATGTTTTAATAACAGATTGCCATGTGATTGTACATTTTATGTTGAAATAAATCTATAAAATCTATTTACTGTAATATGAGCAACTGATATAATAACAGACAATAGATATTTGAAATAAATTTTATTAACAGTTACAACTTGACTATAACAAAATATATAATTCCATTCCATCTACAACATATAAAGGTGTCCATCTACAAATAAGACTTACGACAAAGTTATGTTAAACCTCTTTACAGTCTTACTGTCAGTTACATGTATTAAGACAAAATGTTGTTTATGCAGAATGAAATAAAAAGTTTTCCATGTGCTTTCCACATTATTTTAATTTTCGAAGAAGCCGTGTCAAGCTTTAGCCTTTTACGTCGTGAATATTCATGTAAGAATTTATAGGTCTACTCTGTTTGCAAATGTTTAAAAACGAATATTTAACGAACCCTTTACTTTACAGATGCATCATGCATCCTGTAGGAGCTGTCTGATAAGTATCTATTCTGCTTGCTTATAGAATATTTTACACCTGTAATGTACCAATTGCCACAGCAATAATTTCACTTGTACTATGTAAGAAAATTAGTTAACCCTTTCCCTGTTGAATATTTATGTAAGAAATATTGATATCATGAATATTTATTTGCCAGATTGTTGTTGTGGCATATATACGTTGGAGTTTTTGGGTTTGGTACAAACTGTACAATCATATCTATTATAATTTCATAATCAAACAGAGCAGATCCTGATCAGACGGCTCCCACAGGAGCCGTCAGATCTGGGTCTATTCTGTTCTCAATGGCATGAAAAAACATTTATATGAAGAAAAGGGTATGCCAATACTAATAATAGGTTGAGTCATCCATGATTATTCATGAGATAAAAGGTTTGACTCTTTCCTTCATAGAAACGCCTTTTCGCATACATGTAATTTTTATATGTCTTATCAGGGTCTGCTCTGTTTGCTTATCGAACAGAGTAGATTTGATTTGACAGGTTCTACCATTACCCAAACATACTGTGTACATAAGAATTATGCCATTATAAAATAACAGCTAATAAATATTCATGATGTTACAGTTTATTACATGAATATTCAACAGAGAAAGGGTTAATAATCTATTTCATCAACTAGGTGATGCTAATTTTCAGACAATACATATACAGGGTTTGAATTCCGATGATGAATTTTCTAAAAGGGCGCGTCTGCTTTTCTTTATGATCCTATTCATTCATTTCAGAAAGTGTGGGTTTCATAAGATAGGATTTTCAATGGCAAATACCCCCAATCTGAGGATTTCTTTAGCATTTAATTTGGTCCTACATATTAACCCTTTACTCCATGAATAGTCATGTACGAAATAATGGCATCATAAATATCTATTAGATTACTCGCTATGACAGCATATAAATACAGTAAAACCTCTCTATATCGACCACTAAAATACATCAAGTATTTTGTGTTAAAGACAGGTGGATGCTTAAAACAAGATGAAAGTAAAACAGAACGCTCCTATAGGAGCGTTCTGTTTTACTTTCACCGTGCTTTAAGCAACCACCTGCCCAAAATACCAACTAAATTAACATAATTTAGTGGTCGTTATAGACAGGTTTTACTGTACAGGAAAATTTGGTCATGGCAGAAACCGTAACATGACATCTATATTATATCATTAGCAAACGGAGCAGACCGTGATCTGTCAGGAGCTGTCTGATCAGGGTCTACTCCGTTTGCAAAGGTGTAGAAAGGTGTCTTTATGGAGTAAAGGATTAAGAACAATGTTTACTGTAAAAGATACATGTTAAAACAAAATATAATTTGCACAGCAAAGATACAAAAATGCAGTTTCATACAATAACAAGCAAGGTTTTACGCAAGCCTAAAATGGCTGCGTAACGTCTTTAAGCAGGATAGAAGAAAAAGAGGGAGCAATATTGTTTAGTAGTTTAAATTAACAGATACATTGGGAAAACATGACTGTAATGTATAAATTAACAGCAGAAACGGGGGAATGTTTTAAGGAGCCATGATGCATAATACCTGTGTATGACACCAATAATACACATTACCACGAAGTAAATACAGATCAATGGTATTCATGCACAATTGTGAAATATTCAAAACGGTCAACAAAACCACGAGTAAAAGGTCTCAGCTAAATAACTTTACCAAAGACATAATTCAAACAAAGGACTTATACTTTTACAATATTTGTGTACAGAATTGTTTTTAAACCAAAAGCACGTAAACTAAGGGTGCTAACAAAAAAAATGAGAGAAAAAAATTATGCTTCCGCCGAGGATCGAACCCACGACCTCACATTTCCTAGGCCACCGTTATAACCCCTCGACTACGCTGACTGCTACAAGTGGTGCGTGCTTTTAAATGATTTATACCCAATACACTAGCATTTTCAATGGCAGAAAAGAAGCAAATAACCTTGACAAAAATATTTGTCCCCACTAACAAAAAATGTATGAATCAAAATAAGTAAAATAAATGAATGTATATAAATAAAAGCTTGTCTCACAGTAACCCATAGTTATTAAAAAAGATTGGCTTTTATAGAAACACAGGAACGCAGAAACGCATGGTCAAAATTCAAAGCCGTATAATTGTGGGCTGCTTTCAGCAGCCCAATAAGGATTTCATACATAAAGTGTGGATTTTATAAACCAGTAAATGAATTAAAACATAGGTGCAACAAAATAGAGTCAAGTCGTACCATGTGATAGTGATGACAATTGATGTATGCTCAAGCAAAATATCTTATCATTTCCATTTCTATGAATCTTTTCCTTCATGAACATTTATATATGAGTTTGTCACTTCATCAACGCAATGTTTATGATGTGAATCTTTCAATGGCAATTTCGGCTTAGACAGAATCTAGGACCAGTTCTCTCTATATATATATCTATATATATATTTCCCATCAGCACACAGAGCAGACCCTGGTCAGGTGGCTCCTACAGGAGCTGTCTGATCTGGGTGTGCCCTGTTTACAAAGGGTTGAAAAGGTGACCATTCACTCCACAGATACGCCTTATAACACCTTTGAAAACAGAGTAGACCAGGTCAGAATGATGGGTCCTGTAAAAACCATCTGATCGGTGTCTGCTCTGTTTTCTTTTCAAGCAATAAAGATCTGATTTTTCAGTATTTGATATAATAGTTCCCATGTTTTTAGTTTAAATATAAAAACAAACCTAATATATATTCATGATGTCATTATTTCTTGCTTAAATATTCATGAAACCCATTCCCTCATATTGACACCTCTGTAAAAGTCACATTCCTAAACCATTGTGATAAATAGAGCATTTGCTCCATAAGAAATTTTTTTTGAAATGTTCTATTTGTCACAACGGTATTCTATTTTTGGCCCCTTTTTTTTTTCAAGTACATACTCTTTTACAGTAGATTTATTCATGGAGGTTGGGTTAAAAAAATAGCCTAAGAGGGAAAGTGTTAAGTAACAGTAATGTGTACCACACTGTACTAAGACCACAGGTTTATTTACATATGGTTAAAATGCATTTACAGTATAACCTCTCTTAACCGGAATTCTAGTAGATAATAATTCAGATACTTTTAGGCAGGTGGCTGCTTAATGCAGGGTGAAAGTCATGCAGAAAGCTCCTCCAGGAGCTTTCTGCATGACTTTCACCCTGCATTAAGCTGTCACCTGTCTCCAAGACCGATATTCATACTAAATTTAACTGCCGGTTAAGAGAGGTTTTACTGTACCTATATGCGTTTAATGTTTCTTGAATATAAATCAAATTAATTAAATTTATTCATGCAACACAGTGACAGTAAGCAAATTCTTCCCAAACATTTTCTAAATCTTGAAGGCAATTAACACTGATCCGGCTAATCTACACATTACATTCGCAAACAGCTTGCATCCAGATGAGCCAAGATGCTCTACATCTCATTCAGAGCCCAGGTTTTTGCTTTTCATCCAGGTTTTCAACAAATATATAAACAAAGTGGAAAGTTTTTAAATAGCAGTAGAAGAATATTTGAGAAAACCGCAATTGTCATTGCAGGATAAGGACACGGCGTCTGTAAAACAAAATTGTACAGACAAACAAGATACATATTTCATGAAGCATTCCTCTCAGAGGCAAAAACGTCAGGTTAAGCCTTTCTAACCCTTTACTTTAGAATGAGAAACATGCCGGCAGAAAAAATTCACCAAACCAATCACCAGATCATTCTACAAATGTATATGAAATCCTAGTCTTTAGATCTCTACTTAACCCTTTCCCTGTTCCATGTTTATTCCAAATTTCAATACCTACTGAATATTCATAGACATAATAGTTATAATGAAATATGGAAGATGGAACATTGTAGCCAATTTAGAAAGTAAGGAAACAGCTTTCAAATTTCATTAGCAAACAGAGCAGACTGTGATCAGGGTCTACTTTGTTTGCAAACGTGTGAAAACATGTTTATATGAGGGAAAGGGTTAACCCTTTACATAATGACATCATGAATATTAATTGGATGATTTTTTATGACAGGACATGGACACAGGCAGAAACTGACAATCTGATCTGAATTATATCATATACAAATAGAGCAAAATCTGATCAGACATCTCCTATAGGAGCCATCTGACTTGAGTCTACTCTGTTTGCATAGGCATAGGAAGGCATAGTTATGGAGTAAAGGGTTAAAATAAATGAACGTAATAGAGGTAAATGTTAACCCATTACCTCATTGGCTAGTTTTAGATCCAACCTCTTGGCATAAATCTATCGAAAAGGAGGATTAACTAGAGAAAAGGAAACTTTTGGAATTTTGTAGTTTGAAACAATTGTGATAAATAGAGCATTTGCTCCTATAGGAGCAAATGCTCTATTTATCACAATGGTTTCAACAGGTGACTTTTGCAGAGGCGTCATTGGCTATTTTTAGATCCAACCTCTTGGCATAAATCTATCGAAAAGGATGATTTACTAGAGAAAAGGAAACTTTTGGAATTTTGTAGTTTGAAACAATTGTGATAAATAGAGCATTTGCTCCTATAGGAGCAAATGCTCTATTTATCACAATGGTTTCAACAGGTGACTTTTGCAGAGGCGTCAAAAGGCGCCAATATGAGGAAATGGGTTATAAAATCAGGATATGTTAAAAAAGTATAATCTGCAGTGTGCATACAGCACTGAAAAGGTTGACACAAAAAAAAAATATAAAAAAGTGTGTATATGTTGATTAGTTATCTTGATTAAATACAATATTTCTTCATATGAATTTATCACATTTATACTGATAATTAAAGCATTGTTTTCTTGCACAGAGACACACTGGAATATTTTATGTAATGACAAACATATCTCCAGTGTTACATTATTTTAATAATTGACACATGTATCTTCACAATTACTACTTCACATTTTGATGAATCTAACCAGCATAACTAACCCCTTACCTAATGAATATTCATAAGACAACTAATGTATTATGAATATTAATCAGCTGCATTTTTATAATGGCATTATGAAAAAGGGGATTTTTACAGGTGCCATCTAATTTTGGTCTACTCTGTTTGCACAGGCATCTCAATGAGGTAAAGGGTCAACCACAGATGACTATGTAGAAATTATACAGTTTTCATCAACATGGATTTACAAAAAATCTGATTAACCCTTTCCACCATGAATATTCATGAAAGAAAGAATGATGTCATGAATATTAATTACTTTTTTTTATAATAGCATAGGAACATAGGAATTTTTGGCACTGGCAGAAACTGTATCATAAGCAAACAGAGCAGACCCTGATCAGACGAATCCTATAGGAGCTGTCTGATCTGGGTCTTCTCTGTTCGCAAAGGCGTATTTATGGAGCAAAGGGTTAAAACATTTGGATTTCTCTAGTATGAGTGTCTACATGTACATGCAAATAATTATATGTAAAAGAATCTTATGATAATAAACATGGCTGTGGAAAAAAAAGAGATATATACGGACATAGTACCAGTATATTTTGAAATAATCCTCACCGATATACATGTATTTGTAACTGAAAAAAAAATAAATACATATTTGTCATGACAATATTGTATAGAATATATAAAGTATGTGGAGATAAAGGTAGATTTGTGAGCAAGCCATCAAACATTTTGGAATGTTTGAATTGCCAGTTTGCCAATTAACCCTTTACTCCATAACTATGCCATTTTATAACTTTGCAAACAGAGTTAACCCAGATCGGTTGGCTCCTATAGAAGCCATCTAATCAAGGTCTGCTTTTCTTGCTGATGACAAAACAAAGATTTGATTTCACAGTTTCAATCACAGCCAAACATTCGTGTGTTCATATGCTATTAATGGTATATAAAAATCATCTAATTAATATTCATAATCTCATTATTTCGTACATGAATATTCATGGAGTAAAGGGGTAACAAAAGTGGGTAGAACTAGTTGTCAAATGAATATTGTGATTTCGAAAATAAGAAGAAAAGTTTAATCCTGGTCAAAAACTGTAGGATCAGATCTATTTAATTCCATTGTAAAAAGAGAAGACCCATAAATGTCAATTACATGGATTTTTCTAATGGCATGTATGTAAACACAGGAAATTTTGGGCACAACATAAACTGTAGAATCAGATCTTTGATATGCCATAAACAATTACAGCAGGCCCTGATCAGATGGCTCCTACAGTTGTTGTCTGATCTGAATCCACTCTGTTTGCAAAATAATTCAAACGTGTACAATATATAATACAGTAAAACCTCTCTATAATGGCCAATAAATTACATCCAGTATTTTGTGTTAAATGCAGGTGGCTGCTTAAAGCAAGGTGAAAGTAAAACAGAAAGCTCCTAAAGGAGAGTTCTGTTTTACTTTCACCTTACTTTAAGCAGCCACCTGCCCCTAAATACCAACTAATAAACACAATTTAGTGGCCATTAAAGAGAGGCTTTACTGTACGCCTTTGCAAACAGGCGAGACCTAGATCAGATAGCTCCGGTACGAGTTTTCTCATCAGGGTCTGCTCTGTTTGCTTATAAATGATTAACACAGATCTGATAATTCAGTTTCTGTCATGTTCAAAAGGTCTCTTGTGCATTGGCCACTTTAAAACATCAGCTAATAAATAATAATGATGTTTTTGTTTTTTAACCCTTTCCTCCATGAATATTCATGTAAGAAATAATGACGTCATGAATATTATTAAGATTAATTTTTAGAATGGCATATAAAACATGATTTTTTTGTCAAATCAGAAACTGCAAAACCAGAATTGTATTAAATCATAAGCAAACAGAGCAGACCCTGATCAGAGGGCTCCTATAGGAGCCCTCTGATCTGGGTTTTCTCTGTTTGCAAAGGCATAGGAGGAAAGGGTTAAAATAATATTCATGGAGTAAAAGGTTAAAGTTGTTGTCATGCTCAATTTACTGAGGTACATATGTATAAAAACGAAAACAAGTGCTTCTTCAGATTCTTTTTACAATAAAAATGTTCAATAACAGCATTTCTACAATTACTACAAAGGCACCTGAAATAGTATTTGGTCAAAAACTAATGCTTATTTGTGGATTTCAACATATACATTTTTTTTTATCAATTACAAACACTTATGCACAGACATCAGAACAACAGATAAATGTACGTACTCAAGAACTAACCAAACCCTACATCTCTTCGAGACAATTCTAAAAAGTAGTTACAACAATAGATTTCGTGGAGAAGAAAGAAGTTATACCTGAAAATGTTTTATTTCATGCATCTCATCTGGTCCCATGAGACATTGTGAAATTTGTTCGGCCATTTCTTTGGAATGTCTGCCAGAGACTTTATCTATACACAATATCTACAACTCAAGTGCAGATGACATCATAAAAGCTCTCGTTTGACAAAAAAAAGTCAATAACATCAGGTAAAGACTATCACAGTTAAAATATACATAATGGCTAGGCTCAGGCTTACATGAAGGAATTATTAAACTTGTTATAAGTATAAGTGAATATTGACTGATTACACACAAGCGTTTTAAAAGCTGGTGGTTGTTTAACCCTTTCCCTCATATAAACGTGTTTTCACGCATCTGCAAACAGAGTAGACCCAGATCAGACGGCTCCTATGGGAGCCGTCTGATCAGGGTCTGCTCTGTTTGCTTATGGAATTTAATAGATCTGTGTCTTTACTTTCTAACATGGCTACAATGTTCTACCTTCTATATTTCAATATAACTATTTTGTCCATAAATATTCAGTAGGTATTGAAATTTGTAATAAACATAGAACAGGGAAAGGTTTAATGCAGGAAAAAGGTAAAGCAGAAAGCTTATTTGAATAACAGGGAAAGGACTAAACAACCTGCTGAAAAGAACAATAACTGCATGTTTCCTTTAAAAAGGTCCTACTGTATACATACATGTCATGGTCTCTTAACCCATTTCCTCAAAGGCTATCTTGGCCAAGGCAGAAACTGTAGAATCACATCTATGTTTCCATAAGCAACAAGATATGTTTGTGAAAGACTATGCACCGATATGACCTTTGACCTTGACCTTAATGAGTCACTCCTAAAAATGCTCATCTCCATAAGCACATGCATGCCAAGTTTGAAGCATGTATGTTGAATGGAGACAAAATTATCGCCAATCAATATTTGACCTTGATGTATGACCTTGACCTTACCAAGTCACCCCTAAAAATGTTCGCCTCCATAAGTTGTGCATGCATGCCAAAATTGAAGTATGTATGTGCAATGGCAACAAAAATTACCACCAATGTTAAAGTTGTGGACAAACCAACCATCAAACAGAGCAAAAACAATATCTCCCCCCACAATGGGAGCATAGAAAGACCAGATCCTGATTATAGACTCCTGTATGATCCATCTGATCTGGGTCTTTCCTGATTGTAAAGGCATACAAGACATATTTATTGGGTAAAGAGTTATGACATGAGACAAATTTCAACATAAATGCGGGAAAAAGACATTTACATGAAAATACTATATTATACTCCTACAGAAGTCATCTGATCTGGGTTTACTGTTTGCAAAGGAGCGAAAAGGTGTCTCTTTCAGGTAAAGCTACCACCTGTCTGAAAAGCCCAGTTAGACATCATTTAAGTAGTAATTGTGGAGAGTGCTTACTTACTTTTAACCCTTTACTCCATAAATACGCCTTTCTATATCTATGCAAACAGAGTAGACCCAGATCAGATGGCTCCTATAGGAGCCGTCTGATCAGGGTCTGCTCTGTTTGCTTATGAAATAATACAGATATGAATCTATAGTTTTCACCAATATCAAAACATCCTGTGTACATGTGCCAATATAAGAAATCAGCTAATAAACATTCATGATGTCATTATTTTTCAAATAAATATTCATGGAGTAAAAGGTTACTTCACCTGTGTTACCTTTTCACTTTTATTTCTATGGTAATGTAAGCAACTTTGTTCAGAGGTGCCCTAGTATAGTCTTTACAACTAATGTTCAGTCATGAAAACACTCATACAATTTTATAAAAAGTTTGATTACGATAAAGTTGCCAATAAAACAGTGTAACAATATAGCGTTAACCCTTCTCTCATGAATATTCATGTGAGAAATAATGATTGTATGAATATTTATCATTTAAAATGGAATTATAAAAAAGAGAATATTTTACCATGGCAGAAACTGTAAAATAAAATTTATATTATTTCACAAGCAAACAAAGCTGACCCTGATCAGACATTTCCTACAGGAGCCGCCTGATCTGGGTCTCCTCTGTTTGCAAAGGCGTTTCTATCAAGTGCAGAGTTAAATATCCAATGGGTGGATTTGCAATAATCTTTGGCATACCGTCTGGATCTAAATGAAATAGCTCTGTATCAAGATCCACACTATTCTGCTGATAAAGTTTTTGATGCAAGAAAAAATCTACATTTTACGTTTTGGAAACAGAGTATACACATATAGGATAACTCCTGTAGGAGCTATCTGATCTGGCTCTGCTTGGTTTGCATATAGCATAATTCTATTCTACGGTTTCTGCCATGGCAAAAAAACTGTCTATGTTCACATGCCATTATCAAAAATAATCTAATCAACAATTAACCCTTTCCTCCATAGGCTATTTGAATGAATCTACCCAAAAGGAGCATTTACTAGAGAAACGTAAAATTTTAGAATTTTGTAGTTTGAAACCATTGTGATAAATAGAGCAATGTTTCCAGAAGTGGTTATTACAGAGGCGTAGAAAGGCGTATTTATGGAGGAAAGGGTTAATGATGTCACTATCTTTAATATGACTATTCATGAAATAAAGGGTTCATCTACCACCTACATTAAAAGGCAAATACCAGATTTCTTTTAGGTAGTCATTGTAGAGAACTTTTGTTGTATTTAACAAAAGAGGCAGTTAGTCAAGTATGCAGTCACCAATTTGCTAGGTAAAAGTTTCTCCTTATTTACAGAGCAGCACTGGGATGAATAAATAACAACAAACAATATAGCACAGCACATTGTCCTGTCATCTATGACAGTCCTCCATCATATTGATTTATCTGCAGCAACAGAGTCCACAGCCAGCCTTCTTCGCTTCTGCAGGAGCTACTTGATTCTGGGTAAATGTGAGGAAAATCTGCTCCAGAGATGTTTGATGCACTGAGTAATCTTCCACCGAATACTCATACTTAGCTTTCTCCATGACGCCGAAAATCTGAGCCAGCTTTGCAGAATCATCTGGTATCTGGTAATCAATGTAGCCTTGATTCGAATCAAACACTTGGGTATTAGGGAAAGTTGCTTGAATAAACGAGTTAAGACCCTCACTAGGGCAAGCCATCCCATTCTTATCCAAGGCCATACGACAAAACAGTGTGTATCCATTGCCAAATTTGTTCTTAAGGTGTTGAGTGCTACCAAAGCACATGAATTTCCCATTGACCATGATAACGAGACGTGTGCACAAGGCTTCGCACTCCTCCATACTGTAAAATATCAAGAGGAAACATGCATGTAACTACACAGTAAAACCTTTAACCCATTCTCACATATTGACTTTTTTTGACGCCTCTCTAAAAAAGTCCCTATTTGAAACCATTTTGATAAATGTTCCTTTACGGTAGATTGAAAAATTCAAAGAAGTTGGGTATTAAAACAGCCTATGGTGGGAATGGGTTAACCCTTTCGCTGTTGAACATTCATTTAATAAATAATGACATCATGAATATTCATTTGCAGAAACTTTCTCACAGCATATGTACACAATGTTTTGGTATTGATAGAAACTGTAGTCAAATCTATCATAATTTCTGAAGCAAACAGGGCAGACTCTCAAACGGCTCCTACAGGAATCATCTAATCTTGGGCTACTCTGTTCGCAAAGGTGGTAAAAGGCATTTACAGTAAATCCTCTCTATAATGGCCACTAAATTGTGTTAATTAGTTGGTATTTGGGGCAGGTGGCTGCTTAAAGCAAGGTGAAAGTAAAACAGAACACTCCTATAGACGTGTTCTGTTTTACTTTCACCTTGCTTTAAGCAACTACCTGCCTTTAACACAAAATACTTGATGTAATTTAGTTGCTGTTATAGAGAGGTTTTACTGTATATGAAGATAAAGATTAACCCTTTACTTGAAGAATATTCAAGTAAGATTCTATCTAATTTAATTTTTGATTAACCAATTCTTGGATTGAAATATAAGATAAGTAATCGTCCTGGCAAACAGAATCAGGGTCCATGCTTATAAAGCTTTTAGTTGAGTCTGAGATCGTTCTCAAGCTTTTGATTGGTCAGATTTGAGCCTCTGGCTCAAATCTGACCAATCAAAAGAGCCTGAGAACGAAACTCAGACTCAACTAAAAGCTTTATAAGCATGGACCCTGATCTGTAACATATCAGAGCAGACCTTGATCTGACAATTTGATTTTTAAAGGAAAGAACTTGGTGAGTAAAAGCAATGTATACATGTAAACACACTGAATGTATAATAAAACATCAATTTAACTCTTTGGTTGGTGACAAACAAACAAAACAAGAGGGCCATGATGGCCCTGAAATCGCTCACCAGAGGGAAAGATTTGTAAAGTTTCAACTACATGTATGTTTCTAAACAAAACTGGACACCTGTTTTGTGGGGTGTTATTTGACCCTTTCTCTGTATAATTATAATGGCAAGCTTTCTGGGACGATTTGCTTTATTATAAATATTTTCTAAGTCCAATACCGAACGTTTACCGACCGTTAACTTGGAAAGCATATATCGCACAAAAAATATGTGGAAAAGTTTAATTTTCCATTACATATTACTACGCATAACCTAACAACTCCTTGATATATTTGTATTTAGAAACGAACGACAACTCTTGTAGAGCACGTTTCGTAACAAAACCAGTTCACACCTGAACGTTTCGAACCCCTTCAGAATTAGAGTACTGATGATTGTTTCAAAGCAGAAATTGTATAAAAATCGCGATTTCAACAATTTATACAAACGGAATTGTTATGGAAATGGAAAAGTAAAACTTGTTAACAATAACTGGTGATAATAACCATTGTGATAAATAGAGCATTTGCCTTAGTGATAAATAGAGCATTTGTTCCATAAGAGTAAATGCACTATTTATCACAATGGTTTCAAATCTACACAATTCTGAAATTTTCCTTTTCTCTAATTAACCCTTTTCCTCATATAAACATGTTTTCACACATTTGCAAACAGAGTAGACCCAGATTTACCTCTTTGAATAAGCAGACAACATTTCTAACAGATGACAACCCTATCACAGCTTAGCAGGACTTAACCAAAATTAGCACACAGTTTGAACTCAGATCTGACACATACCGGTATGTAACTTTATATGTGGTTTGTATATCAGTTAATTTACTCCTATGGAGCAAATGCTCTATTTATCATAATGGTTTTAAATCTACACAATTCTGAAATTTTCATCTTCTCTAATTAATGCTCCTAATCAGTAGATTTATTCAAAGAGGTAGGATCTGAAAAAAGCCTTTGTGATAAATAGAGCATTTGCTAACCATTGTGATAAATAGAGCAAAAGCTCCATAGGAGTAAATGTTCTATTTATCACAAAGGTTTCAAATCTACACAATTCTGAAATTTTCCTTTTCTATAATTAATGCTCCTTATCAGTAGATTTATTCAAAGCGGTAGGATCTGAAAAGAGCCTTTGTGATAAATAGAGCATTTGCTCCATAGGAGTAAATGCTCTATTTATCACAATGGTTTCAAATCTACACAATTCTGAAATTTTCCTTTTCTCTAATTAATGCTCCTTATCAGTAGATTTATTCAAAGAGGTATAATAGTCACTTTATGAAACCATTGTGATAAATAGAGCATTTTCTCCATAGGAGTAAATGCTCTATTTATCACAATGGTTTCAAATCTACACAATTCTGAAATTTTTCAAGAGGCAGATTCTGAAAATATCCTATGAGGGAATGGGTTAAAAACAGTGTGAACAAACAGAGACTAATACTGAAGCAGACAACTTGCTAGAGTTTTGACCAGGAATTTGACCTATTCAGTGATTATGCAACACAGATGGAGTGACCTCAATCCCTCTAGTTCAGAGGAACCTTTATAGTGTAAAATAATATTTTAAAGTATAACCAACAGGGCAGGGCCAATTTTAACCTCAGAACTATGATATTTACCAATGTCAATAAGGTATACTAAGTAAATCTATACACCAAATATCTAAGCTCTATGACATGTAGTTTTTGACAAGAAGATTTTTGAAGTTTTCCCCATGCCTAACCTAAGTGAGCCCAGCATTCTGCTACTTGTACAGAAAACAACAGTCAGCTAGAAAAAACTGGCCACCCCTGGGACCGTGGCGGGGCCAATTTTGACTCCAGGGACATAATTTATATAACTTTTGTAGAGGACCTATAGATGATGCTATGTGCCAAAGATGAAAGCTGAGAACCCTGTAGAATCAGAGGAGAAGACTTTTAAAGTTCAAATTGTTGACGACACACGACGCACGACAAACGCCGACAGACGATGGACATCAGGTGATCACAAAAGCTCACCCTGAGCACTTTGTGCTCTGGTGAGCTAAAAACAGACTAGGCAAAAACAAATATCAAGTCTCCTAGTTTGACCTATATATTTGACCTCTGACCTTGAAGGATGACCTTGATCTCGACATGTCCCCCCCTTAAATGTGCGGCTTTAAGAGATACATATACATGCCAAATATCAAGTCTCTATCTGTACTGGCTCAAAAGTTATGACCAATGTTAAAGTTGGTGACAAACAAACAAATAGACTGGGCAAAAACGATACGGCCCCTAGTAAACAAGAGCTGTCACAGGACAGCGCATTCCACTATTCCCAGAATTGTTAGTGTAAAAATGCTCGATAGTGGACTAAAACAGTTTCCAACTAGAGGTTTTTGTCACAAAAACGGATGTCTCCCCTCTAATAAAAACTATATGTAAAGTGAAATCACTAAAAATGTTATGGACTTGATGATTGATACTTCCCCTCATTATGCGCTTTCCACACCACATTTTTCAAGAAGAAAATGATAACAGCTAATAACTTCAAAAACATTGATCCCAGAGTTATGGCCCTTGTGCATGACGCTTACTTTCATCATGCTCTTTTCATAAATGAAATGTCTTTCCAATAGCATCAGTCGCAGAGGAGTTATTGATCGGACAAAAAATGTAACAAAGGGCAATAACTCCAAAAGTATTGAAACCAGAGTCATGGCCTTTGTTCGTGACACTTTCTCTCATCATGCTCTTTCCATGTATAAAGTTTCAATACAATGGCAAGAGCCATGTAGGAGTTATCGTTTGGACAAGAAAGCGTTAAACAAATGTACAAGGGGCAATAACTCTCAATCTATTGAAGCCAGAGTTAAGGACCTTATGCATGACACTTTCTCTTATCATGATCAATCCATGTATGAAGTTTCACTCCAATGGCATGTGCCATATAGGAGTTATCATCCTTACAAAAAATTGTGTGTTTTTTACAAAGGGCAATAACTCCTATATTAGTGAAGCCAGAGTTATGGACCTTGAGCTTGACACTTTCTCTTATCATGATCTTTCCATGAATGAAGTTTCAATCCAATGGCATGAGCCATATAAGAGTTATCGTCCGGACTAAAAAATGTTGAAAAATTACAAGGGCAATAACTCCATTATTAATGAAGTAAGAGTTATGGACCTTATGCATGACACTTCCTCTCGCCATGATCTTTCCATATATGACGTTTCAATCCAATAGTATTAGCCATATAGGAGTTATCGTCCAGACATAAAAGTGTGCATTTTTTCACAAGGGCCAATAACTCCTATATTAGTGAAGCCAGAGTTATGGACCTTCTGCATGACACTTCCTCTGATTATGCTCTTTCCTTATATGAAGTTTCAATCAACTGGCATTAGGCATATTGAAGTTATCGTCCGGACAAAAAGTGTGATTTTTTTTTACAAGGGGCAATAACTCCTATACTATTAGTGAAGCAAGAGTTATGGACCTTGTGCATGACACTTCCTCTCATTATGCTCTTTCCATATATGAAGTTTCAATCAACTGGCATCTGGCATATTGAAGTTATCGTCCAGAAAAACCTTAACAAAAAGTTCTAAGTTAACAAGAGGGCCAGAATGGCCCTGAAGCGCTCACCAGACAACCAGAGGAGAAGATTTTCAAAGATTTCACTATATGTTTCTATAGAAAACTAGCCGGCCCTGGAGCGGGCCAATTTTGACCCCAGGGGAATAATTTAGAAAAAGTTGTAGGGGACCTGAACATGATGCTATATGCCAAATATGAAAGCTGAGATTAACCTTCCAGTTTCAGAGAAGAAGATTTTCAAAGTTTTCTCAATATGTTTCTATTGACAAACAGCCCACCCCTGTGGCAGGGCCAATTTTGACCCTAGGGCCATAATTTATATAACTTTTTAAGAGGACCTGAAAATGATGCTCTGTGCCAAATAAGAAAGCTGAGAGCCTTCCAGTTTCAGAGAAGAAGATTTTCAAAGATTTCACTATTTGTTTCTATTGAAAACTGTCCACCCCTGGGGCGGGCCAATTTTGACCCCGAGACCATAATTTATATAACTTTAGTAGATGACCTGAACATGATAATATGTGCCAAATATGAAAGCTGAGAGCCTTCGAGTTTCAGACAAGAAGATTTTCAAAGATTTCACTATTTGTTTCTATTGAAAACTGCCCACCCCTGGGGCGGGCCAATTTTGACCCCAGGGCCATAATTTATACGACTTTTGTAGAGGACCTGAACATTAGGCTATGTGCCAAATATGAAAACTGAGAACCTTCCAGTTTCAGAGGAGAAGATTTTCAAAGATTTCACTATTTGTTTCTATTGAAAACTGGCCAACCCTGGGGCGGGGCCAATTTTAACCCAGGGGCCATAATTTATATAACTTTTGTAGAGGACCTGAACATGATGCTATGTGTTAAATATGAAAGCTGAGAGCCTTCCAGTTTCAGAGAAGAAGATTTTCAAAGATTTCACTATTTGTTTCTATTGAAAACTGCCCACCCCTGGGGTGGGGCCAATTTTGACCCCGGGGCCATAATTTATATAACTTTTGTAGAGGACCTGAACATGATGCTCTGTGCCAATTATGAAAGCTGAGAACCTTGAAGTTTTAGACGAGAAGATTTTCAAACCTTTCACTATTTGTTTCTATTGAAAACTGTCCACCCCTGGGGTGGGGCCAATTTTGACCCCGGGGCCATAATTTATATAACTTTTGTAGAGGACCTGAACATGATGCTCTGTGCCAATTATGAAAGCTGAGAACCTTGAAGTTTTAGACGAGAAGATTTTCAAACCTTTCACTATTTGTTTCTATTGAAAACTGTCCACCCCTGGGGCGGGGCCAATTTTGACCCCGGGGCCATACTTTATATAACTTTTGTAGAGGACCTGAACATGATGCTATGTGCCAAATATGAAAGCTATGAGCCTTCCAGTTTCAGACAAGAAGATTTTCAAAGATTTCACTATTTGTTTCTATTGAAAACTGTCCACCCCTGGGGCGGGGCCAATTATGACCCTGGGGCCATAATTAATATAACTCTTGTAGAGGACCTGAACATGATGCTATGTGCCAAATATGAAAGCTAAGAGACCTCAAGTTTCAGAGAAGAAGATTTTCAAAGATTTCATTATTTGTTTCTATTGAAAACTGCCCACCCCTGGGGCGGGGCCAATTTTGACCCCAGGGCCATAATTTATATCACTTTTTTAGAAAACCTGAACATGATGCTATGTGCCAAATATGAAAGCTGAGAACCTTCCAGTTTCAGAGGAGAAGATTTTCAAAGTTAGCACTATATGATTCTATTGAAAATTGGCCCCTGGGGCGGGGCCAATTTTAACCCAGGGGCCATAATTTATATAACTTTTGTAGAGGACCTGAACATGATGCTATGTGTTAAATATGAAAGCTGAGAGCCTTCCAGTTTCAGAGAAGAAGATTTTCAAAGATTTCACTATTTGTTTCTATTGAAAACTGCCCACCCCTGGGGTGGGGCCAATTTTGACCCCAGGGTCATAATTTATATAACTTTTGTAGAGGACCTGAATATGATGCTATGTGCCAAAGATGAAAGTTGAGATCCCTGTAGATTCAAAGGAAAAGATTTTTAAAGGTTCAAATTGTTGACGACTGACGACGCACGCCTACGGACAACGGGCGATCACAAAAGCTCACCCTGAGCACTTTGTGCTCTGGTGAGCTAAAAAGGGACATAATTCTGTCAAAATGCTTGACAGAGTAATGTACCCTTGTCTACAGATGAAGTTTGTGATGGTGAACAAGTGTTCCAAGTTTCAAAGCTTTATTCCAAAGGTTAGAGGCAAAAAATGGACTTTAACAAAAACCTTAACAGGTGTGATGTGGACGCCAACGCCGGGGCGAGAAGGATAGCTCCACTATTCTTCGAATAGTCGAGCTAAAAAATTAATCTAATTAATATTGATGACCTCATTTTATTACATGAATATTCATGGAGTAAAGGATTAAATGCCATTATAAAAATTCAGTTGTACATTTCTTGAATGTTAATTAGGTGTAGAGTTACCGCAGTACAAAAAGAGGACAATTAGATCTCTGAAACAACTCCTAGTCATGAGTCTACACTTTTTATTCATAGTAGTGTCATCTATGAAAGTACAGTTGACCCTTGTTATGTCGAGTTCGTAGGGACCCGTTAAAAACTTCGACGCATTGAGAGTTCGACTCAAAAATCACATGCCATTTTTCAAAAAAATCCAGTTTCTTTCATTACGTTCACCTTAAACAAGCTGCCATATTACAAGCATACTAATGTGCGTGTACAGTTTAGTCTTCACATTGTGTAAAGAATCGCACTCTGTGCATATAAAATTGTACATGTGCGTGTTGATCCATTACTGCGAGAACAAACTTCTGTCTTTCCTACCCTCCATTAATGACACCATGCCCTAATTTACAAGGCCCTGTCCAATTTTCAGACCCTTTTTGCCTTTTATCATTGAATTAATCGACGTTTGTTGGGCGATTTTTAAAGCGCATCGTTTGTTTACACCATTTCTATGGGAAATCCCTTTTCCTAAACGGGCACCGGTAATACGCAATGACATGTGAACTAACTTGTTGCCGATTCGCATACTTCCGGTACATATAAGAGATCAGCCTTATTCCGGAAACCAGACGTTTAAAAATGTAGTCACCATTTTACATGTTTCGCCGTGAGCTGTTTCACTATTACTCAAGTGACAAATTAAATTCAATGTTGAACTGCATGTATTGGTAATAAAATAAGGAACAGGCCTTACTTTTTTTCCAATCTCTACAAATCGTCCGGAAGCGAGGATGCTTGAGAGTTATCTTTCTTACTACAGTACATGTAGTCATGATTCACCGGTAATGTGTCACTTCACTAAATAACATTCCCTCAATGTAGCATTGTTCAACAGTTTGAATAATTATCTGACATCAGTGATTGTTTTCCAACAAAACACTGTAATTACGTGTGTCGCGATCACCTGGCGTACTTTGCCAGGGACGGATCAAAAAGTCCAATTCACACCTTGAACTCAATCAGACTGAGAGGTGTGATTTCGATACAAACACCAATAATTACATGCAAACAAACACTTTGGGGACGGAAAATGACTTTGACTTAACGAAAACGTGATCAGTTCGAACTTGTCTTGAAAACTTAAATTTATATAGAATATATAGGAAGAAAAGTTGGGACTTTACAAAAACTTCGTGTCAACGAGAAATTCGTGTCAATAACGAGAGTGGACTGTATAAGTTGCAGTATACAGACATGGCCACTGGTCTAGTTCTACACATCATTTGCAGCACACTAATACTAGTTTTTAATTAATTGACTAATATTCTGTTTGAGTCACTAGCTCACCTGTGAGAAGTGAGTACGAGTGTTCTCCCACTGGCCCTGACTTCAGACAAGACATTCCACAGCTGACGACGGGCTCCTGGGTCCATGCCTGTTGTGGGTTCGTCCAGGAAAATAAATGGTGGGTCACCAATCAGCGCAATTGCTGTGCTCAGTTTTCTCTTATTGCCTCCACTGTAAGATATGCATTTGTACATAAATATATATATATATCTCGATAATATGTGTTATCTATGATAAACCATCTCAACCATATACATGTACACTGTTTCCATGGTATTAGTAATCTATGAATGGATTGATATGATTGAATTAGCCCTTTACAGGATAGAGATGCCTTAAAATACCTTTTGCAAACAGAGTGATCCAGATCAGACCATTCCTGTGAGAGCCGTCTGACCAGGGTCTGCATTGTTTGCTTATGGAATAATATAGATCTGATTCTACAGTTTCTGCCATGTTTAAAAATTCCTGTGTTCATGTTTCATTTCTGAAAGTTTGTATTACCTGTAAAACATTGTCTGCTTATCAGCATGTTTTCTCAGCATCATTACATCGATGAGCTTGTCAACTACACGTGGAATCTCTTCCTCTTCCACACCTCTAAGGCGAGCATACATGTACAAGGTTTCCTCTCCAGTCATCTGATCTATAAGGGCATCAAATTGTGGACAATATCCAAGGTTTTGCTGAACCTGTAAATCAAATGAAAAATAAATAAATAGAACAGTGAATGTTTGTAGACCTGATATGCCTTCCCACATGGCGACCAGTCTATAGTTTGACCCTAGATCTTGTGAAGTGACCTTGACATTGGCCTGCTAATCAAAATCAGCAGATGTCATTTACTCATTGTGACCAATCTCCCTGCAGAGTATAAGGACTCTTGGTGGAAAACTCAATTTTAAGTTAATGAAAGGCTTACCGTACTTATGGAGGAAAGCTTTAAATGGGGACGAAAATTAGAATTTATAAGTTGGATTACGGTGAAATATGCAATCAAAATGACAAACATTTTGGATCATAGAGTTATTCATTCTAGTTCATGATATCTAGACTACACCGACTTCTTGTGTGCAGTTGTAAAGATTTCCAGCAATGGTCTTACCTCTTTTATATCAGATTTCACTGAATATTTATTCAAGTAGGCATGTCCTGTGGAGAGGGGCTCATCACCTGTCAGCATTTTGAAAGTTGTGGTTTTTCCAGCTCCATTCTGACCCAGTAATCCAAAGCACTCATTCTTTGGAATTCCAACACTGACATTTTTAACAGCATGATATCCACTGCCATACACTTTGCTGACATCCTACAAGAAAACACCTATAGTAAAAACTTGATACTACGAAATTTTAGTAATGAAGAATTCATGTCTTTGTAGACAGGTGGCTGCCTAATGCAGGTTAAAAGTCATGCAGAAAGTATTTCCTCCAAAAATACGCCTTTCTACCCCTTTGAAAAACAGAGTAGACCCAGATCAGATGGCTGCCATAGGAGCCATCTGATCAGGGTCTATTCTGTTTGCTTATGATATAATAGAGATATGATTCTAGTTTTTGTCAAGGCCAAAACATTTCCTAGTGGTTGCCGGAGATGTTCTGATTGGTTCCGAATGTGTTCTCAATAGTATTTTTTTCTAGAACAAGAAATTACGAGTTGCGATGTAAATCATTATTTCTGATTCACAAATGCATTTTATGAAAGGCAAATTGTTCAGGGAAATCTATACAAAATGGTCCAAATAATATTATTTCAATGCTGACGCAATGGTTATGAGATTTTTGCCATAAAATGTATAGATTATAGACAGAATACCTTTAATCTAAAAAGGAAGAACAATCTATATTCATACTATTACATATATTTACCTTAAGAATCAGTGAGTCACGATCTTTCAACTGATCAATTGGTGTGTCCTGTATTCTCCTCTTTTCATCGGCGACATCACTATCCTCAGGTGACTGCAAATTAATGTCTGCTGAGTCCATTCCAACAGCGTTCACACCTTGCAGCATACTCAAAATTTTCCTGAAGACACCGGCCTCTGCAAGGAGGACTAGGCCAAAGTATACAATGCCTTGTAGGAACATGAAGAAACACTCTCGCCCAATGCCTGGCTTCTCCCACTTCAGGAAATTCTCATACCATGTGAAGCAGTTCTTGTCTCCACAATTGTCTGCAGATAAAATATAGTAAAAAAAAATACAAACCATCACCACTGAAGGGTTATGAATAGGTTTGGAAAAAAAGTTCGAATGAAGTTGCCATTCTAATTATAAATTCTGAAGAGAGGTGATCCCCCAAAAGCAAAAAATTGCAACACAAAAGGAGAAAATTGCAGACTCGGTTTTATTGAGTCTGTTCACTATATGCACTGTTTGCAATGATTCAGTACTCTTCATTTGTTCTATCTTTAATAGCACCCTTTACCTGATGAATATATTCATGTATTAACCCATTCCCTCATAGGCTATTTTTAGATCCAATCACTCTGAATAAATCTACTGAAAAGGAGCATTATGATTAACTAGATAAAAGGCATTTTTTAGAATTTAGTTTGAAACTATTGTGATAAATAGAGCATTTGCTCCTATAGGAGCAAATACTCTATTTATCACAATGGTTTCAACAGGTGACTTATACAGAGGCATAGAAAGGCATATTTAAGGAGGAAAGGGTTAAGATAATGACATAAATGGATATTTATTAGCTGAATGTTAATGACATATCAAAATATAATTTTACTTTTGGCCATGGCAGAAACTGTAGAATCAAATCTGTAAAATTCCCTACAACAAACAGAGAAGATGCTGATCTGATGACTCCAGCAGTAGCCGTCAGCTCTGGGTCTACTTTATTTGGAAAAGGGTCAAAAAATGCCTTTTCCAGGTCAAGGATACCAACTTTTATTCACCTTGTGGTTAATGCAGAGAGGTTTCTAGTGTAATACTTTATGTAACATTTGGTACAAACTAGGGAAACAGCAAGGTTGGGACTGGTACAGCAGGGTTGCCACAAAACAGAGGAAACAAATTCCCTGACAATGCCCTGACATTTCTCTGACATAATTTCAAATTTCCCTGACACATTTCATCGCAAAATTTGGTCTTTCTCTCATAATTTCTTTAATATGTAATGGAGTTTTTAAAATATATAACATCCATTCTCATATTTTCAAAATTCCTTGACATTTGCCTATATTTTCAAATTTCCCTGACAGTTCTCAAAATTCCCTGACAATTCCCTGACCTTGATTTTTTAAAAAATTTCCCTGACGTGTGGCAACCCTGTACAGGCATAGTGTCTTGCAGTTGTAATATTTTACCCATTTCCCTAACATAATCGTCTATTTATCAAAATGGTTTCAGAAAGTGATGTTTACAGAGGCGTCAAAAGGCATCAAATTCAATATGAGGGAATGGGTTAACTCATCCAGTACGATTTACAATTGTTTATCTGATAAATTGAGTGCTTTACCCTTACAGATGATATTCACTGATAACCATATCCTTCACCCTGTCTCTCATGTAAAAGTTTTTCATGCCATTGCAAACTGAGTCGACCCAGATCAGATGACTTCATTAGGAACTGTCTGATGAGGGTCTGCTCTGTTTGCTTATGGAATTTGATAGATCTGTTTCTTTAGTTTCTAAAATGGCTTAAATGTCCCACCTTCCATATTGTATTATAGCTATTTTGTTCATATGTATTCAGTTGGTATTGGAATTTGGAGTAAACAGTCCAGGGTTCATACACATATTTGGTGGGAAATTTCAAGCACTTTTCAAGGACTTTATTTCAAAATCCAAGCACTATTAGTGACACAACATGTCTTACCCAAACACTGAAAAAGCCCATTCAAAAGCAACCACAAGTAGGAAATAGCTTTATCTAGTGCAAGAGTAATGCAGAAGGTTCCCACAGGATCTTTCTGCATTACTTTTACACTTCAGTAAGTAGTCACATATCTGCAAATCACAAAGATTCTACTACAGTATTTTATTTTGACGACTTTGGACAGTTTTCAAGGACATTTATGAAGATTTTCAAGCACTTTTTAAGCACTTTTCAGGATTGCCTCAAAATTTAAGCACTTTTCAATGTTTTCAATCACTTTTCACGGCAACCCCTGAAATTCAAGGAGTTTCCATGGCTCTGCAAACCCTGTACACAGAACAGGGAAAGAGATAATCATGTAACATTTGCTACAAACCTGGAAAACAGCAAGGGTTTGGTATGTTTGACTGGCACAGTGTCTTGTAGTTGTATGAAATACAGATATCATTGTATCCAGCATTTGTGTACATGTCCATAAGGGCCAGACCAAGGTTGTAGTGGGGGAAAAAGATTATAAACAACCACTCCAGAGCCTTTCCAATGTCCACAGCATTTATAGCCGGTATGCTCAGTGTGTATGTAGTCAGGATAAAAACCAGGCCTGAAAACAGAATCCAACAGTTGATATTATGTGTATTATTCCTTGCGCGGCTAAAAACCAAACATGGAAACAGAATCCAACAATTGATATTATTATACCTTGACTGGCTAAAAACCAGACCTTAACCCTTAACTCAATAAATATGCCTTTCTATGCCTCTTTAATAGTCACTCCTTAAAACCATTGTGATGAATAGAGCATTTGCTCCTATGGAGCAAATGCTCTATTTATCACAATTGTTTCTATACTACACAATTATGACATTGTCCTTTTCTCTAGTAAATGCTCCTTTTCGGTAGACTCATTCAAAGAGGTTGGGTCTAAAATAGCCTATGGAGTTAACAGTTAAAACAGGATCCAACAATTTACCGTATATCATTATACCTTGTGTAGCTTTTCCATATTAACCATTTGAATGTTTAATTTTCAAATTGGAATGGTTCATCATTAGTCCATTCACTTGGTGAGGCATAATTTGTGAGAAGATTTTAAATAGCAAACAGTGAAGATACAGATCAGAGGAGCTAATTACGATCTGCTCTCTTTGCTTGTGGAATTATATGTATAAAGGTCTGGTTCAACAGGTTCTGCTATTATAAAAATTCATCTAATTAACTATTTTCTACATAAATACGCCTTTCTACTTCTCTTTAAGAGTCACTTTTTGAAACCATTGTGATAAATAAAGCATTTGCTCCTACAGGAGCAAATGCTCTATTTATCACAATGGTTTCAATACTACACAATTCTAACATTTTCCTTTTCTCTAGTCAATGCTCCTTTTGGGTAGATTTATTCAAAAAAGTTGGATCTAAAAATAGCCTATGAGGCAATGGGTTAATAATATTCATCAGGTAAAGGGGTTAAAATTGATAGAATCTGTAACTATAGCAACTATGATTAAAGTAATTACACCAAATTTAAATGTTATAGTTAACCTTTTGCCTGATAAATATGAAAAATATGATGAAACTGTAGAATCAGATCTATATAATAAGCAAGCAGAGCAGACTCTGATCATACTGCTCCTACATGAGCCATCTGTTCTGGGTCTAATTAGTCTGCAAAGGCGTTAAAAGGCAAATTTATGGAGTAAAGGGTTAAACTTGTCACGAGGCACTCAACCATGTGTACAACATTTTTGAGCAATTCAATTTACTGTATTGTTCCAAACAAATGTCCTCTCTCTAAAACAAATATAAATGATCTTTACCAGGTATATTCATTAAAATCAAGTTCATAGAGAGTTTTGGTACCATATTTTGATTAAAAAGAGAGACAACAGGGATCTACAGCAACTTTTGAATGTGGTTGCCAATTTGGGCAAGTTACTTAGAACTAATTTGTCCGAACCAGTTTTCAGGTTGCCCAAATATGGAATTGTATTTCTTACCATAAATAATAACCCTGACAACTCAGAATAAAACTGCACTTACATTTTAGTTCAGTTTTTTTAATTATTTGTTCATTGGTAGATTTAGCTTCAGGATAAGAATTTATTTGGTTTACATCTCACTACAAATTTTCTGGTTGCCCAATCAGACAACCGGTGGGACACAACAACCAACTTTTAGGTTGCCATGGGCAAAATTTCCCTTTGTAGATACTATAAGTTACATGGAAGTTTGACAGTGTGTTTGGGTTGACATGACTGAGGTAGATGCCTCATTTCCCTAGGCACTTGCCAAGAAAATGAAGCATGTACGCCGGTGATGTAAGCATGTACACAATGCCATGTGACAAATTAATTATGAGTCAGAGCCTGCTAATCTTGAAGTTGAAAGCACTACATCGGAAAATCAAAAGTGTAAACAAACGGTTAATGTTGAGAATGCACAGGATTACTCAATGAACAAAGGAAGCAACCCTTTAACCCATTACCTCATAAACTATTTTTAGACCCAACCTCTTTGGATGAATCTACCGAAAATGAACATTAACTAGAGAAAAGGAAACTTTAGAATTGTGTAGTTTGAAACCATTGTGATAAACAGAGCATTTGCTCCTTTAGGAGCAAATGCTCTATTTATCACAATGGTTTCACAAAAAGACTTTTACAGAGCCGTCAAAAGGCGTCAATATGAGTGAATGGGTTAATTTGATCAGATTCTGACCAAAGCAACAGATAAAGTTGCGTACTGTAATATTAAAATTGTCCTATGGTGCAACCTCTCTTTAGAATCGTCTCGCAGAGACAATTCTTTAGAGTGGTTGCATCATAGGGTTTTGTGGAGATTATAATTATACAACAGGGCATGGATAAAGAAGGAGAAATGTATTTTAGAATTCAGCAAGCGAAGGGTTAATTTACGCATCTTATCTGGATCTCTGCTTTTATCTAACTGGTAATAAAAATACATGCATATATTTATTTTCAAGTCGTTTATTGCTGAGAAAAAAATTCCATTGAGATCGTCATCCCAAGCATGTTTGAGGGGAATATAATAAGGCAAATGATTGTGCCAATTTACAAAACAAGTTGCAATTGAAAATTTGGTCTTAGAAACGTCTAACAACTGCAGTACTGTACCTGTTACAATGTTGAAGAAGGACACAACCACCATTCCTGTTGCTGGAGTTTTGAAGAGATAATGCAGGAGGTACACAGATGGCAAAACAGACCAGCCATACAGCAGGAACACAAGGAATACCAGACCTAGCCTGTTGTCATTGGTGTATGCCTCAGTCTGAAAAGCTGCAAATATTACCAGTATTATCAGGGTTGGAATGAGAATATTGATAAAGTCCCAGGCGAATGACGACATCCAAAATGCTCCAGGTCCAACTCCACTGACAGCCTGCAGATGTTTTGCGCCAACAGATCTCTCACGAATCAGAAAAATGATAAAGCTTGCAGACATGAATGACACTCCAAACAAAATGGCTACAGCAATCGTAAATCCAGCTCCGTTAGTAGAATAAAACAGACGACTGAAATTGTCATTGATGTTTTTGGGAAGAGGGTAGTTTGTGACCTCAATATTGTAGGCATTTCCATTGTTCTTCCGCAGTACACCAGCCATAACGTATTGTAAGGCAATGGCTATGCCGTGGAAAGGCTGACCATTGTAGTTGGCTGTGGCTACTGTGGAGGCAGTACTAGTACCAGTGGGGGCTTCATAGTCACCTGCCACAATGTACCGCCTATAATGAAAATAAAAACCATTAACTCTTTGCACTATATGCAATTCCACCAATATTAAGTTTTTCGCTGCCGAATTTTGTCATCAGCAAACTTTGTCGTCTGCTACAATTTTCATTTTTTAATGTTCTACATTTTTCTTTCAAAAAACACAGTAACAAACATCTGGATCCAAACTGTTTGCATAGGTAGTGAAAGATGTGACACTGGCAGCGAAAGAATTAATAAAATCAACTTCAGTTCTAAAAGTACATTTCTATTCCTGAAACCAGTATTTCTTAACCATTTCCCTTATATAAACACCTTTTCAGGCATTTGCAAACAGAGAATATCAAGATCAGTTGGGAATAATACACTTATTCAAGACCTCAGGGTTGCCTATAATTTCACATTGCCAACTAGTACAATAACATACACATTTACTACCATATAAGAACAGTCCATCAAGATTTTTAACCAGTTTAAATCATTACAACTTAAATACAAACCCTACCTGGTCCTTTTGATGCCTTTGCTATCAGAGTAGACCCATATCAGACTGCTCCTGCAGGACCATTTGATCAGGGTCTGCTCTGTTAATTATGAAGCAGACATCGGATCATGGTCTGCTCTGTTTGCTTTTAAATTATGAAGACATTCTCTTTGGTTTCTAACAATACCAAGCATTCCTGTGCACATATTCCATTATATAAAATCAGCTAATATATATTCATGACATCATTATTTCTTATGTGTATATTGAACAGGGAAAGGTTTAATTTGAATTCTGATGAGATATGACTTAGGATAACACATTTGTCCTTATGCATTACTTGTTGAATGTTGATGTTCCAATGCTGTCCTGTTTGGCTCTGAAAAAGTTGTCCATCGTGCTATAAACAGATCTGTCAGCTAACTCCTTCTCATTTGAGAACAGAGCTGAGTAATTTGCCGCAAAGTATGTATCTTCGGTGGACGCAGTGACACCACTGCTATATGTTGTCACAGGATCTTTGAATTCGGCCAGGTTTAGTGCCAATGCAGGTTCATCGCCAACCTCAGGTAGAGCCTTCTCAACAGACAGAGCAAGGATAGTGAAAATGATGGGAAGAAGCAGCTGAGTGGCAGCTGTGGCCTTGTTCCTCCTCGCCTGGATGAACTTCTTGATGAACATGCTACAGAACTGCTGTATGATTAATGTGAAACTTGTATTCTTCTTTATGTTTCGGTTGAAAGCTGAAAATTATAAAATTACAGTAAGAAGTGATAACTTTTCTACAGAAGCTGTCTGATCTGGGTCTCCTCTGCTTGCAAAGGTGTTAAAAGCTGTATCTAGTGAGTAAAGGGTTAATCCTTTACATGACATAGATGCATTTTTATGCATTTACGAACAGTGAACAGAGCAGACCCTTTTCAGGCCCTACAGCATTTACTTACTGAATAATACAGTAAAACCTCTCTATAACGACCACTAAATTACACCAAGAATTTTGTGTTAAAGGCAGGTTGCTGCTTAAAGCAAGGTGAAAGTAAAACAAAATGCTCTTATTTTGTTTTACTTTCACCTTGCTTTAAGTAGCCACCTGCCAAAAATACCAACTAATTTACTCTATTTAGTGGTCGTTATAGAGAGGTTTTACTGTATTGATCTAATTCTACAGGTCCTCAGACTCCTGACATGGCAAAACATTTATGGGTTTATCAATATTTATAAAGTCATTTATTACGTAAATATTCATTACTTAAAGAGTTAACCCTTTCCCTGTTCTATGCTTATTCCAAATGTCAATATCTACTGAGGTGACCGTGTTTATATGAAGTAAAGGGTAAAAAGATCAACAGAACCTCATTTCATGATTTTGTCGGTCTGAGCGAAAGGTCAAAATTTATGGAGGGATGAACAAAGAAATTGAGAAATAGTATCTGATGGACAGTGATGGGCAAAGTGACATGCAACTATCTGTTTCAAAGTCTTCATTCCTTTAGACAAATCCAGATTGACTTACCAGTGAAGTTTCCATTTTGGGTTTCCATTCCGACTACTGTAGATACAGAATTGTCACTGTCATATGCCCCGTTGGTGGCTCCTTGGAGTGGTGGCAATTTGGATGCGCTGAAGTCTGGCGTTTTGCTCCGTAAACCTTTGCCATGATTATCAAAGATTGGAAGGGGAGGCTTGTCTGAATGGACCAGATGTGCTTTTTCAGATGCCCTGGCATCAATATCGTCTTCCTCATTAGCCTGTTCACCAACTCTGAAAAGAGATAAATAAAGAAATGTTTAGTGTACTTTTACTGAGGTGTAGAAAGGCGTATTTATGGAGGAAAGGGTTAACCCTTTTCTTCATACAAACACCTATTCATGCCTTTGCAAACAGAGTAGACACAGATCAGAAGGTTCCTATAGGAGCTGTCACATCAGGGTCTGCTCTCTTGGCTTTTAACATGATAGAGATCTGTTCCATTCAGCCCTTTCAACACATGCTTCTTTATAGAAGTAAAAACTCCCCTATGTCTATCCCAAATGACTTGAATCCCATTGAGACAAAAAATTACTTCTCATCTGGATCCAAACAGGCTGCAAAGCTTACAAACTTTCATACTTGGATCTTCCTGGACTTTTAGGAGTGGAATAAGTAAGAAGAATGTATTTAAATTTAAAAAAACAACAACGAAACAAAACAAAAATAACACCACTAATTGTAAGACAAAGGGTAATGAATATCCCCACCCCACTTGTCTTCCTGTTTGCAAACTTTGCATTGGACATAAATCTGATTCTACAGTTTCTGCCAAGGCTATACAATATCTGTGCCAACATAAACAATACATTATTTCATATTAATGGTGTCAATTATTCTTACATCAATATTCATGAAGTAAGGAATAAAACACACCTGCCACACCTTTTATTCACCCTTACCTAAGAAACACTTCCTCCATTGTTGTTGCCGAGGTTCCAAAACTGCTGATCCCAAGTTCCTTCATGCGTGTCTCTATCTCCTTAAAGAGGCCTTCAAATTTCACTGACATTTCAAATGGCAACAAGTAGGAAATTTCTGCACTGATCTCGCTTTCTTTTATTGCTGTAGGAATGTGGCTCCGGACCACATCAGTCAGTCTCTGAACATTGCAGTTCATATCTTTTACCATAACCAAGTGATAGCCAGCACCTGAAAATCATACAAAACTACCCTTTAGCTTGCTCAGTTGCATTTTGACAGCTGAAAATGTATTCTATGTCATTTTTTCACTTTTGCTTTTCTTACTTTCCTTTTCAATGACATGATCAGCCTGTAGAACTGTTCAGATTCTGACAGGATGACAGGTTACTTGGCACCTTATCTGAGGCCCGTTTTACTAAGATCATACAAGCAAAATTATAGTTAGTCCTAATTAACTCTTTTCTCCATAGGCTATTTTTAGACCCACCTCTTTGAATGAATCTTCAGAAAAGGAGCATTAACCCTTTCCCTGTTCTATGTTTATTTCAAATTCCCATACTTATTGAATATTCATGAGCAAGGTAGTTATAATGAAATTTGGAAGTTAGAACAATGTAGCCATTTTAGAAAGTAAACAAATCTTTCAAATTTCATCAGCAAACAGAGCTCCTTTAGGAGCCGTCTGATCTGGGTCTACCCTGTTTGCAAATGCGTGAAAACACGTTTATATGAAGGAAAGAGTTAACTAGAGAAAATGAATTTTTTTAGAACTTTGTCGTTTGAAACCATTGTGATAAATAGAGCTCTATATATCACAATGGTTTCAAAAGGTGATTTTACAGAAAGGCGTATTTATGGAGGAAAGGGTTAACCATGATCGCTACAACCCAAACAGACGAAATTACCTCACATTCTAGTGTGCAGTAATAAAGGCTTATAATGTACCATAGATACTACTGTAAGTTCTAACACAATACGATCACAACTGCCAGTTGCTTTTGTCGTATGTTAGAACTTACGATAATTTCAGTCGCACAACCTTTAGTAAAGCCGGTCCCTGGATAAAAAATATTTGCAAATGACTTCATAACCAGGGTGATAAGGCTGATTATACATTTAATCTTTTTGTTTTTACCTTAACCCTTTTCTACATAAATACGCCTTTCTACGCCTCTGTAAAAGTCACTTTATAGTCCTAAGGAGCAAATGCTCTATTTATCACAATGGTTTCAAGCTACAAAATTCTTAAATTTTCCTTTTCTCTAGTTAATGCTCCTTTTCGGTAGATTTATTCAAAGAGGTTAGATCTAAAAATAGCCCATGGGGGGGAAAGGGTTAAAGTTAAACCTTGACATGATAATCCCACCATTTCACGCCTTTGCAAAACAAAAACAAGAGGGCCAGAATGGCCCTGAAGCGCTCACCAGACAACCAGAGGAGAAGATTTTCAAAGTTTCACTATATGTTTCTATAGAAAACTAGCCGGCCCTGGGATGGGCCAATTTTGACCCAGGGGAATAATTTAGAAAAACTTGTAGGGGACCTGAACATGATGCTCTGTGCCAAATATGAAAGCTGAGAGCCGTCCAGTTTCAGAGAAGAAGATTTTCAAAGATTTCACTACTTGTTTCTATTTAAAAATGGCCACCCCTGGGGCGGGGTCAATTTTGACCCCGGGGCCATTCTTTATATAACTTTTGTAGAGGACCTGAAGATGATGCTATGTGCCAAATATGAAAGCTGAGAACCTTCCAGTTTCAGAGGAAAAGATTTTCAAAGATTTCACTATTTGTTTCTATTGAAAACTGCCCACCCCTGGGGCGGGCCAATTTTGACCCCAGGGCCATAATTTATATAACTTTTGTAGAGCACCTGAACATGATGCTATGTGCCAATTATGAAAGCTGAGAACCTTCTGGTTTCAGAGGAGAAGATTTTCAAAGTTTTACTATATGTTTCTATTGAAAATAAGGCACCCCTGGGGCGGGGTCAATTTTGACCCCAGGGGCATGATTTATATAACTTTTGTAGAGGACCTGAATATGATGCTATGTGCCAAAGATGAAAGTTGAGATCCCTGTAGATTCAGAGGAGAAGATTTTTAAAGGTTCAAATTGTTGACGACGGACGACGCACGCCGACGGACAACGGGAGATCACAAAAGCTCACCCTGAGCACTTTGTGCTCTGGTGAGCTAACAAGAGGGCCATGAGGCCCTGAAGCGCTCACCTGAGATAACCCAAGGGGCGGGGCCATTTTTGACCAAGAAGTCATCATTTGTACAACATTGGTAGAGAACCACAAGGCAAAGCAGTATGCCATTAATTAAAGGTCTAAGCCTAATGGTTTCAGAGAAAAATAATATTTCATATTTTTCCCATGAAAAACTGATAAGCCCCAAGGCAGGGCCAAGTTTTGCCCAGAGGCCAGGGTCGTAAGTTGAACATTCGTGGCAGAGGACCACAAGCCAAGCTACATATTTGTATAGGACCATTAGATCATGTTACATACCAAACATCAAAGGTCTAGGCCTTACAGTTTCAGAAGATTTTTAAAGATTTTCCTATGAAAAACTGATAAGCCCTTGGGCGGGCCATTTTTGGCCCAGGGGTTATAATTTGAACAATCTATGTAGAGAACCATTACATCATGCTACATGCCAAATATCAAGGTATAGGCCTAACAGTGTCAGACAAAAAGATTTTTAAGATTTTCCTATGAAAAACTGATAAGCCCTTGGGCGGGGCCATTTTCGGTCCAGGGTCATAATTTGAACAATCTTTGTAGAGGACCATTAGATCATGCTACATGCCAAATATCAAAGGTCTAGGCCTTAGTTTCAGAGAAGAAGATTTTTAAAGATTTTCCTATGAAAAACTGATAAGCCCTTGGGCGGGGCCATTTTTGGCCCGGGGGTCATAATTTGAACAATCTTTGTAGAGGACCATTAGATCATGCTACATACCAAATATAAAAAGTCTAGGCCTTACAGTTTCAGAGAAGAAGATTTTTAAAGATTTTCCTATGAAAAACTGATAAGCCCTTGGGCGGGGCCATTTTTGGCCCGGGGTCATAATTTGAACAATCTTTGTAGAGGACCATAAGATCATGCTACATGCCAAATATCAAAAGTCTAGGCCTTACAGTTTCAGAGAAGAAGATTTTTAAAGATTTTCCTATGAAAAACTGATAAGCCCTTGGGCGGGGCCATTTTTGACCCAGGGGTCATAATTTGAACAATCTTTGTAGAGGACCATGAGATCATAATACATACCAAATAGCAAAGGTCTAGGCCTTACAGTTTCAGAAGAAGATTTTTAAAGATTTTCCTATGAAAAACTGATAAGCCCTTGGGCGGGGCCATTTTTGGCCCGGGGGTCATAATTTGAACAATCTTTGTAGAGGACCAGAAGATCATGCTACATGCCAAATATCAAAAGTCTAGGCCTTACAGTTTCAGAGAAGAAGATTTTTAAAGATTTTCCTATGAAAAACTGATGAGCCCTAGGGCGGGGCCATTTTTGGCCCGGGGGTCATAATGTGAATAATATTTCGTTCCCCCTAACCACTGATGCTTCTGACAAAATTTGGTTAAAATCGGGTCTTTAGTTTCGTCGGAGATGTCGTTTGAAAATGTGGACGGACGCCGGACACCGGACGGCGGACGGATCGCGGTCACAATAACTCACCTGAGCCTTTGGCTCAGGTGAGCTAAAAACTGATAAGCCCTAGGGCGGGGCCATTTTTGGCCGGGGGGGTCATAATTTGAACAATCCTTGTAGAGGAGCATTAGATCATGCTACATACCAAATATCAAAGGTCTAGGCCTTACAGTTTCAGAGAAGATTTTTAAAGATTTTCCTATGAAAAACTGATAAGCCCTTGGGCGGGGCCATTTTTGGCCCGGGGGTCATAATTTGAACAATCTTTGTAGAGGACCATTAGATCATGCTACATACCATATATCAAAGGTCTAGGCCTTACAGTTTCAGAGAAGAAGATTTTTAAAGATTTTCCTATGAAAAACTGATAAGCCCTTGGGCGGGGCCATTTTTGGCCCGGGGGTCATAATTTGAACAATCTTTGTAGAGGACCATAAGATCATGCTACATGCCAAATATCAAAAGTCTAGGCCTTACAGTTTCAGAGAAGAAGATTTTTAAAGATTTTCCTATGACAAACTGATAAGCCCTAGGGCGGGGCCATTTTTGGCCCGGGGGTCATAATGTGAACAATATTTCGTTCCCCCTAACCACTGATGCTTCTGACAAAATTTGGTTAAAATCGGGTCAGTAGTTTCAGAGGAGATGTCGTTTGAAAATGTGGACGGACGCCGGACGCCGGACACCGGACGACGGACGGATCGCGGTCACAATAACTCACCTGAGCCTTTGGCTCAGGTGAGCTAAAAACAGACAAAGATTAGACAGATCCTGTTGGAGCCTTCTGATCAGGGTCTGCTCCGTCTGCTTATACGGTACATATATCTCTCTCTCTACTGTTTGCCATGCCAATCAATTTCTGCGATACCTATTTTTAATACAAGAATTACATACATCCAAACTTCAAAATGTTCATTAAAATTAAATATCCATCAGGTAAAGGGTTTATTATGTAAGAAGATAAAATTGTGCTGATCCAGATTTGGCAAAGACAAGGGAAACTTATTTCACTACAGCAGATAAGATTCACATCACTCAAACAAAGCAACAGATGAAAGTGAATACTTTGAAAACTCTCTGTAACGGCCACTAAAATTGTGTTAATTAGTTGGCATTTAGGACAGGTGACCGCTTAAAGCAAGGTGAAAGTAAAACAGAAAGCTCCTATAGGAGCTTTCTGTTTTACTTTCACCTTGCTTTAAGTGGTCACCTGCATTTAACACAAAATACTTGCAATGTAATGTAATTTAGTGGCCGTTATAGAGAGGTGTTACTGTACTCAGATACTACAATCTTCATTTCCCCACCAAACCCTATGTTGTGACCACTGCTTCCAGGTGATTGTAAACAGTGGTCACAACATAGGGTTTGGTGGAGAAAAAAAGAAGTTATTCCGGAAAACATTTCAAGTTACCAGTCTTATCTGGACCTCGGCTCATATATAAGCTACTCTTAATCATTTTGTGTTACCCAGGATACTAAGCATCTAGTTTGGATCCCAACTGCTTGAAAGTTAACCCTTTCCTCCATAAATACACCTTTCTACGACTCTGTAATAGTCACTTCTTGAAACCATTGTGATAAATAGAGCATTTGCTCCATAGGAGCAAATGCTCTATTTATCACAATGGTTTCTATACTACACAATTACAATATTTTCCTTTTCTCTAGTACATGCTCCTTTTAGGTAGATTCATTAAAAGAGTTTGGGTCTTAAAATCGCCTATGGAGGAAAGGGTTAAACTACATTTGCCAATGGAGGGTAAGAACAATAATTTGGAAGCAATCCCTTCATGTATTTCTCTTATTTCTCAGTTTACCATAGAGTTTCTTGAGGAACATCGATGTTCCGCAGCACTTGACAACACCTTCAGCCATGATTGCAATACGATCTCCGAGAATATCAGCTTCATCCATGAAATGTGTGGTCAGGATTATTGTGCGGCCCGGTTTGTATTTCTGCAGGATTTCCCATGTCTGTCTTCGTGCAGCTGGATCCATACCAGATGTAGGCTCATCAAGAATCACAATCTGCATATACAGTTCATTTCATATATGTGGCTTAGCGCGTAACATCATTGCAGTGATTGTACCATATTTAACCCATTCCTTCATATAAATACATTTTCATGCATTTGCAAACAGAGTAGACCCAGATCGGACGACTCCTATAGCAGATTCTGCTCTGTTCACTAATGAAATATGAAAGATACGTTTCTTTATCTTCTAAAATAGCTACAATGTTCTACCTTCAATATTTCGTTGTAACTATATTTTCCATGAATATTCAGTAGGTATTGAAATTTGGAATAGATCTGGAACAGAGAAAGGGTTAAAAACCGAGAGAATTCAAAAGAAAACGTGTGATAGACAGCCAGACAATGACAACAATGATAATATTTACCATTTCCCTGTTGAATATTCATGTAGGAAATAATGACATCATGAATATATATTAACAGATTTTTTATAATGGCTTATTTGTACACAGGATCGTTTGGTACTGTTAGAATGCAAACAGAGCAGACCTTGATCAGACAACTCATATAGGAGCCCTCTGATCTGGGTCTACTCTGTTTGCAAAAGCGTGAAAAGATTTATATGAAGGAAAGGGTTAATGCTACAGATTTGATTCTACACTCTGTACATGTATGTCATAATAAACAAGGGCATGTTGTATTGCTATGCAAGACATGAGTCCCCCACAGGACTGAAAAATCAAAGGCCTGAAGAGCCATAATTGCTTTCGGGTTTTATATGGATGTTAAGTGTAAGGAAAGAAGTTGCTGCACATGTTAATCACCATTTTTGACGTCTTGGAATTGTTTAATGCAATACTAAAAATATGACAAACTGTAACAACAGTCAAACCATAAGCAAAGTGGTTATTAGTGACACCCAAACAGTCCTTGACCTCAACAAGTCAGAAATGCAATGCTGAGTGACAGTGTCATCTTTCAATTCATATCAAAGCAATATCAAATACTGTTGTGTATTTCAAAGTACTACCCTCGCTATTAATTCCAAAGCCTAGAATTTTAACTGCTGTTCAGACAATGAAGTATGAATTTTAGTTAAATTTTGTTCGGGGATATATATGCAAACACACACATATTAATCCAAAATCTTGGTTGATTCATAATGAACAACCACACTATGGTCGGAATAGACAGTTTTGCACCTTTTTAAAAAAACTTCATTTCCATCAGGATGTTGATGGCCAAGAATGACATCATCTGTGGCTATTTCATATCAAAATTGTTGTCAAATGTACTTTGCTGTGACATCTCCAGGGTTTTTTCTTTGATTTGGGGGAAAGGGCATGGCCTTACCGAAGGGGAACAATAAGCGCGAAATGAATGCTTTAGGGGGAAGTCAGAAAATATCAACATAACATTTAGCATGTTCATATTGTCTCTATCAAATGACAGTACAATTAAATTAAGAACATTTCATGCAGTTCTGATAGTTTAATTGTGTTTTTCTTGTGTGTTTTGTCTACAACTGCATAACTCTTGACTATTATTAAATCTGTAAACATGTCATGTATGAGTTTCCATAAAACCCCATTATAAATCAGAAACCATAGTAAATCTCAACTATTCCATTAACCGAGACAAATATGATCGGAATTTTGGTAGATAAAGATGTTTTTGTAAATGAAGAGGCCTACATGTACGTCTCGCATTTTTGCGATGACAATGACGTGAATGGCAAGTTCCATCTCGGTTTGTGGAAAAACTAATTAAATCCATGGTAGAGAGTAATACGCATACTAGCCTGTTAACACTGCAAGAGAATTTGGCATTTCTATCGTGTTTCATCAGTAAAATTACGCTAATAGAAAAGAAATTGTTGCGGTACTGTTGGTATGAAAGCGAAAGTACAGCCACTGCGATTCATGCTAAATGCTATACGGATTACTCGGATCTCTAGGTAAGAAGGGTGTAAAGAAATGCGGTTCGCATTTTATCCCGTACACGGTGTCGATATAAAAATTGCCCTCTCCCTCCCTATCGGCGGAGTGGTAACTGATCAATGAAAAAACACAACAGGTTTTCTAGTTGGGAAGTCTTCGATATTGGTGGAGAAGAAATTTATAATTTATAGACAAACTATTGCTGCCGTAGAAATGCCAATGTGTTTGGAAAACAATGTTTGACTAAACACTGGGAATGAGGTTAATATCCGCGGATACGAGTAAATGCTTTTGTGGCCGATTTCTAGGCTTGCCTAACTCATGTTCGCGGATATGAACTTTATATCTGGTCAAATCCGGTGTTTAGTAATACCGATATTCTTTCGCGTTTTCTTTGGAGTATATTCAATAATTCAAGCTTTTAAAAGGTTGATCGTGTGTAGACTAGCAGAAGTTATCTTACAAAGCGAAGTAGTATTAAATGCATGAAAAGTAAATAAATACATTAACATATTACAACAAAACTAGTTCAGAATTGAAGAGAACTATTTTTTCTTGCGCATGTTTACAAGAAATAGTGAACTCTTTGCCGTAAAAAGAAAAGCGTCCGACTGCTATATTGCATTCTTCGAAAGCAATAAAAAACCTCCACTCTCCCCATCCCACCCACCCATGGTGTGGTTGACCATGGTATAATTACATGACAACCTGAATGGTATTAGTACCTATTTTCATACATTGAATCAGTAAATAAAAAGTTATTGTCCCGACAAGAAAATATGAAAAGGGGGAGTTACCTCAAAAATATTAATGCTAGAGTTATTGCCCTTGTGCATGACACTGGACAAGAAAATATGAAAAGGGGAATAACTCCAAAAATATAGATGCTAGAGTTATGGCCCTTGTGCATGACACTACCCCTCATCATGCTTGTTCCATATGTGAAGTTTCAAATCAATTGAACCCGTAGATAAAGAGTCATTGTCCGGACAAAAAATATGAAAAAGGGGAATTACTCCAAAATTATTTATGTTAGAGTTATGGCCCTTGTGCATGACACTACTCCTCATCATGCTTCTTCAATGTGTGAAGTTATAATGAATTTGGCCTAACTTTGTAGGAGATATGGTCCAGACACGAAGAGTGACAGAGGGACTGACAAGAAAATATGAAAAAGGGGAATAACTCCAAAAATATTGATGCTAGAGTTATGGCCCTTATGCATGACACTACCCCTTGACATGTTACCCCTTAAAATGTGCGGCATTATGAGATAGATATGCATGCCAAATATCAAGTATCTATTTGTACTGGCTCAAAAGTTATGACCAATGTTAAAGTTGGTGACAAACAGACAGACAGGGCAAAAACAACATGCCCCCAAGATCTGATCTGGGGTGGCATAAAAATGAGCCAATATTCACAAATCATAAATACTTAAATGAACATTCATGAATTTAAGAATTAAGCTACACTAACCTTTGATCCAGCAATCAATGCAATTCCCACAGAGAGTTTCCGTTTTTGTCCACCAGACAAATATTGTGATTGCGCAGACCTCTTCTGTTGCAGCCCAAGCACTTGGACCATATCATCAACTTCTTTGTCCACTTCGCTTCTGCTACATCCCTTCAACTGTTAGAATTACCCACAAGCAAACCCTATAATTGGTTCAATCTTTGCACATGTTAAACAAACTTGCAAAAGTCAAAACATGTAAATAACATGATGTAATTCCTTCTGTCGAAGAACTTTTTCCAGAAATGCAATAAAAATATAAAACAGACTGAAACAGTTTTATTCCTCAGCTCAACTGGGTCAAATCTGTTTACAAAGTTATCTGTTATCACAAATTTATTCAAGTGTTGAAAGAAAAGGACCGTATCATTCTTTGTAAGAGGTAGTGCAACATACTCTAGTGAAGAACTCTAGATGTTCTTCAATATTGAGAAAGGTAACACACCTGTGAAAAGAACTACAGATATGCCCCATTAGTGAGAAGTGGAAAGAGCTTTCTGTGTTCCCTAAAAGAGACAGTTAACACATACTCTGGTGTAGATGTTCCTCAACAGTGAGAACTTTGCAACATACACTGGTAAGGAATTCTAGATATTCTTCAATATTGACAATTGCAACATATGCTGGCAAAGAATTCTATATGCCCCTTAACAGTGAGAATTGCAACATTTGCTGGCAAAGAGGTCTATATGCCCCTTAACAGTGAGAAGTGCAACATATCCTTATAGCAGAGGTCCAGATAAGATGCATAAATTTAAACATTTTAGAGAAAGCTCCTTTATTTCTCTACCAAACCCTATACTGTGACCAAAGAGTAGTCACAGTATAGGGTTTGGTGAAGAAATGACGATTTTAGTATTTGTGTGATCACCTTTATCTGTAGCTCTGCTTAAAGAGCTCTGATTGTTCCTAAACAGAGATAATTGCAACATACCCTGGCAAAGAACTCCAGATGTTCCTCAACAGTGAGAAGATCAAACAGGATGTTGTGTTGGGGACAGAGGCCGAGGTCCTTTCTGACCCGTGATATGTCTGTCCTAATGTCATGACCATTGACAATGGCTGACCCACTTGTAGGCTCCAAGAATCCTATATGTACAAAATATTGTTTAGAAATATAAATATGGAGTAAATAACTTCAGGATAGAAAAATTGTAAAAAATTATCTACAAGAAAAATGTAGTATCATTTAAAGGATCGCTGATATAAAAGATCAAAGTGGATAAGTTTTGATAGGGAGCGATATGGATCTGTGATATGGCATTGTAAAGGTAGAATGTTATTGAATCTGAGCTTTTATTATTTTATAAACGAAATACGGATTGAGAAATTTAACAACTTATGAATATGCACAAACCCATTCATTGAGCATCATTTGTATGTAGATATATTTGCAATTGATTTTAATATTTATGCAAATTGATACCCATGTGGTCCAATGTTTTTTGCAAATCAGGGGAAAGAGGTTCCTAGTCTAATCCTTTTACTTGCAAGACTCCATCAAATTGATGAATATTAATTTTATTCTTGTATTGGAAAAATAAAATAAGGAAATTTATTGCCATGGCAATAGATAATCAAATCTGTAACATATAAGCAAACAACAGAGCAATCTGATTTGGCTTTACTCTGCAAAGTCGTAAAAATGTGGGACTATATAAAGCTGACTTATCTTGGGCAGCTTTATTTGCAAATGCAAATGAAGGCAAGATTATCTACAGTAAAATGTTATTTGTCTCCAAACAACTGATTCTGCCAACTCAAAAAGACCAGTTAACAGAATAATTAGAGGTCCATGTTTCAGTAAATAAGGTAGGAAAAGCAATTTGACAGCTGAAAAATCTGGGGTTTTTTCACTACATCTATATTTCCATAAACGACTAGTCTCATTTTTCATGTGACTACCCAGGCAATGTATAAATATCAATGCTGCAACAAGGATCTTGATAACAGCTAGTTTTCATCATAATCTTCATTAAACACAACTCATTTGCACAAAGACAGCAAAGAAACTGATAAAGGGAAAGAACTGATGCATACATACCAGTCAACATGGAAATGGTAGTTGTCTTTCCGGCCCCATTGTGTCCAAGTAGAGATGTAATTTGACCCTCAAACATCTTCAAGGTTGTATCTTTCACTGCCATTTTCGCCTTGAACTCCTGAGAAACAGACACACAGTATACACTACCTATGACTGACTTGGGACTTGAAACCAATTTATGCCTTAATAAGTGTCCCTCAAATAGCCTTAACCATTTACTCCATAAATACGCCTTTCTAGGTCTTTGCAAACAGAGTAGACCCAAATCAGATGGCTCCTATAGTCTGCTCTGTTTGCTTATGATATAATATAGATATGATTCTACAGTATCTATTTTGGCCAAAAATTCCTGTGTCTATGTCCTTTTATAACAAATTAATCCAATTAATATTCATGACATCATTATTTCTTACATGAATATTCATGGAAGAAAGGGATAGGCAAACAAAGTACAGTAAAACCTCTCTATAACGACCACTAAATTACATCAAGTATTTTGTGTTAAAGGCAGGTGGCTGCTTAAAGCAAGATGAAAGTAAAACGGAACGCTCATATAGGAGTGTTCTGTTTTACTTTCACCATGCTTTAAGCAGCCACCTGCCCTAAATACCAACTAATTAACACAATTTAGTGACTGATCTATAGAGAAATTTTACTGTACATCCAAATCAGAGAGCTCCTTATGCAATATTTTTTTCATGCAATATTTTTTTTGTCTATGACCCTCATGAATATTTGTGTGAGAAATAATTACATACACATCATGAATATTTATTATATTATTCTTGGTAATGGTGCATGAACATAGAATTTGTTTGTTTTTGGCAGAAACAATAAAATCAAATCTATATAATTCAAATCAGATCTATATAATTCCATTAAGCAAACAGAGCAGACCTTGATCAGACAGTTCCAAATGGAGTCATCTAATCTGGGTCTACTCAGTTTGCAATGGCATGAAAAAGCTTTTACATGAGACAGGGTGAAGGATAAGGTTATCAGTGAATATCATCCACAAGGGTATAGCACTCACTTCACAAGATAAACAATTGTAAATTATACAGCATGAGTTAACCCATTCCCTCATATTGAAGCCTTATGACGCCTCTGTAAACATCACTTTCTGAAACCATTTTGATAAATAGAGCATTAATTTTGCTCCATAGGAGCAAATGCTCTATCTATCACAATGGTTTTAACACTACACAGTTCTAAAAAAAAAAATTTCTTCTAGTTAATGCTCCTTTTCGGTAGATATATTCAAAGAGGTAGATTCTAAAAATAGCCTATGAGGTAATGAGTTAAAATAGCCTATGAGGTAATGAGTTAAAAGTAAATAACAAAGATCACAACTTCTACAAGACAATTAACCTTTAATCCTTCTCTTGCTGAATTTTAAAATACATTTCTCCTTCTTTACCCATGCCCTGTCGTATAATTACATATATCTTCACTGCGTACAAGTATTTCGCTGTGCAATCACTGCTGTGGAGTGCACTGGTTGCACAATCAACTTGTAAATAGTGTAGACCCTGATGAGACAGCTCCTGCAGGAGCTGTCTCATCTGGGTATTCACTATTTACAGGTAGGTATATTGACGTGAATAGCAAGCGAAGGGTTAACAGAAATGAATACAGTTGAACTTTGATAACTCGAACTCCAGGGGGACTATACAAATTAGTTTGAGATGACTGAAGTTCGAGTTATCGGATTTCTGGACAATTTCTCGAGTTGACAGCTTAATGCAAGTGTAAAGTATTGCTGAAAGTAGGAGCTTTCACCATTACTTTACCTCTGCATTAAGATGTCACATGTCTGTAGTGATACATTTAAGAGCAATTCTGTACTGTAAGTTTCGGAAGGACAGAACTTTTTAGTTGGAGTTATCTGAAGTTCAAGTTATCTGAGTTGAGATACTGAAGTTCAACTGTGCATGTACATTGTATGATGAATTAGGCCAAAGAGAACTGTAATTGGTATCAAAAGTGTATCTACTTTTCATTATTCCATAAATCTATGCAAAAAAAAGACCTCAAAACAACAAATAATTGGTCAACTTGCATAATGCAATATTCATGATAATGATGGATGATGATGGGTGATCGATTGGTGATGATGATAGAAATAAAGGTGATAATTTGTCTAATCCTGAAGAAACAAGCATCAATACTTATCAAGAGTGTTCGAAGGAACACCTGTGTCACCTGCTGAAAGCATAACTGAAAAAGCATGTCACATAGATAGCTGGCAGAAAAAAAATTGCCGACTAACCAGGGAGAAATGATACCTAAATGTTACCTTACATACAGAATATTACATGAAAAGAAAATGATGTTGACACGGTCATGTATATTTATGTACAAAATACAATACAAAACACCTACATGCAACTCTTTGAATATGAGATGGAGGTTAACTACTATTTGTAAACAGTGTAGCCCACATAGAGATTCTTGATGAGCCCTCTGATTAGGGCCCTACACTGTTTGTCATTAAAAAAAAATCCTCGAACAAGTTACCATTTCATTCTGCATGGATTCTACTTTTACAGCAATGCTGGAACATTCAAATTTGAAAATATTCAGTATTCAAAGTGTTAGTCACAAAAAGTATTACAGGTGCTGGGACAGTGCTGATTGTCATGCTTATGTTTGTACAACCTATGGACATCATGTTGACCCTTTACTGCTGTAGTTGGATATCCATGTAGAAAATAATGACATCATGAATAATAATTAGCTAAATGTTTATAATGGAATATAAACTTTTTTTAAAAGATTTTTTTGGCATGGCAGAATCTGCATAATCAGATCTATACAAATTCTACAAGCAAACAGAGCAGACCCTGATCAGACTGTTCTTACAAAAGACTTCTGGTCTGAGCCTACTCTGCAAAGGAGTTAATCCTTTCCTTCATATAAACACCTTTTCACACATTTGCAAACAGAGTAGACTCCTGTAGGAGCAATATGATCTGGGTCTGTTATGTTTGCTTATTTTATAATATAGATATGATTCTATAGTCTCTACCATTGTCAAAAATTTGTGTGTCCATATCCTATCATAAATATTAATCTAATTATATGAATGTTCATGTAGAAAAGGGTTCACCAGTGTATGTATCAGGTAAAGGGCTATGATAACTAGAAGCTGTGTTTGTTAGATGCAGATACAGTCCCCACTTCCACACCTGTCACAAATTTGACATAAAGAATGCTTTTAATATATTAACCCTTTTCCTGAATATTCATGTAAGATATAATGACATCATGAATATGAATTAGATGTATTTTTATAACGGTAAAGAGTTTTGGGTATTAGTAGAAACTGTGGAGTCAGAGATTATCAGATATATTATAATTTCATAAGCAAACCCTGATCAGGTTTGCAAAGGCATAAAAAAGCATTATGAGGGAAAGGGTTAATCCTATAGGACCCCTATAGGAGCAAATGCTCTATTTATCACAATGATTTTAGAACTACAAAATTCTAAAAATTTCCTTTTCTCTGGTTAATGCTCCTTTTCGGTAGAATTATTCAAAGTGGTTGGATCTAAAAATAGCCTATGAGGTAATGGGTTAATTATACAGCAGGTTAACCCTTTACTCCATAAAAACGCCTTTCTGGTCTGAGAAAAGCAATTAGTCGATACAGGGCAAATAACATTGGAGGATTACATTAACAAGAGTTTTTGGAGAAACACATATGTGTCACCTGCTCCAAATCCTTCGGATATGTCTGATGAAAAAAGTATGATGAACAAAATGTGACAGATAGCAGTTTAAACCTTTCCATGTTCTATGTTTAGTTCAAATTTCAATACCTATTGAATAATTATAAACAAAATAGTTATAATGAAATATGGAAGGTGAAACATTGCAGCAGAAACAGATCTTTCAAATTCCATTAGCAAACAGAGAAGATCCTGATCCGACTGCTCCTATAGAAGCAGCATGATCTGGGTCTACTCTGTTTGTAAATGCGTGAAAAGGCATGTGAAGGAAAGGGTGTATTTGACAGTTATATTATTTGCAATTTCAAAAAAATAGATTCACTTGTACATATGATGCATACACGAAAAAGATTGACAGATCCGTGTATCTTTAAGTGTTCCTATTCTTCAGAAACAGAAGCAAGAAACTGAAAATAATATTTTTCGTTCTAATAAGCCATGATACCATCCAATAAATATCAAATAACAACTGTTTATTACAACAACATACGGACAACACCATGACAAAAAGGTGTCTTTGGAAATTTTGCACACTATATTGATTGGAAGCAACTGGTGTATCATAGACCAGAGACCCTGATAAAATGTGTAACATTTTCAATAAATGGCTCCTTTATTTCTCCACCAAGGGTTTGGTGGAGAAATGGCGATTAAAGTATTTGAATACCCACCTTTATCTGTTGCATATGGATGCAGGAAGTTTTGGCCAAGACAAAATCTGCAGAATCAGATCTATATTATTTCATTAGCAAACAGAGGAGATCCTAATCAGACGGTTCCAACAGGAGCCGTCTGATCTGGGTCTGTTCTGATTGCAAAGGCATCAAATGACATCTCAATCAGATAAAGGATTAACTTTGATGATATAATGCTGCATTAGACATGTCAGATAGTTTAGATCCTGATCAGACATCATATCTAGGTGATGGCATCTGTTCTTGGTCAACATTAGTTTGCAAAGCCAGAAAGACACCTTTTATTGCTGCCAATAAAATAGGGACATAAAGACAATTCCTGAAATGATATATAATATGATAAAAAATAGTGGAAAACAAATTATTGAAAATACACCAACAGAATATTCACTGAAATAAAAGCTTTCATTGATATGGAAAATATTTTAACCCATTCCCTCATAGGCTATTTTTAGATACAACCTCTTTGAATAAATCTACCAAAAAGGAGCATTAACTGGAGAAAAGGAAAACTTTTTTAGAAGTTTGTAGTTTGAAACCATTGTGATAAATAGAGCATTTGCTCCTATAGGAGCAAATGCTCTATTTATCACAATGGTTTCAGAAAGTGACTTTTACAGAGTCGTCAAAAGTCGTCAATATGAGGGAATGGGTTAAACAAATTGCTACAGAAATACAGTAAATCCTATCTAAACGGGATATTCAGCAGAGAAGAAGGCAGGAGACTGATTAACTCTTTACTCCATAAATATGCTTGCCTATGCCTTTGCAAACAGAGTAGACCCAGATCAAACCAAGCTCCTATAGGAGCTATCTGATCAGGCTCTGCTCTGTTTGCATAAGATATAATATAGATATGGTTCTAAAGTTTCTGCCATAGCCAATAATTCCTTTGTCCATGTGCTATTATAACAATAAATCTAATCAATATTCATGATGTCATTATTTTTTTTATATAATTATATCACTGGCACTTGATCGAAAAAGACTATATTTTATTTATAGCAACTAGTACATTAATACACTACATGGTGCAGCAGCCGATTCTCCACCTGTTAGGTTCCGGTGGAAATTTCCGATATAAAACGCAGATCAAGGCAAAATCTACTCAGCGGTTGGGAAGGAAATACATTTATCTCTGTAGAAACGATAAGTTCTTGTCCATAAACAAGCCTCTATCGAAAATATTTGATAATATTTGGAGGAGAAAATGGTGTTTGATTTTGTGGCCGTTTTCATTCCTATTCAACTTCCGGTTTGAGCGACCTTCAACTGTTTCGGTTGAAACGGGTGTTTTCATTGGACAAATCCGAAAGGTGTGTCAAGCGTTGTTGTTCCCGCGGTCTGTCAAATATTTGTCTTTAAAATGCAAATCTTGGCAATAAAAACCATCTTAGAAGGCCACAACATTGTGGTTACCGGTCATTATGACGAGGCTAGAAGGGATGATGATGCAATTGGACCATGTCCGTCAAAATGTTTTGGGAACGGATGTTTTATTATTTGATGACGTTTCAATGTTATCAAAGAAAGACGCGCTCATGACGTCATTAGGTGACGTCATGACATTTTAAGTAACAACTTAACGTCACCATGGAGCTGGATCAACATTGTTCTCTTTGATTTTATGGCTGAATGCATGTAACAAAAATATGACGTGTATTTTTGTCGAAATATTAGATCAGAGCTATTCAAGTATTTATGTTTACATGTAGTTTGACTTCGAGTAGATAGTCGAAATAAACGGGTCATTGTCAACCAATCAAATGGCTCGTAACATTTTCTCGGGGTCAGAGGAGGTCACCGGAAGTTAACACGGAATGAAAGTCCTGACAAATCAACTCCGTCCCTGAAATATCATCAAATAGCTTCGATAGAGGTTTGCTAATGGACAAGAACTTACAGTTTCTACAGAGATAAATGTCTTTTCTTCCCGGCTGCTGAGTAGATTTCGCGCTGATCTGCGTTTTATATCGGAAATTTATGCCGGTACGAAACAATGGGCGAATCGGCTGCCGCACCATGTATATGATATAACTATTATATTACACAACTATAGTCTGTTTCGATCAAGTGCCAGTGAATTATATGAAGGAAAGGGTTAATATTAATTGTGTCATTATTTTTTATATAAGTATTCATGGAGTAAAAATGTAAATGTTGGGTAGAGTCATGCATAATACTCCTTTGGGAGCTTTCTGTTTGTCTTTCACCCTACATTAAGCTGCCGCCTGTAATATTAAGACCACAACTACTACCATTTTGAAATTCTGGTTTAGTGAGGTTTTACTGTAAACATATTGCATGACAATAATAGTAAGAGGAATAGGTAAGAGGTGTACCGCATTCTCCCAAATAAACGCCCCACTATAATAAACACCCCACTCTTATAAATGCCCCTTACTTCTGGGAGGAAACTGACATCAATAAAACAACTAAAACCCATTAAATAAAGAAATAATTGATTTAAAAACAAACAGGACTGCTGGTAGTTTAATGCAGACTGAAAGCAATACAGAAAGCTCCTCAGGAGCTTTCTGCATTGCTTTCATTCTGTGTTAAGCATACATATATGTGTACAAAGCATAAAGTACAAAGAACTCCTTTTAATGTGAACCTCCAAGTACATTTATTAGAGATATTACAGTAAATCAAATTTTAAAAATAGTTTCTTTATTTCTCTACCAATCCCCCATGTTGCAACCACTCTTTAGGATCATCCTTTTGAGACAATTCTAAAGAGTGGTCACATGAAACATAGGGTTTAGTGGAGAAATGACAGTACATATCTTTATCTATAACTCTGAAAAAATAAAAGGGATTAAAAGGGATAAAAATGAAACAAAGTGTATACAAGTACAATATCAAACTGAAAATTAATCTAAGGTTGTAATGGGTGGGGGGAAGTGCGAAGACTAAAATGTGTATAGTTAAATACACTTCAATTTAAATTGGAACCACAGAGTAAAAGCTGCTATCAAGTTAGTCTGACACTGAATTGGACTGTAACCTTTGGCTGCTGAGTAAAATGTTGTCTGCAGAAAATGGCATCCTTCAGTTTTCACCTTTTTATTACATATTTGTTTATTATTATCTTGCCGTTCTTTTCATAATCTGCCAATCAGTTTCTACCTTAACCCTTTCCTACATACATACGCCTTTCTACACCTCTGTAAAAGTCACTTTCCGAAACTATTGTGATAAATAGAGCATTTGCTCCTACAGGAGCAAATGCTCTATTTATCACAATGGTTTCAAACTACAAAATTCTAAAATTTTCCTTTTGTCTAGTAAATGCTCGTTTTGGATAGATTCATTCAGAGAGGTTGGGTCTAAAAATGGCCTATGGAGGAATTGGTTAATGAGACGCCGTGGTACTTGGTGTCTCATCTGGATAAAAAATATTTGTAAAGATTATCACAGTTCGTCTGCTGAGTGATGAAGTATTTCAAAACATAACCCTTTACCCCATAAACATGCCTTTTAACACTTTTGCAAACAGAGCAGACTCAAGTCAGATGGCTCTTGTAGAATTCATCTGATCAGAGTCTGCTCTGTTTGCTTATGAAATAATATAGATGTGATTTTAGTTTCTGCCATAATCAATATATGTCTAATTAATATTCATACAGGGATTATTTCTTAGATAAATATTCATCAGGTATAGGGTTCAATCTTTTTATTTGTATGAAAACTGAAGTGGACTCCTGTAATTATGTACAGTTTAGTCGATTTTATCCCTTTCCCCATCATGTATTGTCGTCTGCTTCAATTTACAGTTTTTATTAAAAACAACCATAGTCAGAATATCAAGTAGTTTGGATCCCGATGAGACGCCGAGTGTTTTCTCTGGATCCAAACTGTTTGCAAATTGATCACAAATTTGCCCATGCCAACAAAAGAGTTAATTTGTAACCCTTATCCTGCTGTAATAAGTAATTGATGTCTCCTCCGGAGCAATTTCTGCTTATTCCCGATTTACGTATTTTCAGGCATTTGGAGCCATCTGATCTTGGTTTACTGTTTGCTTTTGACACGATAGAGACCTGATTCTAAAGTTTTTGTCAAACCAAAATACTTCCTTATAGAGAACTTCAGCTAATATTTATGTCATAATTTCGTACATGAATATTGTACAAGGAAAGGGTTAAAATTTACTCTAAATCAGTATCAAACTGCATCCCAATGCGACATCAATTAACTCAGCCTCTCATTTTGACCCAAGAAATTTGCAAAAAACAGTTATGTTGCAATTGGCGGGATAATAGTTAACCCTTTACTCCATAAATATGCCTTTCTATGTCTTTGCAAACAGAGTAGACCCAGATCAGATGGCTCCTATAGGAGGTGTCAGTTCAGAGTTTGCTCTGTTTGCTTATGGAATAATATTGATCTGATTTCAGTTTCTGCTTTGATAAAGATTCATGTGCTAATATGCCATTTTAAAAATTAACCAAAAATAATATAATTATTCATGACCACATTATTTTTATCATGAATATTCATGGAGTGAAGGGTTGAAAGAGGTAAACTTGGTATAAACAATTTATACATGTAACTGGCAATCCTACTGAAGATCACCTGGACCCTTGTTCAGGATTTTGACAACAAACAGTTCAGACTCTGTTCAGAATACTACTTTGTGTCTCTACTCTTTGCAATTGCCAGCCCAATTTTTTAAAGGGTTAATTTATTTCCTTCTACAGTAGTATGTTTTGTTTATTTCAATTCTCAAATTTCTTTTGATTTTCTTATGGCAGAGTAACAGTTTTGACCTTAACCCATTCCCTCATAGTGATGCCTTTTGATGCCTCTGTAAAAGTCACTTTATGAAATCATTGTGATAAATAGAGCATTTACTCCTATGATGCAAATGCTCTATTTATCACAATTGTTTAGAAACTACACAATTCTAAAATTTCTCTTTTCGCTAGTAAATGCTCCTTTTCGGTAGATTTATCCAAAGAGGTGAATCTAAAAATAGCCTATGAGGGAATGGATAATGAGAGTGCATCTGCTTCAATTCTCATTGTGTCAAGCACTAAATATTTTCATTTCTTAAAAAAAAAAATCCAACATAATCAGAATATCAAACAGTTTGGATCCTGATGAGACATCAAGTTACTCAGCATCTTATCTGAATCAAGACTATTTGAGTCCACCCAAACTAAGAAAATAGCAAAGCAATACAAGCACAGATGAAACACATGTACAGCATTTCTTTGTACAGAAGCAAGCACAACCTTCAACCCTTTACTTCACCTTTTCATGCCTTTGCAAACAGTGTAGGCCCAGATCAGATGGCTCCTATAGCAGCAATCTGGCCATGGTCTGCCTGTTTGCTTTTGAAATAATATAGATCTGATTCTACCATATCTGCCATGGCCAAAAACTTCCTGAATTTATATGCCAAATTAAAAAATATTCTAGTTAAAAATGAAGTCATTAACAGCTGTATAAATTTTCATGAGGTAAAGGTATGAAAAATAAGTGTCTAAAACTGCTGTAGGGAGCATGGAAGCAGGCAAAGAAAATATTCAGATCACTACTTTTTTATTTGTTTTTGCATAAAGACTAGATACGATACGTAAGTACCCCCCAAAAATGCTGCTAGCAAAGGACTTCTATAGTCGCTGAACAAACCCTTTGAACGCAGGACATGTGCATACTGACGTTTGTAAACAGTGAAGACCCAGATAAGAGGGTTCCTAGAGGAACCTTATGATCAGGGTCTGCACTGTTTGTCATTCAAAATCCTCCCACACAGTATACCCATTCATCATACTGAGTGGACTCTCATTAAACAATGATGGCACGTCTCACTTTGAAAACTCAACATTCAAAGGGCCAATCAATACTGTGAGAATATGAGAGAAATGAGAAATGTCTGTTCATCTAGCTTGACCCATGATTCAAAGACTAATTGAACACAATGTATCAAAAATAAATTTAGATTACAATGCTGAGTAGCAATATCATTTTGTAAATTGCAATTTTTAATACTGAAAGTCAGGTGAGCTTGTTATTGCTTTATTAACCCTTTCCTCCATAAATCCTCTGTAAATTTTAAGTCATTTTTAAAACCATTGTGGTAAATAGAGCATCCTATAGGAGCAAATGCTCTATATACCACAATGGTTTCATTAAATGACATTTACAGAGGCATAGATAGGCGTATTTATGGAGGGAAAGGGTTAATAAACTGCATATTTACTCAAGTGCAAATAGAGTAGACTCACATCAGACAGCTTCTGTAGCAGCTCTCTGATCTGATCTGGTTCTGCACTGTTTGCTTGTTGAATGATACAGAGCTTATTTCACAGCCTCTGCCACATATGCCAAATAAAATTTCAGCTTATTAATATTCACAGTCATCATTTCTTACATGAATATTCATTAACTCTTTCCCCGTTTTATGTTTATTACATATTTCAATACCTACTGAATATTCATGATCAAAATATCATAATGAAATATTCAAGGTAGAACATTGTAGCAATTTTAGAAAATAAAGAAACATCTTTCAAATTCCATTAGCAAACAGAGCAGGTCCTGATCAGACTGCTCCTATAGGAGCCGTCTGATCTGGGTCTACCCTGTTTGCAAATGCTTGAAAACATGTTTATATCAGGGAAAGGGTTGAGCAATGGGGAAAAAGTGTTGAAGATTCAAACCATCAATTCATTTTATGTGAAAGGGTGGGAATCAATCAAGTGAAAAAAGTCACTGACATATTTCAACTGTGCTCCTTATATTGAGATTTAAAAAAAAACAACCTAAAAAACAATTAGTACACTACAAAAAGGGTTACATGGGGCCTGATGAGATGAAATCTGGCTTGATCTATACTGCTAAATTCTAACAGACAGAAATGGGTGTGTGAAAGAAAGAGGTCAACTGGCTATGAGTATGTTCTTTTTTTTTTGAGCCCAAATTAAGTGTCACACAAACTTGATAGGACTATTACTTTTACTGGGGCGTCCGAGTCTCTTACACTGTTCTCTCCACATTTAAACGAAAATCCTGGTCCAAAAACCTGTTAAAATACAACACATGCTGATACATTATTTTGAGTTACAACACTTTGTATATCAAAAGCTAAACAATGATCAACCTCAAGTTGTTGTCTACTTGTTACTTACTTGCCTCTTTTAGTTACTTTTCTGACTAGGATCAAAGTATTAATCCTTTACTCCATAAATATGACTTTCAACACCTTTGCAAACAGAGTATATCCAGATCAGACGGCTCCTGTAGGAGCCATTTGATCATGGTCTGCTCTGTTCGCTTATGACATAATATAGATATGATTCTATAGTTTCCAATATGGCCATAAATTCCATTATTCCATAATGCGGCGTCTGATCAGAGTCTACACTATTTGCTGATAGGAATTTTACTATAACACAAAACAAAATTGAAAATTTAGGCCAGGCACCCCTTAGATAAAAAATGGACTAATCCAATATATAAACGTGGAAGAATCCACTGGGAGCAAATGGGTTAATATTTATGAAGACATTATTTCTTACATGAATATTCATAGAATAAATGGTTAAATAGGCTAGATCCTGATGAGATGCTAAGTTACACAGAATCATACCAGGATCCAAACAATTTTCAAAGGTAATTAAGAATACACCCATTACCCTCTAACTGATAAATATTCATGAAGGAAATAATGGCATCATGAATATTAATTAGATTAGGTTTTTTTATAATGGCATACAAACATAGGAATTTTTGGCCATCACAGAAACTGTATAATTAGATCTATACTATTCCATAAGCAAACCAATGAACGAAACAGTTAACCCATTACCTCATAGGTTATTTTTAGAGCCATTCACTTTGAATAAATCTACCAAATTTTGTAGTTTTAAAACCATTTCGATAAATAGAGCATTTGCTTCTATGGAGCAAATGCTCTATTTATCACAATATGGTTGCATAAAGTGACTTTTACAGAGGCGTCAAAAGGCTTCAATATGAGGGAATGGGTTAATACAGGATGAAAGTTATGCTGAAAACTAACTACTATCATTCTGCATAAAGAAATCACTTGCAAAAAGATAAGATGCTTAAATTAAACATTTTCAAGAATTACTTTTATACATGTATTTCTCCACCAAACCCTATATTGTGACCACTCTTTATAATTGTCACAAAGAGACCATTCTAAAGAGTGGTCATAACATAGGGTTTGGTGGAGAAATAACAATTTCAATACTTGATTATCCCTTTCCCTGATCTATCAATGTTTATTCCAAATTTCAAAACCTACTGAAAATTCATGGACAAAATCGTTATAATGAAATATGAAAAGTGGAACATTGTAGCCATTTTAGAAAGTAAAGAAACAGATTTTTCAAATTCCACTAGCAAACAGAGCAGACCCTGATCAGACGGCTCCTATAGGAGCCGTCTGATCTGGGTCTGCTCTGTTTGTGAATGCGTGGAAACATGTTTATATCAGGAAAAGGGTTAAGCATGTTTATCTGTTGCTCTGCACTTGTTAAGTGATCACTTTAGAGAGGTTATACTGTAATCACCTCCAGCTGAACCTCCAGTGAATGTTCTTACAAAATGGCAATCATACCAAAATAACCATGCTTTTATCTAGTATGCGGATCATTCTATTGTCTGTACAGCAGTCATGTGTATTACCCCTTTCCCTGTTCAGTATTCATGTAAGAAATAATGACAACATGAAAATCTATTAGCTTAATTTTTATATGTAAAGTTTTCACGAGAATTTTTTGCTTTGACAAAAACTGAATCAAATCTATAACATCATGTCAAAAGCAAACAGAGCAAACCCTGATCAGACAGCTCCTATCGGAGGCGTCTGATCTGGGCATAATCTGTTAATAAATACATACAAAGGCCTTTATATGAGCCATCTGATCTGAGTCTACTCTGTTTGCAAATATGTGAAAACATATTTATATGAGGGAAAGGGCTAAACATTGGCGGATCATATGTGTAACATATAACAAAGCAGACCCTGATCAAATTGCTCCTGGAGGATCTGTCTGATCTGGGTCTGTTCTGTTTGCAAATGTCTAAAAAGGAGGGAGTATCAAGTTTAGTGCTAAGTTTAGCACTAGTCATTTTTTTATATGAATTACATGTAACATTTATGGAAAAATAGTAAAATCTCAAAAAGCATGTTCAGGCAAAAAATGCATAATAACGAGAATCGGTAACTGCAGAACTAGAATAACATACATTACAAACAGCTGCATGCCCATAATATTGCTGTGTGAGTGCAATAAAGCTGTATATGACTGAATCATCATTGTAACTATTTATTACTGTTGTAATTAGTTGAATAAAGTGTTACACAGAATAAATACAGCTGTATGTCTATAATAAAGCGATCTAGTATACAGGTGTATGGGGCCAATAAAGGAGTATTGCATGGGTATAATAATATTGCATGACCCAAATTATTGTCATTCAATACAACTACTGTATGGCTATAACATTATAGCACGGCCTTAATGAAGTTGTACCCTTTATGCATATAACAAGGCTATATACATTAAATTCAGCTACTGTTTTATTATAATACTGCCTGACCTAAATGAAGCTGTATAGTTTATGGGTTCAACAGGGCAGTACACATGTACATACAATTCAGTAACTATATTAGTATAGTATTGCCTGGCCTAAATGAAACTGTACCCTTTATCCCATTCCCTCATATTGACGACTTTTGACGCCTCTGCAAAAGTCACCTGTTGAAACCATTGTGATTAAATACAGCATTTGTTCCTACAGGAGCAAATGCTCTATTTATCACAATGGTTTCAAACTACAAAATTCTAAAATTTTCCTTTTCTCTAGTTAATGCTCCTTTTTGGTAGATTTATTCAAAGTGGTTGGATATAAAATAGCCTATGAGGTAATGGGTTAATGGTACAACAAGGCTGTATACATACAATTCAGCTAATGTATTAGTATAAAACGGTCTGATCTAAATGAAGTTGTACCCTTTATGGGTACAACAGGGCAGTATACATACAATTCAGCTATTGTTTGGAATATTATAATACATGGCCTAAATATAGCTCAGAGCCTCAGATAAGAGATGTGCCTGTTTTTAGAAAATCAGAAAGTTTTCTCCATTTCTCTGTCAATCCCTTCCTTATTGGTTCTGCATAGAATATCTGTTCCAGGTAATTCTAATAAGTATCAACAGACAGAAATTGGTTGAGAAATAAATGATTTGGATAGAAAATATGTCTCTTACAGGGCTAAAGGTGTGTATTCAAATTCTAAAATCGTCATTTCTCCACCAAACCCTATGTTGTGACCACTCTTTAAAATTGTCTTGAACGGACAATTCTAAAAAGTGTTCACAACATTGTGGAGATATAAAGTAGCATTTCTTGATCAACGCAACCTATATAGGCCTCTGTCTAATTGACATCTCTGAATAATGCATTAGATATAATGTAGGAGAATTTTGGAAAATCTACGAAAATTATTTTCTACGTTTCTCTTTCAAAAGCTATTTTGACAGTACAGTAGAACCCTTCGAATGTCACCACTTAATGAATAAATATTTATGTCTTTATAAGCAGGTGGCTGCTTAATGCAGGATGGAAGTTATGCAGAAAGCTCCTATAGGAGCTTTCTGTATAACTTTCGTCCAGCATTAAGCTACCACCTGCGTCTGCTACCAGAATTATGCCCATTTTTGGTGGTCACATTAGAGGGGTTTTACTGTACTCATTAGAATTGTTTCAGAGAGGTAATACTAATGTGTACCAACAAATCACAGTTTGGTAGAGAAAACAACAGAATTGATTAGATGGGTTATTTCTTTTATCTACAGCTGTTTTCTTGTGTATTACTGTAAAGCTAGGGTATCTAGTAATCTACAAACCTTTTTCAAATGGTTGATGCTGATGCCAACTTTAATGTCTGTTGGTTCCCTCTCAAAATGCTCCAAGTTAGAGAACTCATCTGCCTCACTTGGGGATGTGTGGTTGGCGCCAGCCCCACACCAGTATGACGGCTAAACAATCATATCAAAATGTTCTTATGAACCCATTTCAATGTAACTTCATGAAAGACTAGAAACATTGTGAATACTGATCAATTTATTTTCTTGTACTGTAGAACCTGTCTTAAGCAACCATCAAAATGGTTTAATTATGAGTGTAAGGAAGGTGGTAGCTTATTGCAGGTCAAAAGTAATGCAGAAAGCTCCAACAGGAACTTTCTGCAATACTTTTGCCCTACTTTAAGCAACAACCTGCTTTCTAAGACTCCTATGTTCAATTAATGAATGGCCGCTTATGACAGGTTCTACAGTATTAAAAATTACAGATTCAGACACTGTAACTTTATTCTTACAGCAATAAGTAGAGAATAAAATGTGTAATATACAAATAAATAGAGCAGGTCTTAATCCTTTACTCTGTGAATATTCAAGCAAGAAATAATGACACCATGATTATCAATTGGATTAATTTTTATTATGGCACAAGAACACAGGACCTTTTTGCCATGGCAGAAACTGTAAAATCAGATATATATAATATAAGCAAACAGAGCAGAACCTGATCAGATGGCTCCTATAGGAGCCGTCTGATCTGGGTCTACTCTGTTTGAAAAGGCATAGAAAGGTGTATTTATGGAGTACAGGGTTAATTCATCAGACAGCTCCTATACACGAGCTGTCTGATCTCAATCTACTCCGTTTGCAAAAGAATAACCGACAGGATTATTATACACTCTAACTACCATATCAACTTAACCCTTTCCCTGTTGCATATTCATGTAAGAAATAATGGCATAATCAATATTAATTAGCTGATCTTTTATAATGGCATTTGTACCCAGGATGTTTTGGTAATGGTAGACACTGTAGAGTCAGATCTATAATGATTTCATATGCAAACAGAGCAGACCCTGATCAGATGGCTTCTATAGGAGCCGTCTGATCTGGATCAACTCTGTTTGCAAATTAGTGAAAAGGTGTTTATATGAAGGAAAGGGTTGGTTACTTGGTGTATCATCTGGATCCAAACTGTTTGCAAAAGTTATCTATTTATATGTTTTGTATATTAATGTTCTTGTCATGTGGACCATATTGAAAATTGGTCTTGTACCTAATATGTAATCCACTTAAAATGAAGTCATTATTATTATTATTGTTATCACAAACTACAGTAAAAGAGTTAATACAGAAATTATCTTCTCGAAGATTGTATGGGAATCAATACAAAGATAAAGTGGAATACGAGGGGTGTTCCAAAAATAATGTCATCTGTGCTTTATTTCGCGGAAATCGTGCAATTCATGCACAAAACCACCTCGTGTCGACTGAGTGATCACTGGCTCGTGACACAGGTAAATATCTCGTCCACACGTTCACTTGCCTCGGTACAGTGTACATCGTTTCATAGCCTATTCGTTAGACTATACACAAAATGACAGGAAAACGAGCTGAAAATGTTCTTGAAATTAGGGCCTATATATAAAAGGTAGGTCATTACTCGGCATAAAGGCTGTAGATATTCACCGCTAGGTGTGTGACATTTATGGGGAGGGCCAAATGTCCCACAGGACTGTTTGTAGGTGGGTAGCTAAATTTAGTGCTGGGCAGCAGCAACTGAAAGATGCTGCTCGCCCAGGTCGTCCTGCAACAACTACGACCAAAGGTAACATAGAAAAAATCCGAAATATCCTCAAAACTGATGTTCGATTCACCATAAGACAATTGGCTCGAATGACAAACTTGTCGTTAGCAAGAGTTCATGCAATTTTGAAGAAACACCTAAAAGTTAGAAAGATAAATGCAAGATGGATACCCCATTTGTTAACGGATGAGCAAAAGAAGACGCGTGTAACAATGGCAAAAAAAATTCTCAAAATGTACCCAAAATATAGTAAAAAGGCTTTTGATAATATAGTCACTGGTGATGAGACCTGGGTGTATTATTTTGAACCAAAGCGGAAGGTTTCCAACCGAATATGGGCCACTAAAAATGCCAGACGCCCAAGTATTGCCAAACGAATACGAACGGTAAAGAAGGTTTTGTATGCTATTTTTTTCACTAATAAAGGTCCAGCTATTCAAATCCCGGTGCCAAAAGGCAGAACGGTCACAGGTAAGTTCTATAAAAACGTTCTGAGAAAATTGAAGAACTACTACAAAAGTAGCCGCCCCAAAACAGGACTTAAGTATGTCCGACTTTTGCATGATAATGCACCCGCTCACAAAGCATGTATTGTGACTGACTTTTTGGAGTCAGAGAAGGTTACCGTCCTTCCGCACCCGCCGTATTCGCCAGACTTGGCCCCCTGCGACTATTTTCTCTTTCCAAAACTTAAATATCATTTATCTGGAAGGAGATACAATTCGAGAAATGCCCTTGGATCTGCTGTTTATCAGTGTCTGATGGGTGTCCCCATTGAAGAGTATGAAAAATGCTTCCAAAAATGGATTGACCGGCTAAAAAGGTGTATTCTGGCTGGCGGAGAGTATTTTGAAGGGCAGAGCAAATTAAAATGAACAAAAGCACTTCCGCTATATGAGCACCGATGCAAGTGACATTATTTTTGGATCACCCCTCGTATTTAAATAAGATGCGTTTGTGAAACACTATGCTCTCGGCTAATTTGACCTTTGGCCCTGAAGGATGACCTTGACCTTGACATGTCACCCATCAAAATGTGCAGCTTCATGAGATACACATGCATGCCAAATATCAAGTCTCTATCTCTACTGGTTCAAAACTGGTTCATAAAAATTAAAATTTCGATATCTACACCAAACCATATGTTGTGTCCACTCTTTAGAATTGTCTCTTTGACACAATTCTAAAGAATAGCTCCAATATATGGTCTTGTGGAGAAAAGACATCTAGAGAGGATTCTAAAGAGTGGATCCATCGCATGGGCTGGTGTAGAAACGATAATTTCAGCATCTGTCTTGACGAGACCATTCTAAAGTGTTGTCGCAATTATAGTATTTGTGTTTCTTGAATTGATGATTCAAAAGAGTGGTCACAACATATGCTTTGGTTTGAAAAATGACAATTTTAACATTTCTGTGTCTCTCGAAGGGACGATTCTAAAAATGTGTTCATATCATAATTATGGTCTCACCGTCTGGTGGTATTATATGTATAATGGAGGAGGTGTTCTTGAAATATTGTTTGATCTATGCAGCTTATATATATATGCCTCTGATGGGAACCAGTGAATCCAATTTCATGAGACAGAATTTATATACTTACTAGGAAGGGGAACCATGGTGGTTGTGCCACGCCAGCATCACCTGGGTTGATATTGTCCACGTACCATGCAATAACCATGTACAGCACCGTATCCACTAGTAACATGATCATCGAATGCAGCAAGGAGTAATTGTCATCAGCAGATCCAGGTTCATAGAAATTGTCCCACTGAGCTCCCACACCTAATTGGTAAAAATGATAGATATGGTAACACACGTGTATTTAAACATCAGTGTTGAAAGGGTTAAAGCAAAATGAAATATTTATTTACATATACATTGAGTCTGGAGTTCTCAAATTCTCTCTCCTCTCACCTCTCTCTCTCCCCTCTCTCTCTTTCTCTCTGTTTTACTCTCAGTCAATCTGTTTCTTTCTCTGTCTATCTCTCTCTTTCTCTCTTTGTCTGTCTGTCAATCTCTTTGAATATTGGCAACAAGATAGACTCAGATAAGGAGTTGTGACTACAACTAGGACTGCATTGTTTGAGGCACATATGAGATTCAGAAGCTAACATAGGTATACAGTATTTCTATCACATAAACAAGAAAGCCATTAATATGGGGTTACTTCATTTGTACATCGTAGTACATATGACAGTAAACTGATACGAGTCTGCACTATTTGTAGCACATAGTAACGTCAGTCTGTGATATGGTACTACACTGTTTGTAGCACATAGTAATGTCAGTCTGTGATATGGTACTACACTGTTTGTAGCACATAGTAACATCAGTCTGTGATATGGTACTACACTGTTTGTAGCACATAGTAACGTCAGTCTGTGATATGGTACTGCACTGTTTGTAGTGCATAGTAATGTCAGTCTGTGATATGGTACTACACTGTTTGTAGCACATAGTAACATCAGTCTGTGATATGGTACTACACTGTTTGTAGCACATAGTAATGTCAGTCTGTGATATGGACTACACTGTTTGTAGCACATAGAAATGTCTGTGATATGGTACTACATTGTTTGTAGCATATAGTAACGCCAGTCTGTGATATATGCTACTACACTGTTTGTAGCACATAGTAACATCAGTCTGTGATATGGTACTACACTGTTTGTAGCACATAGTAACATCAGTCTGTGATATGGTACTACACTGTTTGTAGCACAAAGTAACGTCAGTCTGTGATATGGTACTACACTGTTTGTAGCACATAGTAATGTCGGTCTGTGATATGGTACTACACTGTTTGTAGCACATAGTAATGTCAGTCTGTGATATGGTACTACACTGTTTGTAGCACATAGTAATGTCGGTCTGTGATATGGTACTACACTGTTTGTAGCACATAGTAATGTCAGTCTGTGATATGGTACTACACTGTTTGTAGCACATAGTAACATCAGTCTGTGATATGGTACATCACTGTTTGTAGCACATAGTAATGTCAGTCTGTGATATGGTACTACAGTTTGTAGCACATAGTAACGCTAGTCTGGGATATGGTACTACACTGTTTGTAGCACATAGTAACATCAGTCTGTGATATGGTACTACACTGTTTGTAGCACATAGTAACGTCAGTCTGTGATATGGTACTACACGGTTTATAGCACATATTAATGCCAGTCTGTGATATTGTACTACACTGTTTGTAGCATAGTAATGCCAGTCTGTGATATTGTACTATACTGTTTGTAGCACATAGTAACATCAGTCTGTGATATGGTACTACACTGTTTGTAGCACATAGTAACGTCAGTCTGTGATATGGTACTACACTGTTTGTAGCACAAAGTAACGTCAGTCTGTGATATGGTACTACACTGTTTGTAGCACATAGTAATGTCAGTCTGTGATATGGTACTACACTGTTTGTAGCACATAGTAATGTCAGTCTGTGATATGGTACTACACTGTTTGTAGCACATAGTAATGTCAGTCTGTGATATGGTACTACACTGTTTGTAGCACATAGTAACATCAGTCTGTGATATGGTACATCACTGTTTGTAGCACATAGTAATGTCAGTCTGTGATATGGTACTACAGTTTGTAGCACATAGTAACGCTAGTCTGGGATATGGTACTACACTGTTTGTAGCACATAGTAACGTCAGTCTGTGATATGGTACTACACTGTTTGTAGCACATAGTAATGTCAGTCTGTGATATGGTACTACACTGTTTGTAGCACATAGTAACATCAGTCTGTGATATGGTACTACACTGTTTGTAGCACATAGTAACGTCAGTCTGTGATATGGTACTGCACTGTTTGTAGTGCATAGTAATGTCAGTCTGTGATATGGTACTACACTGTTTGTAGCACATAGTAACATCAGTCTGTGATATGGTACTACACTGTTTGTAGCACATAGTAATGTCAGTCTGTGATATGGACTACACTGTTTGTAGCACATAGAAATGTCTGTGATATGGTACTACATTGTTTGTAGCATATAGTAACGCCAGTCTGTGATATATGCTACTACACTGTTTGTAGCACATAGTAACATCAGTCTGTGATATGGTACTACACTGTAGCACATAGTAACATCAGTCTGTGATATGGTACTACACTGTTTGTAGCACAAAGTAACGTCAGTCTGTGATATGGTACTACACTGTTTGTAGCACATAGTAATGTCGGTCTGTGATATGGTACTACACTGTTTGTAGCACATAGTAATGTCAGTCTGTGATATGGTACTACACTGTTTGTAGCACATAGTAATGTCGGTCTGTGATATGGTACTACACTGCTTGTAGCACATAGTAATGTCAGTCTGTGATATGGTACTACACTGTTTGTAGCACATAGTAACATCAGTCTGTGATATGGTACATCACTGTTTGTAGCACATAGTAATGTCAGTCTGTGATATGGTACTACAGTTTGTAGCACATAGTAACGCTAGTCTGGGATATGGTACTACACTGTTTGTAGCACATAGTAACATCAGTCTGTGATATGGTACTACACTGTTTGTAGCACATAGTAACGTCAGTCTGTGATATGGTACTACACGGTTTATAGCACATATTAATGCCAGTCTGTGATATTGTACTACACTGTTTGTAGCATAGTAATGCCAGTCTGTGATATTGTACTATACTGTTTGTAGCACATAGTAACATCAGTCTGTGATATGGTACTACACTGTTTGTAGCACATAGTAACGTCAGTCTGTGATATGGTACTACACTGTTTGTAGCACAAAGTAACGTCAGTCTGTGATATGGTACTACACTGTTTGTAGCACATAGTAATGTCAGTCTGTGATATGGTACTACACTGTTTGTAGCACATAGTAATGTCAGTCTGTGATATGGACTACACTGTTTGTAGTACATAGAAATGTCTGTGATATGGTACTACATTGTTTGTAGCATATAGTAACGCCAGTCTGTGATATATGGTACTACACTGTTTGTAGCACATAGTAACATCAGTCTGTGATATGGTACTACACTGTTTGTAGCACATAGTAACGTCAGTCTGTGATATGGTACTACACTGTTTATAGCACATATTAATGCCAGTCTGTGATATTGTACTACACTGTTTGTAGCATAGTAATGCCAGTCTGTGATATTGTACTATACTGTTTGTAGCACATAGTAACATCAGTCTGTGATATGGTACTACACTGTTTGTAGCACATAGTAACATCAGTCTGTGATATGGTACTACACTGTTTGTAGCACAAAGTAACATCAGTCTGTGATATGGTACTACACTGTTTGTAGCACATAGTAATGTCGGTCTGTGATATGGTACTACACTGTTTGTAGCACATAGTAATGTCAGTCTGTGATATGGTACTACACTGTTTGTAGCACATAGTAATGTCGGTCTGTGATATGGTACTACACTGTTTGTAGCACATAGTAATGTCAGTCTGTGATATGGTACTACACTGTTTGTAGCACATAGTAACATCAGTCTGTGATATGGTACATCACTGTTTGTAGCACATAGTAATGTCAGTCTGTGATATGGTACTAGTTTGTAGCACATAGTAACGCTAGTCTGGGATATGGTACTACACTGTTTGTAGCACATAGTAACATCAGTCTGTGATATGGTACTACACTGTTTGTAGCACATAGTAACGTCAGTCTGTGATATGGTACTACACGGTTTATAGCACATATTAATGCCAGTCTGTGATATTGTACTACACTGTTTGTAGCATAGTAATGCCAGTCTGTGATATTGTACTATACTGTTTGTAGCACATAGTAACATCAGTCTGTGATATGGTACTACAGTTTGTAGCACATAGTAACGTCAGTCTGTGATATGGTACTACACTGTTTGTAGCACAAAGTAACGTCAGTCTGTGATATGGTACTACACTGTTTGTAGCACATAGTAATGTCGGTCTGTGATATGGTACTACACTGTTTGTAGCACATAGTAATGTCAGTCTGTGATATGGTACTACACTGTTTGTAGCACATAGTAATGTCAGTCTGTGATATGGTACTACACTGTTTGTAGCACATAGTAACATCAGTCTGTGATATGGTACATCACTGTTTGTAGCACATAGTAATGTCAGTCTGTGATATGGTACTACAGTTTGTAGCACATAGTAACGCTAGTCTGGGATATGGTACTACACTGTTTGTAGCACATAGTAACGTCAGTCTGTGATATGGACTACAGTTTGTAGCACATAGTAACGTCAGTCTGTGATATGGTACTACACTGTTTGTAGCACATATGCAAATCAGCCACAGATATGCATCTACACTACTTGTAGCATATAACCTTTCTTTTATGAAAGTTAACCACAGATATGGGTCTACACTGTGTTGTGATACTGAACAAACAATCAGTGGCAAACAGTAAAGACTCTGAACAAGACCATTTACAGCGAAGAATCTGAACAAAGACCATTTACAGTGTAGAATCTGAATACAGACCATTTACAGTGTAGAATCTGAACACAGACCATTTACAGTGTAGAATATGAACAAGACCATTTACAGTGTAGAATCTGAACACAGACCATTTACAGTGTAGAATCTGAACAAAGACCATTTATGGTGTAGAACCTGAACAAAGACCATTTACATGAACAAAGACCATTTACAGTGTAGAATCTGAACAAAGACCATTTTTTCTAATGATATGGCAACATACTATTTGTGTAAGTTGATTTCATGCAATGATGCATAATGAAAGTATTTCTGTGTCAGCAGACCACATCTTCACTTATACAGTAACTATCATACATGTATTATATTATAATGTCTCAGCAAACCTAATTATTGACATTTAGATATTTCAGAGCTAATGGAAAATGTTTCAAAGGGGTACCATGGTAACCAGTGTCTAACACAGAAAATCAACTTGTAGCTAATACAGCATGCTAATGATGTTGTAGCATTTCATTGCCTCAGCCTTTTGAGAATATAAAGAACAATACCTTGCCACTGTACAGCAAAACCTCTCTCAATTGGATGTTAGATTTAGTATATATATGTATAAATATCGGTCTTGGAGACAGGACTTATGGCAGCTTAATGCAGGGAGAAAGTCATGCAGAAAGCTCCTTTAGGAGCTTTCTACATGACTTTCACCCTGCATTAAGCAGCAACCTGCCTAAAAGTATATAAACTAGAGGTTTGTTTTTGTCACAAAAACAGATGTCTCTCCCTCCCAACCTCTTTCCAATTCACAAGTGTAATGTCTGTAACTCCAAACTTATCAGGGTCTAATTTTTAAGTCATCAGGGGCAATAACTCCAACATTGTCAGGGGGAGACAATTCAAAAGCCCTAGGTACACAAAAGCACATGCTAGTCAACATTCTTGTGAAGTTTGGTGACTCTAGTACTAGTGATTTCAGAGATACATGTGACACAAAGTACAGTTTCTCTTATTTTAAGTCATAAGGGGCAGTAACTCCAAAGTTATCAGGGGGAGACAATTAAAAAACCCAGATGCACAAAAACTCATGCTGGTGAACATTCCTGTGAAGTTTGGTGACTCTAGCACTACTGGTTTCAGAAATACATGCAGCACAAAGTTTCTCTAATTTTAAGTTATCATATCAGGGGCAGTAACTCAAGAATTATCAGGGGGAGACAATTACAAAAACCCAGTTGCACAACAACTCATGCTGGTCAAGATTCCTGTGAAGTTTGGTGACTCTAGCCCTAGTGGTTTTAAAGATATGCATGACACAAAGTTTCTCTAATTTTAAGTAATCATATCAGAGGTAATAACTCCGAAGTTATCAAGGGGAGACAATTCAAAAATCCCAGGTGCACAACAACTCATGCTGGTCAACATTCTTGTGAAGTTTGGTGACTCTAGCCCCAGTGGTTTCAGAGATATGCACGACACTAAGTAAAGTTTGTCTAATTTTAAGTCATCAGGGGCAGTAACTCCAAAGTTAACAGGGGGAGACAATTAAAAAAAAACAAGAGCAAAACAACTCATGCTAGGGAGCAATCCTGTGAAGTTTGGTGACTCTAGCCCTACTGGTTTCGGAGATACGCGAGACACAAAGTTTGTATAAATTTAAGTATTCATATCAGGGGCAATAACTCAAGAATTATCAGGGGGAGACAATTCAAAAACCATAGGTGCACAACAACTCATGCTGGTGAACATTCCTGTGAAGTTTGGTGACTCTAGCCCTAGCGGTTTCAGAGATACGCGCGACACAAAGTTTTTCTAATTTTAAGTCATCAGGGGCAATAACTCCGAAGTTATCAGGGGGAGACAATTCAAAAACCCCAGGTGAACAACAACTCATGCTGGTCAACATTCCTGTGAAGTTTGGTGACTCTAGCCCAACTGGTTTCAGAGATACGCGCGACACAAGTTTGTGATGGACAGACAGACAGACAGACAGGCTAACAAATGGGTAGTTGTGTGACTTTTTCCTTTGATCTTTTCTTGTGGGACTAGTCCCACAAGTAAAACTATTTTTGGCTCTAACTTTGGAAAAGAATGATCTGGAAGCTAACCCTAACCCTAACCCTATGTCCCACAACTGGCCAGGTTAATGTCACAAGAAATGGCCAGGTTAATGTCACAAGAGATGGCCAGGTTAATGATTTTACTTGTGCGACTAGTTAGAAAAAGTCACACAACTACCCATTGGTGAGTGCGGACGGACGGACGGACACACTAACAAATGGGTAGTTGTGTGACTTTTTCCTTTGATCTTTTCTTGTGGGACTAGTCCCACAAGTAAAACTATTTTTGGCTCTAACTTTGGAATAGAATGATTTGGAAGCTAACCCTAACCCTATGTCCCACAACTGGCCAGGTTAATGTCACAAGAAATGGCCAGGTTAATGTCACAAGAGATGGCCAGGTTAATGATTTTACTTGTGTGACTAGTTAGAAAAAGTCACACAACTACCCATTGGTGAGTGCGGACGGACGGACAGACAGACAACTCTGGCAAAAACAATATATCTCCCCATAAATGGGGGAGACATAGAATTGCGGTTTAAAAGGGGTTTTACTGTATTTGCAAAATGATTGGTTATTCACTGCCAACTACGCTAATTACTACAATATTCAGACATCCAACATCCACTTCTCTACTTTGTAAAGTTGAATAAGTCAATTCTGCACTGCTTTGGTAACGTTATCACTTTACCTGATGAATATTCTTGCAAGAAATAATGATATGGTGAATATCAATTAGTCGACTTGTTTAACCCTATCCCTCATATATACGCATTTTCACGCATTTGCAAACAGAGTAGACTCGGATCAGACAGCTCTAGACAGCTCCTAGCCATCTGATCAGGGTCTGCTCTGTTTGCTACAGGAATTTGAAAGTTCTGTTTATCTTAATTCTAAAATGGCTACAATGTTCCAGCACCTTCCATATTTGAATAATTATAACTATTTTGTTCATGAATATTCATAAGGTATTGAAATTTGGAATAATAAAAGAAAATGTGTCCATGGGACACGGATGCCCCCGCTGGCAAACAGGAAATTTTTGTCATTAAACAATCACCAAAATTTAATCAAAGTGTAGGCAAACAGAAAGTAGATGGACGACAGACCTGAAAAGGGGAGACACGGTGGAACTCACTATGATTATGTTTCAGACCATTAATATCAAATCATTGCTGCATACACAAGCGAAGAAATCTGTGACAAAAACTTTACAGGACGGACGTACGTACGGACAAGGGTAAAACTTAATGCCCCAGTCGCCTAAAGGCGGGGGCATAAAAATAGAACAGGGAAAGGGATAACTAGATGTATATTATTCTATAAATAAACATAGCAGACTTATAAACATAGCAGACCCTGATCAGACAGCTCCTACAGAAGTCTGATCTTCGTCTACTGTGTTTGCAAAGACATAAAACGCATATCTATAAAATAAACGGCTAAATGAAAGTAATCAACAACTAGTGTGGGCCCTGATCAAACTGCTCCCTCAGAAGCAGTTTGATCTGGGTCTGCACTATTTGCCCAAGTTGTCTGTCCAAATATCTATCTATCTTAGGTCATTACAGTACATATATACATAAGTAACTGGGACATGTTGTCTTATGGTCACTGAAATCCAGTAAACCCTTTCCCTCATTTAAACACCTTTTCACGCAATTGCAAACAGAGTAGACCCAGATAAGATGGCTCCTATAGGATTCATCTGATCAGGGTCTGCTCTGTTTGCTTATGAAATTATAAGTTATGAATCTACAGTTTCTAGCAACACCAAAAAGTACCAAAAAAGGTGTATTGATCTATCCGAAACATCTTATTTTCCCTGCCAAAATGTATTTTAGATCATCTAAGAGAGGCACGTATCATCACTGATAATGCTACACAATATCAAATATCTATGAATGCACTGTACTAGGTATTTGTTAGCCATTTGTCAACCAATCAGCTGTAATTTAAATTTGAATCTGGCTTAAGAAAACTTCAAACAATTATGTCCATTGTTTATTTCTATTTATGCAGCATGCTTGTCTAATTAACCCTTCTTCTGCTAACCTCGGTCTGACTCACATTGCAAACAGCTTGATTCCAGATCAGATGCCGAGGAACTCGGGGTCTCATCACTGATCAGGATCCGAGTTGTTTGACACTCTGTCCAAAATTTCTCAAATGTTTGACTGCATAGGAAGTGAGTGAGATTTGTAACATACCACAGTTTAAGCAGACATTTTACAGCAAGCTATGGGCTTATACATTTGTAATGCATGAGCTTAGTCAATACAGTAAAACCTCCCTGTATCAGCCACTTAATCCTTTATTCTATGAATATTCCTATAAGAAATAATGACATCATGAATATTAATCAGATTAATCATGAACATTGGAATGTTTGGCCACTGTAGAAACTGGAATCATATCTGTATTATTTCAATAAGCAAACAGAGTAGACACTGATCAGACGGCTCTTTCAGGAGCTGTCTGATCTGGGTCTACTCTGTTTGCAAAGGCATAGAAAGGCGTATTTGAGGAGGAAAGGACTAATGAATAATTACAGGGTTCTTTAACCCTTACCCTGGTTGAGATCACTTTTCATGCCCTTGTGAACAGAGTAGACCAAGATCAGACAGCTCCTGTAGGAGTTGTCTGATCAGGGTCTACTCTGTTTGGTTATGGCATTGAAAAGATCTGAGCGTAACATTTCTGTCAAGGTCAAAAGTTCTCTTGTTCATATGACAATAATCTTATTAATATTCATGAATGTACATGTATACATGTTTTCATAAATATTCATGAGGTAAAGGGTTTAAAGCAGATGCTGCTTACTACAAGACAAAAGTTTCTAGGGAGCTTTCTGTATAGCTTTCACACAACATACAGCTTTCTGTATTACTTTCACCCCCACACAAAGCTTTCTATATTACTTACATCTCACATAAAGCTATCACTTGCCTTAATCGTTTACTCCATAAATACATATTGTTATGCCTTTGCAAACAGAGAAGACTCAGATCAGATGGCTCCTGTGGGAGGCATTTGATCAGGGTCCACTCTGTTTGCTTATGACTCAATATAGATATGATTCTACAGATTCTGCCATGGCCAAAAATTCATGTGCCATTATAAAAACTCTATGATTAATTAATAATCATGATGTCATTATTTCTTACATGAATATTCATGGAGTAAAGGGTTAAAGACTGACACTTGTGAGTGGTCGTTTCAGAGAAGTTCTACGGTATGTGCACTGCATGTTCTGTGGCTAATCAAAGCCAATCTTGGCAGCCTTGTAAAACAATAGGTATGTAAATTCATAGAAACCATTGTTGCACAGGTCATAGAGATAGCTTTAAGATAGCAATAAAGAGGTCTGATTTTGAATTATTTATTCAGATTATTGACTAAGCAATACTTGGCAAGGTCTCATCCGGTTGGCAAACATTGTTTTACTCTATAGATACGACTTTTAATGCTTTTGCATAAAAGGTATACCTAGATCAGATGGCACCTCTGTCTGCTGATGAAATAATATAGATTCTAGTTTCTGTTATGGGCAAAATTCTTTTGTTCAGAAATTTTGACTGCCAAAAAATTCAGTAAATGACTATTCATGAAGTCATGAATTCTTGTATAACCCTTTCCTCCATAAATATGCCTTTCTACGCCTCTGTAAAAATCACCTATTGAAACCATTTGCTCCTGTAGGAGCAAATGCTCTATTTATCACAATGGTTTCAAACAACAAAATTCTAAAATTGTCCTTTTCTCTAGTTTATAATGCTTCTTTTCGGTAGATTTATTCAAGGTGGTTGGATCTAAAAATAGCCTATGGAGGAATGGGTTAAATATGCACGAGGTTAAGTGTCGTACACATCTCTGCTTTGTTCTCAGAACAAAATCTATCAGACACCAATAAAGTAACCAAATATTTGATCTATGAGCAAAAGAATGAAACTACAGTAGATTGAGTAGAACCTGTCTTAAGCAGCCATTAAAAAGAAGTCTAAATCTGGATTTCTAAAACAGGTGGTAGCTTAATGCAGGATAAAGGTGATACATAAAGCTCCTATAGGAGCTTTTTATATCATTATTACCCTGCTTTACGCAACCACCTGCTTTTTAAGACTGCTATGTTAAATAAATAAATGACTGCTGAACCCTTTCACACATATAAACGGGGTCTGCTCTGTTTGCTTTTGACATAATTAAGATCTGCTTCAACAGCTTTTGTCAAAGGAAATAAATTTCCTTGAAAAGTTTGATCATATAAGATCAGCTAATAAGGTATTCATGATGTCATTATTTCTTATATGAATGTTGAACAGAGAGAGGTTTAAGACAGGTTCTTCTGTACTACAATCTGTTTTGACATTTAGAGTCACATGTATCAGTTTAAACTGTGTTATTTGGTGTCTCATCTGGATCAAAACTGTTTGCAAAGGTTTATACAGATTTGTGTCCTGTTGTGGAATTGTAGACCCTTGACTTGAGTTGCCTTGGCAAACAGAGTAGACCCTGATCAGAAGGCTGCTGTAGGAGCTGCCTGATCAAGGTTTGCTTTGTTTACTGTATGAACTAATATGGATCTGATTCTAGTCTCTTTTTTTTCACTGCTAAAATTACCCTTATTTATAATGTCAATATAAATATTCAATTAACCCATTCCCTCATATTGACTTTTGACGCCTCTGTAAAAGTCACTTTGTGAAACCATTGTGATTACCACGTCTTGAAACCATTGTGATAAATAGAGCATTTGCTCCTATAGGAGCAAATGCTTTATTTATCACAATGGTTTCAAACTACAAAATTCTAAAATTTTCCCTTTCTCTAGTTAATGCTAGTTAATAAATTTTTGGTAGATTTATTCAAAGGGGTTGTATCTATAAATAGCCTATGTGGTAATGGGTTAATTTAATATTTGTAATGTCATTATTTCTTACATGAATACATGTACATGTATTTATCCGGTAAACTGACACGCTTTTTAACCCTTTACTCCATGAATATTCATATATGAAATAATGACATCATTAACATTTATAAGATTGATTTGATAATGACAGTCATGGTCACGGGAAATTTTGGTCATAAAAGAAACTGTAAAATCATATCTATATTATTCCATAAGCAAACAGAGGAGCCCCTGATCAAATGGATCCTAAAGGAGTCGTCTGATCTGGGTCTACTGTTTGCAAAGACGTAGAAAGGCTTATTCATGGAGTAAAGGGTTAATTATTGCCAATGTTTCTGTTTTCCTACCTGTTCCTTCATATATGACGATACTGTAGCATCCAAAGGCCATGGCAACATTACTGAGCAACGAGGCCGCAATCTTCTCACCCAAGGTCATGTCCTCATAGCGGTCCTCCAGAAAAAACATGGGAAAGTAGGTCAGAAAGAAGAGAATTCCGGCAAAGAAGGCAGCTGTGTTGGCTGAAAAAGAAAAGTAGGCATTTGTTAGTAAATGCTTTCAATATGCCTATGCATAGCTTCACATAGTACTTTTTATTAACCTCATATAAATACCTTTGCAAACAGAGTAGACCCAGATCAGACAAGAAAATTGCATAAAAAAGTTACAGAAGGGACACGAAATTCGGGACGGACAGACGGATAGAAGGACAGCCGTTGGGGGCATAAAAAGTGCAATGGAGGGAATTAAATGAATTACCAAAAAACAACCCAGAAGACAGCAAATTTCAAAAGCAGACAAACCTTTACAAACAGTTTGGATCCTGATATAATGCCCAGTCAAGTGTACAAAATATTTGACACTCTGTGACATGTTTTTTATGTACAGTAAAACCTCTCTATAACGGCCACTAAATTACATCAAGTATTTTGTGTTAAAGACTGTGGCTGCTTAAAGCAAGGTGAAAGTAAAACAGAACGCTCCTTTAGGAGTGTTCTGTTTTACTTTCACCTTAATTGCTTTAAGCAACCATCTGCCCTAAATATCATCTAAATTACACAATTTAGTGGCCGTTATAGAGAGGTTTTACTGTATAATGGAGGAAGAAATTATGAAGACAATTACAGAAAATGATAATTATTAACCCTTTTCTTCATTTAAACTCCTTTTAATGCCTTTGCAAAAAGAGTAGACCCAGATCAGATGGATCCTATAGGGGCCCGTCTGATCAGAGTCTGCTCTGTTTGGTAATGGAAGTTGGTAAATCTGTGTATTTACTTTCTAAAATGGCTACAATGTCACACCTTCCATATTTCATTATAACTGTTTTGTTCATAAATATTCAGTAGGTTTTGTTTGGAATAAACATAGAACAGGGAAAGGGTTAACAACAAAATTACTAAGTACATGTATTCAAAGGTTAGTTTCTAAAGAGTTCCAAATTTTAAACTGTGTAAATAATATATGGTGCATTCATTCAAAATCAGAGGATAGGTAATATGAGGGCAATGCTTGCCAACATACATGTAAGTCAACCCTTTCCTCCATAGGCTATTTTTAGACCCAACCTCTTTGAATAAAGAAAAGGAAAATTTTAGAAGTGTGTTGTTTTGAAACCATTGTGATAAATAGAGCATTTGCTCCTATGGAGCAAATGCTCTTTTTATCACAATGGTTTCAAAAAGTGACTTTTACAGAGGCATAGAAAGGCGTATTTATGGAGGAAAGGGTTAAGTGTTCAAAAGGTTAACCTCAACAGCGTCCTAACTTTTAAACTGTGCCAGCAACAATCAATTTCTCTTTACAAAGCAGGAGTGTTTTGCCAACTTGTTTGCCAAAGCCATATTTCTAGAGCCAATGTAAATAGAAGCCATGAGGGGATTCGGTGACAACTATTGGCCTGACAATTTGAATCTAGACAAAATGCTGAATAATTTAGCATCTCATTTGAATCCCAACATTTAAACTCTCTCATTATGTTTGGGATAAGAAATGGAAAATGATTTTATCTAAACTTTAAAGCAGACAGAATATTTTGCTGACATGAATTTGCTGAATATGGTTGCGGTTAATGACAGACTTGATAACTTTTTAACCTCTCTGTTAACCCTTTCCCTCATATAAACGTGTTTTCACGCATTTGCAAACAGAGTAGACCCAGATCAGACGGCTCCTAGAGGAGCCGTCTAATCAGGGTCTGCTCTGTTTGCTGATAGAATTTGATATATCTGTTTCTTTACTTTCTAAAATGGCTACAATGTTCCACCTTCCATATTTCATTTAACCTTTTCATCCATGAATATTCAATAGGTATTTGGGTTTGGGTAATAGATCCCTCAGATTTTAACTGCAGTGAAAGAACAGGGCAAACATTTAACCCACTGATTTGGTTGGTTGTGTTGATTTTAACGCTGGTTTCTGCCAACCAGGACTAATTGGAGACCCCAGAGAAAGTGGAGCGGATACACAGAAACCCCGGCACGATGCCCCACTCTTACTATCGATAGAGTTTCTCTGGTTCTTTTAGCTGCCCAGTGAAAAGCACCAATAAATCAGACCTCAGTTTATAAAGTCTGATCTGAAGGACATTGTCCAGAGGGGGATCAAACCTGGGATCCCTGGTATTGTAGTCGAGTGCGTTAATCACTCTACCAAGTTGGCCAGTTAACCCACTGACTGCAGAAAACAAGCTAACTGGCATTTGAAAACAGTGTAGACCCAGATCAAAAGGTTTCTAGGAGGCTTCTGATTACGGTCTACACTGTTACTGTTTGTCATTTAAAATTTAATCCCTTGATATTAAATGGGCTCTACTGTAATACAGTGAAGGGCATTCCATTTTTAATATTCAGTGTTATATCACTGATCCCTTCCACAAAATCAGTATGACTTGAAATTTACCAAGTGAAATGTTTGCACTTGTTTTACCTGCCCTGCATTCAGTAAACAGTTACCATTACAAACTTATTTCAATTGTTCGCAAAATTTAAGACCGAAATGTTGTGATTACTGCTATAAAATTACTGCTGAAAAATGATAAAAATGTCATCTTCTGTAATTCTGAAGCTGATTTGTCCTTGCTGTTAATTTTTCTTTCATCCCATTTGAAAAATACAAAGTGTCAAACAGTTTGGATCCTGATGATGCCAAGGGTGTGGAAATGTGCTTTATGTACATGAAGGAAAGTGCTAACCCTTTGAATGCAGGAAATGAGTATACATGTACATGTACTGGTATTTGCATACCCAGATAAGAGGGCTCCTTACAGTGAAGCACTGATTGTCATTCTAAATCCTCCAGCAAATTCAACTTTCATACTGAATCGAGGTTATAGATAACACTGATTACTTTAGTCCACTCAAAGGGTTAACCTTTTACCTGATAGAGACACTTCGTGACACCTATGAAAACAGAGTAGACCCAGATCACATGTCTCTTGTAGGAGCCATCTGCCTTTTCACACATCTACAAACAGAGTAGACCCAGATCAGATGGCTCCTATAGGAGCCATCTGATCAGGGTCTGCTCTGTTTCTTAATAAAATTTGATAAAATCTGTTTCTTTAGTTTCTGATATTTCTTCAATGTTCCACCTTCCATATTTCATTATAACTATTTTGTCCATGAATATTCAGTATGTATTGAAATTTGGAATAAATATAGAACAGGGAAAGGGTTAATAAAGAATTTATAATAAAGTAAAGCCTTACAGAAGAACCTGTCTTAAGTGACCATTAAAAAGAGGTAAAAATCTAGGTGGTAGCTTAATCCAGCTTCATTCTGCATTACTGTTTTCCTGCATTAAGCAACCACCTGCCTTTTAAGTCTCCTACGTTTAAAAAATGAACTGTTGCTTAACCCATTCCCTCATAGGCTATTTTTAGACTCAATCTCTTTGAATAAATCTACCAAAGAGGATGCTCTATTTATCACAATCGATTCATAAAGTGACTTTTACAGTGGCATAGAAAGGTGTATTTATGGAGTAAAGAGTTACGAAAGGTTCTCCAGTACTCGTACTCAAAAGAGGTCTAACCCATTCAGTGGTATGACCATTCAATGCTTAACAAGAGTCCATTCAGTATTAAACGATTAAATTTACTAGAGGATTTTAAGTGACAACTACTCATGAGGCTCTTAAAGAGCCCTCTGATCTGGGTCTACACTTTGTAAATGCTGATGCATTCAAAAGGACTAATTTGTAATCCTTGGTGACTGATAAAAAGAATTCATTTGAACTCACTAGCACATTGTTTATGCTTTTTCAGTTGGACAATGGAACATAAACACAGTAACGACATGGTGATACACGTGAGCTGTGGGTGTTGTGTTTACTGCTAATTATTCAATGTATACAATAGGTCCCATTCATCATGTACAATAATCTCATTTACAAACAACGGACAGACACATATAACTCTTTACTTCATAAAAATGCCTTTCTGTGCCTTTGCAAACAGAGAAGACCCAGATCAGACGGCTCCTATAGGAGCCGTCTGATCAGGGTCTGCTCTGTTTGCTTATAGACATAATATAGATATAATTCTCTAGTTTCTGCTTTTGCAAAAAATTCATATGTTAATTTGCCATTTTAAAAATGAATATAATTAATATTCATGATGTCATTATTTCTTACATAAATATTCATGGAGTAAAGGGTTAACTGGTTTCAACCATTGATTGAGGAACACTCAGATCAGATTCTACACTGTTTGTCATTTCTCATGAATCATAACATTCTGTACTGAACGGACTCTATCATTGACCCTTTCCTTCATGAATATTAATATAACAAATACTGAAAACATGAATATTAATATAACAAATACTGAAAACATGAATATTAATATAACAAATACTGAAAACATGAATATTAATATAACAAATACTGAAAACATGAATATTTATCGGCTGATCTTTTATAAAAGTGTATGTAAACAGGAGTTTTTGGCCATGACAGAAATTATACAATCATAACCTATACAATTCCATAAGCAAACAGAGCAGACCCTGATCAGATGGCTCCTACATGAGCTGTCTGATCTTGGTCTACTCTGTTTGCAAGGATGTGAAAAAGGTGTCTCTATGGGGGAAAAGGGTTAGCAATGATGGACCAATCCAATTTGATATGATAAACCCTTTTTTCCTTCATATAAATGTGTTTCAAGCCTTTGCAAATAGAGTACACCAAGATCAGGCAGCTCCTATATAGCAGCCATCTGATCAGGGTTTGCTCTGGTTGCTTATAAAATCATAACATATCTGATAATAGATTATACAACTTCTACCAATACTTCAACATCCCATGTACATATGGCATTTTTAAAAATCAACTTATAAACTCATGGTGTCATTAATTCATACATGAATATGCAATAGGGAAAGGGATAAATTGCCATATTGCTACAAATAATTAGCGTTTACATAAAACTGAACATGGAATGGACATTATATGCTCAGAGTTCATTCAGTATGAATAGCATACACAGCTCGTCAAAGAGCCCTCTGATCTGGTTCTACACTGTTTGCAAATGCCAGTTCACTAATTTAATCTTTTCCTCCAAAATACGCCTTCTATACCTCTTCTTGAAACCATTATGATAAATAGAGTCTATTTATCACAATGGTTTCAAACTAGATTCATTCAAAGGTTGGGTCTAAAAATAGCCTATGGAGGAAAGGGTTTAGAATGCTCTTACTTGCATAAGCTTTGTACCATAAAAAGGTCAGTTAAAATGGTCAATACACAACTCTATACTTGCTGGTCAGACTGGGTACAAAATCAATATTACATGGAGATCTTATAAGTAAATACATCTTGTATAAATTTTTACACCACTGATATACCTTTTAACGCCTTTGTATCTTCAAGTAAGAATCTATGACATCAGGAATATTAATTAGAAAATTAGATTATTTTTTTATATATAAAGGCACATGAACACTGGACAGTTTGGCTCAGTCTGCAACTGTAGAAACAGATACCATAAGCGAACAGAGCAGACCCCTGATCAGGCTGCTCCTATATGGGTCTACTGTTTATATGAGAGAAAGGGTTAACCCTTTCCTTCATATGAACATGTCTTCACGCATCTGCAAACAGAGAAGACCCAGATCAGACAGCTCCTATAGGAGCCGTCTGATCAGGGTCTGCTCTGTTTACTCACAGAATTTTCTTTACTTTCTAAAACGACTTCAATGTTCCACCTTCCTATTTTCCTATAGGAGCTGTCTGATCTGGGTCTTCTCTGTTTGCAAATGCGTGAAATCGTTTACATAAGGGAAAGGGTTTACTAGAAATACCTCAGAGATAGGGTTTAACCTTTTCCCTGTTTAATATTCATGTAAGAAATAAAGACATTATGAATATTTAATTTATTAGCTGAATTTTTATAATGGTTTATATACACCAGATGTTTGGCTCAGACAGAAACTGCAGAATCAGTCCTATATTACATCATAAGAAAACAGGGCAGACCCTGATCAGACTGCTCCTACAGGAGTCATGTCATCTGGGTCTACCCTGTTTACAAATGCATGAAAATGCGTTTATATAAAAGACAGGGTTAACGGAGAAAAGAGATTTCAATAATTCAGTATTCACATTTATCTACAGTTCTGAAGATGTCTATACAAGTGTTGCTCTTACCTTTGTTGAAAAAGGTGCTGATCATGAAACAGAATGCTATAAGGGACAGAATGTAGCACAGTAAAAACACGAAGAACAGCGCCGGATGTGTATAGTTGAGAACCTTCCCTTTACTCGTCTTGATCGCAAAAATCGCAGTGTAGATAATAATGACGAGGACCAGATAGATGAGGCACTTGACAAACCAGGAGAGCCAATACATGAATGTGCTCAAACCCATCATCTTCATTGCTTCCTGAAAAAAGAATGATATCCAAGTTTAAAGCATTCAAGATGTTTGCCTGAAATGATTCTATCAGATATTTTCTGACAAAAAAATCCCAGGAAATTACTGTGCATCTACAATAAAATCCTATCCTCAGTGGTCATTCATTTATTGAACATAGAGCATGTGACTGCTTAAGGCAGGGCAAACATAATGTAGAAAGCCCCTATAAGAGTTTTCTGCATTACTTTTGACCTGCATTAAGCTACCACCTGTCATACATACCCATAATTAGATATCTTTTTGATGACTTTATAACCCTTTCCCTGTTCTACGTTTATTCCAAATTTCAAAACCTACTAAATATACATGGACAAAATAGTTATAAAAATATAGAATGTGTGACATTGCAGCCATTTTAGAAACTGAAGAAACAGATCTATCAAATTCCATTAGCAAACAGAGCAGACCTGATCAGATGGTACCTACAGGAGCCATCTGATCTGGGTCTACTCTGTTTGCAGATGTGTGAAAACACATTTACATGAAGGAAAGGGTTAAGACAGGTTCTACTGTAAACATGTCCTTCAACTGAGGTATACATGTACCAGCATACAGTAAAACCTCTCTATAACAGCCACTAAATCACATCAAGTATTTTGTGTTAAAGGCAGGTGGCTGCTTAAAGCAAGGTGAAAGTAAAACAGAACACTCCTATAGGAGTGTTCTGTTTTACTTTCACCTTGATTTAAGCAGCCACCTGTCCTAAATACCAACTAATTAACACAATTTAGTGGTCATTACTGTATTTAGAATAGAATATATGAGACCTTCATGCACAACAGCTCAGACTGCTTTGAAGAATTCAAATACCAGTATCATCCTAAATATTTCAACAGCAAAGCTTTCGAAAAGGTCTATACCTGAATCAAACTGCTCTTTAACCCTTTAATCCATAAATCTAGCTTTCTACACCTTTGAATACAGAGTAGACCATGATTTTGTATCTCCCTATATGTTCCATGTACATGTATTAAAACTTCTCCTTCAGCTCAAAACTGGGATGAGTCAGCAAGGTTAACCCATTACCTCAAAGACTATTTTTAGATCCAACTTCTTTGAATAAATCTACCGAAAAGGAGCATTAAATGGTGAAATGGAAAATGTTAGAATTTTGTAGTTTGAAACCATTGTGATAAATAGAGTATTTGCTCCTATAGGAGCAAATGCTCTATTTAATGCAATGGTTTCAACAGGCGACTTTTGCAGAGGCGTAGAAAGGTGTCAATATGAGGGAATGGGTTAAGGAGACCTTTTCTCCCAAACTGACCTATTGCTTGAGCCCTGGTCTGTAGAAGCATTAAGTTACCACCTGTCTTATCTGTTTGCATGTTAGTGGCAAGTTTTGTGATTACCTAAATATAAAATGTTATACATGTATACGTATTTATCATAGTAAATCCTAAACATTAAAACAAGAGCTCCAGATAAGATGCGTAAATTAAAACATTTTCAAGAATAACTTCTGTATTTCTCCACCAAACCCTACGTTGTGACCACTCTTTAGAATCTTTTCTTCGAGAGTTGTCACAACACAGGGTTTGGTATAGAAATGAAGATTTTAGTACTTGATTATGCACGTTTATCTGTTGCTCTGATTAAAATGTTGACCCTTTACCTGATAGAAACATCTTTTTTGCTCCTGTTTCAAGACAGTAGACCATAATCAGATGGCTCCTGTAGGAGCAATCGGACGATGCTCTGTAGCTTGCTCATCAAATTATGCAGATATGGTTCTATAATTTCTGCAACAGCCAACTAACCATGTGTTCAAATACCATTATAAAATTTTTAGCAAATATATATTCATGATTTTTTTTATCTTACATGAATATTCATCAGGTTAAGGTTTAACCCTTCGCTTGCTACTCACGTCAATATACCTACCTGTAAATAGTGAAGACCCAGATGAGACAGCTCCTGCAGGAGCTGTCTCATCAGGGTCTGCACTATTTACAAGTTGATTTTGCAACTAGTGCACTCCACAGCAGTGATTTCACAGCAAAATATTTGTACATAGTGAAGATATATGTAATTATACAAAAGGGCATGGGTAAAGAAGGAGAAATGTATTTTAAATTTCAGCAAGAGAAGGGTTAATATCAGGAATATAGAAAATCTGTGGAAAACTTACTTTCAGTTTCTTTTCCTTTTCATAGGCAATATTTTTGGATATCTGTAGAGCGTTTAGCAGAAAGCTAAGGACTAGAAAGAACGGGAGGTTCTGACGGAGGACGGTTGTTAGGACATCGTCAAGATGAGGTGGGAAAACCATCTTCTTCGCCTGTATATCCACAGCAGTAGAACCGATTAAAGCGCTGGTGCTTATCTGCTCCACTGCATGTTTATTAGTGAAGTACTGCAAGGTCAGAAAGCCAGTCTCATTGTAATCTGAAGAACATAACATAAAGTCTTCCATTAGTGCTGCATTCAAATATGTTTAACCCTTTACTCCATGAGTATTCACGTAAGAAATAATGACGTAATAAATATTAATTAGAATCATTCTTATAATAGCATATTAACCCTTTCCCTCATATTGACGACTTTTGAGGACTCTGTAAAAGTCTGTAAAACTTTGTGAAACCATTATGATAAATAGAGCATTTGCTCCTATTAATCACAATGCTTTCAAGCTAAACAGTTCTAAAATTTTCCTTTTCTCTAGTTAATGCTCCTTTTCGGTAGATTTATTCAAAGAGATTGTATCTAAAAATAGTCTATGAGGGAATGGGTTAACAAAGGAAATGTTGGCGATGGCAGAAACTGTAGTCATATCTATATTACATGTATATGATAAGCAAACAGAGCAGACCCTGATCAGACGGCTCCTATAGAAGCTGTCTGATCTGGGTCAACTGTTTGCAAAGGTGTAGTAAAGGGTTAAGATCAAGTCAAAGGAAAGGGCATAAAGAATATGAGCCTGATGAAAAACATTTGCCATTTTACTTGATAGAAACAGCTTTTAACCCTTTCCCTGTTCAATATTCATGTAAAAATAGTAAGATCATGAATATTTATTAGGTGATCATTTATAATGGCACATGTACACAGGAAATTTTCACTCAGGCAGAAACTGTAGAATTATCAGGCAGAAACTATAGAAATAGATCTATATAATACCATAAGCAAACAGAGCAGACCCTGATCAGACGGCTCCTATAGGAGTAGTCTGATCTGGGTCTGCTCTGTTTGCAAATGTGTCAAAGAAAATGCCATAAAGAATCTAAACCTAATAAAAAAGTCAAAAACATTTGTCATTTTACCTGGTAGAAAACAGACTTGACGGAAAAATATGACTTGACCCTTTCCTTGATACAGACGCATATTTACACATTTGCAAACTGAGTAGACCCTGATCAGACAGCTCCAATCAAGGACTGTCTGAACCGGGTCTGATTCAGCAACTTTTGACAAAGTCAGAAATACAATATAACTAATTATGAGGCTGACCCAATTTTGACTTGGCAAAAAGTTTCTCAGCATGATAAAGTTAATATTTTATATTGGTACATATTTGGTGACAGAGTAGACTCAGATAGATACATCAGACAGTTCCTTTGGAATCTGTTTGATCTGCTGTTTGCTTATGACATACCATAATATAGATCTGGTTCCATGCTTATAAAACTTTTTAGTTGAATCTGTGTTTGTTCTCAAGTTTTTGATTGGTCAGAAACAAACTCAGACTCAACTTAAAAGCTTCATAAGCATGGACCCTGATCAACAGTTGTCTGACATGGCCAAAACATTCCTTGTCCGTGACACAGCTACGAAAATGCAGATACTTAAAATTTGTAGTTACAGTGGATTTACTGGATTATTTCTCACATGAACAGTCATAAGATAAAGCAATATGGAAACAACACCCTCCTAACCAGTTGCAAAGATATCACCAGCCTGATCTGGGTAAAACTGCACACACATGTCCAAAATTGGTTCTCTAAGATTTAATGATGTACCTTCAATCCCTTTACAAACAGACTAGACCCTGATTAGGAGCTCCCAATTTTAAGAGCCCTCTGATCTGTGTCTGCTCTGTTTGCTTACTGAACTACATAAATCTGATTTTACAGGTTTCTGTCATGGCTAAAACATCCTGTGTTCACGTACTATCATAAACAAGAGGGCCATGAGGCCCTGAAGCGCTCACCTGAGATACCACAGGGGTGGGGCCATTTTTGATCAGGAAGTCATCATTTGTACAACCTTGATAGAAAACTAATAAGCTCCAAGGCAGGGCTAAATTTCGCCCAGAGGTCAGGGTCGTAAGTTGAACATTCTTGGCAGAAGACTACAAGCCAAAGCTACATATTTGTAGAGGACCATTAGATCTTGTTACATACCAAATATCAAAGGTCTAGGCCTTACAGTTTCAGAAGGTTTTAATAGATTTTCCTATGAAAAACTGATATACCCTTTGGCGGGGCCATTTTTGGTCCAGGGGTCATAATTTGAACAATCTTTGTAGAGGACCATTAGATCATGCTACATACCAAATATCGAAGGTCTAGGCCTTACATTTTCAGAGAAGATTTTTAAAGATTTCCCTATGAAAAACTGATAAGCCCATGGGTGGGGCCATATTTGGCCTTGGGGGTCATAATTTGAACAATCTTTGAAGAGGACCATTAGATCATGCTACATGCCAAATATCAAAGGTCTAGGCCTTACAGTTTCATAGAAGAAGATTTTTAAAGATTTTCCTATGAAAAACTGATAAGCCCTTGGGCGGGGCCATTTTTGGCCCAGGGGTAATAATTTGAACAATCTTTGTAGAGGTCTATTAGATCATGCTACATGCCAAATACCAAAGGTATAGGCCTTACAGTTTCAGAGAAGAAGATTTTTGAGGATTTTCCTATGAAAAACTGGTAAGCCCTTGGGCGGGGCCATTTTTGGTCTGGGGGTCATAAAGATAACAATCTTTGTAGAGGACCATTAGATCATGCCACATGCAAAATATCAAAGGTGTAGGCCTTACAGTTTCAGAGGAGAAGATTTTTAAAGATTTTCCTATGAAAAACTAATAAGCCTTGGGCGGGGGCCATTTTTGTCCGGGGGTCATAATTTGAACAATCTTTGTAGAGGACCATTAGATCATGCTACATGCGAATATCAAGGTCTAGGCCTTACAGTTTCAGAGAAAAAGATTTTTTAAAGATTTTCCTATGAAAAACTGATAAGCCCTTGGGCGGGGCCATTTTTGGCCCAGGGGTCATAATTTGAACAATCTTTGAAGAGGACCATTAGATCATGCTACATGCCAAATATCAAAGGTGTAGGCCTTAAGTTTCAGAGGAGAAGATTTTTAAAGATTTTCCTATGAAAAACTGATAAGCCCTTGGGCGGGGCCATTTTTGGCCCAGGGGTCATAATTTGAACAATCTTTGTAGAGGACCATTAGATCATGCTACATGCCAAATATCAAAGGTGTAGGCCTTACAGTTTCATAGAAGAAGATTTTTAAGATTTTCCTATGAAAAACTGATAAGCCCTTGGGCGGGGCCATTTTTGGTCCAGGGGTCATAATGTGAATAATGTTTCGTTCCCCCTAGCCACTGATGCTTCTGACAAAATTTGGTTAAAATCGGGTCAGCAGTTTCAGAGGAGATGTCGTTTTGAAATGTGACGGACGCCGGGACGGACGCCAGACGTCGGACACCGGACGCCGGACGACGGACAAAGAGCGGTCACAATAGCTCATCCTGAGCCTTCGGCTCAGGTGAGCTAAAAATCAGCAAATAGACCTGATATTCATGTCGTTATATCATACATTACATGTACAGTAAAAAAAACCTCTAGACCAGATTTCTAGTAAAGAAGAATTTAGACACTTTTAGGCAGGTGGCTGCTTAATGCAGGGTGAGTGTTATGCAGAACGCTCCTAGAGGAGACTTTCACCCTGCATTAAGCTAATACATGTCTCAAAGACCGATATTTATACTATATCAAACGTACAGTTTAGAGGGGTTTTACAATATATATTCATGAGGTAAAACCTTTAAAGGGGATGTCCCTACATTTGACGCATTTCATAAACACTTAAAATATAAAAAACTCATTTGTTTATATGCTGAAAAGTAGTATATCACAAAAAGCCCAAATCCAATTTCCATTTATAATGACAAAACATCCACGTGTTTGATATCGTCGATCCCGGTTTTACTCCCCGATGTTTTAGTTTTATTCGGGTTGAGTTTTAGTTTCGTAACTGTTCGCCCTATTCGTGAATCGCCGACCACTTCCGAGAAAGCTATTACGTAAACAATGGAGGGATCGGGTGATCATCGGCAAAACGCGGAAGAATTTACGGAAAAGGCCGATAATATTGTGTTGTAGAACAAAAATTATCAGTTATTGATGAAATCGGTTTATTTGTATCACATGGGCATTTTTCGATATAATTTCAAATTGGGAACCTTCATATTCATGATAGAGCATAACAAATACCAAGTTTAATGATATTATTTAAAATATGCGATTATTGTAGGGACCTCCTCTTTAAGATACTTGAACTTTAAGCAAGAGTTTAAGGTGGCCATAAACACCCACAGTTTATTGCATTTATAGCTTGTGATATGTTGAGTCCATAAATCTGACCATTCCACAACCATTTCATGCTCCTTAGTTTCCATAATTATTATCCCTTTCCCTGTTCTGCGTTTATTTCGATACCTACTGAATATTCATGGACGAAATAGTTATAACAAAATATAGAAAGTAGAAAATTGAAGTCATTTTAGAAAATACAGAAAATGATCTTTCAAATTCCAATAGCAAACAGAGCAGACCCTGATCAGACGGCTCTTATAGCAGCCATCTGAATCTGGGTCTACTCTTGTTTGTAAATGCATGAAAACACATTTATATGAAGGAAAGAGTTATCAACAAGGTTCACTTCTTCAATTTTTGCTCATAATTTTTGCATACATCTTTGTAATACATGAGGATTCATTAACATTTCAGAAATTTATGTAGATTTTTAAAAGTTGGATTAAATCACAAGTGTCTTTGTAATGCATATTGAAAAGAGTAATTAAGTTGAACAGTATGAATGGAGCTAACAGAGGGAAATAAAAAAAACCAAGGTTAAATCATTGTTTCATGATTTATATTAGATCTAGATCTAGTAAAATTACTCATAAAAGCCGCCCCCTCCCCCCCCCCCTCCCCCCTCCCCCCCCCCCCCCCCTCTAAATCCATCCGCGCCTGTTAAATATAACTAGAACTATCACTGAAGGTGATTAATACCCCCACAAACTTGACTGCCGCATGAAAAAGCTTTGCACAATTCGAAGGGGCATAACTCTGTAAAGAAAAAGATAAACTGGAAATCTATAATTGGACGTTCATGTCCTCTTTATGATAAAGCATCATTTTAAGTTTCATTGAATTCCAATCAGGGGTTACTGAGAAACTGTGTCAACAGACCCTCACAAACATTTTAAACAAAGGGGCATAACTCTGTAATGAAATCGCTGAGCTGGAAAATAATAATTTGATGCAAATGTCCTTTTTATGATAAAGCATCATGTCAAGTTTCATAGAATTCTAGTCAGCAGTTACTGAGAAACCGCACAAAAACAAACCAACACAAAAAAATTAAACAAAGGGGTATAACTCTGTACGGAAATCTCTGTACAGAAAATAATAATTGGGTGCACATCTCCTCTTTATGATAAAGCACCACTGCAAGTTTCATTGAATTCTAGTCAGAGGTTACTGAGAAATAGCACGGAAACAAAAAGTCAACAGACCAATACATACATTTTAAACAAAGGGGCATAACTCTGTACAGAAATCACTGAGTGGAAAAATAATAGGATGCACATGTCCTCTTTTTAATAAAGCATCATGTAAAGTTTCATTGAATTCTAGTGAGCAGTTACTGAGAAACTGCACGGAAACAAACCAACACCAAAAAATTAAATAAAGGAGCATAACTGTGTAAAGAAATCACTGAGCAGGAAAATGATAATTGGAAGCACATCTCCTCTTTATGATAAAGCATCATGTCAAGTTTCATTGAATTCTAGTGAGCAGTTACTGACCAACCGCGGAAAAATAAAAAGTCAACAAACCGACCAACACGAAAATTTTAAACAAAGGGGCATAACTCTGTAAGAAAATCACTGAGCTGGAACATAATAATTGGATGCACATGTCCTCTTTATGATAAAGCATCTTGTCAAGTTTCATTGAATTCTAGTCAGAGGTTACTGAGAAATCGCGCGGAAACAAAAGTCAACAGACCTTCACAAAAATTTTAAACAAAGGGGCATAACTCTGTAGGGAAATCACTGAGCTGAAAAATAATAATTGGATGCAAATGTCCTCTTTTTAATAAAGCATCATGTAAAGTTTCATTGAATTCTAGTGAGCATTTACTGAGAAACCGTGCGGAAACAAACCAACACCAACAATTTAAACAAAGGGGCATACATCTGTAAGGAAATCACTGTCAGAGCAGAAAAATGAAAATTGGAAAATCTCCTCTTTATGATAAAGCATCATGTCAAGTTTCATTGAATTCCAGTCAGCGGTTACTGAGAAACCACGCGGAAACAAAAGTAAACAGACAAGGTGACTTCTATATAACAACCCCCCCCCCCCCAACTTTGTTTGTGGGGGTATAATAAATTGAATTCTGAAAATCGCTTAGAATTGTTATCTCCATCAGTTTTCAGTAATGCATTAAAAAAGAAAATAAATCAGATTACTTAGCATTTTATCTGGACTCCAATGTTTGCAAAGGTAACAAGAGAATCAGTAGAACCGATGGATGCTCTCCAACTGCTGACAAATTTTAAGTATGAAAAATAACAAAGGGCAATAACTCATGAATTATGCAAAAGAGAGTGATTGTTCTTGTGCACTGCACTTCTCCTCATCGAGATCAATCTACCTATGAAGTTTCATATTGATTTCTATTACAGTTTTAGTGGTATGCTCCGGACAAAGTTTGGACGGACGGACGAACGGACGGACAAAGCGGCGACTATATGCTCCCCCAACACCGTTGTCGGGGAGCACAATAACAGATCTGCCCATGGTAGGCTTATCGGTAACTCATTACCTCATAGGCTGTTTTTATAGCCAACCTCTTTAAATAAATCTGCTGAAAAGGAGCATTTATTAGAAACAAGAGCACCGCAAGCGGGTGCCAGCGCTCGTCTGTCGTCATTGTCAAGATGAACATCCATACCAAAAATGAAGATTGTAAATGAAAAATTGAAGAAGTTATGGTCAATGTTAAGATTTTCGACGACAACGACGACGCGGACGCCGGAGTTTCGACAATAGCTAGTGATTTCTTTGAAACAGACGAGCTTAAAAGGAAAACTTTGGAACTGTGTATTTTTGAAAGCATTGTGATAGCTCCATAGCTATTTATTACAATGGCTTAATAAAGTGATTTTGACAGAGGCATACAAAGGAATCAATATGAGAGAAAAGGTTGATGACTTACATGGTTCACCACCAGCATCATCATCACTTCTGAATCCAAATGATTCGAAGAATGGGTATGCTCTAGCTGTACGCCACTGGTCCTCATCTTCTTGGCCGGATCTCAGTGCTACCCTTAAAGTATAATCTAAGGAAGGTCCAAGTGTGGTACTGGTATCCGAATTGAAGATCAGAGCCGCCCAAACACCAGAATCATTGACACTGTACGAACTCAGGAGTGATGCGGAATCGGAAAAACCTGTGGCTGTTACTACAAAAATAAAACAAGAGACAATAACTAAAAGTGTAGTATAAGTGACCATGGCCTTACTCCCAGACCCCTAAAAGTATTATTCTCAACTTCGTTTAAATAAATTCGTCTACATCTTTTACATAAGATTTGGTCAAATATTTTTGGCAGTTGTGATAATTCTCCCATACAATGTACTTACAATAGTATTTCATTATACTCTCAACCATAACTCTTTACTAAACTCTTTCCTTCATATTAATGCTTTTTTACCCATTTGCAAGCAGAGAAGACCCAGATCCGATGGCTCCTGTAGGAGCCGTCTGATCTGTGTCTGTTCAGTTTGCTTATGAAATTATAATAAATCTGACTACAGTTTCTACCAATACCAAAACATCCTACCTACATATGCCATTATAAAAATTCAGCTTGTAAATATGATGTAAGAATTAATGACATCAACAGGAAACTGATTTATAATGAATATTCATGACAGACTATTCCCGTTATGAATATACATGTATTCCTTGAGTAACAATTAAGTATGGTCAAGCAATCCATTGTCCCCCATCGGAGGATGCTCTTAGCAATTTTATAATAAGCACATCGAGTTGGATGTAGACTATTAAGTAGTATTTATCAATACGCAAGTGTATATGAGTAATGGTATGTAATTTTTATATTAATGATCCATATTACAGTGTATGGATGTATCAGTGTATTGATGAATCAGTTCATTCATTTTGAAGATGGCTGCCAATCTAAATGAAAACGTTTCAAAATTTTGAAGCTAAAAATCAGATAATGTCCAACTGTTGAAACTGTATAAATATGGGTTTTCAAAAAAAATGGGTTGATACTTACCACCAGAACCAATGTCGTTTTCCACAAGTGTCATAAGGTTATCAGTCTGAGTGTTTGTTGGTGCGTACAATAACCTCGTCTTCCCAGACGGTATAACCGCCTGGCCCTCAAATGAAAAGGCATTCCATGTTGTGTCATTATCTATGTATTTGGAATCTGATACCACGCGAAGAAGTAGAATCAGTAATGCAAAAAACAAGGGCACAACTATTTCAAATACTGTTACGCAAACTTTGCGCTTCTGCAAAACGAAATTCTTCCATAGAAGAAGCAAAAACTGACTTCCTCCAGAAGACATTTTCTTAAGTTATTTTCAGTCTATTTCTGTGTAAATAATCTTCCACGTCTAAGAATTCTTCCAAGTTGATTTCACCTGCTCCTATCCTTTTCCATGGTTGTATGATGGCATAAATCAGATTCTAATCCTCCAGAAAACCTGTGAAAGAAAAATGAAAACATTTTTACACAAAAACACATATCATGTACATGTACAGTAAAACCTCTCCAAACCGCATTTCTAATAGAGAAAAATTTAGATACTTTTAGGCAGGTGGCTGCTTAATCAGGGTGAAAGTCATGCAGAAAGCATTAAGCTGCCACCTGTCCCCAATACCGATATATATACTAATTTTAACGTCCGGTTTAGAGAGGTTTTACTGTATACAGTCATGCTTATATGTAAATTATTTTATTAAGTTTGCACAGTAAAAAGTGTATAAGAGCAACAGCTAAATGTGTATACTCAAATAATTGTTCCTTCTCCGCCAAATCCTATATTGTGCCCACTCTTTAGAATCGTCTCTTTGAGACGATTCTAAAGAGTGGTCACATATGGGTTTGGTGGAGAAATAAAGAAGATATATTCTTGCAAATGTTTTAACCCTTCGCTTGCTGAATTCTAAAATACATTTCTCATTCTTTACCCATGTCCTGTTGTATAATTACATATATCTTCACTGTGTACAAGTATTTCGCTGTGCAATCACTGCTGTGGAGTGGACTTGTTGCACAATCAACTTGTAAATAGTGCAGACCCTGATGAGACAGCTCCTGCAGGAGCTGTCTCATCTGGGTCTTCACTATTTACAGGTAGGTATATTGACTGCCCTCAATAGTTGGCTACCAGCCACACTTTGGACAACAGAGCAAACCATGATCAGATGGCTCCTAGTCAGGAGTAGACCCAGAGTAGATCCAAACAGAGTAGACCAAGATCAGACGGGAGGTTGCTTAACCCCACTTCCCTCATATAGATGTGCTTTCACGCATTTGCAAACAGAGTAGACCAAGATCAGATGGCTCCTAGAGGAGCCGTCTGATCAGGGTCTGCTCTGTTTGCTAATGGAAACTGAAAATTAGTGTATTTACTTTCTAAAATGGTTACAATATTCAACCTTCCATATTTTATTATAAAAATTTTATCCATGAATACTCAATACCAGTAGGTATTGAAATTTTGAATAAATGTAGAACAGGGAAAGGGTCAATAGTTTACCCTTTATTTAATCAATATTCATGTAAGAAATAATGACATGATGAATATCTATTAGCTGATTTTTTGTTATGGTATGCGAAGGCAGAATTCCCCCCCCCCCCCCCCCCCCCCCCCCATGTCAGAAATTGTAGAATCAGATCTACCATATATTGCTTCCTAAGCAAACAGAGCAGATTCTGATCAGACAGCTCCTAGGAGTTGTCTGATCTCGGTCTACTATGTTTGCAAAGGCATGAAAAGGAAAGGGTCAAGTGATAAAATGCATAAATTAACCTATTCCTCCATAGGCTATTTTTAGACCGAACCTCTTAGAACAAATCCACCAAAAAGGAGCATTTACTAGAGAAAAGGAACATTTTAGATTTTTGTAGTTTAAAACCATTGTGATAAATAGAGCATATGCTCCTATAGGAGCAAATGCTCTATTTATCACCATGGTTTCAACAGGTGATTTTTACAGAGGCGTAGAAAGGCGTATTTATGGAAGAAAGGGTTAAACCTGCTTTCAAGAGTTGTGACCACTCCCTCAAATTGTCTCTTCAAGAAATTTCTAAAGAGTTGTCACACTTAGGTCAAATACTAAAATCGCCATTTTGCTAACAAATCATAAGGTGGGATTTGTTGCGGGGAAAATGGAGATCCCAGTATTTGAAATACGCTCCGTTATTTATGGCGCTGAGAGTTCTCCAGATTTAGAATTCTTCCCTACAGAGAAAATCAAAGACAAATATAATTAAGTTAAAAGCTTTTACCTGTAATTAATAATACATGTTGGTAAAATCCGTATCTTGCTTCGACTGACTTGTATTCTACCTGTCTAATTACATATTTGGCAGTATTGCAAGTTTCTTGTCTGTTCATGCACAATATATAACAAGGAAGTAGAAGTAATCTGCCGAATGGCCTTGCAATCCTTTGTCACACTTTACGTAAACAAGTTACCATATATTTATAAATTAAATGCCTATCGGAGTGTAACATTTTTAAAAGGAGCTTCTTGCATTTTGTACACAGGTGGACGCTTAATGCAGAATGAAAGCAATGAAGAAAGCTCCAAAGGGATTGCTCTGCAATGCTTTTAGTTTGATTTAAGCCACCATCTGTACTTTGAAAAAAATTATTATTATTGTTAATATACAGGGGTTTAATAGCTTCATTTATCGTTTGTTGCCCTAAAGAAATAAGGGAGTGTTTGCTATAATGGAGGTATTTATTAGGGAGAATACTTAACCGATTACATCAAAGGCTATTTTTAGACCCAATCTACTGACAAGGAGCATTTACTAGAAAAAGACTATTTTTAGATTTGTGGTTTTAAAACCATTGTGATAGAGAATTTGCTCCTATGGAGCAAATGCTCTATTCATCACAATGGTTTAAAAAAGTGACTTTTATAGAGACGTTAAAAGGTGTCAATATGAGGGAATAGCTAGGTTAATGGAGGACAACCAAAACAGAGTATATAATATAGTTTAATGCACTCCCCAAGAAAAACAAGACCATGGATAGTATGTCTGAAAAGACCAAATGAATTCAGATTTATAAATATGTTTAAATCATTAATGTTGCAAGCATTGAAAATTCAAAGACAGATTTTAATCAGGATATGACATAGAGAAACAAGTGCTGAGTGTGGGAAGTTTTGGTAACTACAATCTATCTGGTAAAAACAGTGATTACTTTTGTAAACAATTTGGATCAAGACGAGAGATACCCAAGTAACTGACAGCGTCTCATCAGGATCAATAGTTTTTGACACCCTGATCTTGAATTTGAAAAGAAATGGAAGAAAACATCGCTTTCAGAATAAAAGCAGAGAGCAAATTTAGAAATGTGTATAGATTTCAAAAACTTTAATTCATGGATATTTTTTTGATTGCCTCTGCAAACAGAGTAGACCCAGATCAGAATGCTCCTGGTAGGAGCTGTATGACCAGAGTCTGCCCTGTTTGCTTATTCTGCCACACTGCTTATTCTGACACACCCAAAAACTCCTGCTTCCCTATGCCATTATTAAAATTCAGCTTATAAATATACATGATGTCATTATCTCTTACAGTACATGAATATTCATGAGGTAAAGGGTCAGGCAGGGGTAAAGTGAATAGGTCTGAAAAGAGACATCTTCATTCTGACTTTCATACTGCATTTGGAAGCTACATGCATTCAAAAACCCCAATTCATATTTAACCCTTCGCTTGCTATTCACGTCAATATACCTACCCCGAGGTAAATAGTGAAGACCCAGATGAGACAGCTCCTCCAGGAGCTGTCTCATCAGGGTCTGCACTATTTACATGTTAATTGTGCAACCAGTACACTCCACAGCAATATATGTGAAAACAGTGTAATATATATAATTATACAACAGGGCATGGGTAAAGAAGGAGAAATGTGTGTTTGAAATTCAGCAAGCGAAGGGTTAACAAATTTCCGGTTTAGAGGGGTTTAACTGTAAATCAGTTTAGCTTCTTCATTCCATCAACTCTTTACTAAATAGATACGCCTTCCTACGCATTTTCAAACAGAGTAGACCCAGATCAGACAGGTCCTATAGGAGCCATCTAATCAGGGTCTGCTTTATTTGCTTATGAAATAATATAACGGTAGATCTAATTCTACAGTTTCTACTTTTTTTCTTACAAAAAAAAATCATGTTAATATGCCATTTAAAAAATTAATCTAATTAGTATTCGTGATATTATCACTTCTTTCATGAATATTCATGGAGTAAAGGGTTCAATTTGCCTGATACTGTACAGACCCTGCTCAAGCTGTTCTATCAGGAGCTGTTTGATTTTTATCTGCACTATTTGCCTGAGGATATGTCTGTGTTTATAAGTGTAACTGATATTGTGAATCACCCTGTATTTGGGCTTATTGGGGTAGCTATGTTTAACCCATAAAACATTATACCTTTCACTCATGTAAGTGTCTTTTCACAAATTTGCAAACAGAGTAGACCTAGATCAGATGGCTCTGAGAGAGGAGCCGTCTGATCTGGGTCTGCTCTGTTTGCTTATTAAATTATAATAGATTAGACTCTACAGTTTTTACCAATACCAAACATTCCTGTGTATATATTATGCCATTATAAAAACTCTGTAAATAAATATTCATAATGCAATTATTTCTTACATGCAAAAGTAGTTGCTTGCTTCAATTCTAAAAAGAAAAGTTCATTTACTAGTAGTGTTTTGCATCCCAAGGAACATCATATGGCCGAGACAGCATACCACGCATGGTACAATATCAGAATCAGAATGTCTTTAGCAGCATGGTTATACTTATTCCTTAGCAGGAATGGTCCGATTCCATCAGAATAAATGTAAAGAGATTTGAATTTCGCCCCACATCATTTGGACTAAAGGTAGCAATTGGCCAAGTGTTCAGATACATGTAACCATTGTTGGGTTGAATAATCTTAGACAGCATTTTTATTTTTTCATCATATATCTCCATTCGAATTCTAGGATTCATCCTATACCTTCAGAATGCATATGAATATTTCTACCAAGGCGGCATTTTGGACCTTATGCTTTTAGCTAGGTTAATAGATCCATTTTATCCAGAATTTTTAATGAAATACTGTGTGACTGATTGTATGTTATTATGTATCAGCGACACTATCACAAAATAAATATAAATGCCAGGGTACAGATATACAGCTTCCTTGCAATAATTCATTAAGATATCCTGGCCATGGGTTGCATGAGATTTTTTCTAGTAATATAAATCTGGATATACCTCAACAAACACACCGTCCCCTGGGCTGTCATTTTGCATTCCTGTTATCTGCTCCTGATCAACCATACCAACAATCTAACCTACAAATTGCTGGTGGTGTCAAATAAAAATATCGATTTGAGACACCTAGTAACCCTTTCCTTGTTCTATGTTTATTCCAAACTGCAATACCTACAGAATATTCATGGACAGAATAGTTACAACCAAATATGGAAGGTGGATCATAATGTAGCCATTTTAGAAAGTAAAGAAACATCTTTCAAATTCCATTAGTAAACAGAGCAGACCCTGATCAGACGGCTCCTACAGGAGACGTCTGATCTGGATCTGCTCTGTTTGCAAATGTGTGAAAACACGTTTATATGAAGGAAAGGGGAAAACTGTTGTCAAATTAAGAGCATAAGAGTGTTGAACACATGCGTCCCTGTTGGGAGATGAGTATAATGAAGAAAAAAGAGGATTTGGTTTGGTTTTGTGTATTGGGTTTTAAATCGCTTTAACAGTTTTCAGTCATATCACAAGGTCCAGCTTATTACAGGTGGAGGAAGACTCCAGATGTTCTTCTGTACAAAGAGAGGAATAGTAATCACTAATGAAACTGTCATGGTCCTTATCTCATACACTTCTACTCTTGGGGAGGAAGGGAAAGAACAATTTAACCCTTTCCTCTATAAATACGCCTTTCTAGGCCTCTGTAAAAGTCACCTGTTGAAACCATTGTGATAAAGGAGCAAATGGTTTCAATTTACAAAATTCTAAAAATTTACTTTTCTCTAGTTAATGCTCCTTTTCGGTAGATTTATTCAAAGAGGTTGGATCTAAAAATAACCTGAGAGGGAATGGGTTAAACGCATATTGTATTTGTAAACAAAATATCGCTACAGGGATATTTTCTAGCATATTGTTGAAATAAATACCAAAATACCCCTGAAGAAACAGATTGCTATCTTAGAAGCAATGATAAAATACCTCATGGTAACTGACAATTTTATTTTATATCTCCAGATATCATATACATTTAGAATGCCGAGAAAAATGGCATCCGCAAATATAATTGTCTGATTGAGTTCTTGACATAGATATTTTTTTGGAATCAAGATGCCAAACAGCTCTGGGTCCATGCTTATTAAGCTTTTAGTTGAGTCTGAGTTTCGTTCTCAAGCTTTTGATTGGTCAGATTTGAGTTCTCAAGCTTTTGATTGGTCAGATTTGAGCCAAAGGCTCAACTCTGACCAATCCAAAACTTGAGAACAAACTCAGACTCAACTAAACATTTTATAAGCATGGACCCAGATCTCAGTGTCTCTCATCTGGATAGAAACCATTATCCTGCTATGGGTGATTCACTTTTACAAATAGTTTGAATCTAGAAGAGAAGCAAAACAATTTTGGCATCTCATCAGAATCCGAACTACATGTATGTAAAACTCGGATTCTGTTTTTTGAAAGAAATGCAAGACAAATCAACACTGAATACAGAAGAAGATATTTTCTATTGTGAGCATTTTCTCAGCAAGCTAACATTAATTTTACCTGATGTATATTAAGGGTAGAAATACTAACTCTCCATCCAGTGAACATTTGCAGAGCAACAGATAAAGATGCGTTCTCAAATTTCACCAATCCTTATGTTGTGACCACTCTTTAAAATTGTCTCTTCAAGACGATTCTATAAATAGTGGCCACAACATAGGTTTTGGTGGAAAAATAAAGGAGTTGTTCTTGAAAATGTTTTAATTTACACATCCTATGTGGACCTCTGATTTGTACAAAGCGAAACTTAGAATACATTCAATATGAATGGCTTAAATTACTAGAATATTTCGAATGACAAACAGTGAAGACCCTTGTCAGAGAGCTCCTTTAGGAGCCCTCTGATCTGGGTCTATACTGTTTGCAAATGCCAGTGCAATTGTGTCCCACATTTGAAGAGTTAATATTACTTTTAATATTCATGTCCAATTTTCCATACCCTTTAAAATTTCTGAATATTGTGAGATAAAATTATTTCTGCTAACTTTAATCCTCACAGTGCAGGACACAACTCACTAATATCATTTGCCAACAGTGTAGACCCAGATGAGAGGGCGCCTAGAAGACGATAATTTGATCAGATCTGATTTTCATAAGTAAAGTGTATTCTATAAGAAAACATTTTTCGAGGCAAACATGAAGCAAACATTGTAGACCCTTATCAGAGGCTCGTATACAGTTCACAAAATTATGTGTCCCCTGCATATGAAACCCAGGTTAGCAGAGGTCTACTGGCCATGAAAAACAAACCAGCATTAATTCCTGCATACCTATCTCAAAACAATTACATGCAATTTGGGAACTTCTGATTTAAAATGACTAAGATCAGTAAATTTCATGCATTTGCAAACAGAGTAGACCCAAATCAGACGGCTCCTATAGGAGCAGTCTGATCTGGGTCTGCTCTGTTTGCTAATAGAACTTGATGGATCTGGTTCTTTAGTTTCTAAAATGGTTACAGAATCCCACCTTCCATATTTCATTATATCTATTTTGTCCATGAGTATTGAAATTTGGAATAAACCTAGAAAACAGAAAGGGTTAAAGAAAATCTGCCTACAGAGATTGCTAAAATAATACAGATCCAATGTCTGTCCTGGTGATCAATCAGAACTCCTGGACAATTTCTATGTTACTTTCCTGAGCTTGCCGGAAATTGTTGAGTAGTTACAATTGTTCTAGAGATATGTGGCATACTTGTACAGAACACAATATAATGCAGAAATCTCCCATAGGAATATTAGCTTTTTACCTAAAAAAAACCCCACCTGTTTTCACACATTTGCAAACAGAGTAGACCCAAATCAGACGGCTCCTGTTGGAACCGTCTGATCAGGGTCTACTCTGATTGCTGATGAAATATATTGATCCGATTCTACAGCTTCTGCCATAGTTAAATATTCCTTCTCTCCCGATTCAATTATATAAATAACATTCAGCTGATTACTAGTCCCGCACCAATTATTACTCAGTCAAATATTCATGATGAAACGGGTTCAACTGTCATACCTAGACACACAAGGTCTCGATGTAGATCAGATGCTGAGTATCACTGCATGTCATGATGATCAATCCTTATTATCCTAAATATTCAAACACCAATCTCCAGTTTGTAAAGATGAATAATTCAATCGGACTATATTTTGACGAATCTAAATTAGACTGATATTATGAGTAGCAAATAGTGAAAACTCTAATAAAAACTGCTCTTTAACTGTTTCCCTGTTTTCTGTTTATTCCAAATTTCAATACCTACTGAATATTCATGAACAAAATAGTTATAATGAAATATCGTAGATGGAACATTGTAGCCATTTTAAAAAGTAAAGAAACAGATCTTTCAAATTCCATTAATCTGGGTCTACTCTGTTTGCAAATGTGTTAAAACACCTTTATATGAGGGAAAGGTTTAACAGTTTAATCCTAGTCTGCACTATTTTTTCTGTCTAAATACTTCAGGTAATTAGGGTAAATGGTCGACTAAGTCTCATCTTTAACTCTTTACTCTAAGAATATTCAGACAAGAAATGATGACATCATGAATATTAATTAACTGAATCTTTATAATGGCACAATGAACAAAATAAAAAAAAATTATCATGACAGAAACTGTACGATCAGATCTGTATTACTTCATAAGCAAACAGAGCAGACCAAGATCACACAGCTCCTCAAGGAGCTATCTGATCTGGGTCTATTCTGTTTGCAAAGACATATGGGTTAATAGCTTTCATTTTGAATAATAAACAAATATTCTTTTGAAATCTTGGGAATAATACACAACAAAGCAGTAACTATTTTAACTGACGACTATTTTACAGGGCAAGGAGTCAACATGAGGAATATAAATCAGGGGGTTAGGGCAACACCATTGTAACTACATGTATAAGGCAAAATTGTGATATCAAATTATTGCAACATTTAAGATAAAGAATGATATATACGACTCAAAGCTACAAAATGTCTGACATTCGTACTGATCGTGTTTGTGGAAAGAAATGGAAGAAAAACATCCTTTACTCCATGAATATCCAAGAAATAATGACATTATGAATATTAATTAGATTAATTGTTATACTAGCACATGGACACATGCATTGTTCGGCTATGGCAGAAATTGAAGAATCATGTCTATACTGTATCATAAGCAAACAGAGTAGACCCAGATCAGATGGCTCCTATAGGAGCCATCTGATCTGGGTCTACTCTGTTTGCAAAGGTGTAGAAAGGCTTTAAACGTTTCCCTATTGAATACTAGTGTAAGAAATAATGAGTGAGGTGATAACTGAAGATGATGATGATGAATGACTTCATGAATATCAATTAGCTGATTTTTATAATGGCTTATGTACACAGGATTGTAAGGTATTGGTTAGAACTGTAGCCAGATCTAATATAATTTCATAAGCTAACAGAGCAGACCCTGATCAGACAGCTCCTATAGGACAAAGCATGCACATGAGGGAAAGAGTTTAACCCTTCGCTTGCTATTCACGTCAATATTTTTGCCGTGCACCTAAACCATGGTTTACAAATGAAATACTCCAGCTAAAGCGAAAGTTGCGCAAATCTGAGCATCTATGGAAAAAACACAAGGAGCCCGAACAGTTTGAAACCTTTAAAGCAACAAGGAATGAATACAGTTGTCAATTAAAAAAGGAGAAAAGAAAATCTTTGAGTGAAAAAGTCATTGATTGTAAGGATGACTCTAAAAAGTTGTATCAATTTGTATCTGATTTGACAGGAACTAAATCCGAAAATCCACTGCCTCCTAGCGAAAATGAGATTACCCTCAGTGAAGACTTTGCCGACTATTTTATGAACAAGATACGGAACATTCGAGATTCTTTGAATTCTTTTAAAAACTTTGAGCCCATCCAGAAAGATGTTGTACAGTTTACTGAATTTGAAGAACTGAGTCAAGAAGAAACTCGAAAATTGATAAACGAGCTCAAGACAAAGTCATGTGAATTAGATGTTCTGCCTACAAAGATTCTAAAATTGTTTTTAGATGAACTATTACCTGTTATCACAAAGTTAGTTAACACTTCATTGAAACATGGTGTTTTCCCATCGAAATGGAAGCAAGCCATAATAAGACCGTTGCTGAAGAAAGTTATTGAGGATTGGAACTAGAACTGTCAAATTACAGACCTGTAAGCAATCTTTCCTTTCTGTCAAAACTTATTGAGAAAGCTGCATTGTTTAGACTTAATATCCACGTAACTGACCATGACCTTCTGCCCAAAAATCAATCGGCTTACAGACGATTTCACTCTTGCGAATCTGCCTTATTGAGACTTGTTCATGACCTACTTGAGGCTATGGAGAACCAGGAAGTAACTGCCCTTATTGCCATCGATCTTAGTGCTGCCTTTGATACTGTTGACCATGATATTCTTCTCGATGTTCTCAAGAGTCAATATGGAGTTTGTAATATTGCTCTGAAATGGTTGGACTCCTACTTACGACCAAGAAGCTGTCGCGTGAATGTAAATTCTTCACAATCACAACCTCGTTTGTTGGAGTGCAGTGTTCCACAGGGCAGTTGCCTTGGTCCTTGGCTCTACCTTGCATACGCAGGAACCTTGTTCGATGTTATTCCTCCATCTATCTCAGTATACGGTTTCGCTGATGACCATATTGCAAGTAAACGCTTTAAACCTACCCCCAATAGTGCAAGACAAGCTGTTCAAAACCTTGAAGAATGTGCCATAACGATCAATAACTGGATGAACGAAAACAAACTTAAAATGAACACAGCAAAAACTGAATTCATCATTTTTGGAAGTAAGCAGCAGCTAAACAAATGTATTACACATTCAATTGATATCGCAGGAGATGTTGTTGAATCGGAAACGTGTATTAGATACCTAGGTGCTTTTCTCGATGAATCATTAACCTTCAAAGAACACGTGAAAAGAAAGTGTCGCGTTGCCATGTTGAACTACTATAGAATAAAATGTATTAGGAAATACTTGACAAAAGAATCTGCCGAAATTTTAGTTCTCTCACTAGTGATCTCTCATTTAGATTATTGTAATGTCATCCTATACAGAATTGCACAGTGTGATATAGATAAACTACAGCGAATCCAAAATATGTGCGCTAAACTCGTTTTGAATAGGAAATGGTCAGACAGCTCCAAACAATCTCTTAAAGACTTACATTGGTTACCTATCAGAGCTAGGATCACTTTTAAGATATTGACATACATGTACAATTGCTCTCTCAACCACGCTCCCGTTTATCTGACAGAACTTCTCGTAAAGCCAGCACCAACACGCTGTCTGAGATCGGCAGACAAAGCCCAAGAGATGTATGCTGTGCCCTTCAACAAGAGAAAGACCTTTAGTGATAGAAGTTTTGGGACAGTAGGTCCCAGACTTTGGAACGGGCTTCCTAGCGAGATTAAAAGAGCAGAAAATGTTGAATCTTTTAAAAGAAAGTTAAAAACGCATTATTTCAGACACTTTGATTCACTTTTTAATATTTCTTAGAAACTGTCCCTGTGTTTTAGATGCATAAAATACTTTATATAAAGTCTGGGTTTTAGTATATTATAACAGTTTTTAACAATCGTTTTATGGATTTTAGTTTTTATGCTTTCTTAAATGTATATTCGTGTATTATATATTGTTATGACCTGGTCATAATGCACCATTTCATAATTTTGTGTCTACATAACACTGGTTTTCAGTTGATAGTTTTCTAGCCCTTATATTTAATATTCAATGCTAATTGAAGTAAAATATGTTATATAAGATCAAATGGAGATGTAGGCACAGAATTATCACTCAGACTTACACAGTTTCTCATATTCTGATCAACCTTTTGTTTTGCTGTCACAATTTGCGTCATAGCTAATCTTGACACTTTCTCGACCAAAACTTCCTGTTCAGATCTTTTCTCCGGGTAATAATATAATTGAAACTTCGGTATACTTTGAGTATATGTTTCTATGCATAAATGTTTGGTTAGTAACTTTACTGATATGTGTTGTTGTTGAATATGTACACTTTTAGACGTTGGAAGTGATCTTTGAAGTGGACCGGCAGACCGGATTTCTGACGGGCTATGCCCGGCCGGGCCAAACGTGACGGCCAGTTTTTATTGGTTAAAGTGTTTTCCGGCCCGCTCCAATTGGTCACTTAGGGTCACATGATACCCTCCAGAATCTATATAAGACAGCGCGTCAAGCACTCGTCACCACTGTGTCACCATTGTCACCACTGTGTCACCACTGGGTCGCCACTGTTTCACCACTATTGTCTACATTACTTCACCACAAGATCTACTACAATAGCATGGTATATATATGTAATACAAATCATTATCCCGGATCCTGGCGTTGTTTATCTCATAAAATCCCTTAAACCGGCCGGCTGTTACAATATCCTCTATCGATTTTTATTTGTCTCCGATTTTATTTATGTCAATGTACAACGCCATTGAATGCATAATTTGCAAAATAGGCGTTTAACTAAGTGATTAAGTTTCAAGTTTCAAGTCAATATACCTACCTATAAATAGTGAAGACCCAGATGAGACAGCTCCTGCAGGAGCTGTGTCATCAGGGTCTGCACTATTTACAAATTGATTGTGCAACCAGTGCACTCCACAGCAGTGATTGCACAGTCTTTCGTGAATATATAATTTATGTAATTATACAACAGGGTAAAGAAGGAGAAATGTGTTTTAAAATTCAGCAAGAGAAGGGTTAATATTGTCAATGCTACTCAAGGTTGAAGTATATGTAGTTAAATGCATGCTAAGTAATTGCCATCTGCACAATGCAAAACCTTTCATCTGTTCCAATTCTTCATTCATGTGAATTTTCCCAAAAACTTTTCTTTAAAAACCATGGAGTGTCAAACAGTTTGGATCCTTATAAGACACTGTGTTACACGGTATCTAATTAGGATGCAAATTGTTTGCATAGGCACTCGTAAATTCGCTGATAGCATGCATGGAGTTAAGATCTATTTTTCAACAAAACAGATTATCTTACTTACTAACATTCAAAAGAGAATATCACGCGCCGAGTACAGGACTGCAGTATACGTAACTACATTATTTAAGCTTAAACCCTTTAGTGTGGGAACTGCATAAACAAGACCTTTGCAAACAATGTAGACCCAGATCATGGGGGAGCCCTTTGATCAGGGTCTTCAATGTTTGTTATACAAATTGTTTTCTTCAGTGATAAATTTTGATACAATGTTTTATTGAATTAATATTCAAGAAAGAGAGGAGTTAAAGTTTTAAATATTTTGCAGGTTAAAGCTTAAAATATTTGAAATAATGGTTCTCCGAAACTTGTCAAAGTCAATTTTTTATTTTTTTTCTCCACTGAAAAATGCTATTAGAGTGCCCAGCAGTTAGGATCCTGATAAGACACCATCATCATGTTACTCAGTGTCTCATCTGGATCCACACTATTTGTCAAGGTGATCATGCCCTGGGGTTATAAAACTTTTTGCTAGAGTGCATGAGATCATTCTTAAGCATCTGACCAATCAGATACTTGAGAATGATCTAAGACTCAAAAGTTTTATAACCCTGGACCCATGAGTTCTGGCTGTAGATTGTAGTTACAACAATATCATGCTCAACCCATGATATATTAAGACATTTGTCACAGATCCAAACATGCACAATCATGTAATTTTCTATTGAAATATGCACACTGCGGGGAGCACAAAATTACTGGCAATGGATCCAACTGTTTATTCCCTAACATGACAAATGATGACCTTGAGATAATAAAGCATAAACCTGACTACCGCCTTAAAATTACTCCATGAATATTCATGTTTGAAATGATGACATATAAATGAATATTAATTAGTTTAATTCTTAAAATGGCATAATACCGGTAACACAAACATAATTACTGAAGTAGAGACTGTAGAATCACATGTCTACATTATTCCATAAGCAAACAGAGCAGACCCTGATCAGATGGCTCCTATAGACGCCATCTGATCTGGGTCTACTGTGTTTGCAAAGGCGTAGAAATGCATATTTATGGAGCAAAGGGTTAAGATACAGCAGAATTCCTTTAACCCTTTCAATACTGAATTTTCAGAGTGGAATAACCTATCAGTGTTTAACCCATTCCTCCATAGGCTATTTTTAGATGCAACTTCTTTGAATAAATCTGCCAAAAAGGAGCATTAACTAGAGAAAAGGACAATTTTAGAATTTTGTAGTTTGAAACCATTGTGATAAATAGAGCATTTGTTCCTATAGGAGCAAATGCTCTATTTATCACAATGATTTCACAAAGTGATTTTTACAGAGTCGTCAAAAGTCATCAATATGAGGGAATGGGTTAACAAAAGTTAAAGTCCACTCAGTATGAAAGGCTTAACCCCTTACTCTATAAATACTCTTTCCTATGCCTTTGCAAACAGAGTAGACCCAGATTTAATGGCTTCTGTAGTAACTGTCTGATCAGGGTCTTCTCTGTTTGCTTACGACATAGTATAGATCTGATTCTGCACGTTCTGCCTAGGTTGAAATATTCCTGTGTTCATGTTATTATAAAAATACAGCTTATTAATATACAATGTATGATGCCATTACTTCTTGCATGTACGGTATATTCGTGGGGTGTGTTAACCCATTCCCTCATATTGACGCCTTTTGACGCCTCTGTAAAAGTCACTTCTTGAAATCATTGTGATAAATAGAGCATTTGCTCCTATAGGAGAAAATGCTCTATTTATCACAATGGTTTCAAACTACAAAATCCTAAAATTTTCCTTATCTCTAGTTAATGCTCCATTTCGGTCGATTTATTCAAAGAGGTTGGATCTAGAAAATAGCCTATGAGGTAATGGGTTAAACTTGCTAGAGGATTCTGAATGGCAAACAGTGCAGACCCTGATCAGAGAGCTTCTCTAGGAGTCCTTTGGTCTGGGTCTACACTGTTTGCCAATGTCAGTGCATGTGTGTCTCACATTCAAAGGGTTGAAGTGGCTACTTGCGTCCAATGTACTTACCATGTAACAATAGTTTAGGAGCAAAGGAACAAAGTATTTTATACCAGTACATTATGTACCTCAAAATTTAATCCCTTGGGCACTCATGTGGGTATTTACTATTGTATTTTTTTCTTTTAACCCTTTCAATGTGGAAAATGAGTCACTAATGTCCTAAATGCAAACAGTCTATACCCAGATGAAAGGGCTCCTAGAGGACCCCCTCTGATCAGAGTCTGCACTGTCAGCATTTGCCATGTTACCCTTTCCTTTTTAAAAAAAATACTTGAGTATTTACGGTGTTTGAATTTTAGAATAGAATTCATGATGAAAAAATTGATCTACATTATGTTGTAATCACAAAAGACTTCTGCAGAAAAGAGAATGACAAAGATAGACTGAGACACACACAGAGAAAGACAGGCAGACACATTATGTAAGGCACATGAAATAACAAAGAGACAGAGATGTGACAGAGCTAATTAGTTGAGTTGACCCTGGTCACCATCGATATTTAACCACAGCAGTTGATTTCAGTTTACACTGAGTATAATTGCTAAAGGTTGTAAGAAATAATGACATCAATACTAATTAGATTAATTGTTATAATAGCACATGGACACAGGAAGTTTTGACCGAAGCAGTGTAGAATCATTTAAATCTATATTATATCGTAAGCAAACAGAGCAAACCCTGATCAGCCATCTGATCTTGGTCTACTCTGTTTGTGATGGAGTAGAAAGGCGTATTTATGAAATAAAAGGTTTAAACATTATTTACATACATGTATTTGTTTTCCAATAACCTTTCACCTCATAAATATTCATATAAGAATTAATAAATGCGTTAGTATTTAATGGTGATTTAACAGTACCATAAACAGGGGAATTTTTTATCAGGACAGAAACTGTAGAATCAGGTCCATATTATTCCACAAGCAAACAATTTGTGACCCTGGCAAGTTGATAAGTGATTACCGTGACTTTCATGTCCCAAATGACCATACACATGTATATGGTAATGCCTCTACATAACAAGTAATCAAATGGAACCCTTTGATAATGAAGTAGTGTAGCTTTGTCTGCAAAAAACTGTTATCTGGTTAAATTCTCGAAGTATAATGAACATTTTTCTACATTATCTGAGTGTTGAATGGTTCTGATTCTGGATCAAAACTGTTACCATGAGTTCACTTATTTTGTACATGTTAAATACAACCCAGTCTTTTTAACCTTGTTAATATTTATACAAGAATTCTTGACTCAATTAACCATTTCCCTCTTATAAATGCCCTTACCCACCTTTGCAAACAGAGTAGAACCAGATCAGATGGCTCCTAGCCTCCTACAGGAGCCGTCTTTTCAGGGTCTGCTCTGCTTGCTTATGGATTTATATACATATAGATGTGATTCTACAGTATCTGCCAAGGTAAACAAATCATGTGTTCATGTACCATTTTAAAAGTTCAGCTACATGAATACTAAACAGGGTTAACCCTTTACCTCATATAAACATGTTTTCACGCATTTGCAAACAGAGTAGACCCAGATGAGATGACTCCTATTGGAGCCATCTGATCTGGGTCTACTCTGTTTGCTAATGAAATTTAAACGATCTGTTTCTTTACTTTCAGAGTCTGGGTCTGCCCTGTTTGCTTATGGAATTACAATACATACATCTGATTCTACACTCTCTGCCACAGTCAAAAAATTCCTTTGTTAATAATGCTTTAACCCTTTCCCTCATATAAACGTGTTTTCACGCATTTGCAAACAGAGTAGACCCAGATCAGATGGCTCCTAGAGGAGCCGTCTGATCAGGGTCTGCTCTGTTTGCTAACAGAATTTGATAAATCTGTTTCTTTACTTTCTAAAATGGCAACAAGATACCACATTCCATATTTTATTATAACTTTTTTTCTCATGAATATTCAGTAGGTGTTGAAATTTGAAATAAACATAGAACAGGGAAAGGGTTAAAATGGTTCAGCTCATTAATATTCATCATTATACCTTTCAAGAATATTTTAAACAGGGAAAGTTTAATTTTAGCCTGCTGGCATTATGAACACAGGAAATGGCCATAGCAGAAATTGTAGAATCAAATATATATCATTTCATAAACAAATAGAGCAGACCCAGACCATATTGATCATACAGGAGCTGTTTGACCTGGGTCTACTCAGTTTGCAAAGGGGCCAAAAAGGCATCATGGTGAGGGAAACGAAAGGGTTAACAAAACATAAATGGCAAATCTTGTGATACATACTCTGAAGAGGATGATAATGAAATCCATCAAATAAATGAAACCCAGTTAGTCAGAAACCCTTTATTCCTTAAATACACCTTCCTACGCCTTTGCAAACAGAGTACACCCTGATCAGATGACTCCTATTGGAGCCATCTGATCAGGTCTGCTCTGTTTGCTTATGAGTGAGTGAGTGAGTGAGTTTGCTTATGATATAATATAGATATGTATCTACAGTTTCTGAAACGGTCAACAATTCCTGTGTCCCTGTGCTAATATAACAAATTAACCTAATTAATATACATGACATCATTAATTCCTGTATGAATACTCATGGTGGAAAGGGTTAAATGCTGTACACCAGTGTACTGACATTTGCAGACACTGACAGTGTAGACTCAGATCAGAGGGCTGCTAGAGGAGACCTCTGATCAGGCTCTGCATCGTTTGTTACTGAAAATCCTTTAGCAAAGTTAAGCTCTTCCAACTAAGTGGATTTTAAGTTAAATAATAATGAAAATTCAGGATTTAACCCTTTCCCTGTTCTCTGTTTATTCAAAATTTCAATACCTACTGAATATTCATGAACAAAATAGTTATAATGAAACATAGAAGGCGGAACATTGGAGCCATTTTAGAAAGTTAATAAACAGATCTTTATAATGAAACATGGAAGGTGGAACATTGGAGCCATTTTAGAAAGTTAATAAACAGATCCTTCAAATTTCATTAGCAAACAGAGCAGACCCTGATCAGACGGCTCCTCTAGGAGCCGTCTGATCAGGGTCTACTCTGTTTGCAAATGCGTGAAAACGCGTTTATGAGGGAAAGGGTTAAAGGACACACTCTTTCTACTCCAGGTATGAATGAATATGTAATTACTTTTGTAAAATTTTCTCTAGACGTGATGCTGAATAAATTCATAATTGGCTGTTTTTGAAAACAACAAGGACCTATTTTCAGAAATGTAGCTGTGACAAATTTAGCAGATTTAACCCATTCATGCCCAGTGAGGGGCAAACAATGTTTACCTACTGATCATGGTCTGCACTGTTTGCATCACAAATTATTCTCAACAGGTCACATGATCAGCTAGAGAATTCTTGCAGAAACACCCCTTCAAATGAATTTATATACATGTGCATATAAGTTTGAATGCACTTAGAAGATGTGGTTTAAATGGGTTATATTCAGTAGAACCTGTCTTAAGCGGTCATCAGAAAGACGTCTAACTATTGGTCTGAAAGGCAGGTGGTAGCTTAATGCAGGTTAAAAGTAATGCAGAAAACTCCTGTAGAAGTTTCCTGCATTACTTTTGCCCTGCAATAAGCAACCACCTAATATTCAAGATTTTTGTGTTCAATAAATGAATGGCTGCTTAAGACATGTTCTACTGTACATATAAGGGCGAATGCACTTAGATGTTGATTAAATGGGTTAAGTTACGAATTGGCAAGGTTAGTTATTTCAATCAAACACATTCACCAAATGATCCATGAAAAATGTATGACAACTTACCTGTAATACCTGTTTGATCAAATGAACAGTTAATAAGTCCTTTCCCACACAGAGCATGCAATCATATTAGTATGGAAAATCTCACTGCAACACCAAACCAAACACAGTGACAGCTGCTATCAGCTCTTTTATAGAACACTAAACTGCCACACCTGATTCTGTCACCTGACCAGCCAATGCACAGAGGCATAAAATCTATATTCTACCTTTACTCCCTGTCCAAGTCACCCAACACACGGTCAGATAGCATTTAATGATTACCCTAGTAGAACATTAAGATATTCCCTCATTTCCTACTGGTCATATTCTAGTACATGTGACACGTTCAGGTGTACCTTACTATAAATAGTAAATTTCTTATACATGTACTTGGGTATTTCAAAACAAGAGTGACTGACGACTGGCTTGGCTCAATCTGATTGGCTGGTCTGCGGGTTAGATCTGGTATATGACCTCGGTTATACAACAATGATTTGAACCTACTTGAGCATGTACCGGTACATGGAGCTTAGCATACACTTATTTAACTCTTAATTTACCTCACAAATAATTATACAAGAATTCATGAATATTCATTAACTAAATTTTTACTGTGACAAATAAACATAGAATTTGTTTTGGCCATTTCAAAACCTAGAATCAGTTTTTTATTACCCTTTAACCCTTTCCCTCATATAAACGTGTTTTCACGCATATGCAAACAGAGTAGACCCAGGTCAGACAGCTCCTAGGAGCTGTCTGATCAGGGTCTGCTCTGTTTGCTATTGGAATTTGATAGATCTGTTTCTTTACTTTCTAAAATGGCTACAATGTTTCACTTTCCATATTTAATTATAACTATTTTGTCCTTGAATATTCAGTAGGTATTGAAATTTGAAATAAACATAGAACAGGGAAAGAGTTAAGTATACAGAGCAGACCTTGATCTGGCTGCTCCAACAAAAGCTGTCTGATCTAGGTCTACTCTGTTGTAAAGGTGTGAAAAGGTGTTTGTATGAAGGAACTAAGGCTTGTTTAGCATATAAGGCTGCAAAAATAATTATAAATTTGAAAATGGCATGCCTTTGCCCTATAACTCATGAATATTCATGTCAGAAATAATGACATCGTCAATATTAATCGGCTTGATTTTAACCATTTGCTCAATGAATATTTATGTAAGAAATAATAACATTACGAATATTAATTAAGATTCATTTTTATAATGGTACATGAACACTGGAATTTCTGTCAGTGGCAGAACTGTAGAATCATATCTATATTTTATCATTAGCAAATAGAGTACACCCTGATCAGACAGTTCCTACAGGAGTCATCTGATCTGGGTCTACTCTGTTTGCAAAAGACATAGAAAAGCACATTTATGGAGTAAAGGATTAATAATGGCAGACAACATAAATATTTACCTTTTGTAAGCAATGTAGACCCAGGTGGTCCATCACATAACACAGCCTCTAACTACAGTTCAGAACTTCAGACCATTTGAGACCTGAAAAGATAAACCCTTTCCCTATTGAATATTTATGTAAGAAATAATTACATGATAAATATGAATTAGCTGATTGTTTACAATGCATATACCGGTATATACAGATACAGACTGTTTTTGGTATTGGTAGAAACTGTAGAGTCAGATCTATTATAATTTCATAAGCACATAGAGCAGACCAGGATCAGATCATGATGGCTCCAATACACACCGTTTGATCGACAGATGCCAGGCGAGTGACAGATTTCTTTCGTGTAGTATCTAATACTATGTAAAAACTGTCATGCAACTGACACCTGTGGTTTGATCTGGGTCTCCTCTGTTTGCAAAGACAAGAAAAGGCATATATTTAATGGACAGACTTAAGTATACAATAGTGGTAGAGAAAAATTACTTAGTGTTAATGCTTTACCTGTTTAATATACATAAAAGAAATGGTGAAGTCATGAATATTTATTAGCTGAATTTTTACAATGGACACAGGATTTTCTTACCTTGGCCAAGTTAAAGCGTAGAATTCGAATCTGATCTATAAAATTCGATAACCAAACAAAGCACACCCTGATCTGTCTGTATTGTGTTTGCAAAGACATTAAAAGGCGTTTAATACATGTATATGGTTAAACAGGTCAAGGTAAATACATGTATACATATGAAAATTATGTAATCTCATGTTATGGTGACTTAATTATCTAAATGATACATGTAGGTAACCCTTTCCTTGCTAAATATGTATGTAAGAAATGATGACATCAAGAACTAGAACTATCACTGAAGGTGATTGATACCCACACCCACCACCTTGCCGAAAGATCCACTGACTTCAATACAAAAGGCAATAGCTCAATAATCCTTTCATCCACACTTGTGGAAAGAAATTTTCTTGATTTTCCAATCAAGGAATGACTCACATGAAAATTTATGTCAAACACATCTACATACCATTATAAATGCATATGCAAAATTGAGATTCACTGGTGAAGAAATGTAGAAGTTATGCTCTGGACAAAAAATTACTTATAAAAAGTAACAAAGGGAAATAACTCCCTCAAAAATGAATTTAGAGTTACTGTCCTTGTTGAATGTACATCCTCTCATCACCCTCTATCTATATATAAAGTTTCACAGTTGTACCTACAATACTTGCGATTTTGCGAAGTTATGCTCCTGACAAAAAATTGCTTCTGAAAAGTAACTAAGGGGAATAACTACCTCAAAAATAAATTAAGAGTTACAACCCTTGTTGACTGCAAATCCTCTCATCAGCCTCATAATGTGTACCAAGTTTGAAGATAATATCATAAATAGGTTTCAAGAAAATGGCATGTCCCAAAAATATGTCCCAATTAAGAGACAAAATATGAAGTTAAAAAGGGGCATAGTTCTGTCAAATTTTGTGCAAGAGTTATAAAACATGGAGAAGTCTGTCCCCACATAACACATAATATGTATAAAGTTTGAAGGTAGTATCAACAGTAGTTTTCAAGAAAAAAGCAAATTAAATGTTCCGGAAAAACACAACGGACTGATGGACAAGGTGATTCCTATCTAGCCCCAACCACAGGCAGTTGGGGTATAATTATTTAGAGCATTACATATGGCATTTTTGCCAAAGTACAAACTATAGAATCAGATCTATATTATTCCGTAACCAAACAGTGCAGACCCTGATCAGACGGCTCCTTATAATACTCTGTTTACAAAGGCGTAGAAAGGCGTATTTATGGAGGAAAGGGTTAAAAAGAACAAAATGTCATCTGTGAACATTGTTGTCTGCTACAATTCTGAAAGTTATTTTTTCCGCCATTTAACTTCATAAATAATTATTGTATATATGTATTTCATCTACAGTAAAACCTCTCTAAACCGGACATTCAATTTAGTATAAATATTGGTCTTAGAGACAGGTGACAGCTTAACCCTTTCCTCTATAAATACGCCTTTCTACGCCTCTGTAATAACCACTTCTTGAAACCATTGTGATAAATAGAGCATTTTGCTCCTATAGGAGCAAATGCTCTATTTATCACAATGGTTTCAAACTACAAAATTCTAAAAGTTTACTTTTCTTTAGTAAATGCTCCTTTTGGGTAGATTCATTCAAAGAGGTTGGGTATAAAAATAGCCTATGGAGGAAAGGGTTAATACACCTAGTACTTGGATATACCAGGGTGGGCAGTAGATAAGTTGAGTATTTAGAACAATAAAACCCCTCTTTAGTTCTTAACTGGACATTAAATTTAGTATAAATATCGGTCTTGGAGACAGGTGGCAGCTTAATACAGGGTGAAAGTCATGCAGAAAGCTCCTCTAGGAGCTTTCTGCATGACTTCCACCCTGCATTAAACAGCCATCTGCCTAAAAGTATCTAAATCCTCCTACTAGAATTCCAGTTTAGAGGGGTTTTACTGCATATCCAAACTGTTTGCATAATATTATCACTAAATCATTACTGACATTCAAAGTGTTAATGCTTTCCTTCACATAAACACCTTTTCATGCCTTTGCAAACAGGGTAGATCCAGATCAGACAGCAGATAAGAGATGTGTGATCATGGTCTGCTCTGTTTGCTTATGACATAATATAGATATGATTCCCCAGTTTCATGTGTTAAAGAGCCATCTGATCTAGGTCTGCTGTTTACTAATTGTGTGACATAGATCTGATTCTACAGTTTCTGCCTGAGCCAAAATGTGTTCATATGCCATTATAAAAATTAATTAATATTAATGACGTCATTATTTTGAGAATGTTTAACAAGTAAAAGAGTTAATGACACAAATCAATACAGGCTGACTGGATCAGTTTCAGAAATGGATTCACGCTGTAAAGTGTAATTTGTAAACCATTTAGTATTCAAATGACCTTTCCCTGATGAATAACAGAATATTCGTGTAAGAAATAATGACATCATTCATATTTTATCAGTTGACTTGTGATAATGTCCTAAAAACAGGAATTTCTGGTATTGGTAGAAACTGTAGAGTCAAATCTATTTTAATTTCAAAAGTCAACAGAACAGACCCTGGTCAAACAGCTCCTACAGGAGCCATGTGATCTGGGTCTATTTTGTTTGCAAAGGCATGAAAAAGCATTTAACTCTTTGCATGCTAGGTAAATTTTCGTCTGCAACAACTGTCGTCTGCTTCAATTCTTAAAATAAAATTTCTGCCATTTCTTTGCAAAAATACGGCCAAAATGACAAACAGTTTGGATCCTGATGAGATGCCGCAAAATTATTTGAAGCGATAAGGGTAAGACATGCTGGAAATTCTTAGAACAGGTCATTTATTTAATAGGTACTGGTAATTGCAGTAAACTCCGACAAATTAGAGGCTTATTTGCCGACAGTGTAATTTGTAAGTGCAGGTAGTTTGAATCCAGATCAGATGCTGTAACTCGGTACTTGAATAAAGTACGATCAAATATTTAACTAAAATTTAGGAGTTGAGAGTGCCAGAGTTTGTGCAAACAGTAATTTTTAACTCTTTGCATGCTGGGTAATTTTGTCCTCTGCAACAATTGTCGTCTGCTTCGATTCTTAAATTAAAATTTCTGCCATTTCTTTACAAAAATATGGCCAAGATGACAAACAGTTTGGATCCTGATGAGAAGCCGCATTATGCGGCATCTCATCTGGATCCAAACTGTTTGCATAGGTAATCACAGTTTTGCCGTTAGCGAGCAAAGAGTTAAATGAGGGAAAAAAGAAAAGCAGCTATAAACTACTATTCGATGTAGATAACCATTACCTAATGAATATTCATTTTATTATGGCAAATGAACAAGGGAATTTCTGACCAGGGCGGAATTTGTAGAATCAGAACTATATTATTCCGTAAGCAAACAGAGCAGACTACTCTGATCTGGATCTACTCTGTTTGCAGACATGATAAATGGCATCTCTTTCAGTTAACCCTTTCCCTCATAGGCTATTTTTAGACCCAGCCTATTTGAATCTACCGAAAAGGAGCATTAATTAGAGAAAAGGAAAAGTTTAGAATTGTTTAGTAATTAAACCATTGTGATAAATAGAGCATTTGCTCCTTTGGAGCAAATGCTCTATTTATCACAATGGTTTCAAGAAGTGACTACAGAGGCGTAGAGAGGAAAGGGGTAAAGTACTTTATAAAGCTTACAAGTGAGTGAAAATTCAATCGTAAAAGGTGTACTTTATATGGATTATTGTTTTATTTAAATGCTTTGTTATTCCAAAAGATTAACCCTTTTCCTGAGGAGAAGAACTCAATAAGCTTTTAGCTTTTGTTCCAATCCTGTAGTGATACTCTGTGGTTATCATGATTAATGTATACTTTTTCAAATAAAATATGTTTAAATTAACCTTTCCTGTTGAATATTCATGTAATAAATAATAAAATCATGAATATTTATACATTGATTTTTTATAATGGCTTTCTTGGTATTTGTAGAGACTGTTGAGTTAGACCTATATTATCCCATAAGCAAATAGAGCAGACCCTGATCAAACGGCTCCTACAGGTATGAGACTCCAAGTAACAGCATCTCATGGGGATCCCAACTACAAGAAACTTTGAAACTGATAAAAGAAAGTGCTTTTAGAATTGAAGCAGACTATATATAGAAAAAGGACCAACATATTATAAATATCCTTTTACAATAATCAAATAATCAATGATTACAATAATCAAATTTGTCCAAGATTTTATCAAAACAATAATTCTGATAAAGGTTCATGAAGATTCGGCCACAAATGTTATTATTATTTGACCTAGTGACCTAGTTTTTGACCGCACATGACCCACTTTCAAACTCGTCTGAGATTTTATTAAGACAATCATTCTGACAGTTTCATGAAGATTGGGCTAAAAATGTGACCTCTAAAGTGTTCACAAGGTTTTCCTACTATTTGACCTAGGGACCTAGTTATTAACCCTACGTAACCCACTTTCAAACTCGTTCGACATTTTATCAAAACAATCATTCTGATAAAGGTTCATGAAGATTCGGCCAAAAATTTGACCTCTAGAGTGTTCACGAGGTTTTTCTATTATTTGACCTAGTGACCTAGTTTTGACCGCACATGACCCACTTTCAAACTCGTCTGAGATTTTATTAGGACAATCATTCTGACCAAGTTTCATAAAGATTGGGCTAAAAATGTGACCTCTAGAGTGTTCACAAGGTTTTCCTACTATTTGACCTAGTGATTGACTCTACGGAACCCACTTTCAAACTCGTCCGAAATTTTATCAAAGCAATCATTCTGATAAAGTTTCATGAAGATTCGACCACAAATGTGACCTCTAGAGTGTTCACAAGGTTTTTCTACTATTTGACCTAGTGACCTAGTTTTTGACCGCACATGACCCACTTTCAAACTCGTCTGAGATTTTATTAGGACAATCATTCTTACTATGTTTCATGAAGATTTGGCTAAAAATGTGACCTGTAGAGTGTTCACAAGGTTTTCCTACTATTTGACCTAGTGACCTAGTTTTTAACCCCAAGTGACCCACTTTCGAACTCCTCCGAGATTTTATCAAGACAGTCATTCTGGCCAAGTTTCATGAACATTGGACTAAAATAGTGATCACTAGAGTGTTCACAAGCAAATTGTTGACGACGCACGACTGACATTCAAGTATCCCAAAAGCTCACCCTGAGCTTTGCTCAGGTGAGCTAAAAAAGTCTGGTTTGAGAATATCAATTAATCAATATAAAATAACAACAATGATATTGATACTAATAATAATAGTACTAAGAACAATAATGAGACCCAGTTATAATAGTAGTGGGTTGTTACATTCTATGGCAAATCCTCTTGTCTCCTCAGTAAAAACTAGAAATGTGCTCATAGGACACTGATGCCCCCACTTCAGATTTTTTGTCACAGAAAGTAAGGGCAATAATCATGCCTGCAATGACTGAAGCGATTTATGCCATTTTTGCAAATAAAGGGCTGCTACTCCTAAACAAATGAAGTGACTAAATTGGCTATCAAACTTGATCAAGATATAATGGCCACAAACATGTGTGTAAAGTTTGGTGTGGATTGGACAAATACTTTTCAAGAAAGAGCCTGGACAAGATATTTTAAAGTCATTTTTGCAAATAAAGGGCCGCAACTCCTAAACCACTGAAGTGATTTATATGGCTATTGAACTTGACTAAGATATAAAACATATGTGTAAAGTTTGGTTCTGTAGTAGCTTTCAGCATTACTTTAAACCTGCATTAAGTTGTCTCACGTGTTTCTAGATATGCTTAGTAGTATATTTTAGAGCATTTCTGTATTGTTAGTTTTGTAAGGATTGAACTTTTAGTTCGAGTTATCCCGAAGTTCGAGTTATCCAAGTTCGAGATATCGAAGTTCAACTGTACTCCATCATACCAATTTTCAGCAAAATCGAAAAATATCAAAATTTCGACCAATCAGATCACCATTCTGTTACCATGGCAACATTTTATATGCACATCTGCACATAACCAGCAATATTCATGTGAAGTTTCATTAGGATTGGACAATTACTTCACAAGAAATGTGTCGGACAAGTTCATGGTGGGAGAAGAACAGAACAGAACATATTTTATTTTGTCTTGTACAATGGTACATCATTATAGTCCATTAAACATGAATCAAGTATTCATGGCAGAAGAAGAAGAAGAATTAGAAGAGCAAGAATGGAAAAAAGAGTAATAATAATAAGAAACCGAGTAAACAAAATATGTCCCCCTACTTTGTTGTGGGGGGGGGGGGGGGGGGGGGGGTAAATCTTCTCCTTCTTCTTGGTTGTCCATCGGTAACCGACGATGACCTCATCTGCACGTGCTCCTATGATGTCTTATATGACTCCTCAACCCGCAGCTGGAAGGACAGAGGCGTCCGCATACATCCCAACAATGATCTTTGACTTCTACTGCAGATGTTGATGGTCTGTGCCTTTTTCCCCTTGCAGCAGCAAGTTGTGACCTCAGTCCTATCATCCTCAAAGGCTGCAGTAGCTTTGTTGGTCAGTCATCTACAAACTGTTCTATCAATAGCAGAACTTTCAAGTTCCCATGGTTGCAGATTACACCACTTGAGATTGGCCTTCAGTGTGTCGTTGTACCCGAGTTTTGGTCTTCCCTGTTTACAGGTGCCTTCTTTGAGTTCACCATGAAACAGCTGCTTGGGCATGCGGTGGTCAGTCATTCTGATGATATGGACTGTCCAACATAGTTGAGCCTTAATGAGCATTGACTCCATACTTGTCATGCCTACCTTGTCTAGCACCTCTTGGTTTGTAACCTTGTCTTGCCAACGGATGCCCATGATTGTCTGCAATGATCTTGTGTTGAACTGCTCAAGCTGCTTGATGTGCTGCCTGTACAATGTCCATGTTTCACAACCATAGAGAAGGGATGATATCACAACGGCCTTGTAGATTTTCATATTTGTTGACAGAGAGATGCAACTATGTTGAAGGACATTTGACCTCAGTCTACTAAGTGCCTGATTGGCCTTTTGGATCCTGGATGAAATTTCTTTGTCTAATGATCCATCCAAGGAGATGTTGAGGACATAAATAAGAAATGGAATAAACACAATAAACCCACCCCACTTTGTTTGGGGGACATAAATAAAGAAAGATCATCAATAACATCTCTCTCTGAGGTATCATAGATTTTCATTATACATTAAAACCTCTCTATAACGACCACTAATTTGGTAATTAGGACAGATGGCTGGTGAAAGTAAAATAGAATGCTCCTAAAACTGTTTTACTTTCACCTTGCTTTAAGCAGTCACCTGCCTTTTACAAAAAATACTTGATGTAATTTAGGTCTGTAGGTTCTTATAACGTCCTTATTTTACTTGTTGCTCTTATTTGAGTGTTTTGTTGTGGGGTTGTTTTTTTATAATTGTAAAGCACTTTTGAACGTATTATAATGTATGAAAAAAGTGCTATATAAATATGGTATATAATAATAATTTAGTGATTTAGTGGCCGTTATAAAGAGGTTTTACAGTATGGAGAGATTTTTTCAATTAAATATTACATGTTAACTGGACATACATGAATATTCATCAACTTATCAGAGGTCCAGATAACATGCGTAAATTAAAACATTTTCAAGAATAACTCTTTTATTTCTCCACCAAATCCTATGTTGTGACCACTCTTTAGAATCATCTCTGGTCACAGTATACTAAGTTTGGTGGAGAAATGACGATTTGGGTATTTGGGTAATCTGTAGCTCTGGTTTATCTTTATAACATAAACCTCACAAGGGAATTTTTGGTCAGCCAAGTAGGAGCTATGATCTGACCAAGGTGTGCACTGTTTGCTAATGAAATAATACAGATCTGACTCTACAGTTTCTGCCATGGCCAAAACTTCCTGTGTTCACATGCCATAATAAAAATAATTCATTAAATCAATAATCATAAAGTAATTTGTTCTTACATGAATATTCAGTAATTAAAGGCTTGGAGGTATGAAAACCTAACTTTTGGCAACACAAACCAAAAGAGGACAATAAATCCATGATTCATTATCATATACCGGTATCCACCCATTATTCATGATCATATATCCACCCACTAGCCCTTAGCATGCAAGCAGAGCTACAGATAAAGGTGCGTAATAAAGGAGTTATTCTTGAAAATGTTTTAACCCATTCCCTCATAGGCTATTTTTAGATCCTACCTCTTTGAATAAATCTACCCACAAGGAGCATTTACTACAGAAAAGGATTTTTTTTTTAGAATTGTGTAATTTTGAAACCATTGTGATAAATAGAGCATTTGCTCCTATGGAGCAAATGCTCTATTTATCACAATGGTTTCAAGAGGTGACTATTACAGAGGCGTAGAAAGGCGTAAGGGTTAATTTACGCACCTAATCTGGACCTCTGATCCTTGACATAACATTGGCATCAGTAAATTCAGCTCTGTATAACTTTGGGGCCTAGTTTATAAACAACAATCTTGAGGCACAGTTTATAAACTGCTCTAATTATCTTAAATATTCAGACAACTTTAGACAAATACTGTAGATCCAGATCCTGAAGGCACAGCTTGATCAGGGTCTAGACTATTTGCTACTATGTCAGTCTAATTCAATATTACCAAAATGTTGCCAAATTTACTGATTGACCTTAACAAACTGAAAGTGAGGGGTATCTAATATTTATGATAAATAGGGTATCGGGCGTGACATGCTTCAGCTATATATATCCTTGCAAATAACAAGTACTACCATACCGGAACTGTTTTATGATTGAGTGTATTGATTCTACTCTGCATATGCATATGGTGCGGCTAAACTCATGGCATGTTTAGTAGTTTATCATGATAGTTACTACAAAATACTTTAACCTTTTCCCTCATAGGCTATTTTTAGATCCTACCTCTTTGAATAAATCTACCGGAAAGGAGCATTAACTATATATGGATTTTTTTTTAGAAATTTGTAGTTTTGAGACCATTGTGATAAATAGAGCATTTGCTCCTAAGGAGCAAATGCTCTATTTATCACAATGGTTTCAAAAAGTGACTTTTACAGAGGCGTAGAAAGGCATATCTATGGAGGAAAGCTTATTCATGTAAGAAATACTGATATCATGAATATCAATTAGCTGTACTTTTATAATGACAATCACACATAAGAATGTTATGCCATGGTAGAAACTGTAGAATCAGATCTATATAATTTATAAGTAAACAGAGAAGACCCTGATCAGACGGCTCCTACAACAGCTGATTGGGTCTACTCTGCAATTTTGTTAAAAGGCATCTCTATCGGGTAAAACCCTTTACTCCATAAATCACCTTTCTAGACCTTTGCAAATGGAGTAGACCCAGATCAGACAGCTCCTATATTAGGTGCCATCTGATCAGGGTCTCACATCTGCTCTGTTTGCTTATGATATAATACGGTATATACATGTACATGTAATTGTACAGTTTCTGCCATTGCCAAAAACTCTTGTGTCCATGTGCTTATTATAACAATTAATCTAATTAATATGCATGATGTCATTACTTTTTACATGAATATTCATGGAGTACAGGGTTAAACTGCAAAATTGTCAATTGGTAAAAAAGCAGAGGCAAGAAAAATTTTCCACACCATATTAGATCTGATTACATGTAATTAGATCTACTGGTTATTGTCCGCTGAAATTTCCAGCTTCAACTAATTAGATGTACTGGTCATTTTGTCTGGATCAATATTTTCGAAAAGATGTTCACATATTACTCCTTCACCCTTTCTCTACTGAATATTCATGTCAGAATTAATTACATCATAAATATTTATTAGCTGTTTTTATAATGGCATAATTATGGACAATGGATTTTGTGGTATTGGTAGAAACTGTCTTTTATAATTTCATATGTGAATGGAGCAGACCCTGATCAGACGCCGACTTTAGGAGCCATCTAATCCGGGTCTACTCTGTTTGCAGAGGGAAAAAAGTTTATATGAAGAAAAGGGTTAAAGCATTATGTAAAAATTGTTTATTTGCTTAAGTTTTCGGAGGAACACATGTGTCATCTGCTCGCAGCTGACACAAAAACGTATTGTTAATATGAACAAGAGTGTTCTGAGGAACACATGTGTCACTTGCTCGCAGCTGACACAAAATTGTTAATATGTAAAAATAATAAGAAAAACAATATGACAAAAGAGGAATAACTCCAAATATAATGATGCTAGAGTCATGACCTTTGTGCATGATACTTCCTCTCATCATGCTTGTTCCATATGTGAAGTTTCAAATGAATTGAACCAGAAGATAAAGAGTTATTGTCCAGACAAGAAAATATGAAAAAGGGAAATAACTCCAAAAATATTGATGCTATGTTATGGCCCTTGTGCATGACACTTCCTCTTATCATGCTTGTTCAATATATGAAGTTTGAAATCAATTGAACCAGTAGATAAATAGTTATTGTCGGACAAAAAAATATGAAAAAGGGGAATAACTAAAAAAAACTGATGCTAGAGATGTGGCCCTTGTGCATGACACTTCCTCTCATCATGCTTGTTTTATGTGTGAAATATGAAAGCTCTATAATGATTAGTTTAGAAATGACAGCCAAAAAAAAAAGTGTGACTGACAGACAGACAGATGGACGGACAGACAGACAGACGATGGAAAAGTGATCCCTAAGTGACACCCTGCCTCTCGGCAGGTGACACAAAAATGGGAATAACTAAAAAAATATTGATGCTAGAGTTGTGGCCCTTGTGCATGACACTTCTTCTCATCATGCTTGTTCCATGTGTGAAATTTGAAAACTATAATGATTAGTTCAGAAACGACAGCCAAAAAAAGAAAGTGTGATAGACAGACAGACAGACAGATGGACAGATGGACAGACAGATGGACAGACAGACGACAGAAAAGTGATCCCTAAGTGACACACTGCCTCTCGGCAGGTGACACAATAAAACCTCACTAATCCGAGCACTCAAACGAGTATTTGCTTGCAGAATATTTAAGATCTGAGACTACTGTTTGATATGAGACTACTGTTTGCCAATACAATGTATTCACTGTGTCACATCAAAAGTGTTGACAAAAGTTGATGAATCAAGGGCAGATAACTCTAGACACAGTGATCCGATTCAACCCAAAACCTATAGGCATCTTCCTCTGATGATACTAAGCATATGCCCTTAATATGAAACCAATATATGAAATACTCTTTGAATTATCACGTCACATCAAAAGTGTTGACAAAAACTGATGGCATTTTTGATGAATCAAAGGCAGACATGGTTATCTGATTTAACCCCAAAACTATAGGCATCTTCCTCTGATGATACTAAGCATATACCCTTAATATGAAACCAATATGTGTCACATCAAAATTGTTGACGGACAGACAGATAGACAGAAAATGTGATTCCTATAGGGCGCCTGCATTTTCAATGCAGGGCCCTATAATAAAAATATAAACAATTTACATACCACATTTCTTTAATTATCCTATATATACATGTACAGATCTACTTATTCCTTACATGCTATGTCACATATCTCTTACTCTATGGTCACTTTAGTTTACGGATGTTGCTAGTTGTATCATCAATTGTCTTTACTCCTTAACCCATTCTCTCATAGGCTATTTCAAGACCTAACCTCTTTGAACGAATCTACTGAAAATAAGCGTTAACTAGAAGAATGGACAATTTTAGGATTGTGTAGTCTTGAAACCATTGCGATAAAAAGAGCATTTGCTCCTAAGGAGCAAATGCTCTATTTTTCACAATGGTTTCAAAAGGTGACTTTTATAGAAGTGTCAATATAAGGGAATGGATTAACCCTTTTAATACTGAATGTTTAAGTGGACTATTCCAAACACTTCAAACAGGTCAAGTTTATACCATGATTATTCAGGGTGTTTTTTCAAAGAAAAGAGTAACATGACAAACAAACAGTGCAGATCCTGATGAGAGGGCTCCTCTAGGAGCCCTCTCATCTGGGTCTACACTGTTTGTAATGGACATTAGTGACTCATTTATCACACTGAAATGGTTCATTCTTTCAACTCTTAGTAACCTTGGCCTCTACTTCAATTTGAAAAGTTTTGTTTCCTATTTCGATCAGGATGAGAAGCCTTGTTACTCAACATCTTGTCTGGATGAGAAGTTTGCAAAGTTTATCCAAATCAGATCTATAGCATCCTTTTCCTGTTCAGTATGTATGAAATAATGACAATATAAAATATTCATTAGCTCATTTTTTATAGGGAATATTTTCAAGGGAATGTTTCAGTTGCACAAAAACTGTAGAATCAGATCTATACCATGTCAAAAGCAAGCAGAGCAGACCCTGATCAGACAGACACAATCTGTAGAATCAGATCTATATCATGTCAAAAGCAAATGGAACAGACACTGATCAAGGTGGCTCCAATAGGAGCCGTCTGATATGGGTCTACTCTGTTTGCAAATGCCTGAAAAGGCATTTTTACATGAGGGAAAGGATTAAATCTGCATGCTACTGAGTGGTGTATTTGTGATAACAATTGTTACATAGTGTTTGACATTCTGGTATTTTGTAAAAGAAAAGGAAGCAAAATCTGCAGTGAGGAACAGTACACAATTTGATGATGACAATACATTAACCCGTACTGTACGGGACACAAGTCACTAACGTCCTTTGCAAACAGTGTAGACCCAGATGGGAGGGCTACTAGAGGAACTCTCTCATCAGGGTCTGCACTGTTTGTCATGTTACACTTTTCTTTAGAAGAATCCCTAAATATTCATCATAAGCTTGACCAGCTTGAATTTCGGAATAGTCCATTTGAAAAGACAGCGTTGTAAGGGTTAACCAAGATTTTATCTTTTTCCTTTACACACAGAGTAGACCAAGATCACCAAGGTCTGTTCTGTTCTCTTACAGAATAAAACAGATCTGATTCTACAGTTTCTGTCATGGCCAAAAAATCCTGTATTCATAAACCCATTTAAGAATTCAGCTTATAAGTATTCATGATGATTTTATTTCTTACATAACTATTCATAAGGGAAAGGGTTAAACCACTTCAGATATATTTGTTCATGCATAATTATGGTATATTGAAACAATCATACAATGTAATTAAGGACATGTGAACCGGTCATGTGAAACACAGCAGTCATGGGAAACATACATGTATTATGAATGTTAATTGGATGATTTTTTTGTCATGACATTTAAACAAAGAAAAGCCAAGGCAAATAAGATCTGCAGTAGAATTTCATAAATGCATTTTCAGGCATCTGCAAACAGAGTAGACACAGATCAGACAGCTCCTATAGGAGCAGTCTGATCTGGGTTGGCTCTGTTTGCTATTGACATGAAATAGATCAGTTTCTAGGTTTTTTTGTCCAAGCAAACAAATTCCTTGAAAAGTTTACATTATCTGATTCTTGTTTCCTCTATGGCCAAAAAGTCCTGTTTTCATGTCATTAAAAAACAAAAATTCATGATGTCATAATTTCATTCGAGATTATCCATGAAGTAAAGCACATTTGGTTTATTTATCCAACTGTTGTATACTGTAACACTTGCATTAGCTTTTAAAACACTTTCCTTTTGAATATTCACACAACAAAATTAATAATATTTTGATCATTTATTTTTATGAGTTCATCAGCTAACAGAGCAGACCTTGATCAGATGGCTCCTACAGGAGCCATCTGATCTGGGTCTACTCTGTTTGCAAAGGTTATATGAAGGAAAGGGTTAACATAAACCAGACATGTCACCATTAGCAGATACCTAACCTCTGAGTGGCAAGTAGATACCTTATATATACCTGAATATGTGACACACATGCATTGACAGGACCTGGTGCAAACAGTGTAAACACAGATCAGAAGGCTTCTAGAGGAGCCGATGATCAGGGTCTGAACTGTTTGTCATTCAAAATCCCCTAGCAAGTTTAACCCATTACCTCATAGGCTATTTTTAGATCCAACCACTTTGAATAAATCTACCGAAAAGGATTATTAACTGGAGAAAAGGAAAATTTAGAATGTTGTAGTTTGAAACCATTGTGATAAATAGAGCATTTGCTCCTATAGGAGCAAATGCTCTATTTATCACAATGGTTTCAACAGGTGACTTTTGCAGAGGCGTCAAAAGGCGTCAATATGCTGGAATGGGTTAAGTTATTCATACTGAGTGTACTCTATAGTAGAACACTGATGGACTATTCCGCTCTGCACTTTGCACTTCACCATATAGAAAGAGTTAAACTTAACCCTTTACTCCATGAATATTGATGTGAGAAAAAATGACACTAAGAATATTAATTTGATTAATTTTTATGATAGGACATGGACGACACAGGATTTTCGGCTCTGGCAGAAACTGTAGAATCATGTCTACACTATTATATCATAAGCAAACAGAGCAGACCCTCAGCAGACAGCTCCTACAGGAGCCATCTGATCTGGGTCTTCTCTATTTGCAAAGGCGTAGAAAGGCGTATTTATGGAATGAAGAGTTAATGTAACCCAAAATCAAAGATAACAAGATGTGTTTGTGAAACACTATGCCCCCCATTATTGCCAATATAAATTTGACCCGTTATTTGACCTTGATATATGACCTTGACCTATAATAGTAATGTATGTGCAATGGCAACAAAATTATAGCCAACGTTTAAGTTTTCCACAGACCAATTATGGTAAACAAGAGGGCCAGAATGGCCCTGACATCGCTCACCAGGCAATCAGAGGAGAAGATGTTCAAAGTTTTCATTATGTGTTTCTAGAGAAAACTAGCCTACCCTGGGGCTGGGCCAATTTTGATCCAAGGGGCATAATTTATACAACATTTGTAGAGGACCTGAACATGGTGCTATGTGCCAAATATGAAACCTGAGAAACTTCCAGTTTCTGAGGAAAATATTTTCAAATTTGACACTATATATTTCTATTACGAACTGGCTACCCCTGGGGCGGGCCAATTTTGACCCCGGGGGCATAATTTATATAACTCTTGTAGAGGACCTGAACATGATGTTATGTGTTAAATATGAAAGCTTAGGACCTTCCAGTTTCTGAGGAAAATATTTTCAAAGTTGTCACTATATGTTTCTAATGAGACATGGCTACCCCTGGGGCGGGGCCAATTTTGACCCCTATGGCATAATTTATATAACTTTTGTAGAGGACCTGAATATAATCCTATGTTCCAAATATGAAAGCTAAGAACCCTGTAGATTTAGAGGAGAAGATTTTCAAAGTTTTCACTATATGTTTCTATTGAAAACTGGCCACCCCTGGGGCGGGGTCAATTTTGACCCCAGGGACATAATGTATATAACTTTTGTAGAGGACATGAACATGATGCTATGTGCCAAATATGAAAGCTGAGAACCTTCCAGTTTCAGAGGAGAAGATTTTCAAAGTTTCACTATATGTTTCTATTGAAAACTGACCACCCCTGGGGCGGGGCCAATTTTGACCCCAGGGGCATAATTTATATAAATTTGTAGAGGACCTGAACATGATGTTATGTGCCAAATATAAAAGCTGAGAACCCTGTAGATTCAGAAGAAAAGATTTTCAAAGTTGTCACTATATGTTTTTGTTCGAAACTTGCTACCCCTGGGGCGGGGCCAAATTTGACCCCAGGGGCATAATTTATATAACTTTTGTAGAGGACCTGAACATGATCCTATGTGCCAAATATGAAAGCTGAGAACCCTGTAGATTCAGAGGAGAAGATTTTCAAAGTTGTCACTATATGTTTCTATTGAAAACTGCCCACCCCTGGGGCGGGGCCAATTTTGACCCCGGGGCCATAATTTATATAACTTTTGTAGAGGACCTGAACATGATGTTATGTGCCAAATTTAAAAGCTGAGAGCCTTCCAGTTTCTGAGAAGAAGATTTTCAAAGATTTCACTATTTGTTTCTATTGAAAACTGACCACCCCTGGGGCGGGGCCAATTTTGACCCCAGGGCCATAATTTATATAACTTTTGTAGAGGACCTGAACATGATGCTATGTGCCAAATATGAAAGCTGAGAACTTTGTAGATTCAGAGGAGAAGATTTTCAAAGTTTTACTATATATTTCAATAGAAAACAAGGCACCCCTGGGGCGGGGCCAATTTTGACCCCAGGGGCAAAATTTATATAACTTTTGTAGAGGACCTAAAGATGATGCTATGTACCAAAGATGAAAGCTGAGAACCCTGTAGATTCAGAGGAGAAGATTTTTAAAGGTTCAAATTGTTGACGCCCGACGACGGACGACGGACGACGCACGACGACGGACATCAAGTGATCACAAAAGCTCACCCTGAGCACAAAAGTGCTCTGGTGAGCTAAAAACAATAACAACCCCCCCCCCCACACCCCCCGGCCCATTGATGGGGGGGGGGGGGGTGGGGGTGGGGGGCATAAAAAATACCAAGATATAATTAATAGCCACAAACATGTGTGTAAAGTTTGGTGTGGATTAGACAAATACTTTCCACGAAGAAGTCGGGACAAATTCTTCTAGATGTGGGTACAGACGTACATATGGATGGACGGATGGATGTACGTATGTACGGACAAGGGCAACCCTATATGCCACCTGGTGACTATGAGGGGGCATAAAAAGTAGTTCCCAGTGACAGATTCCTCTGAAAATCAAACTCATCCAAGCCTTTATTCATGGCAATTCTTAAAGTAAAATTGAGAAAAACTGGTCAAGAAATGAAAGTGCTAGATGAGCAACAATGTATTAGGATACACAGACGGACGGATGGACTGATGGACAAACAGATGGGTCAAAAACTTTATACCCTTTGCAACATCACCGCATGGGGTGTACTTATACATGCAGATCTGATTCTACAATTTCTGCCATAATCGAAAACTTCCTTGTTGATAAAGCCATTATTAAAATTCAGCTCATAAATTTTCATACAGTCTTTTTTTCTAATACGAATATATTCATTATGTATACGCAGTTGTGAAAGAACATGCACTTTTGTCACTCAGTCTGATCTGCCTTGCTGGAATTAAACAAGCAACTCAAGCTAACATCAGAGCTGAAATAAATACTTAGAAACTCAGAATATATCAGAATAAACGATTATTTCACAGAAACGCCTCGAAACAAATATTAAATTGATTCAAATAACAGACTGGGTAAATCAGCTTTGAAATATGGATCTTCCTGGGTTAAGGTGAATTTGCAAAACAAACACAGCTGACATCACTACCAGGAAGAACGAGACTAGTGAACCGAAATCAACTGGTACAAGTAATTCATATCACATAATAAACCTGCATTGCATATCATGTGTGCAGTTTTGTCCAATTACGGATATGATTCATGCAAATATAAACTAAAGGTAACTTGATCTGCTTGTTGCTAACAACAAATGCACAAATACAGTGGTACGGTATGTTAGGCCACTGGTTTTCAAAGTTTTGTTTCCCAGAAAACTTTCAGTGCTCACATTGACAGTCAGAGCTACAGACATGAGACCAAACCCTATCTTGCTACTACTCATTAGAATCATCTCAAGCAATGCTAATGAGTAGGAAAACCCTGGGTAAGGATTCCAACAACCCTCAAATCAGACATGAATGGAGAGGACGACATCGATCGAGACTGGGCAGTCAGGCCCCACCCTCATCAGAGGATTAATTGATGGCCTGATCAACAAATAAACAGGATAGTGAGTGAGTGAGGAGCAAGGTACCATAAGTACCCTTAACCCTTTCCCTCATATAAACGTGTTTTCACACATTTGCAAACAGAGTAGACCCAGATCAGATGGCTCGTCTGATCAGGGTCTGCTCTGTTTGCTCATAGAATTTGATAGATCTGTTTCTTTACTTTCTAAAATGGCTACAATGTTCCACCTTTGATATTTCATTATAACTATTTTGTCCATGAATATTCAGTAGGTATTGAAATTTTGAATAAACATAGAACAGGGAAAGGGTTAAGTATTTGAACTGTGAACCCTTACCATGGCTATGTAAAGCTGATTAACTCTTTACTCCATAAATACACATTTCTACGCCTTTGCAAACAGAGTAGACCCAGACCTATAGGAGCCATCTGATCATGGTCTGCTCTGTTTGCTTATGAAATGATATAGTTATGAATCTACAGTTTCTGCCATGGCAAAAAGCCTTATGTTTATGAGCCATTATAAAAAAAAATGATGTTATCATTTCTTCCATGAGTCCTTCGGACGAGACTATAAACCGAGGTCCGATGTATCAGTGCTTTCCACTGGGCATCTAAAAGAACCACAGAAACTCAGTCGATAATAAGAATAGGGCATCGATCGTGCCCTGGTTTCTCTGTATCCTCTCCCTTCTCTCTGGGGCGTCCAATTAGCCCATAGTGAGCAGAAACAGACGTTAATCAACACAAACAAACAAACAAATTTCTTCCATGAATATTCATGGAGTAAAGGGTTAAGTTAATTTGGCACCATATTTATTCCATGAATATTTATGCAAAAGTTAATGCCATCATGAATATTTATTAAATATTTTTTCGTAATGGTCCATGAACACGGAAATATTTGGCCATGACAGAAATTGCAGAATCATACCTACTGTCTACATGTATATTATCTTATAAGCAAACAGAGCAAACCCGGATCAGATGGATTCTACAGCAGCCATCTGATCTGGGTCTACTCTGTTTGCAAAGGCACAGAAAGGCGTATTTATGGAGTAAATGGTTAAATGGAACTAACAAATGATTCAGACCAGATCAAATTGCTCCTACAGGAACAGCAGTTTGATTTGGGTGTGTACTATTTACCTAAGTGTGTCTGTACAGTCACTGTGATGTAATAGTAACTCTAAGTCATAGTTAGGGTAATTAAATAATTATATACATGTATATACAGGTAGGTAAGGTTAGGATCAATATGTATATCTTATCTATAACCCTAGAAAGTGACTATTTGCATAATACTATACAATGTACATGTATATTGTACATTTAACCCTTTGCTTCTTATAAACGTGCTTTCACGCATCTGCAAACAGAGTAAGAGGAGCCGTCTGATCAGGGTCTGCTCTGTTTGCTAATGGAATTTGATAGTTCTATTTCTTTACTTTCTAAAATGGCTACAATGTTCCGCCTTCCATGTTTCATTAGAACTATTTTGTCCATGAATATTCAGAAGTTATTGAAAATTGGAATAAACATCGAAAAGGGGAAGGGTTTATTCATGAGAGCCTTTGTAGTTTAAACTCAGACGTACAAGCCATTGAGGAACTTATCCTCTAATCAGGATCTAACCAGTCTGATACTCTGACTGTATATTTTGAAGAGAAATAGAATAATATTAACCCATTACCCCATAGGCTATTTTTAGATACCTCTTTGTATAAATCTACCGAAAAGGAGCATTTACTAGAGAAAAGGAAAATTTTAGAATTTTGTTGTTTGAAACCATTGTGATAAATAGAGCATTTGCTCCTATAGGAGCAAATGCTCTATTTATCACAATGGTTTCACAAAGTGACTTTTACAGAGTCGTCAAAAGTTGTCAATATGAGGGAATGGGTTAACTAAAACAAGAGGGTCTGAAAGGCCCTGACATCGCTCACCAGACAATCAGTGGAGAAGATTTTCACTATGTGTTTCTATAGACAAGAGGGCCAGAATGGCCCTGACATCGCTCACCAGACAATAAGAGGAGAAGATTTTCAAAGTTTTCACTATATGTTTCTATTGAAAACTTAACACCCCAGAGGCGGTGCCAATTTTGACCCCAGGGATACAATTTATATAACTTTTGTAGAGGACCTGAACATGATGCTTAAAGAATGTAGTGAAAGAATGGATAGAGCATTAGACCACTGGAACTTGTATTCTTTGGATGCTAGAGGCGGATTCTCCCACCACTAATGACCTATGCAAACAGTTTGGATCCAGATCAGGCCCCACATAATGTGGGGCCTGATCTGATATCCAAATTGTTTGTAAATGAGACTGAACTTCTGTGTGTAGTGGGATTCTCCCGCCACTAATGACCTATGCAAACAGTTTGGATCCAGATCAGGGCCAACATAATGTGGTGCCTGATCTGATATCCAAACTGATTGTCAATGAGACGGAACTTCTGAAAAACTTAGAAAGAAAGTGTGTAGTGGGATTCTCCCACCACTAATGACCTATGCAAACAGTTTGGATCCAGATCAGGGCCAACATAATGTGGTGCCTGATCTGATATCCGAACTGTTTGTCAATGAGACTGAACTTCTGAAAAACTCAGAAAGAAAGTGTGTAGTTAGGATAACTTGTGAATATGCTGCAGACAACAATTTAGCAGATCACAAAATTACCCAGCATGCAAAGAGTTAAGCTGAAATTCACAACAGATATACTCTATATTGATAGCTGGTAGCTTAATGCAGGGCATAGGTATGAAAAAAAGCTTTAAGAGTATTCTGCATTTTGAGAATTATCCACAGTTTTCTCAATCTTAAATGAGTGTGTGTTATTTGTCTAAACACAATTTCTACTCTACCGATCAGGCTAAGGGTGATTATATAAGAAATCCAACTGACTGGTCTCAGCTAAGAGTGATATTAAGGAGAAACCTTTAGAATGTAATTTCTGGTGTAAAGAAGTATATACACACAGGGCAGGGCCAATTTTAACCCCAGAACTATGATACTTATAAAACTCATAAAGTTATGCTAAGTAAATCTATACACCAAATATCTAAGCTCTGGGACATGTAGTTTCTGACAAGAATATTTTTAAAGTTTTTCCTATGCATAACTGGTGATCCCATAGGCTGTTTACACAGTCAGCTATTAAAAACTGGAAATCCCTGGGGTGGGACCAATTTTGACCCTAGGGGCATAATTTATATAACTTTTGTAGAAGTCCTGAAGTTGAAGCTATGTGCCAAATATGAAAGCTGAGGACCTTCTAGTTTTAGAGGAGATGATGTTCAAAGTTTTCACAATATGTTTCTATTGAAAACTGAAAACCCCTGGGGCAGGGCCAATTTTGACCCCAGGGGTATAATTTATATAACTTTTGTAGAGGACCTACATATGATGCTATGTGCCAAAGATGAAAGCTGAGACCCCTGTAGATTCAGAGGAGAAGAACTTTAAAGGTTCAAATTGTTGACGACGAACGACGCACGACGCACGCCGACGCACGACGGACATCAGGCGATCAGAAAAGCTCACCCTGAGCACTTTGTGCTCTGGTGAGCTAAAAACTAGCCGGCCCTGGGGTGAACCAATTTTGACACAAGGGGCATAATTTATGTAACTTTTGTAGAGGACCTCAAGTGAAGAAAATTTAAGAAAATGTAAATGAAAACATATAACAATGTAAATCTAAATAAGGGCATGCACAAAAGTATGTATACCCTCTCCCTGGGCAAATTGGTTAAATTTCAGAAAGAATATATTAATCTATATCGTTAATGACTCAAAGTCTCATCAGGTTCAATTAGTTTACTCTCTAACTGCATTTTTCAAAATTTGAAGCAGAGGTCATTTTAGATTAACAAGTATTGAGCAAAAATATTTTCTCGTATTTATAATAATGACAGCGTGGGTTAATGACGTCACAAATATGTGATTTTAATAGCGTGTGCATTCATCCACCTGAATCGGGGTCAGATGTCATTTATGCATTTCATTTTTTAAGTGCAATACTTTATATATATTATAGCTTTATATTAACTATTTGGATGCTAGTGGCAAATCAAATCTATGATAACAGATTGGATCCAGATTAGACGCCATTTTACTCGGAGTTTTATCAGGATCCAAATGCCTGTCCATAAAGAATAAATCTACAAATTGAAGCAGACAACATTTATTAATTATCCAGACGCAACATTACTGAATTTCTGAACATTGATTTCTTGTGTATATAGATCTGTGTTTTACCGTTTTGTATTTTGTATGAAATGCTTGTTTTGAGGGCCTCAAGGTAGATTAGTCATTATGACTAATTGAGCTACCCTCGTTAAATAAAGTATTTCAATGTTCAAAATTTCAGATATATAATTTCATTATACCTTCATGAGTTATTCAGGGTTGCCACAAACCAGACGAAACAAAATTCCCTGACAATTCCCTGACATTTCCCTGACATAATTTCAAATTTCCCTGACACATTTCATCGCGAAATTTGGTCTTTCTGTCATAATTTCTGTAATACATTATGGATCTTTTAAAATATATAACATTCATTCTCATGTTTTCAAAATTCCCTGACAATTCCCTGACATTTGCCTATATTTTCAAAATTCCCTGACAGTTCTCAAAATTCCCTGACAATTCCCTGACCTTGAAAAAATTTAAATTTCCCTGACTTTTCCCTGACACGTGGCAACCCTGTTATTATTATTCATATCTTAATTTATTTTCAACCCTTCCCCTGTTCTATGTTTATTCAAAATTTAAATACCTACTGAATATTCATGGACAAAATAGTTATAATGAAATATGAAAGGTGGGATAGTGTAGCCATTTTAGAAAGTAAAGAAACGTCTTTCAAATTCTATTGACAAACAGAGCGGACCCTGATCAGACAGCTGCTATAGGAGCCATCTGATCTGGGTCTGCTGTGTTTGCAAATGTGTGAAAAGATGTTAACATGAGAGAAAGGGTTAGTAAACATATTATAAGTATATTGTACACAAAATGAAAATAATGTAATGTAATGTATTTCTCAAACCCAATATGGACACGTGAGTTTTATCAGGGCAAACTATGCAGAATGATATCTACATGTATGACAGACCATCAGCAAACAAGACAGACCCTGATCAGACGGACATAAAAAAGCTCAAAACAACATTTAACAAGAGGGCCAGAATGGCCCTGAAGCGCTCACCAGACAATCAGAGGAGAAGATTTTCAAAGTTTTCACTATATGTTTCTATAGAAAACTAGCCAGCCCTGGGGCGGGCCAATTTTGACCCCAGGGGAATAATTTAGAAAAACTTGTAGGGGACCTGAACATGATGCTATGAGACAAATATGAAAGCTGAGATTAACCTTCCAGTTTCAGAGAAGAAGATTTTCAAAGTTTTCTCGATATGTTTCTAATGAAAACTGCCTACTACCCCTGTGGCAGGGCCAATTTATATAACTTTTGTAGAGGACCTGAAAATGATGCTCTGTGCCAAATATGAAAGCTGAGAGCCTTCCAGTTTCAGAGAAGAAGATTTTCAAAGATTTCACTATTTGTTTCTATTGAAAACTGTCCACCCCTGGGGCGGGGCCAATTTTGACCCCGAGACCATAATTTATATAACTTTGTAGACGACCTGAACATGATGCTATGTGCCAAATATGAAAGCTGAGAGCCTTCCAGTTTCAGAGAAGAAGAGTTTCAAAGATTTCACTATTTGTTTCTATTGAAAGCTGCCCACCCCTGGGGCGGGGCCAATTTTGACCCCAGGGCTATACTTTAAATAACTTTTGTAGAGGACCTGAACATGATGCTATGTGCCAAATATGAAAACTGAGAACCTTCCGGTTTCATTGGAAAAGATTTTCAAAGATTTCACTATTTGTTTCTATTGAAAACTGCCCACCCCTGGGACGGGGCTAATTTTGACCCAGGGGCCATAATTTACATAACTTTTGTAGAGGACCTGAACATGATGCTATGTGCCAAATATGAAAGCTGAGAGCCGTCCAGTTTCTGAGAACAAGATTTTCAAAGATTTCACTCTTTGTTTCTATTGAAAACTGCCCACCCCTGGGGCGGGGCCAGTTTTGACCATGGGGCCATAATTTATATAACTTTTGTAGAGGACCTGAACATGATGCTATGTGCCAAATATGAAAGCTGAGAGCCTTCCAGTTTCAGAGGATGAGATTTTCAAAGATTTCACTATTTGTTTCTATTGAAAAGTGCCCACCCCTGGGGCGGGGCCAATTTTGACCCCGGGGCCATAATTTATATAACTTTGTAGAGGACCTGAACATGATGCTATGTGCCAAATATGAAAGCTGAGAGCCTTCCAGTTTCAGAGAAGAAGATTTTCAAAGATTTCACTATTTGTTTCTATTGAAAACTGCCCACCCCTGGCGGGGTCAATTTTAACCCCGGGGCCATAATTTATAAAACTTTGGTAGAGGACCTGAACATGATGCTATGTGCCAAATATGAAAGCTGAGAGCCTTCCAGTTTCAGAGGAGAAGATTTTCAAAGTTTGCACTATATGATTCTATTGAAAACTGCCCACCCCTGGGGCGGGGCCAATTTTGACCCCAGGGCCATAATTTATATAACTTTTGTAGAGGACCTGAACATGATGCTATGTGCCAAATATGAAAGCTGAGAGCCTTCCAGTTTCAGAGAAGAAGATTTTCAAAGATTTCACTATTTGTTTCTTTTGAAAACTGTCCACCCCTGGGGCGGGGCCAATTTTGACCCCGAGACCATAATTTATATAACTTTTGTAGACGACCTGAACATGATGCTATGTGCCAAATATGAAAGCTGAGAGCCTTCCAGTTTCAGAGAAGAAGAGTTTCAAAGATTTCACTATTTGTTTCTATTGAAAACTGCCCACCGCTGGGGCGGGGCCAATTTTAACCCCGGGGCCATAATTTATATCACTTTTGTAGAGGACCTGAACATGATGCTATGTGCCAAATATGAAAGCTGAGAACCTTCCAGTTTCAGAGGAGAAGATTTTCAAAGTTTGCACTATATGATTCTATTGAAAACTGAAAACCCCTGGGGCGGGGCCAATTTTGACCCCAGGGCCATAATTTATATAACTTTTGTAGAGGACCTGAACATGATGCTATGTGCCTATTATGAACGCTGAGAAGCTTCTGGTTTCAGAGGAGAAGATTTTCAAAGTTTTACTATATGTTTCTATTGAAAATAAGGCACCCCTGGGGCGGGGTCAATTTTGACCCCAGGGGCATAATTTATATAACTTTTGTAGAGGACCTGAATATGATTCTATGTGCCAAAGATGAAAGTTGAGATCCCTGTAGATTCAGAGGAGAAGATATTTAAAGGTTCAAATTGTTGACGACGAATGACGGACGATGCACGCCGACGGACGACGGACAACGGGCGATCACAAAAGCTCACCCTGAGCACTTCGTGCTCTGGTGAGCTAAAAAGTTACACAAATTGTAACTGAGTTCATTACGTAACAGAATGTCCCCCAAATGAAACAGACAACAGGTATTGATGAGCAAAATATCTAAATGTTCACCAATTGCAGGCCGTCACCATGTTACCATGGCAACCAACACTTTTGAAACACCTGCTGTTAATTTTGGAGTACCTATACAACCCTACTTACCGTACCAATTTTCAGCAAAATCTAATAATATCTAAATTTCAACCAATCAGAGGCCACCACTCAATTATCATGGTAATATACTCTTTCAAAACACCTACACTTGAGTTCGGGGTACCCAAGTATCCTATCATACCAATTTACAGTAAACTGAACAAAATTAAAATTTCGACCAATGAGAGTCCACCATTCAGTTACCATAACAACATTTTAATAACCAAAATCAATAGGATCTGACAATTACTTACTAAGAAATGTGTGGGACACGGCGGAAGAAGAAAGAAGAATAAGAAACGGAGTAAACACAATATGTCCCCCCACTTTGTTTGGGGTACATAATAAGAACAAAATAGCTGTAGCAGATGCAGCAGTTTGCAACAAAACTACTGTAAAAATATTTAGTGGAGGAGAATCCTTTAGGACCTTTCTGCATTACTTTCAGTCTGCATAAAGTTTATTATAAAGACAAACACTGATAGGTATAGGTACTAACTGAAAATCCAGTTTAGAGAAGGTTTACTGTATTTAGCATACATGGACAAAAAACCTTTTAACCCTTCTCTTGCTGAATCTTAAAATACATTTCTCCTTTACCCATGTCCTGTTGTATAATTACATATATCTTCACTGTGTACAAGTATTTCGCTGTGCAATCACTGCTGTGGGGTGCACTAATTGCACAATCAACTGGTAAATAGTGCAGACCCTGATGAGACAGCTCCTGCAGGAGCTGTCTCATCTGGGTCTTCACTTATTGACGTGAATAGCAAGCAAAGGGTTAAAACAGTGTTGATCCATATCAGAAGGACACAGAGGAAACTGGAAGTACATGTATCAGCAAAAGTTAAATCTTTACTAATTTTGGATAAATTTATTATAACCATTCACAGGGCAAACAGTTTATTTCAAGATGCACAGTAACTCATGATCATGGTCTTATAAGAATCACTATTGTTTGGCACATGACAGTGTTTTTGAAAAGAGCAGGAAGAAACATGCGCTTCAATGACTGAATCAGACAATGAGAACTGATAAAATTTTATTGTTTTAAATGTGTAAAGAATTGCATGTCTTTGCGTTAAAATCTCTGGTCGCTTCCACACACTTCAAATAAACAAGAGGACCATGATGGCCCTGTATTGCTCATCTGGTTAATAGGCAGAGTGTTCTATTACATACATTTACCAAAATGGTTCAGGCAATTGCATTTCTCTTTGATAGAGGACCATTAAAGGATCATTCTTATAAAGTTTTAACAAATACCATTGAGCAGTCTGAGAAGGGAATGGTTTATTAAAATCTATTTTTAGCTTCAGTGACATACTTATACAGCCTATCTAGGGCATTTATAAATTCTGAAAGTAGGAGATCCTTTCAAAGCAAAAGTAGCAATGTTAAAACTAGAAAACTGAAGACTGTTTTTATTTTCAGTCTGTTCATGAAGCATTGATCAAGGACTATCTAAGCAGTAAGCACCATTCCTGTAAAGTATGGTCAAATCCCATTTAGTGGTTTTGGAGGAAATATCTATTATTAGCAACTGTTTCTACTTATGCAGCATATCAGAAACAATCATGTAACCTTGATACAGAATTCAGGCCTGGAAAAGTCCACTCGACCGCTCGCCATGACGAGTAACTTTCTTGCAGGACAAGTAGAATTTCAGAAATTTTAACAATGAGTTTAAGTAAATAAGACAAAAGTAGCTGGCAGGAAGAGTAAAAGTTTTAGGATTTTTCAAGCCCTGAGAATCTACTGGTGACCATTTCATTATTTAACAGTTTAGGAGAATGTCTTTCAAAGATATTGTTTGTTAAAAATCTATTTCAGCTCCTGTGACCTTCTCATGCTATGGACAGCATTATTTATACACTTTTAATAGAACGTCATCTGAAGATCATTCCTGTAACACTTGGTGAAAATACATTTAGTGGTTTAAACAAGAGTGATCGGAAGAACACATGTGTCACCTGCTAGCATGAATGAAACCATTGTGATAAATAGAACATTTATAATGCTCTTTTTATCACAATGGTTTCCAAACTACACAATTCTAGAATTTTCCTTTTCTGTAATAAATGCTCCATTTCAGTAGATTTATTCAAAGAGATTGGATCTAACAAGCAAAATGTGCCGAAACCACATTAAAGCCGGATTTGTTGTGTTAACAATTTAACTTATGATTTTTTATTGATATAGGTTTTTATGTCACTTCAACCCAGTTTCAGTTAATTCACGACTAATTATAGCTGGAGGAAGACCCAAGGTGCAATTTGAAACCTAAAACATTATACCTGAATGCAATTTCAGGTTATAATTGGCACCTGAGTAAAACAACTGACCATCCTCAAGTCAGCTGGAAGGCTTACGCATGAATTAACTCCATGAATTTTTAATGATACATTATGTTAAGTATGCATTTACAGTTCTTAACTTATAATTATAAGCAATAAGTTAAAGTCCATTAAAGGCGACCAAGTTTTCAAAAAAGTAACCTTGACCTTGACCTGATTTCATGTATTCTTGTATCAACTGAAAGGCCTTCACCCAATCTATCTGCATGCCCAAAATGAATTGCCTAGCTTATGTAGATCGTAAGTTATAACAAAGAATTTAATTTTATTAAAAACGGCAAAGTTTTCAAAACAGTGACCTTGACCCGATTTCATGTATTCTTGTATTAACTCAAAGACCTTCACCCAACCTATCTGGATACTGAATATAAATTGTCAAGCATATGACTAGTTCAGAAGTAATAACAAAATTTTAATGACAGCCAAGTTTTCAAAATAGTGACCTTGGACCTTGACCTGATTTCAGGTATCTTTATGTCATCTGTAAGGTCCTTACCAAAGCTATCTGAATACCAAAGGTGAATTGCCTAGCATTTGTCGATCAGAAGTTATAGCAAAATATTAAAGTTTGTTAAAAACAGCAAAGTTTTTTCAAAATAGTGACCTTGACACAATTTCATGTATCCTTGTATCAGCTGAAAGGCCTTCACTAAAGCTACATACCATATAATTATGAAATGTCTAACATGTGGTTCAGAAGTTAAGACAAAATGTTGAAGATTTTCAATGACGGCCAACTTGTCAAAAAGTGACCTTGATCTTGACATAATTTCATATATCTTTATATCAACTGAAAGCCTTTACCAAAGCCATCTGTATACCAAAGACGAATTGCCTAGCATTTGTAGTTCAGAAGTTATAGCAATGTTAAAGTTTGTTAAAAACAGCAAAGTTTTCAAAATAGTGACCTTGACCTTGACTTGATTTCAAGTACCGTATCCTTGTATCAAGTGAAAGGCCTTCACCCAAGCTATCTGCATACCAAATATGAATTGTCTAGCTTAAGTAATTCAGAAAATATAAACATTGTTAAAGTTTTGTTAACGATGGCATCCCTGGCCCTTTGTGACAGGTGAGCTGATAACAGCAAAAAAATGTGAGATTCAAGATAATATTTTATAACCAAAGCGCTGTTAAATACCCCATAGATTACCGAGTTTACCTGTCAATCTGGAATTTCCTTGTCTGCATCGATTTATGCATAACAAAATACTGATCATATGATTAATATCAATAGGGTTCATGTGAAGAGCACCAGAGCTACAGATAAGGGTGTATACCCAAATACAAAAATTTTCATTTCTCCATCAAACCCAATACTGTGACCACTCTTTAGAATCGTCTCGAAGAGACAATTCTAAAGAGTGGTCACAGTATAGGGTTTGGTGGAGAAATAAAGGAGTTATTCTTGAAAATGTTCCAATTCACGCATCTTAGCTGGAGCTCTGGACTTGAAAACATTACAAAAGGATTGTTTCATGACGGTTCAACAGTAGAAACCATCCATAATAAATGCACTTAGATAGAGGGTTTAGTACATACCCTGATAAAATGGTTTCTCGTGGAACCCTCTGATCTGGGTCTATGTTGTTTGTAAATGCCACTTAATTTGTTTCTTGCATTCAGACAGGTAAATAAAGTATTGCAGACAGACAAATGATGCCAGAACGTCAATAAATCGATTGATGCTCCTTGCAGCTAAGGCCACAAATCTTTCTGTCAAACATGTGAATGTCTCAGATGGTAATCACGACATGCAGAGAAATTGCACTGGTAATCCTACAAGAAACTAAAATGAGCCCTTTCCATTTTCTATGTTTATTCTAAATTTCAATACCTACCAAATATTCATGGACAAACTAGAACTATCACTGAGGTGATTAATACCTCCACAAATGTAACTGTCACAAGAAAAAGCTTTGTACAACTCGATGGGGTAGATCTATAACGCTGTAAGAAAATAGATAAATTGTAAAACTATTATTGGATGCGCATCTCCTCTTCATGATAAAGTATCATGTCAACTTTTGTATGATTCCAGTCAGCAGTCGCTGAGAAACCGTGTGGAACAAAAGTCATTAGACAGACCAACACAAACTGTTTAAACTATAACAATTAATGTAATTAATATTCATGATGTAATTATTTCTTACACGAATATTCATAGAGTAAAGGCTTAACCCTTCGCTTGCTGAATTTTAAAATACGGTACATTTCTCCTTCTTTACCCATGCCCTGTTGTATAATTACATATATCTTCACTGTGTACAAGTATTTCGCTGTGCAATCACTGCTGTGGAGTGCACTGGTTGCACAATCAACTTGTAAATAGTGCAGACCCTGATGAGACAGCTCCTGCAGGAGCTGTCTCATCTGGGTCTTCACTATTTACAGGTAGGTATATTGACGCGAATAGCAAGCGACGGGTTAAAGCCTGATTTTCTAATCAAGTGCACTTGCCCAAATATCCCTTTATTTCATAAAGACTCCCTTCAACGCCTTTGCAAACAAAGTACATGTAAACCAAGATCTGTCTGATCAGTCTGTCTGGTCAGTCTTCTTATTTTGCTTAACCCTCCCTTCGTATGAACGCATTTGCAAACAGAGTAGACCCAGATCAGATGGCTCCTACAGGGTCTGCTCTGTTTGCTTTTGACATGATATAGATCTGATTCTATAGTTTTTATCAAAGCATTTAGAATTCCCTTGAAAAGTTTACGTCATAAAAATTGAGCTAATAAATATCCATGATGTCATTATTTCTTCAATGAATATTGAACAGGGAAAGTGTTATGGAATAATTCAGATTTGATAGTTTCTGCAATGGTTAATAATTCTGTTGTCTGTATGCTGTAAAGAAAATTCATCTAATTAATATTAATACAGTGACTACAGTAAAACCCCTCTATAACGACCACTAAATTATGTTAATTAGTTGGTATTTTAGGCAGGTGGTTGCTTAACCCTTTCCCTGTTCTGTATGTAGGCAAAATTTCAATACCTATTGAATATTCATTAATAAAATAATTATAAAGAAATATTGAAGGTGGAACACTATACATATTTTAGAAAGCAAAGAAACAGATCTATCAAATTATTTTAGCAAACAGAGCAGACCCTGATCAGACGGCTCTTCTAGGAGCCGTCTGATCTGGGTCTGCTCTGTTTGCAAATGCGTGAAAACACAAAAGCAAGCTAAAGCAAGGTGAAAGAGAAACAGAAAGCTCCTATAGTAGCATTCTGTTTTACTTTCACCTTGCTTTAAGCATTCACCTGCCTTTAACAAAAATACTTGATGTAATTTAGTGGTTGTTATAGAGAGGTTTTACTGTATTACATACATGAATATTCAACAGATAAAGAGACGGTGAATCAATCACATTTTCATTTGAAGTGATGGCTCTCAGTAACAAGAAGTTTTTGCTGATGTGATCCTCTGAAAACAAATTGTGAAGCAATCAGAGCAGATCAAGATCAGTAGCTCCTTTCAGAACTCTCTGGTCTGGATCTACAGTGTTTGTCTATGCTTTGTAGGGACATTAGACATAAATGAATTAGATCCCCAACCAACAGATGTGCACACAACATAAACTCCATCTAGATTCACTCAACAACGGGTGACAGGAAGATAAGAAATTAGTATTGTAAACAAGGGTCTTCTCTGTTTGTAAAGGTGTATGGAGTACAGGGTTTAAGTAAATCAAGAGCACTATTTGTCTAATCTGCTGACACTGACTTCTGCGGTGGTTGCTTGAGAGAGGTTTGTTTACATATATATACATGTATATGCCTAAACAAAACCGTACAATCAGATCTATATTATACCATAAGCAAACAGAGCAGACTCTGGTCAGATGGCTATAGGAGCCATCTGATCTGAGTCTACTCTGTTTATAAATATGTAGAAAGGAATACTTATGGAGTAAAAGGTTATAGCACTATTTGTATAGCACTAAGCTGCTGACACTTTGACTTCTGTGGTGGCTGGTTGGGAGAGACTTGTACTGTACATCTGGCCTATAACGTAACAGAATTCGAAAATGTCAAATCCATTTCCATATTTTATTAAAACTTGCAGACAAATATTGGTTAATAAATCTGGAAAGGCTCATAGAAATCAATATGTCTAGGCTAATGAAACTGACATTCAAGTTCTGGACCAATATATCATGAGAAAAATATGTATCCTAATTTCCCTAGTTAAGTATTCGGACAGCACAGTCTCCCTTCTGTACTAGTTTTTAAAGCTAAATAAGTCAGTTTAGGCCCATTTTAGCCACTTTAACCCATTACCTCATAGGCTATAATTATCTAGATCCTACCTCCTTGAATACATCTACCAAAAAAGGAGCATTAATTAGACGAATGTATTATTTTTAGCTTTGTGTAGTGTTGAAACCATTGTGATAAATAGACCATTTGCTCCTATGGAGCAAATGCTCTATTTATCACAATAGTTTCAGATAGTGACCTTTCAAAAGGTGTCAATATGAGGGAATGGGTTAAATAGAGTGACGTAGTAGAGCATAAAGAAGACTCTCAACAAAGCGATCCTTCAGGAGAAGTCTGATCTGGGTCTCAGCACGATTTGCTTAAGCTTGTCAGTCAAAATATTAAGAGCATTAACACTTTACTCCATAAACATGCCCTTGTAAATTATGCCTTTGCAAACAGAGTAGACCAAGATCAGATGGCTCCTATAGGAGCCATCTGATAAGGGTCTGCTGTTTGCTTATGAAATAATATAGATATGATTCTACAGTTTCTGCCATGGCCAATAGTTTATTATGTGTCATTGTTATATAAAAACAAGAGGGTCAGAATGGCCCTGACATCGTTCACCAGACAATCAGAGAAGAAGATTTTCATCAAAGTTTTCACTATATGTTTCTATAGAAAACTAGCTGGCCCTGGGGCAGGACAAATTTTGATCCCATGGGCATAATATATATAACATGATGCTATGTACCAAATGTGAAAGTTGAGAACCTTCCAGTTTCAGAGGAGAAGATTTTTGAAGTTTTCACTATATGTTTCTATTGAAAATGGACTACTCCTGGGGCGGGGCCAATTTTGACCCAAGGGGCATAATTTATATAAATTTTGTAGAGGACCTCAACATGATGCTATGTACCAAATATGAAAGTTGAGAACCTTCTAGTTTCAGAGAAGAATTTTTTCAAAGTTTTACTATATGTTTCTATAGAAAACAATGCACCCCTGGGGCGGGGCCAATTTTGACCCCAGGGACATAACTTACATAACTTTTGTAGAAGACCTGAACATGATTCTATGTGCCAAATATGAAAGCTTAGATCCTTCCAGTTTCAGAGGAGAAGATTTTCAAATTTCTATGAAAAACTGACCATCCCTGGGGCTGGGCCAATTTTGACCCTAGGGCCATACTTTATATATATCTTTTGTAGAGGACCTCAACATGATGCTATGTGGCAAATATGAAAGCTGAAAACCCTGTAGATTCAGAGAAGAAGATTTTCAAAGTTTTCACTATACATTTCTATTGAAAACTGGCCACCCCTGGGGTGGGCCCAATTTTGACCCCAGGGACATAATTTATATAACTTTTGTACAAGACCTGCACATGATGCTATGTGCCAAATATGAAAGCTTAGATCCTTCCAGTTTCAGAGGAGAAGATTTTCAAATTTCTATGAAAAACTGACCATCCCTGGGGCTGGGCCAATTTTGACCCTAGGGCCATACTTTATATATCTTTTGTAGAGGACCTCAACATGATGCTATGTGGCAAATATGAAAGCTGAGAACCTTCCAGTTTCAGAGGAGAAGATTTTCAAAATTTTACTATATGATTATATTGAAAACTGGCCACCCCTGGGGCGGGACCAATTTTGACCCCAGGGGCATAATTTATATAACTTTTGTAGAGGACCTATAGATGATGCTATGTGCCAAATATGAAAGCTGAGAACCCTGTAGATTCAGAGGAGAAGATTTTTACAGGTTCAAATTGTTGACGACTGACGACGGACACCGCACGACGGATGACGCACGACGACGGACATCAGGTGATCACAAAATCTCACCCTGAGCACAAAAGTGCTCTGGTGAGCTAAAAATAACCTTATCAATATTCATGATGTCATTACACTGTATTTCTTACATGAATAATCATGGAGTAAAGGGTTAAGGGTGCATTACCAGAAATTTACCATTTACTTCATGAATATTAACGAAATCATTCATGACTACATGAGCATTAACCCTTTCCCTTTTCATGCATCTGCAAACAGAGTAGACCCAGATCAGACGGCTCCTATAGGAGCCGTCTGATCAGGGTCTACTCTGTTTGCAAAAGGAATTTGACAGATCTGTTTCTTTAGTTTCTTAAATGGCTACAATGGTCCACCTTCCATATTTCATTGTAACTACATGTATTTTGTCCATGAATATTCAGAAGCCTGAAGGTATTGAAATTTTGAATAAATACAGAACAAGGAAAGGGTTAACCCTTTCCTTATTGAATATTTATATACGGTTAGACATAATGACACCATTAATATTCAGTAGTCATTTTTTCATAATGTACACAGGATTTTTTAGTAATGATAGAACCTATAGAGCAAGATCTACAAGATGTTCATTAGCAAACAGAGCAGAGCCGGATCAGATGGCTCCTACAAGTCATCTGAAATGGGTCTACTCTGTTTGTGTACACATGTAAAGGCATTTTTACTAAGGAAAATGCTAACTAACAGGGGCTGTCTGATCTGGGTCTTCTCTGTTTGCATACACATGAAAAAAGCATTTTTACTAAGGAAAATGTTAAAAAAAAACCAGGGGCTGTCTGATCTGGGTCTACTCTGTTTGAAAAAGTGTAAAAATGATAAAAGGTTAAATGTACATGTAATCATCATTGGTTTATCCTAATTACCTTAACCCTTTACTTCATGAATATTAATATAAGAAATAATGACATCATGGATTTTTAATTAGATTAATTGTTATGACATCACATAGACACAGGAATATTTGGAGATGGCAGGAACTGAAAAATAATTTCTATATTAGTATATTATATCATAAGCAAACAGAACAGACCCTGATCCAATGATTCCTACAGGAGCCGTCTGTTCTGGGTCTACTCTGTTTGCAAAGGCATAGAAAGGCGTATTCATGGAGTAAAGTGTTAATTAAGTAATCAGACAAACAAACCTAGGCAAATTGTGCAGACCAAGATCAAGTGGCTTCTAAAGGAGCTGTTAGATCAGGGTCTACACTATTTCTATTTACCTCTATGCCCAACTAATCTACAGCTATCAAAATCAATTCCCTCATATAAACGTGTTTTCACGCACCTACAAACAGAGAATAACCCAGATCAGATGACTCCTAGGGGAGTCTGATCAGGGTCTGCTATGTTTGCTTATGGAGTTTGATAGATCTGTTTCTTTTGTTCCTAAAATGGCTAAAATGTTCTACCTTCCCCATTTCATTATAACTATTTTCTCCATGAATATTCAGTACCTGCAGGTTCTGAAATTTGGGATAAACATAGAACAGGGAAAGGGTTAACCCTTTCCCTGTTCTATGTTTATTTCATATTTCAATACATACTGAATATTCATAGAAAAAATAGATATAATGAAATATAAAAGCTGGAATATTGCAGCCATTTTAGAAAGTAAAGAAACAGATCTAACAAACTCCATAAGCAAACAGAGCAGACTCTGATCTGATGGCTCCTATAGGAGCCGTCTGATCTGGGATTACTCTGTTTGCAAATGCATGAAAACACACATTTATATGAGGGAAAGGGTTAACTTGACAAACCCATGGAGATTGGGTGTCCACATACTTGCTAATTGCATGTAATATTGTATATTTGTTTAGTTGTTCTTTATTTTTATCACCTGGATCTCTTTTTAACCCCTTCCCTGTTCTATACTTACTCAAATTTCAATACCTACTGAATATTCATGGACAAAATAGTAATAATGACATGTGGTAGGTTGAACATTGTAGCCATTTTAGAAAGTAAAGAAACAGATCTTTCCAATTCAATTAGCAAACACAGCAGACCCTGATCAGACGGCTCCTAGGAGCTGTCTGATCTGGGTCTACTCTGTTTGCAGATGTGTGAAAATGGGTTTATATAAGGGAAAGGGTTAATTGTGTCTAAATTAAATGAAAGCATTACATCCCCACCAACCTTCATCATGTACACAATGGTCAAAATGTTGCCATAGAGACAGCACAATTCAATCCACTAGGGTCTAGTGCAAAACAATACATAGCAAATAACAGCATAAAGGAAACTTGTGTAAACATTGACAACACTATTTATCTCATCCTATGATAACATGAGTAGTCGCCAAAAATGAATAATTCTTTATGAATAATTTGCTGATAGAGCAATAGAGGGTGGCGGGTATTATTAACACATTCAGCAACAACCACAATGGATGGTATTATCTACCCATTCATCAACAACCACTGGAAGTATGACTTTCATTTTCTCCTTCACAAATTAACCCTTTCCTCCATGAATATTAATGTATGAATTAATGATGTCATGAATACTAATTTGATAAATTTGTTATAATAGCATATGGTAACAAGGATTTTGGGCACTGGCAAAAACTGTAGAATCATATCTATATTATATCATAAGCAAACAGAGCAGACCCTGATCAGACGGCTCCTATAGGAGCCGTTTGATCTGGGTCTACTCTGTTTGCAAAGGTGTATTTATGGAGTATAGGGTTAAATAACTTTCCCTTGCAAGAGAACGTTATTGGTTTAATTAATTCCCTCTAAATGTCTCTGATTTACAACACTATCCATTTATTGGTGGCAATTTGTAATGTTACCTGAGAGAGAGAGAGAGTACTATCACCATACTTCGCTTTAACCCTTCTCTTGCTGAATTTTAAAATACTTCTTCTTTACCCATGTCCTGTTGTATAATTACATAATTATATTTTCAGTGTGTACACGTATTTCGCTGTGCATTCACTGCTGTGGCGTGCACTGGTTGCACAATCAACTTGTAAATAGTGCAGACCCTGATGAGACAGCTCCTGCAGGAGTTGTCTCATCTGGGTCTTCACTATTTACAGGTAGGTATATTGACGTGACTAGCAAGCGAAGGGTTAATATCAACACCATCAAGGATTTTCCAGAACAGTGTTACCTATACATATTGAATTACATGTATATTACTGGTACATGTATAATATTTTCTGACCTATGTGTACACCATACTGGAAGCTTTTTTTATGAAATACATAAACCCTTTCCCTGAGATAGAGATGCGTTTGCAAACAGGGTAGACCCAGATCAGACAGTTCCTGTCTATAGTTTATTGAAAGTACTGTTCCCTTTACTGCTTTGTAGCACGCCACCAGAATTGGCATATCTCTTCTCTTAACCCTTAATTTACCTGTTATAAATACCTTAGAAAAAAGAGTAAACCCAGACCAGATGACTCCTTTAGTTCTACAATATAAAGCTTCTGTATTTTGAAACATAACCTAATTATAGTTCTTCATCACTTTTTTATACTTTTATAAATAATTTTTCTCTTTTTTTTTTCTTTTCTCTTTTATGCAAAATTCCTGCAAAATATGCCAGCAACCAAAACTAAATATGAACATGAAAGATGAAAAACACAATGAAGAATGATAACAGGAATATATTTTAATGAAAAAATAAGCTTGCGTTAAAATTACTGTCAAATGATTTGGACTAATGACTCCTGTAGGAGCTGTATGGTCAGAGTCTGCTTTGTTTGCTTATAAAATTATACATGTATGTGATTCTACAAAATGTCAGATAAAAAAAATACTGCATTCATGTAGATCTACCGTTATAAAAACTCAGCCAATAAATATTCATAATGTCATTACTTCTTACATGAATATTCACCAGGTAAAGAGTTAAGTTTTCTATGCTGACATGTACAGTCAACCTTAATGCTGAACAGCATCGTCAGGATCCAAACTACATATGACACTCTTAGGCTATTTTTTAGACCTAACCTCTTGGATTAAATCTACCAAAAAGGAGCATTAACTAGAGAAAAGGAAATTTTCAGAATTGTGTAGTTTTTAAACCATTGTGATAGAGCATTTGCTCCTGTGGAGTAAATGCTCTATTTATCACAATGGTTTCATAAAGTGACTTTTACAGAAGCGTCAAAAGGCGTCAATATGCGGGAATGGGTTAAAGTGTGACTGTACATTATACATGTCGTAACATATATATGTGCTAAACAGAGATCTGTGTAGATAAAGGAGTGTATTCTGGGTCATATTCAAATGGTTTATGGAGAAATCGCCTAGTGACGAAATCGCCTACAATTAGATATATAGTAAACCAATTGGAGAAATCGCCTAGAAAGCAATTATATAGTGTTTGTATTTCACACCTATGGTACAGGACGGATAACATGACAGAACTATAAAGAATGTTTGTAACAATATTAAATTGTTCTGCGGTATTATTTTCCAGATCAAGACGACCAAGATTGATTGATCAGTGTAGCCCCTGATCACTACATAGAATTAATTTGACAAGATATTTATATATACGGAGCGATAATTATAATAGTTATGCAGAAAGTATGAAGTACAAATGTATAGGAATTGAATAAATCCATAGACCACCGACAAGATTAAATTATTGTGTAGTATTGTTTTCCAGATCGTAATGAAAAGTATTGAACGATCAGTGTAGCCCTTGATCACAACATAGAATTCGACAGGGAGTGTTAATTATATACCAAAATTGCCTTATGATTAAAATGTTCAAAGCAGTTATAATATGAGTCTGACATGTAAGAGGATCTGGGTTCAGTAAATATTCAAATAGCAATAATATATGGCAGTGTAATCAGGGTCTATTCTGTTTGTTTATATGACCCTATTTCCTACCAATACCAAAATATCATGCATACATATGCTGTTAAAGAAAGTGAGTTCATTTAATAAACAGATCAACTTCTGTAAGCAAACAGAGCAGACTCTGGTCAGAGAGCTCCTACAAAAGATGTCTGATCTGGGTCTATTCTGTATTCCAACATATATGTGTAAAGATGTCTATGTGAAATAAAGGGTTAACAATACACACTTTACGTAGATATTTTTTATTGATAAACAATTTTATTTTTTACTTCGGTAACCGACATTTTGTACTAACTAATATTGCTTTTCGAACATTTATTGGATCCAGATAATCTAATAAGAAGGAAGACTCATATTATAACTTGTTCCGTGCGTATGGCATTTTCACTTTCTGCTAATATTCAGTATATAATTATCAACCCCTGTAATATTTGGCTGTCAAATTCCAGGTGGTGATCAGGGGCTGCACTGATCGTCCAATCTTGGTCATCTTGATCTGGAAAACAACACAACAGGAGAATTTAATATTGTTACAAACATTCTTTATAGTTCTATCATGTTATCACTACCTGTACCATAGGTGCGAAATACAAACACTATATAATTGCTTTCTAGGCGATTTCTCCAATTGGTTTATTATATAGTAGGCAATTTTACCAGAGACCTATATTATGTTTATATGTCTCTGATTTTACTAAAAGTGTCATTTCTCCACCAAACCTAGTCTCATCAATTAGCTGTTCAGTTGAGACGGCATGCTAATTTTGTGATAATAATTTATTGCTGTGTGGCAGAAATGACTGTACTCTTACAAGTACCTGCATGATTTGCTCATTTTATATACATGTATTTGCCAGGTATTTGTATGCTTCACTCAGTCTTGTCTCTCTTTGTCATTTTAATTGCTTTAACTCTGGTAAATTCCCTTTGCACATGGTTTGCCTGCTATACAGAGTGTAACTCGCTGTATTTGCATGCTTGCCTTGTGCAAGTCTGGTTCTTTATTGTTCTCTCCCCTATATAAACTGCCTGTTTTCTGTATTCTGTGCTCAGTTTGGTACGAGACACAAAGGTATAGTTTACCTCTCTCTTCTCCAGCTGGCCACCTTTCCTCAACGCTTACTATTCTCCTTGCTGTCCCTTTTCTTTCCCTCACTCTCTCTCTCAGTTATAGTTTGCATAGAGAATTTAAGGAATTAACTTCTAAATATTAAAGTTCTAAACTGAAAATCTAGTCTCTGTATTGCATGTTTTCCCTCTGTGTACAAATGCTTTAACATAAAATCGAACCTGGGTTAAACCGGCTGAATGCAGAGCTTTCTGTGAAAACTCTGTATTCAGACCAGTCCGGTTACATTTTGGTGCCGTGACCAGTCCGGTTACATTTTGGTGCCGTGACCAATCCAGTTACATTTTAGTCCGGTTACATTTTGGTGCCGTGACTTAACACTTAAAGTAATTTTGGAAAGATGGAGTCAAAATATGCAACTATGGGACAAGCTTACTGGCTTCCTTTTAGTGCTATTGATGAAAAGATACAGGAATCTGTTAACCCTGCTTCATCACCACAGCAATGCTCAATGAGTAATTCAAAGCATGTGTCATTTCAGAACCCTGTAGACTTAGCAATTAAAAGCAAGAGTAATGACCCCAGTATTGAGAGTGAGAGATTCCAGGATTTTGATAGTTTTGAAAATGACAATTCATATATCAATTCACAATCTTACAAATTTTTGCCTAAACAAAAAGAGATGTTTGAAAATGAAACTCAAAATAGATTTTCATACATGAAACAAAACCCTTATGCTACATACCATACTAGACAAAAGGCAGATTACAATGCGTCTTACAAGCAGGACACTTTTAATCCCACAAAAAGCATGCGTCCTGACACTAGCTGTAAACCAAGTGCCCCATATTCTGACCATAGCACACATGTTGGGCATTCAATGAATTCCTTTGATAGACATACAGACAGTGAGGGCTGTCCAAAAAGTTACTATGCTAGTACTAGTGATGATTCAGCCTCACATAGGATTAAAGATAGGCAACAGCCTTATCATTACAGTTATAGAATTGATAGTCAAGAGCAATCCAAAAGGGTTGAGCCCTTTCTACAGACCCAAACAGACGATTCAAACTTTTACACACACAGATACAAGGATAGGCAGCAACCATACCAACACAGTAATATGCATGATGATAGTCAAGGGTTGTTCAAAAAGTTTGCGCCTACTCAAACTGAAGATACAAAACTTAACACTGTTCACTCGCCTGTACATCCAAACTTAAGCGAGTCTGACTTCAAAACTGTTCATCATTCAACACCTTTACACATTTATAATACAGACAAATATTCTGAAACATACCCGTATGAAGATACACCTTTACCTGCTAGGTTTAGAACTGAACCATACAGTCATAATGACACGCATTCTCTGCATCCTACTTACACACACATTTACCATACACAAGAGCCAAAAGGAAATATTTTCCCTTCCAGGCCAGAACCATACAGTCATAATGACATACACAGTGTGCATCCTACTCACACTCACAATTCTAAAAGGCCAAAAGGAAATCATTTTCCTGTCATGCCAGAAGCACACAGTCACAACAGCACACAGAAGCAGCATCCTAATTATGCACAGTCTCAATACCCTTCCAATTATACAATGGATCCATCATATTCTCAATTTAACTCATTTAGGAGGAAAGAAAAAGAACCTGATAAATTCGATGGTAAATCTGCGGACTGGAGAGATTATATCATTCACTTTGAAAATGTTGCTACCTGGAATAGGTGGAATGACTTAGAAAAGGCACAGCAGTTAGCTATGAGTCTTAAGGGACAAGCCCAAAGGTTACTGAGTGACCTAAAGCTTGAGCAAATACATTCTTACACTCATTTGAAAGAGGCACTTTGTAGAAGGTTCAGTCCTGCTGAACGTGTCACTGCTTACAGATGTGAGTTTAGAAACAGGAAGCAAAAGAGACAGGAGTCTGTGTCTGACTATGGTTATGTCTTACAAAGACTTTGCCTCTTAGCATTTCCAGAAATACACTCAGATGCTAGGGAGATCTATGTTATAGACCAATACATTAATGGTCTATTGAGGCCTGAGATACGCAGTCATGTTCAGTACAGACACCCAATGTCAATTCACTCAGCTATAGCATATGCAGTAGAGTTTGAAGCTTTTGAAGGGTCACAGGGAATACTCAGAAAACCTCATTTCGAGGATGAAGACATACAACTTCTAGCTTTGAAAAATTTATCAGATGATTCTCGCAAACAAAACACCACACATGAGAGTCACTCATCTAGGTCAAGGTCAGACATTCAGATAGAAGACTTGGCAAAACTTATTGAAAAAGGCTTCAGTAGCCTAGCAGAAGCTATAAAACGCCCAAGAAGTAGAAGTAACAGCAGGGATAGGGATTTTTCAAAGGTTGAATGTTATCAGTGTCATGAATTAGGTCACATTGCAACACACTGTCCTCTTAGAAAGAAGGATCAGGCGGGAAACTTGTGAAGGCTGATCTTACGCCCGAAGACCCAGCCTCTGAAGCACAAAATCAATCACAGAATGGGCACACACGCATCGCTTTAAGTCCCATAAACCAGAGAACTTGTTTGTATGCCAAAATGACGGTAAACAATGTCATATGTCATGCTCTGGTAGACTCTGGTTCTGCGGCCACTATAATTTCCAATACAGTTTGCACCAAACTTGGTATAGACCCTTTGACACTTGAGGCTGCACAAAACACTTTAACAGCTGCAAATGGGGGTGACATTAAGGTTCAAGGCAAATTGAGACTTTCTTTTGAAATTGATAATCAGGAATTTGAGTACACTGTTTTGATTGCAAATTTAGATGACATAGAGGCTGTAATTGGAAATGATTTCTTAGAAGATTTTGATGCAAGCATAAAATTTGGGAAAGCCACCATGCAAATAGGAAAGCACAAGATAAAATTAGTTAGAAAGGATAGTCATGCAGTAGCTCGAATCAAAGTCTCCAGCACAGTCCGAATTCCATCTGGTTCAGAAGCAGTTATAGAAGGGTATTTGGATGGAAATTTTCATAAAACTGAGGGACTGGTAGAACCATACAAACTGATTAACAGAAAGGGGTTACTTATGGCTAAATCTGTAATAAGCACACACAGTGAAAAGGTTGCCATCTCTCTTATTAATGTAAGTGACAAGAATGTCAAATTTCACAAAAACACAGCAGTAGCTAATCTACAGCCTATTGAAAGCATTGAAAGCCTGACTCCGTGCAATAAAGAAGAGAACGTTTCAGAAAGTGGTAAATTGCCAAAACATTTACAGCCACTATTAGATAAAGCTTCTGAAAATCTGAGTCACAGTCAGTTAAAGAATTTAGAAAGTCTGCTCTTAGGATATAAAGATTCTTTCACAGATGATTCTGGCATTGTTGGACAAACTAACCTTGTCGAGCATGAAATTGATGTAGGAGAAACAAAGCCTATTAAATTACCTCCCCGGAGAATACCCATAGCTCAAAAAGAAATAGTAGACAAAGAACTTGAGAAAATGCTTGATCGAAATATCATAGAACCTAGTTCAAGTCCCTGGTCCTCACCAATAGTTTTAGTAACTAAAAAGGATGGATCAGTTCGTTTTTGCATCGATTTTCGGCGTGTAAATGCTGTGACTAAGAAAGATGCATATCCTCTGCCTCTTATAGGTGAATCGCTTGATTCTTTGTCTGGTTCAAAATACTTTTGTACTTTGGATATGACAAGTGGTTACTGGCAAATAAAAATGGCTGACAGTTCCAAAAAATACACCGCTTTCAGTACCCACCGGGGTCTTTTTCATTTCAAGGTCATGCCCTTTGGCCTCAGCAACGCGCCTGCTAGTTTTGAGCGGCTTGTTGAACGAGTCCTACACGGTTTGCAATGGGAAAAATGTCTGTGCTATTTAGATGATATAATAGTTTTTGGCTCTACCTTTGAACAGACTTTGGAAAATCTCAGACAAGTTTTAGCAAGACTCAAGGAGGCAAATTTGAAATTGAAACCCAGCAAATGTCATTTATTCCAAACTGAGGTTAAGTATTTAGGTCACGTGGTCTCCGAAAAAGGAATAGCATGTGATCAAGATAAAGTTCTGGCCGTACAAAATTGGCCGACACCAACAAACAAAACCGAGGTTCAAAGATTCTTAGGTCTCATAAATTATTACAGGAAATTCATACCAAATTGTTCTAGTGTTGCATTTCCTATTACTCAACTTACGCAGAAGAAGCATAAATTCAAATGGGATGACAAATGTGAAAAGAGTTTCCAAAAACTGAAAGATATCTTAACATCTGCCCCAGTACTTGCCTATCCAGAGAGGGACGAAATGTTTATTTTGGACACTGATGGCAGTCAAACAGGCATCGGTGCAGTGTTATCGCAGGTTCAGAGTGGTTCTGAACGTGTCATAGCATATGCAAGCAAGACCCTTAATAAGTCTCAGCAAAAATACTGTACAACTTTCATAGAATTACTTGCTGTTGTAACTTTTGTCAAGCAATTTAGACATTACCTTTGGGGTCGGAAGTTTCTTGTCAGAACAGACCATGCCTCTCTCATCTGGTTAAGAAATTTTAAGGATCCGGAGGGAATGTTGGCAAGATGGCTTACAGTTTTGGAAACATATGACTTTTCCATACAGCATAGGCCGGGTAAATTGCATGAAAATGCTGATGCAATGTCCCGCATCCCGTTCAGGAAACGCAAATGTAAAAGACCAGATTGCCCAGAATGTTCCGTTCAGTGTTGTTGTAGTGGTTCTCAAGGTACTGGTGAAGGCCAGAAAGGCAAATATTTGCCTGGCAATTCCAGCTCTGAATTGCATGAAAATGGTTTAAGCCACAAAGGCAATAACTTGCCTGGCACTTCAGTTTCTGACAGTAGTAGGTTTAATGAATTAGATAGTTTAAAACAGAACACGCCTGTAAACACACTACAGAATTGCAACCCAATCTCAAGACATGCAGCTGCAAATCTGTCACAAAGTCCCGACATACATGTACACTCTGATTTCTCAAACTGGGTAGATTCGTTTTCTCTGCAACACTTAAAAGATTCGCAATTGCAAGACCCAGTAATAAGTGTCATTTTAGATCTGAAAAGCAAATTCTTGACAAAACCATCACGTCAGAATATAGAATCCTATTCTTCAGATGTTAGAACACTTTGGAGTCTTTGGGAATCCTTGTCGGTACAGGAAGGAGTTCTCTACAGAGAAACTATTCCTTCATCTAATGATCAAAACCCAGTCAAGCTGTTAATTGTACCAAACTCAATCACAACAGTTATTCTTCAACAATTACATGACGCTCGCATTGCAGGACATTTAGGTAGAGACCGCACTTTAACTGCCTTAAAACGTAGATTTTACTGGCCAAATATGTCTGCAGATGTCAAACTCTGGTGCCGAACTTGTACCAGTTGTGCAAGACGGAAACCAGGGCCTGGTCTTGGTAAATCTCCTTTAAAACAGAATGTGTCTACTCAGCCATTAGACAGAATAGCTTTAGACATTCTTGGCCCTTTGCCTGTCACTAATGACGGGAATGAATATATTCTTGTTGTTGGGGACTATTTCACAAAATGGACAGAAGCTTATGCATTGGTAGATCATACTGCATTATCAGTGGCTGACAAGCTCGTAACTGAATATATCTGCAGATTTGGTGTGCCTCGTATAATCCACTCAGATCAAGGAAGGGAGTTTGAATCTAACCTCTTCTCTGAGATGTGCAGATTATTAGGCATTGAAAAAACTAGAACGACACCATACAATCCAAAATCAGATGGAATGATTGAGAGGCATAACAGAACCTTGCAGCAAATGCTGTCCATTTTTGTGAATGAAAACAGAAATGATTGGGATGACCATCTTCCATATGTCATGATGGCTTACAGATCGACTTGTCATGACAGTACAAAGTGCAGTCCAAATCTATTAATGCTTGGTAGGGAATCTAGGTTACCTATTGATGTCATGTTTGGCAACTGCCCTGATCATGAGGATGATGTATGTCCATCTTTATATGTAGAATGGTTAAAGCAGTCAATAGAATCATCATTTAATGTTGCTTGTAAGTCCCTCAAGCAAGCAGCAACAAGACAGAAGAATTCATATGACAAAGGTCTAAAAGAAAGAAACTATCAGTTAGATGATAAGGTTTGGAGATGGTATCCTCCTCTTTCTAATGTCAAATTAGGATTAGGATGGACAGGTCCATACAGAATTCTAGAAAAACTAACTGATGTAACATACAAAATAATGCACTCAGTCACCAACAAAAGTTTAGTTGTACATGTGGACCACCTTAAACCTTATGAAGGTAGAGAGAGTCAGAAAAATACTAGCTCGGATGATCTTGGTTCAGTAGAACCTTCAGGAACTAGTAATACTGGTCAACCAGACTCTGGAAGCAACATTGCACGCCCTACACCTTCCCCGTATATAGCACACCCTGAACCTTCCCCATATATAACTAGAACTGGCAGAACTGTTAAGCCAAAGAACATATACTCACCATAATGCCTTCAGTTTTCAATCATTTGAACAGATATGTTACAAGAGCTGTATTAGTAAACACAGTTTCTCAGTAGCTGTGTAGAATTATATAGAACCTGTGTAAATAGCTTAAATGCATTTTCAGTTAATGCATTTTTTTCAGTATCTCAGTAACTGTGTAGGGTTATAATGAACCTGTGTAAATAGTTTAAATGCATTTCCATTTAATGTATTATTTTTCATTTTATGTGTGCATTTAATTGTGTCTAATATTATCAGTTAACATTGAGGCTCCTTGTTTATGACTATAAATGTGGATGCATTTCAAAGTATCATGTTCATGACTAGCACATGAATACAGCATTTGTTCAAAATTTGCATCTTAAGGAAGCTGCATAAGTAGTGATTTGTTATAAACTTTATACGATTCACATATTTGGCAAAGCTATAACAAGTTGTTATATGGTATGCCGTTTATATGTCTGTTTTCTAATTTAAATTTATGGCAGATAAAAGTACAAGAGATTATCTCTACTTTTGTTCTATGCCTTATGATTTAAATTGAGTATTCATTGTTATTAAACAGTTGTAAATATCTATATTTTTGTCACTTGCTATGATGTTTGATTCAGACGAAAATAGATGTTAATATTTCAAACGTTAATCTAGAAATATATTTTAGGCATGTTATTTGGAAAACATGGTAGAGTTAGTATGGGTCTCAATTGTTTTAAAGCAAACAAATTACTTGCACTCCATGCTGTAACTCTAAAATTGAAATTGATATTCTCTTCAAGCAATGATACAGTGAACACCTTTGCAAACTGTAACACACTTTCACATCTTTCTCTTTTGCTTCTTACTTCTATTTTTTATTTAATGGGCATGATTTTGTTTTTCTGTAATAATGGGTTATTTTGGTTAAAAGGGGATACTCTAATTATTACATTTCTTTAAGCATGTGTTCCTAAAAGAGATATATTTGTGTGGTTTCCTAGGGATATAAAATTTTAGACTATTGTTTTTGACTCCTGATACGGGCAGTGTCTTTTAACTAGAAAATTTAACTGTTTACTGGCAACATGCATTTGTTAAGTGGAACATAATTCCAAAACATTGCTGAGCCGTCCAGTTATTTTGACTTCTTGTTCTAAAAGCCTAGGAATGTGTTTCCTACAATGGGGTTTATTCTGGGAAACTTTACTGTCCCGGTCCAGAATATCACTGGTCAAGGATTATTTTCTTTCTTTTTCTTTCTCTGGTAAGCTATACTTTTATCTCTCTTTTCTTTTGAAATTTGTTTTAGCAAACATGGATATACTGGATGGCATAGACAGTGAGATGGGCGACTTTATGGAGTCTCAAAGGCCATATTTGCCTAACGAGCCGTCAGCATGTCCAGTTTTTGCTTGTGGGACATCACTATACAACTCGTTCTCTTCATTCAACCGGCATTGGCAGCAGAAGCATGTGGAAACTATTCAGCAGTTCCCATGTTTCGGCTGCCAAACTCTTTTCTATAGACGGGATGCCGCCATACGCCACCAGCGAAAGGTACATAATGTACCTAACCCTGAGGTTGTGGGCCAGTCCGTGGCCAATATGTGTTTCATAAATCCAGGAGGGGTCCTCCCATTCAGAATGGACTTTAGAGAAAAGATTTCAAACAAAAGGAAGCAAGTGGCAACACCTGGAGAACTTTTAGTGAGGGACCAAATCGTGTGTAGGGACCAGGAAGTTGTTGAAGAGACTGGGGAAGTTATATTCAAAACTAAAAAGCAAAGACACTAGTAACATTATTCCGAGGGGTGGGTGTTTTTCTGTATTTTCTGGGGTATTGGTATTGTGGATGTTTTCTTTATATTATGCATTTTTTTCTTGCTGGATTTCAAAATATTAAGTCCTGGTTCATGATACAGTTACATTTAGTATATATCTATTATTGTAAACTTTCATTTCTGCCATAGTTTAAAATTGGTTACTGATGTTTAACATCAGGTCTTGGGACGGGGGGTGTGTGGCAGAAATGACTGTACTCTTACAAGTACCTGCATGATTTGCTCATTTTATATACATGTATTTGCCAGGTATTTGTATGCTTCACTCAGTCTTGTCTCTCTTTGTCATTTTAATTGCTTTAACTCTGGTAAATTCCCTTTGCACATGGTTTGCCTGCTATACAGAGTGTAACTCGCTGTATTTGCATGCTTGCCTTGTGCAAGTCTGGTTCTTTATTGTTCTCTCCCCTATATAAACTGCCTGTTTTCTGTATTCTGTGCTCAGTTTGGTACGAGACACAAAGGTATAGTTTACCTCTCTCTTCTCCAGCTGGCCACCTTTCCTCAACGCTTACTATTCTCCTTGCTGTCCCTTTTCTTTCCCTCACTCTCTCTCTCAGTTATAGTTTGCATAGAGAATTTAAGGAATTAACTTCTAAATATTAAAGTTCTAAACTGAAAATCTAGTCTCTGTATTGCATGTTTTCCCTCTGTGTACAAATGCTTTAACATAAAATCGAACCTGGGTTAAACCGGCTGAATGCAGAGCTTTCTGTGAAAACTCTGTATTCAGACCAGTCCGGTTACAGCTGTCTGTTGCCAGTTGGAGATGCCGTCAAAACCGAAAGTAGCTCGACACCACCAAACCCTATGTTGTGACCACTCTTTTGAATCGTCTCAAACGAGTCAAAGGGTTGTAACATCATTGGTTGTGATGAAATAAAGGAGCTACTCTTGAAATGTTTTGATTAATGTATCTTACTTGATACGAAATGAAACGGAAACATACACAATGCAATGTGTTGCACTAGATACGTATAGTAATTTATGAAATGTAGAAGTATGGAATCGAACCCATAGGGGCCCGAAGTTTGACCCCCGACACTCTAACACTAAATATATTATTAGTGTTAGAGTGTCGGGGGTCAAACTTCGGGCCCCTATGATCGAACCAACTGTTGATCTGGAACACGTCGTCTGCTTCAGCTACTCTGTTCGACTGCGATGTTTATCGATAAATCAAGTCTTCGGCTTCTGTTCACTAAGCAACACAACAGGAATTCAGTCTACATTCGTACACATTCAATTAACTTCCTCAAACTAAAGTTCCAAGAAATAATTTGCATTACTATGACGTTTTGGCAAGCAGTCTAAGGGAGGCCACTCAAGCAGAAAACGGGGTTAATGAAAAGAACATTTCTACACATCATTTTACTGTCGGATCTCTATGATAAATCTTCATGAAGAGAAAGGAAATATTAAAAACATGAAATAAAACAATACTTTACCATGCCTCTCACCGCCAAATTCTGTCAATTGGCCAAAATATTTATATGTATAGTGTCCGGTCAATCGATGCCAAATGAAAAGTTCGGTGGAATCAAAGGGAGGTTACTCCAGTTAAAAACTATAGCAGACTATAGTGTAGGGGAGGTAATAATTCCGGTCTCCTGATTTCCAGAACCGACAAGAAGTAATAATTCCATTTAAATCTAAAAAAATTGCATATATAAAAAATAAATAAAATCTACTAATATTGAAAACGGCATTCTTGATTGGGCAATTGGCATTCTGAATCACAGGGGTCTGGACCGCTTCATTGGGGTCTATATGTATTTACTTCGTGGTACTATATAATAACGATGGCATGGTTCAATATATCAACCCAATTATATCATTTGTTTTGTCCTCTTAATAAATAAGCAACTAGCAACAGCGGCCTTTCCGTCTGTCGTTATATTTCTATTTCGGATGCTGCCATTTTGCAACAAATTTGAATGGAGCCATTTCATTGGATGAGCGAAGGAAAAATTGGAAAATCCGTGACGTCACGTACAATGGCTCCTTCCTCGACGATTTGAAGCAAACTGACAAAACTCGCTAGTTTTACATCATTCTTTTGATGCTGGGAACTAAATAATTGGAGGTGGGTGTTAGAATTGATTCGTTTTATTGACTCACGCCATTTTTTGAACTGCAAATTGCCAGGTTATTGCTGTGATATAGTGAAACCGGGGTGAACGAACGTTTGTCAATGACCCTAAAAACACGTGAAATTTTGAGAAAATCATTGTTGGATTGATACTTGTTCATAAGTTACCGTTATAAGGTTATATTTATTTGATAGAAAAATATATTGGCTTTCAATAGCCGAAAGAATTATACGAAATTATCATTAAAATTGCACGAGTTACAGTCATATTTGTACTCGTGGTACACGGATATCCGTTCTGCTAGTTTGAACCCTTGTTATTATATAGTACATATAGACCCCAATGAAGCGGTCCAGACCCCTGTGTTCTGAATCAGACTTTCTTTCGTAGATCACGAAGCATCACTATGTAGATCTACCGTCCGTAAGTCTTTACATCAACATTCATGACTTCATTAACCCTTTCCCTCATATATAAACGTGTTTTCACGCATTGGCAAACAGAGTAGACCCAGATCAGACGATCCTAGAAGAGCCGTCTGATCAGGGTCTACTCTGTTTGCTAAAAGAATTTGACAGACCTGTTTCTTTGCTTTCTAAAATGTCTACAATGTTCCACCTTCCATATTTGTTTATAACTATTTTGTCGATGAATACTCAGTAGGTATTGAAATATTGGCTAAATATAGAACAGGGAAGGGGTTAACTGGAAATATCTTCTGCCATAACAGAAACTGAACAATCAGAGACATACACATATAGATCTACGTGTATAACTCTGATACAAACAGATCTGTATCATTCCTTAAGCAAACAGAGCAGACCCTGATCAAAGGCTCATACTAAAGGTGTCTGATATGAATCTACTCTGTATGCAAATGCATTCCAAGGCGCATAGATCTATGAGGTAAATAATTAATTTAACACGGACATGTCATTCAAGAATTGTCCAACACTAGTTTCGACGATTACACTTGGGCAAATAACATTGCAAACAGCTTGGATCCAGTTGAGACACAATGTTAGTCGACCAGTAGAGTTCCAAGCTGTAAGACAGGCTCTACTGTAGCAAATCCATATGAGAATGTAAATCAGCTGTCAGATAATATTAAAACGAAAACACCCTAAAACACGTACCTGTCCCACATATAAGTAAACGTTTATCTACGCCTTTACAGTGTAGACCCAAATCAGATGACTCTTGTAGGAGCCGTCTGGTCGACCAGGGTCTGCTCTCTTTTCTTATGAAATTATAATAAATCCGACTTTATAATTGTTTTGCCAATACCAAACTCTCCCTTGTAGGCCTAAATATAGATCTACCATTATTAAAATTCAGCCAATAAATATTTGTGATGTCATTATTGACTGACAAGAATATTCAACAGGAAAATGGTTAACCAGTTACTCCATAAATACGTCTTTGCAATCAGATAGACCAAGATCAGACGGTCCCTATAGGAGCCATCTGATCAGGGTCTGCTCTGTTTGCTTATGCCATGAACTATATATGATTCTACAGTTTATGTCAAGGCCAAATATCCTCACGTGCCATTATAAAAAAAATAATGTCCATGTAATTAGTATTCATGATGTCATTATTTCTTTCATGAATAAACCATCTCAACGGTCAACATACATACGAATGAAGAAATCAAAATCCAACTGCAAAGTATCCCTAAGAGTTCACATTAGTTATGTCCAGTCAATCAAGCATATGCAATACTAGTCAGTAATATTGTAGAATGTAGAGATAACATGAAATCTACCGGAAATCTGGGTCCAAGGTTATAAAACGCCTTAGTCTGATTCTGAGTCAATTCTCAAGAATCTGATTGGTAAGATGCTTGAAAATGATCTCAGACTGAGGCAAAACGTTTTATGATATAACCTCATAGCCTTGCTTGGTCAAATCATTAGAGATACTGAAGTCTTCCATAAAGGACAAAAATTACATTGAACGGTCCGATCGTAAAATCTGCAAGGTTATGGTGTCCTCATTCACAGGGGGCCATTTCGTGGGTCTAGATGGTCTAAAAAGTAAAATAAAATTGGTTTGGTCGATTTAGTGTTATATTATAAAAAAAATTTGATTGGGTCGATTTAGTGTTATAACACTAAATCGACCCAATCATTTTTTAAAATACTTTTTAGATAATCTAGACCCACGAAATGGCCCTCCAGTGTCCTCATTGCACTATGTAAGTGAAGCCGTTGGTGTCAGAGTCTGTCCTGTAATAAAGATTTTATTCTACAGTTTCTGTCATAGCCCAAAACCACATATCCATAAGTCACCATAAAAATGTATCTAATTTATATTCATGGTGTTATTATTTCTTACACGAGTACCCATGAAGTAAAGGCTTAAACACAATCGAACCTCGATATATCGAACTCGGATAATTCGAACTTCGAATAACCAGAATTAAAAGTTCGAACCTTCTAAATTTACACTAAAGAATTGCTCTAAAATGTATCACTGCGCATATAAAAATACATTTTTTGCATAGCGGGGATAGGGTTAACCTAACTTGTATCCAGATGAGACGTCGTGTAACTTGACGTCTCATCCGGATCCAAGCTGTTTGCAAGTATACGCGAGTTAGGTCGTTGGTAGCAGGAGAAGGGTTCTTAAGCAAGGTTACAGATATCACAAACTTAGGAAAACGTTTTCTAAATTTTATTATCGAAATTTACCACTCATTAGTAAATATAATTGCAATTTACGGACGTTACTGCAACAAGGCATTTCTCTACCAGACATTTATGGGGATGTTATCTACAAACTTAGGAAAAATCGGGGTCATATCCATTTTCATGATTTGTTTATAAAACGTATTTAAACATTTAAGAAGAAAGGTTATGATCCCATTATATTGCAACGCACTGCATGTTTGGTTATCGACCCTTTTACAGTCGGTAGCTACGCTTCCCTCTTCGGTAGCGCGATGACAGGCCGAGGGTAGTATTCTATGATGGTATACTCTTAAACTCGGGATGAGCATACCAGACTCATGTATTACTTTTTCCCTGTTGTGCCCTTAACGGCTTACCTGCAGGTGCTCTGACTTCAGCAAAGTCATTGAGTGCATACTTGACGGATTGTCACAGTTATTATGCTATGTTTTACATGTTGTCCTATGTTCACCGTCGTCTATGTTGTGGGTAAGTCCGGCGGGAATACCTATATTTACACTATTTGTAAAGCTAGGGTGACTTTGAGAGAAGTGTGAGGTTAGGATGTCCGTAAACCGGTTTAAACCCCGGTGGTGTTTTTGCTACTGACCGTGTCAAGGCGGTACTCTCTTTGTCACCCTTCCTTTTGTTTGCCTTGCGTCTTTGTGCTTATGATTTTATTCATGTATGGAGTGTTTGTCTCTGGTTTTTGTGTGTCGGTTTGTGTTTTCTGTGTTCACCTCGTGTGTGAGTGTGAGTATGCGTTTGGGTGTGTGGTTGTGTGTGTGTATGTGTGTGTCATGCTGTCTATCGGTGTTTTGGTGGTGGTTGCGTCTTGTATGTGGCTTTGCCTGCTTGACTTTACTACTTTTCCATTAATCCTTTACTTCATGGCATTCTCATCAGGATCCAAGCTGTTTGACACTCGGCCGATATTGTTTAACCTTGAGCCTGCTACAGGCGGATGAGTGAATAACTATGCACACAATTTGGATCCAGATGAGACGCCGAGTAACTCGGCGTCTCATCAGGATCCAAACTGTTTGACACGCTGATTGGATTATAGCTGGAATTTTGAATATGTAGTAGGTGAAAAATTGTGTAAAAATAATTTGCTCAGCAGGCTAAAGGTTAAACACTTTGATCGAATCTGAAGTAGTAAAAATGCACCAGATCCAAAACTGAGCAGAGATTATTTTACAGCGGATTAAGTTTAACACTGATTGTGTATGTTATAAATTATATAGTAGAATATGTCTCAATCAGTCATAAAAAGATGTAGCTTAATGCATGCCAAAAGTAATGCAGAAAGCTCCTACAGGAGCTTTCTGTATTACTTTTGCCCTGCATTAAGCAACCACCAGCTTTTTAATACTCATATGTGCAATAAATGAATGCCCGCTCATGACAGTTTCTACTTTACAGTGGTCCGTTTGCCCATGACGCCGACAATGTTCGAACTGACATACAATAAAGCCTGTCTTCAACGGCCACCACAAAGAAGTTTTGGATATACATGTATACAGTACAAGCGGTAGCTTAATGTAGTTTGAAAGTAATGCAGAAGGCGTCTTTATGAGCTGTCTGCTTTACTTTTATCCTATATTAAGCATCTACCTGCTTTTTAACCCTTCGCTTGCTATTCGCGTCAATATACGTACCTGTAAATAGTGAAGACCCAGATGAGACAGCTCCTGCAGGAGCTGTCTCATCAGGGTCTGCACTATTTACAAATTGATTGTGCAACCAGCGCACTCCACAGCAGTGATTTCACAGCGAAATACTTGTACACAGTGAAGATATATGTAATTATACAACAGGGCATTGGTAAAGAAGGAGAAATGTATTTTAAAATTCAGCAAGCGAAGGGTTAAGTGGGTAATTGTTATAAAAGTTTTGATCCTGATGCGACGCCCATTTAGAGTAAAATCTCGATTATTCGAAATTTTTGTATAGAATATTTTATACCCTTTTAGGCAGATGTCTGCTTAATGCGTGGCGAAAGTCATGCAGAAAGCTCCTCTAGGAGCTTTCTGCATGACTTTCGCCATGCATTAAGCTGCCACCTGTCTTAAAGATCGATGACGATACGTATTTTAGAGTTCGAATAATCGAGATTTTACTGTATTTGGCGTCTCGTCTGGATACAAACTATTTAGATTCGCCCACTACAATAAATGTATTAGTCTCTTTCTGTGATAGACTTAAGGTGATGCGCTTCCGCAATTACAACAGAAAGAAAATAGGTTTTTTTTTACATATTTAATCAGGACTATTCATTCTGTCGAATCCTGTATGGTACCTAACACAGTTTTCGCTGTCCCTTCTCGCCCCACCGTTGTTCCAATCAGCGAGGTCCTACGGTCGCTGGCATCGGAAGTTGCCACGGCTGAGCCGACCACACTCTGTCGACGAGCTCTGGTTTGAAACTCCTCCTGGGTCTTGTTGTAACTTTCGTCCGACTTAAAACGATTCTTTACCTACAGAATGATATTAAATACAACACAATAGCATCTGTCTTAAACGACCAACAGAAATATGTCTAACTTTGGATCTGCAAGGCCGGTGGTAGCTTAACCCATTACCTCATAGGCTATTTTTAGATCCAACCTCTTTGAATAAATCTACCGAAAAGGAGCATTAACTAGAGAAAAGGAAAATCTAGAATTTTGTAGTTTGAAACCATTGTGATAAATAGAGCATTTGCTCCTATAGGAGCAAATGCTCTATTTATCACAATGGTTTCATAAAGTGACTTCTACAGAGTCGTCAAAAGTCGTCAATATGAGGGAAAGGGTTAATACCGGTCAAAAGTACATGTAATGCAGAAAGCTCTTATATGAGCGTTCTGCATTACCTTTGCCCTGCATTAAGCAGTCACATGATATTTACTCCTATGTTCAATAAATGAATGGCCGCTTAGAATAGATTCTGCTGTAATGAAACAAATGCTTAACTCATCCCCCCTAGATTATTTTTAGACCCACACTCTTTGAATTTATCTACCGAAAAGGAGCATTAAATATAGAAAAGAAGAATTTTAGAATTGTGTAGTTTTTAAACCATTGTGACAAATAGAGCATTGTCAGCTAGTAGATATTCAAGATAACGTTATTTCTTATATGAACATTAATGAGCAAACTGTTGTTGTGTTTTACTGTGTCATGTTAAGGAGAATTTGGCATCAATTCATATTTCATATTGCACATTTGGTTTCGATTTTAAAGACAGGTTGCAGCTTAATGCAGGGCAACATTCATGTAAAATTCTTATTGGAAACAATATCCTAATTTATACAGTTGAACTACTGTATCTCGAACTTCAAGTGTCCATGATAATTACTTCGAGACAACTGAGGCTTGGATCATCCGATTTCTAATTTGAACAATTTCTCAAGTTCGCAGCTTAATGCAAAAAAAATATGAAAGTGGGAGAACCTTCGAATGCAAACGTAGCAAAAAGAAAAGGAGAAATTTGCAGACTCGGTTTTATTGAGTCTGTTCATGAGTAGTCGTTAAAAGTACGACAATACTCACGCCCCCGAAGTTCGAGTTACGCGAGTTCGAGATATCGAATGTCAACTGTAAATCACTGACAAATTTGACAAATATTGACAGAAGAAACCAAACAAAATACAGTAAAACCCCGCTAATGCGACCACCTAAAAGAGGTATAATCATGGGTGCTAGATGCAGGTGGTAGCTCAATGCAGGACAAAAGTAATGCAGAAAGCTCCTAGAGGAGCTTTCTGCATTACTTTTGTCATGCATTAAGCAACCACCTGCTTATTAAGGCACCAATGTTTATTCATTAAGTGGTCGCATTAGAGGGGTTTTACGGTATGTTTTTTTCGAGAGAACTTTTGGCTTTGACGAAAATAAAGCTGTAGAATGAGATCTATATCATGTCAAAAGCAAACAGAGCAGACCCTGATCAGACGGCTCATATAGGATCTGACCTGATATGGGTCTACTCTGTTTGCAAATGCGTGAAAAATGCTTATGTAGGAGGAAAGGGTTAATATTAATAGCGTTATACCCAATTTGGACATGTTGCGATTTTTACTACTTCCGAATCGATCAAACTTTTGAGAAACTTTTGAGCAAGTGTCATATCTCAAGCTTTCAAGAAACTATTGATCTGATATCAAACAGCTTGTATGCTGGCGAGACGCCGTGTTACTCGGCGTCTCATCTGGGTCCAAACTGTTTGAAAATGCGACTTACGTGTCGGGTAGCTGGATACTGTTTAACCCATTAGCTCCCAGTGGATTCTTCCATGCTTATATATTGGATTAGATTCTAGTCTATTTTTTATCTAAGGAATGGTCTAAATTTTCAATTTTGTTTTTTTTATATTGAATTTCCTATCAGCAAACAGTGTAGACTCTGATCAGACGCCGCAAAATGCGGCGTCTGATCAGAGTCTACATTGTTTGCCTAAGTCCAATATATGGAATCGTGGGAGCAAATGGGTTAATGAAGTACATCATTTCAAGAGTACTTACCGCTGCAACAATGTTTCCCATCTTCAATCTCTCCCAGTCTCTTGTTTCTTTCAACAAACCCAGTCAAACAGTCTGCCTTCTATATCTTCGACCGCAGTGCCAACTTTAATGCTACAACCACAGCCACGAAATAACGTCCTATTGTTTCAACGTAATAACGTACGTTACTAAGTATGACGTCATGTTGTGATGTCATAACGTCACTGTGGTATGGGCCAGTCGTAACTAATCGGCGACAAACTCGGAAATATTCGTATTTACTGTGATTGTGTAGACGGTCAGCCAGTGATCTTCTCATTTTAATGATTTAATCATTAACATGAGAAGATCACCGGCTGACCATCATTATACACACGTGTACTTTTCATTACTACCGATTTTATTTTTACTGTACACATTTTAACCCTTTCCCTTATGTAAGCGCATTTTGACGCATCTGCAAACAGAGTAGACGGTCACTTAGATCAGACGGCCCCTATAGGAACCGTCTGATCAGGGTCTGCTCTGTTTGCATATGGTGTAATATAGATCTGATTCTATAGCTTCAGTCTGAGCCAAAATGTACTGTGTTCAGATGCCATTTTAAAAAATATTCTTATTAATATTCATGACGTCATTATTTCCTATATGAATATTCATCAGGGAAAGGGTTAAGAATTGTTCTTTTGAAGAAAAAAATCTGCCAACAGTCCGATCTGTTACAATTTTCACTTAGATCTAGGTCTATTTCCAATTCGTTCAAGCTTCTTTTTTTTTTTCATTTATATACAGCAAAACCTCACTAATGTGATTACCAAAACGATTAATAAATATGTGTATTGACAACAAATTGTAACTAAATGCAGGGCAAAAATTATACAGAAAGCTCTCATTGGAGCTTTCAGCATTTTTTTTCACCCTGCGTTAAGCAACAACCTGCTTTTAAAACCACCAATGTTTAATTATTAAGTAGTCGCATTTGACTAATTCTACTGAAACATTGCTATGACAAATAGCTGAGAAGACCTGTAACATACATATATTAGCAAACATAGCAGACCTGGGTCCATGCTTATAAAACTTTTAGTTGAGTCTGGGTTCGTTCTCAAGTTTTTGATTGGTCAGATTTGAGCCTTTGGCTCAAATCTGACCAATCAAAAACTTGAGAACGAACTCAGACTCAACTAAAAAGCTTTATAAGCATGGACCCAGATCACACAGCTCATAAAATAACTCTCTGATCAGGGTCTCCTGTGTTACAAAGGCATCAAAAGTATCAAGTAAACGAGTTAACCATTTCCTTGTTCTGTATTCTTGCAAATAACTAATGACAAGATGAATACTTATTTTAGCTTAGTTATTTTAATTTATATATACTTTTCAAGGGAATATTTTGCTTTGACAAAAACTGTAAAATCAGATCTGTATTATGTAAAAAAAAACCCAGAGCAGACCCTAATCAGATGGCTCCTATAGGAGCCATCTGATCTGGGTCTACTCTGTTTGCAGATGCGTGAAAATGCGCTTACATAAAGGAAATGGTTAACTAATATAAACATGTTCTACATATAGCAAAGAAGACTTTAAATCTTTTTTTAGGTAGGAAGTTGTTTATTGCAAGGTGAAAGTCGTGCAGAAAACTTCTTTGAGGGTGTTCTGCATGTCTTTCATTCTGCATTAAGTTGAAGCCGGTCTTAAAAGACTGCCATTGATACCAACTTGAATGTCCTGTGAAGCGAGATTTTACTGTGGTTGCATATAACCAAACAAGGTACAATGGGGCCTATATAAACAGACATCACAGTGAATTAATATTGCAGTCTTTCAATGTAGGCGGCTACTAAATGTACTTCTGTAGTACCATTTTATGCTTTTCCAGTTCACATCCAGGGTTTGCTATGTTTGCATATAGGGTATTATGCTTTTGTATTTACCATGGCAACACATTCCCCGTTTTTAGTTATGCAAATTGGATATCACTAAAGCCGGAGTTAGGGGGACGCGAGTAGTGTTGCACTTTAAATAACATGAATACTCAACAAAACAGTCTGCAATTTTCTCTTTTTGCATTGTTCTGCGTTTGCTTTCGGAGGAAATCCTACTTTCAAAATTTAAATGCAAGCTTTTGATTAACCCTTTGCCTCGTGCAGACGTTTTGTCATCTTTGCAGCGTAGGCACTGATCAAACGGCTCCTGTCGAAAATGCAAGATTTTGATTACCCCCCCCACACACACACACACACACACACACACACACACACACGCAGAGTAGGCACTGACCAGGCGGCTCTTGTCGAAACCGTCTGATCAGGGTCTTTTCAATTGTAGTCTTTGTGATGGTGAACAAGTGTGTGAAGTTTCATAAGATCTGCAAGAATAGTAAAGCAGTAATAGCTAAGGTTAAAATTTCCAGATGACAACGATGACAATGGCGACAACGCAGACGCCATAGTTACAATAGCTTGCTTGCATTTTTTTCTTCTACGAAAAACAGACGGGCTGAAAATCAGCTAATTAATATTCAGTAATTATTTCTGACATAAATATTCATGGAGTAAAAGGTAAAACCCTTTCCCTTATGTAAGCGAACAGACAACAGAGTAGACCCAGATCAGACGGCCCCTATAGGAGCCGTCTGATCAGGGTCTCCTCATTTTGCTTATGGTGTAATATAGATCTGACGATACAGCTTTTGTCTGAGCCAAATTATCATTTGTTAATTATAAAAAATAATCTTATTAATATTCATGGTTATTATTTCCTACATGAATAATTATCAGGGAAAGGGTTAATACATCTATTCATAATAGGCAGAGTCTTGCATGACTATCTATCAAATAAAGGCTGGACCCTTTCCTTCATATTTAAACGTGATTTCACGCATTTGCAAACAGAGTAGACCCAGATCAGACGGCTCCTATAGGAGCCGTCTGATCAGGGTCTGCTCTGTTTGTTAATGGATTTGAAAGATCTGGGTTTCTTTACTTTCTAAAATGGCTACAATGTTCTACCTACCATATTTCTTTGAAACTATTTCATCCATGAATATTCAGTAGGTTTTGAAATAAACGTAGAACAGGGAAAGGGTCAATTAAATTTAATTAGTGAAACATCACTTTAGAGGGCTTTCTTTCGCTGTATATGGTCCAGTTGTATGCTAATAATAAAATGCTGATGAAATAGAACGAGGGAACTGACTAAAACTGATAAAAGGAGTGTACACGATACAAAGTATTCATATTTATTGAATTTCATAGAATCTATATAGTAAAAGACAGACATATAAGTGCAGCAACACAGAACAAGAGGGCCAAGATGGCCCTTAATCGCTCACCTGATTACCATAGATTTAAGATTTTTGCGGGGTAGCCCATGGGTAGGGTCAATATTGAACTTAGGGACAATATATGAACAATGTTGATAGTGGATCATGAGCAGTGGATCATGAGCAGTGGTTCTGCATAACAAGATTTTCAAAGATTTAGTATATTGATTTTATCAACACAATGATTCTGACCAATGAAGATTGCGCTAAAAATGTGCTCTCTAAAGTATTTTTCTAAGATTTGACCTAGTGACCTACTTTCTATTCCAACCTAACCCATGATCACACTCAACCTTGATATCACCAAGACAAACACTCTGAGCAAGTTTGACGAAGACTGGGCTAAAAATGTGGCCACTGGAGTGTAAACTAGATTTCTCTAAGATATGACCTAGTGACCTACTTTTTAACCTCACATAACCCACTTTCAAACTTGTCCAAGATTTTATTAGGACAATCATTCTGACCAATTTTCATGAAGATTTAGCTATAAATGTGACATCTAGGGTGTTCACAAGGCTTTCGTACTATTTGACCTAGTGACCTAGTTTTTAACCCAACATAACCCACTTTCAAACTCGTTTGAGATTTTATCAAGACAATCATTATGACTAAGTTTCATGAAGATTGGACTAAAATTGTGACCACTAGAGTGTTCACAAGGTTTTTCTACTGTTTGACCTAGTGACCTAGTTTCTAACTCCACTTGACCTACTTTCGAACTAGTCCGAGATTTTATCAAGACATTCATTCTGACCAAGTTTCATGAAAATTGAACTAAAATTGTGACCACTAGAGTGTTCACAAGGTTTTTCTACTGTTTGACCTAGTGACCTAGTTTTTAACTCCACTTGACCCACTTTCAAACTCGTCCGAGATTTTATTAAGACATTCATTCTGACCAAGTTTCATGAAGATTGGACTAAAATTGTGACTACTAGAGTGTTCACAAGGTTTTTCTACTGTTTGACCTAGTGACCTAGTTTTTTACCCCACATAACCCATTTTTCAAACTCCTCTGAGATTTTATCAAGACAATCATTCTGACCAAGTTTCATGAAAATTGGGCTAAAAATGTGACCTGTAGAGGGTTCACAAGGTTTTCCTACTATTTGACCTAGTGACCTAGTTTTTAACCCAACTTGACCCACTTTCGAACTCGTCCGAGATTTTATCAAGACATTCATTCTGACCAAGTTTCATGAAGATTAGACAACAATTGTGAGCACTAGAGTGTTCACAAGCAAATTGTTGACGACGCACGACGCACACCGCACGACGCACGACGCACGACGGACGACGGACATTCAAGTCTCCCAAAAGCTCACCCTGAGCTTTGCTCAGGTGAGCTAAAAAGGTATCGCCATTTGATCAGGGTTTACACAGTTGTCTCACTTACAGAACCTTTAACCATTCAAAGGTACCACTATTGCATGCAAACAATGCAGAACTTTCCATCTTGATGTCAGTGCGAAGTCTGATCCGGGTCTACACAGCCTCTCAATCACAAAACCGTTAACCCATTCCCTCATATTGACAACTCTGTAAAAGTCACTTTGTGTGAAAACATTGTGATACATAGAGCATTTGCTCCCAAGGAGCAAATGCTCTATTTATCACAATGGTTTCAGAACTAACCCTTTCCTTCATATAAACACCTTCTCACACATCTGAAAACAAATAAGATCCAGATCAGATGGCTCCTATAGGAGCAGTCTGATCAAGGTCTGCTCTGCTTGCTAATCAGTAATGGAATTTGACAGATCTGTTTCTTTAGTTTCTAACATGGCTACAATGTTCCACCTTCTATTATTTCATTATAACTATTTTCCCATGAATATTCAGTAGATCTAGGTTAAATATAGAACAGGGCAAGGTTTTACCCATTCTCTCATACTGACACCTTTGTAAAGGTCACTGTTTGAAACCATTGTGATAAATAGAGCATTTGCTCCAAAAGAGCAAATGCTCTATTTATCACAATGGTTTCAAAACTACACAATTATAAAATTGTCATTTTCTCTAGTAAATGCTTCCTTTCAGTAGATTTATTTAAAGAGGCTGAGTCTAAAAATAGCATAAGAGGTAATGGGTTAAACCTTTTATCTGCTGAAAAAATCAATCTTGGTCCTCTCTTTCTTAATATATATATTAAACAAAAGATTTTGACAATATTTATCACTGAAGAAAATTATATGTAAGCCATATAATACAGACCATGATCAAAGGGCTCCCTCAGGAGATCAAAGGACTGCCTCAGGAGCCCTTTGATCTGGATCTACACTATTTACAAATGTCATATATTCGATGTCTGTATATTAAGAGTTAACCCTTTCCTCCATAAATACGCCTTACTACGCTTCTGTAATAGTCACTTCTTGAAACCATTGTGACAAAAACAGCATTTGCTCCTAAGGATCTCCTGAGGGAGCCCTTTGATCATGGCAAACATTCACGGAAATTCATAAGTAAAGGGAGATAATTCTGGAGTGTCTAGGGCAATCTTGCTGATTATTGAACTTGACCAGGACATTATGGTAATATATATGCTGACAAAATTTGGTAATATATATGCTGACAAAATTTGAAAAGGATTGGATTGCATTTGTTTGAGTTAGAGAGCGGACAAGCAAAAGTTAACAGACGGACGGACAGCGCCACGACATAATACGTCCCGTCTGAAGAGGGGCGTATTCCCGTCTGAAGACGGGCTTATAAAAATTAGCTAATAAATATTTATGTCATTTATTTCTAACATGAATAGGGTTAACTCTAGGCAATAGCCATTTGCAAAATATGTCCTCTGCTACAAAATTGTTGTGATTAACCCATTCCCACATAGGCTATTTTCAGATCCAACCTCTTTGAATAAATCTACCAAAAAGGAGCATTTACTCGTGAAAAAAGGAATTTTTGTTTAGAATTTTGTAGTTTTGAAACCATTGTGATAAATAGAGCATTTGTTCCTAAGGAGCAAATGCTCTATTCATTACAATAGTTTTGAAAAGTGACTTTTACAGAGGCGTCAGAAGGCGTCAATATGAGGGAATGGGTTCAAGAGTAGAACAGTTTGGAGCCAGGTAAATTAGTAAGTAAGTTATTCTCATCTAAATAAAAAATATTTGCACAGGTAATCATGATTTGTCGCTAGCATATGAAATGTTTATAGATCAGACAGAAAAATTCAAAACAATAACATATACATGTATTATCCTCCTAATTTGACCTGAGACTCGATTAAATTTCGGCGTGATTATCGGGATTGTTCGTAATACACTGTGACAAAAAAATAGCAAACCAAGAGCCGGTAATAATCATGTTCCACGAGGATTGTACAGTAAAACCCCATCTAATGCGACCACTGAATGAATAAACATGGCTGTCTTTATAAGCAGGTGGTTCCTTAATACATTACCAAAGTTATGCAAAAGTTCCTACAGGAGCTTTCTGCATAACTTTCGTCCTGTATTAAGCTACCACCTGCCTTTGCCATTATGAATTATGCCTCCATTTGCTTGTCGCACTAGAAGGGTTTTACTGTATTCTTTTAGCGCATTCTTATACCTTCGGAAATTTATTCGAAGATTACCGACGATAATACACGGAATATGCATGAGTCTCAGGTCAAATTGGTAGGATAATAACATAAAAATATAAACAAACTGATATAACAAAATCAAGTACAGCTAAAATGATGTTTGATATGAAAGAAAACAATATTATGCATGTGAAGTTGTTTATCTATTAGTGTTGTAACCCTTTACTCCATGTAAGACATGATTATTAACCCTTTCCCTGTTCTATGTTTATTACAAATTTCATTACCTACTGAATATTCATGGACAAAACAGTTATAATGAAATATAGAAGGTGATACACAGCAGCCATTTTAGAAAGCAAAGAAACAGATCTATCAAATTCTATTAGCAAATAGAGCAGACACTGATCAGACAGCTCCTCTAGGAGCTGTCTGATCTGGGTCTACTCTGTTTGCACACACGTGAAAACACGTTTATATGAGGGAAGGGTTAACTGGTTTAGATTTTATAACGACACATGAAAACTGGATTTTTTTGGTCAAGGCAGAATCTGTAGAATCATATCTATATTATTTCATATAAAGCAAACAGAGCAGACCCTGATCAGGCGACTCCTGCAGGAGCCATCTGATCTGGGTCTACTCTGTTTGAAAAGGCATGAACAAAATCAAATATATATCATTTCATAACCAAACACAGGAGACCAAGTTCAGATGGCTCCTGCCAAATTGTTTCTAAGAGGTACTGGTTTAACCCTTTACCCTATGAAAGTATATATAAGAAATAATAACATCATGAATATTAATCAGAATAATTATTATAATAGTTTATTACCATAGGATTTTTTCATCATGAAAGAAACTATAGAATCATATCTATATTATATCATTAGCAAACAGCAGACCCTGATCAGACGGATTCTCTAGGAGCCGTCTGATCTGGGTCTACTCTATTTGCAAAGGCATAGAAAGGCGTATCTATGGAGGAAAAGGTTCAGCAATCACTTGCTTTAAAACATTGCTTTAAAACATTGCCTTAAAACGTTGCTATCTATGGACTCAGTGGTTACTTGCAAGAGGTTCTACTGAAGTATAATAGTTCAAGTTGGAAGTTCCAGACTTAAATTAGCTTTTATTTGGAAGTTCCAGACTAACTAGCCTTTATTTGGAATTTCCAGACTTAACTAGCATTTATTTGGAATTTCCAGACTAACTAGCCTTTTATTTGGAAGTTTCAGACTAACTAGCCTTTATTTGGAAGTTCCAGACTAACTAGCCTTTATTTGGAAGTTCCAGATTAATTAGCCTTTATTTGACTTTTTAGATATAAGGCACAAATCATGCTTTACATTTATTATTTTACACTCAAGTCACATGCAGGTTAACCCTATCCCTTTTCTATGTTTATAACAAATTTCAATACCTACTTAACATTCTTGGATACAATAGTCACAATGAAATATGGAAGTTGGAATATTGTAGAAATTTTAGAAATTCAAGAAACAGTTCTTTCAAATTCCATTAGCAAACAGAGAGCCATCTGATCTGGGTCTACTCTGTTTGCAAATGCGTGAAGATATGTTTATATAAAGGAAAGGGTTAACCTTTTCCTCTGTAAATATGCCTTTCTATGCCCCTCTAATAACCACTTCTTGAAACCATTGTGATAAATAGAGCATTTGCTCCTATAGGAGCAAATACTCTATTTATCACAATGGTTTCAAACTACATAATTCTAAAATTTCACTTTTCTCTAGTAAATGCTCCTTTTTGGTAGATTCATTCAAAGAGGTTGGGTCTAATAATAGCCTATGGAGAAAAGGGATAACCGTAACCTCCGGCCATCTTACTTGGTAAATATTCATGTAAGACTCTGCCCATCATCAGTATAAGTTTAACCTTTTCCTCCATAAATACGCCTTTCCATGCCTCTCTAAAAATCACCTAATGAAACCACTGTGATAAATAGAGCATTTGCTCCTATAGGAGCAAATGCTCTTTTTTATCACAATGGTTTCAAATTACAAATTCTAAATTTTTCCTTTTCTCTAGTTAATGGCTCCTTTTCGGTAGATTTATTCAAAGTGGTTGGATCTAAAAATAGCCTATGAGTGAATGGGTTAATTCTTGTACTAAAATATACGATAAGTAATATATTGCCATTGTAAACAAAAGAGAAAAAGATTTGTAACAAACAAGTAAAAACTGCATACTGGACAAAGTGTTTCTACAGCTCAGGTCAGCAGTCAAGGTCAAGGTCACATATCAGAAAATGGTATGTGACACTCCGCTGTAAGATTTGGGGGCAGTCATGCCTTCACCCTTATCTAAGGAATAATCTGAAGTCTGGATAATCAAAAACTCAATGCTAATGATGATGATAGTGATTATTATTATTATTATGATGATGATGATGATGATAAAGGATCATTTACATCAACTCTCCATAGAGTTATTTTTCCTTTTCTTTTAACCCTTTCCTTCATACAAATGTTTCTTCACGCCGCTGCAAACAAAGTAGACAGATCAGATGGCTCCTACAGGAGCCATCAGATATGGGTCTACTCTGCTTGCAAAGACATGAAAAAGCATTTGTGTGAAAGAGAAGGCTAAATGGATTTATTTGTGAATATCATAAGCTAAAATACTTATGAATGACAAATATAAAATCACCAAGAAGTGTAAAATAGCATGTTTTCTATGACAATAGCACTATCAAAGTGTACAATTAACATAAACAAACTGAGTGTATAAACAGAAAATACAATACATACCAGGGTACACACAAAGTATTATCACAGAGTACGGTATTTATATCAATAAGTCCATTATAGATTTGTGCCAAGCCTGCCAATTATGAATGTGTGCCTAAATGGCTGACTTATAAGAAATTTCGACAGACAAACAATTTCTTATATCATAGTGAAATGAGCAAATAGCATGCTTCTTTTTCACAACCCTTTACATGACAAATATTCATGCAAAACTATTCGAATTATGGATATTAATTTTTGTATAAAAACAACATTAACCCATTCCCGCATATTGACATCTTTTGACGCTTCTGTAAAAGTCACTTTATGAAACCATTGTGATAAATAGAGCATTTGCTCCACAGGAGCAAATGCTCTATTTATCACAATGGTTTCAAAACTACACAATTCTGAAATTTTCCTTTTCTCTAGTTAATGCTCCTTTTTGGTAGATTTAATCAAATAAGTTAGGTCTAAAAATAGCCTAAGTGGGAATGGGTTAAGAAATTTATTGCCATGGCAAACAATACAGAATCAAATCTGTAACATATAGGTAAAACAGAGGAGACCAAGGTCAGACAGCCCTGGGCTTACTCTGGTTGCCGAGGCGTAAAAATACAAAATAAAATGTTAAACTCTGATTCTGTGACTAGAAATGTGTTCATAGGACACTGACGCCCCCATTTCATATTTTTTGGTCACAGAAAGTAAGGGTCATAATCATGTATGCAACAACAAGCGATTTATGCCATTTTTGCAAATAAAGGGTTGTTACTCCTAAACGACTGAAGCGATTTATATGGCTATCGAACTTGACCCAGATATAATGGCCACAAACATGTGTGTAAAGTTTGGTGTGGATTGGACAAATACTTTTAAAGAAAAAGTCTGGACAAGATATTTTAAAGTCATTTTTGCAAATAAAGGGCTGCAACTCCTAAACAACTGAAGCAATTTACATGGCTATCGAAAGTGATCAAGATATAAGATTGGAACAAATACTTTTTAAGAAAGAGCCCATACAAATTCTTCTAGATGTGCGTACCGACATATGTACATAACTTTGTGGGGGCATAAAAAAAATTGTACAAGCTGTGTCACAGAACAAAACATTTCTGTTGGAACTGTTGGAACCGTTGCTGACTATAGAGATACCTAGAGTATCATGCACATGCATGATGATGATAACCTTACAAGAAACAATAACTCACTATAGTTATGTATACCCATATTTCAACAGTTAACCTTTTACTCCATGAATATTCATGTCACAAAAAATTAATGCATGAATATTATAAGCTGATGTTTTAAAATGGCATCATAAACATTTTTTTACAATGATAGAAACTGCTGATTCGGATCTATGTTATTTCATAAGCAAACAAAGCAGACCCTGACCAGATGGCTCCTACAGGAGCCATCTGATCTGGGTCTACTCTGTTTGCAAAGATGCTACAAGGCATCTCTATGGAGTAAAGTGTTAACTCGTTGCAATTCTGTAACCTGATAAACATACAGTTGAAACTTGATATGTCAAATTCTTAGGGACTTTGTAAAAACGTCAAATAAATGAAGGTTCATTTAAAAAATTGCTTGAACTTTTTTTTTCATTTCTACCTTAATTCTGACCCCTCTCATTTACCATTTCAACACTAAATAACTTGTCTGTAAAATATGTGTTCTAAACTTTCTTACTGCGAACTTACACGAAAACATGGTTTTACTGTCTTTTCTGTGTTTTTTCATGTCCCTCTCATGTCAGCAACTTTCATTTTCAAGTCGCCGAAGTCATGTCACCTGACTTTTTGTTACGCACGTTTTGTGACGAAAGCGAACTGTCCAACCTTGTTTGTGATACACCGGAAAACCATTGCCATTTTCCACCCGTCCAATGAAATAATGTGTACCAAATGCTGCTGCTTTATATTCTCATGACCAAAGTTTGACTTCTTGAAAATGATATCAGCTGCCATCGCTGAAAATCGCAGGAAGGACGGTAAAACCACGTTTTCGTGTAAAATCGCAGCAAGAAAGTTCTTTTCATTGAATATATTGCTGATATGAATGCCAAATTTTATTGTGTTTGACATATAAGTAATCGTTTCAAGGCTGTCAGCGGTTCGCACTCAGGGACGAGGTCGTGTCCGACTAACGGATTTTGGCCATTTTGCCCATGTTGCTGATGCTGTGTTAAGTTTATCCCTAATTTAAGCGGGAAAATCTTTGCATATTCGAATAAAAAAATGTCTTTGCTTAAGGAACAGCTTTTTACCTGATTGAAATCGTGCATTTCTTGCAGTGCTAAGGGTTTAAAGTAGGAGTGGGTAATTTGGATCTTTTGAAGCTGGATCCCTTCTTTCTATATATACATATACTGACTCAAATGTGTCTCGTCTCTGTGAGTGTGGACTGCATTTCTATAATTAATGGACTACATGTATCTAATTTATCTCCAAAGTAAAAATATCATACGATTTGCTGGCACAAAGGAAATGTTAGTTCTGTCTTAAAACTGTCAATGCATGTTCACTTCTGCATTTAGTAAGGATGGAATGTACATATTATGGGTGCGATTTATCACACTAACACAATAATCCTGTGCATGTCAGTAGTATTATATGTAGCTGGACTTTTAACATCTCAATCCTCACTGGTCATTGTAGACAGGTCATCGAAACTCATCAAATCCATACTGAAAAGAATAACACAAAAAATGCAAATTGTTAACCCTCAACACTTTCATGGACAAAATAGTTATAATGAAATATAGAAGGTGGAACATTGTAGCCATTTTAGAAAGTAAAGAAACATATCTATCAAATTTCATTAGCAAACAGAGCAGACTCTGATCAGACGGCTCCTATAGGAGCCATCTGATCTTAGTCTACTCTGTTTCGTTTGTGGGGGTATAAAAATATGTGATGGTTCTATCAATCAGGACACAAGCAAAGTTATGTGGTTAAAAAAAGATACCAAATTTACACTATATCATTGGTTGAATGTCCTGGCAAAACAAGTCCAAATAATGAAATTTATTATCTCTAGTTGTGGTTGCATATCTGGAGCAGACTGATCAGGGTCTGCTCTGTTTGCTTATACTATATTAACCCTTCGCTTGCTATTCACGTCAATATACATACCTGTAAATAGTGAAGACCCAGATGAGACAGCTCCTGTAGGAGCTGTCTCATCAGGGTCTGCACTATTTACAAATTGATTGCGTAACCAGTGCACTCCACAGCAGTGATTGCACAGCGAAATACTTGTACACAGTGAAAATATATGTAATTATGCAGCAAGGCATGGGTAAAGAAGGAGAAACGTATTTTAAAATTCAGCAAGCGAAGGGTTAAAGATCTGATTCTACAGTTTCTGTCATGGCCAAAATATCATGTATTCATATGCCATGACAAAAATGAATCTAAATAATATTCATGAAGTTATTATTTCTTGCATAAATATTCATGAAGTAAAGGGTTAAGTAACACGCATACATTGTACTTGTGTCATTACCTTTGCTGATGAACCTCCTTGTTCTCACTAACAAGATTTTTCAACTCATCCTGGCCAAGCTTAACATAGTTCAGCCTGAAAAATATATGTAGAAACCCCAGGCGTAGACATACCTCAAAACACGTTTTTACCAGGATGGTAGAAGCTGGGAATCAAGCAAACATGATTGGGAATATTTCTTAATCTCAAGCCCAAGTTTTACACATAACTGGGTCCATGCTTATAAAACTTTTAGTTGAGTCTGAGTTCGTTCTCAAGTTTTTGATTGGTCAGATTTGAGCCTCTGGCTCAAATCTGACCAATCAAAAGCTTGAGAACTCAAATCTGACCAATCAAAAGCTTGAGAACGAAACTCAGACTCAACTAAAAGCTTTATAAGCATGGACCCAGATGGTGATTCTGGTGAAATCAAGTAAATCTGTACTGCTCATCAATCTTTGCCAAAAATATGACTGGAACAATTAAAACTTAAATTTTACCCATTTACTTGATAAAAAACGCATTTGTTAACAGAGTAGATCCAGATCAGAAATATCCTGTAGGAGCTGTCTGATCAGGGTCTGCTCTGTTTATTTATGCTTTAAAGATCAGTTTCTCTATTTCTTTTACTATAGCAATACAATTCTTTATGTACAAAAAATTCTAACACAAGAGTTAAATCAATTGATTTAAACCTTTGCTCCATAAATACGCCTTTCTACGCCTCTGTAAAAGTCACTTTTTGAAACCATTGTGATAAATAGAGCATTTGCTCCTATGCAGCAAATGCTCTATTTATCACAATGGTTTCAGAACTACAAAATTCTAAAATTTTCCTTTTCTCTAGTTAATCCTCCTTTTCAGTAGATTTATTCAAAGAGGTTGGGTCTAAAAATAGCCTATGAGGGAATGGGTTAAAGAGCAGTTGTCTTGCATGAATATGTATCAGTCAGTAAATAATTAACCCTTTACTCCATGAATATTCATGTGAGAAAGAATGACGTCATTAACTACTAATTAAGGTAATTCTTTATATGGCATATTAACACAAGAAATTCTACTGAAGCAGAAACTGTAGAAAATCAAATCTACATTATTCCAGAAGCAAACAGAGCAGACCCTGGTCAGACTTCTCCTATAGGAGCCATCTGATCTGAGTCTTCTCTGTCTGCAAAAGTATAGAAAGGTGTATTTATGGTAACTGTGCATCCAGGTTAAATGATTTTTTTTAACCCTTTGCCTCATATAGACATGTTTTCACGCATTTGCAAACAGAGTAGACCCAGATCAGACGGCTCCTGTAGGGTCTGCTCTGTTTGCTAGTGGAATTTGAAAGATCTGTTTCTTTACTTTCTAAAATGTCTATAATGTTCCACCTTCTATATTTCACTATAACTATTTTTTCCATGAATATCCAGTAGGTATTGAAAATTGAAATAAACATAGAACAGGGAAAGGGTTAATATAGTGTGAAGACCTTTAAGAAAGGCTCCTGAAAGAAAGCTTTAACTTTTTACCCTTTCTCCTCGGACAGGCACCTTATAACACCTTTGCAAACAGAGCAGACCCTATCAGACTGATCCTATAGGAGCCTTCTGAAATAATGCTTATGAAATAATATAGATCTGATTCTACACTGTCTTCCACAGAAAATAATCATCTTGTTCATTATAAAAAATACCGTTATTTAACCATTTACTCTACGAATACACCCTTCTATGCAGAAAGAGTAGACCCAGATCAGATGGCTTCAGTAGGAGCTGTCTCATTAGGGTCTGCTCTGTTTGCTAATGAAATAATATAGATATGATTCTACAGTTTCTACTGCGGCCAAATATTCCTGTGTCCATATGCCAGTATAAAGATTAATCTAATTAATATTCATGGTGTCATTAGTCTTATCTTACATGAATGTTCATGGAGTAAAGGGTTAACCTTTTCCCTGTTCTATATTTAGGCCATTTTTCAGTACCTACTGAATATTCATTAACAAAATAGTTATAAAGAAATATGGAAGGTGGAACATTGTAGACATTTTAGAAAGTAAAGAAACAGATCTATCAAATTCTATTAGCAAACAGAGTAGACCCTGATCAGACGGCTCCTCTTGGAGCCGTCTGATCTGGGTCTACTCTGTTTGAAAATGCGTGAAAACACGTTTATATGAGGGAAAGGATTAATAGTCATGCATTCATTATTTCTTACAGGAATGTGTATTGGAAAAGGGGTTGTTGAAATAACACCATAATACCGTACAGTACTTAGAGTGCAAAATTAACCCTTTCCTTCATATAAACACGTTTTCGCTCATTTGCAAACAGAGAAGACCCAAATCAGCCGGCTCCTATAGGAGCCTTCTGATCTGGGTCTGCTCTGTTTGCTAATGAAGATCTGTGTCTTTACTTTCTAAAATGGCTACAATGTTCCACCTTCCATATTTCATTATAGCTATTTTTCCATGAATATTCAGTATGTATTGACATTTGGAATAGACATGGAATAGGAAAAGGGTTAAAATTGGTTCAAAGGGACAATGAATATATCTTTGAAGCCGTACCGTTGAAGCAAGTTTTCCGCCAAGTTCTGTCTTTTGCTTTCTGGTCCATTAAGAGGCGTTGATGGAATGCTGTCAGTTTCCAGAGAAGATAAGTCTGTGCCAACCTGAAATAGCATATCAAATTATTACTTTCAAACTGTAATACATTGGATGGAACGCTGGATACATGGTAAAATAGGAATTTCATAATAAAGAGGAGGCTTCAGTTTTTAACCCTTAACCCTTTCCCTCATATAAACGTGTTTTCATGCATTTGCAAACAGAGTAGACCCAGATCAGATGGCTCCTAGAGGAGCCATCTGTTCAGGGTCTACTCTGTTTGCTAATAGAATTTGAAAGATTTGATTCTTTGCTTACTAAAATGTCTACAATGTTCCACCTTCCATATTTCCTTATAACTGTTTTGTTGATGAATATTCAGTAGGTACTGAAAGTTGGCCTAAATACAGAAATACAGGGAAAGGGTTAACCTGATAGAGACACATGTTACAGCCTTTGCAAACAGAGTAGCCCCAGATCACACAACTAGGAACCGTCTGATAAGGGTTTTCTCTCTTTGCTTCTTAGTAAAATCTCAATTCGAATTTTCTATACAGATGAATTTAGACTCTTTTAGGCAGGTGGCTGCCTAATGCAGGGTGAAAGTCATGCAGAAAGCTCCTAGAGGAGCTTTCTGCATGACTTTCACCATGCATTAAGCTGCCACCTGTCTTAAAGATTGATAATGATACATATTTTAGTATTCAAATAATCGATCTGTTTGCTTATGGTATAATAAAAGATCTGATTGTACAGTTTCTGCCATGGCCAAAGCATCCTATGTTCAAAAGCCATTGTAAATGTTCATCTGATTAGTATTCATAATGTCATTATTTCTTAACCTTTAAGCCATGAATATTCATGTGAGAATTAAAGACTTCATGAATATTAATTAAGATTTTTTTTATAATGGCACATGAACACAGAAATATTTGGCCATAGCAGAAACTGTAGATTCATATCTATATTATTTCATATTAAGCAAACAGAGTAGAACCTGATCAGATGGCTCCTACAGGCGCCATCTGATCTGGGTCTTCTCTGTTTTCAAAGGTATAAAAAGGCATATTTATGGAGTAAAGGGTTAAATGATTATCCATGAGGTAAGGAGTTAATTGGTAATTGCAAATCAGTACTTCTAAATTTGCAGGGTTTTCTAGGCTTGAACTGTTTAGCACTTTTTTCATTTGCATAACTCAAGAACATTTTCAAACATGTTTGATTCTGGTAAAGCTGCAAACCAATCAAACATACTGGAGGATATTCTCAAGCCTTAAAACTGGCATCTATTTGGCTAAAACTACATAAACTAACACTTCCAGTCTAAAACAAGTAATGCAAAAGTGTCCATAAAATTTTTTGCATACCTTGAAATGTCTTGTATAGGTTTTGATAGCATTTTTCATTGCTCGGATTTCTTTCTGTAACATCTCTATCTGTGACTGTAAATTGCTGAATGCTCTGGAAATGAAAATACTAATTTATAATAAAGACACCAACAACAAAATAAAGACAATGGCAAAAAGATACCCTCTGCTCAGCTGCCTTGATCGCAAATCAAACAAGATTTGTGCCAGGTTGTGCCATGGACAGATGGACAGACAGACCAACCAACACAACGACTCCTATATACCCCCTCTCAAACTTCGTTTGTGGGGGTATAAAAATATGTGATGGTTATATTAATCAGCACACAAGCAAAGTTATGTGGTAAAAAAGATACCAAATTTACCCTATATCATTGGAGGAATGTCCTGGCAAAACAATTCCAAATTGCGAAATTTATTATCTCTATTTGTGGTTCCATATCTGTGAATGTATTGGTGAAAGGGCCATTTTGTGGAAAGCAGAGTAAAGTCTTCATCAAAGGCACACTAGAATCACCATGTAGTTTCTTGATTGAAAATAGGCAGAGTCATTGATGTTATAGTTAACCCTTCTCTTGCTGAATTTTAAAATACATTTCTCCTTCTTTACCCATGCCCTGTTGTATAATTATATATATCTTCACTGTGTACACGTATTTCGCTGTGCAATCACTGCTGTGGAGTACACTGGTTGCACAATCAACTTGTAAATAGTACAGACCCTGATGAGACAGCTCCTGCAGGAGCTGTCTCATCTGGGTTTTCACTATTTACAGGTAGGTACAGGTAACTAACTGTATATTGACGTGAACAGCAAGCAAAGGGTTAACCCTTTATTTCATAGATATGCTTTTCGACACCTTTGCAAACACAAGTAGACACAAATCAGAGGGCTCCTGTAGGAAATCTCTGATCAAGGTCTACTCTGTATGCTTATAGAATTACATAGATCTGACTCTACAGTTTCTGCCAGAGCCAAAGAAAATCCTTACTTTATATGCAATATTAAAAATTAATCTATTAAATATTCATGGTGCAATTATTTCTTACAAAAATATATATAAAGGGTTAAGATGCATACTGATCTATCAAACTGTCTTATTTCTCCACCAAACCCCATCTTGATGCTACTTGTTAGAACTGACTCGGACCAGTGGTTCCAGTGAGTGGCAGCATGCTATGGTTTAGCAGAGAAAATACAGAGAACATTTTAACCCTTTCCTTCATATAAACGTGTTTCACGCATTTGCAAACAGAGTAGACCCAGATCAGACAGCTCCTAGAGGAGCCGTCTGATCAGGGTCTGCCCTGTTTGCTGCTGAAATTTGAAAGATCTGTTCCCTTACTTTGTAAAATGGCTACATTGTTCCACCTCCCATACTTTATTCTTGCACAGAACGTGCTGTTTTAGTCCCGCTAGACCATGTATTAACAAGGCGATTCTCGTGCTCACGCGCTGTTGTTGACCGGTTTTAATTATACCTATTCGGGGCCTAAGGTAAACAATGGACGCGAATGCTATATAGCGTTTTGGCCTAAGCTAGGTGAACGCCGGGTGCGAGCATATCAGGGGCGCCGACAATGAACTGTTTTTGTTAAAGACAAATTAAATGAAGTTCCGTGTAAACGGTATTTGATACAATCATGAATTGACGTCAGAAAGAAAACAGTGGCCCGGAAACAGCATAAATCGAACGAAGTGTCAAAGAAGTGTATAGTTTTGCTGCCGTAGTTTTGCTTGAATTTGGAAGAATTAAACTGATGCAGGAATGCATAAAATTGGTTTTAAGCAAGAATAGCGTTAATACACGTTTGTTTTCGGGCAATAACATCTGCAGTGTCCCTCGGGCTCGGGACAACAACAGTCCCTCGGGACACTGCAGGTGTTATTGCCCGAACAAACGTGTATTAACCCTCTATTATAACTACTTTGTTCATGAATATTCAATAGGTATGGGAATTTGAAATAAACATAGAACAGGGAAAGGGTTAATCAAATGCTCAAAATACACCAAGTATCTGCTACTACAAACTTATACCTATTGACAAAAGAATCAGAGATATGGTTAGTGATAAAACAGTTTGATAGAAAGAGAGACACACACACAAACACACAAAGTGAAATTTATACTGGCTGACAGACAGACAGAGAGACGAAAAAGTGCTTATTACCTGTGCCATTCAAGGAAATGCTTGTGTATTTCCACCATTTTGTTCTTACAGTGATTGGTCCACAGTTCTGTTGCTTTGGTCAGCAAAGATAACATCTCGTTCCTTGAAAAATAAAATGAAGGAATAATTTAACCACAGTGGAGTGAGTTTCTGAATAATGAACAAGAGGGCCAGAATGGCCCTGAAGCGCTCACCAGACAATCGGAGGAGAAGATTTTCTCAGTTTTCACTATATGTTTCTATTGAAAGCTGGCTACTCCTGGGGCGGGGCCAATTTTGACCACAGGGGCATAATTTATATAACATTTGTAGAGGACCTGAACATGAAGCTATGTGTCAAATATGAAGGTTATGAACCTTCCAGTTTCAGAGATTTTCAATGTTTTTACTATATGTTTCTATTGAAAGCTGACCACCCCTGGGGCGGGGCCAATTTTAATCCCAGGGGCATAATTTAAACAAGGCCATACAAAGTTCTGACTAAAGGTGATCAACTGTTCCTCTGAACAGGTATGTGTACCCTAGCATTCCAAACTGATTTTTTGCATTTGAATATTATTATAAATTATTACATAATAATTTCATATTCATAAGTTTAACTTAATATGTTTCAAGTAATTTCATGTTAAAAATTATTTCATAATTTATTTAAAATCTTCAATTTGGCATTCTGGAGTCTTTACATGATTTACCCTTCAGGCTTCTTCTGAACTGCAGGGCAGGTTATAATAATGCAGACATGTGATAAGACCCGATCCCGGCGGTAGTCTACCGATATCAAAAGGTTCTTTCTAAGCTCCCGGCGGGAGACCAAAAACTCCCGATATGCGACAATCCCAACCATACCCCTATTAAGATAAGGGATTTTTAATTGCCACTCTCTCGAGGCAATAATTGGGGGACCATTGAGCCCATAGCTACTGGTCTAGATAACATGTTATCCTATTAGGTCAAACTCAATGTAATTAACCAATTAGCATAACCTCGTGGCGGGCGTGATTTAGCGTGAAATCAACAGACCGCCATGTTGTGTGTATTGGAAACGACACATGTCAAGTTTTTCGCATGTTTGGAAGAGGATTACTGATGATTTATCGATGGTTCATGAAGCAAGGGTCAGGGACAAGGGGCTGCTCATCAGTTCTGGTGAAATAAACACCAATCAATGAGTTTGGCTAATTGGAAAGGTAGGTAAACTATAAAAGATGATAAAAACTGTCTGCAAACTCTTTTAAAAAACCGTCTGCTAACTGAAATACTGTTGGTCGATCGTAAAACCCAGCTCACTCACTGTTAAAAAGAGATAATGCTTGTATAAACTGTTGGGATAGCAATAAGAATGATTTTGAATAAAATATGGATGCTGCCTTTTGATCGTCAGTCAGTCAAAATTGTCTGTTTGCATGTTTTCACCATGTCTAAATGACCGACACAGTCTTGTAAAACCCCTATCAAGCAGAAAAGGTAGGAGGCTTATCTAAACCATTACAACACTAGATTTTATGTGTAATTTGTGTCTTCTCTGTTATTCAAATGCTGTCTGGCCAGTCTTCTCTGTTTGATCATAAGTAGAGTACAATATAGACCAATACTACAAAATTGCTCTACCTTGGCAAACAAAGTAGGCCTAGCTTAACCCTTTACTGTGTGAATATTAATTATTTATTGCACATTTGATACCAGTTGTAAAATCTTTTTATATTCTTTGTAAAACAATAACATACAAGGGACTGTAGCTATGAATATGATACATGTAATGCAAACAGAGCAGACCCAGATTAGACGGCATCTAAAGGGGGAGTTGTCTGATCTGAGTCTAGTATGTTTGCAAATAGTGTAGACCCAGATGAGAGAGCAGCAGAGCTCCTATAGGAGCTCTCTCATCTGGGTCTACACTGTTTTCAAATACAACTATAGTGGTGACTGGCAGGCTATGGGTAAATTTTGCATCTGTGCAAACAAAGTAGACCTTGGTAATGTTTCATTTTTGCACACTTGCATAGCACAATGTAGACCTACATGTAGGTAAGAAGACCTAGATAAGAAAGCTTGATGGTAATGTTTCAGTTTTGGTACCTTTGCTTATGCAGTTTATTGTTGTATTTGTCAGGTATGAATGCAAGTACAACACAGCATGGACTTCAACATACCCCTGGGTTGCAAAAGGAAAGGCCGATGGATCAGTGATTTGCACAGTCTGCAACCGTTCATTTTCCATTACACAAGGGGGCAAAAATGAGATTGAGAAGCAACATAAGAGTTCTTCACACTCTACAAATGCAAAGCAGACAGCCTCCACCCCAAAGCTGACTTCAGTGCTCAAGCCATTCATTTGTACTGTATTAAATTTTGTGATAAACACATAAAGATACATAAGAGATGCATGTTTCTCGTTTCTTTTATCCAGTTTGTAATAATTTTAAACCACTTCTTGCCTTGTAAAATCAAAGTGAGATTTATTTTTACTGGTGGAATCCAATTGCTTACTAAATCTACTCCATGTACATTTATTCAAATTTTTTATTTCCTTTTGAATATACATTGACTTAATTAACTATTACAATACAACATGGCATAATATAAGGAACTGTAGACCTTAAATTTATGGAATTAAATATGCAAACAGAGCAGACCCTGATCAGACGCTCCATTAGTAGCTGTCTGATCTGGATGAACTCTGTTTGCATATGCTGTAAAATGAGTATCTATGGAGTAAAGAGTTAAAACATGGAATTCCGTCAATGAAAAAAAATCTCCCACTTTGAGACCAAATCTCCCACTTTGGGACAGCCAATCTCCCACTTTCAGTGAATTACAAAATCACATGTATGATAATGTCATAATGCCAGTCACTATTATTAATTAACCCTTCCCTCATATAAACGTGTTTTCACACATTTGAAAACAGAGTAGACCCAGATCAGATGCCTCCTATAGGAGTCATCTGATCAGGGTCTGCTCTGTTTGTTAATGGAATTTGATAGATCTGTTCCTTTAGTTTCTAAAATGGCTGCAATGTTCCACCTACTATATTTCATTATAACTATTCTGTCAATAAATATTCAGTAGGTTGTGAAATTTGTAAACAAATGGCTACAATGTTCCACCTTCCATACTTCATTTTAACTATTTTGTTCATGAATATGCACTAGGCATTCAAATTAATAATAAACACAGAACAGGCAAAGGGTTACTACAGCCACTACCAGCAATACAGGTGCACTAAAAATAGCCACTGGTCATCCCCATCTCTACTGCTTGACCTGATGACCTGTTTATGAGACTGAGTAAAGATAAGATGCTTAAAAGTGCAGTCAGCTTCAAGTTTGCTAGAAAACTTGCCACCCTGGGGTGTAGCCAATTTTGACCACAGGAGCATAATTTATATAACTTTTGTAGAAGTCCTGAAGTTGAAGCTATGTGCCAAATATGAAAGCTGGGGACCTTCTAGTTTTAGAGGAGATGATGCTCAAAGTTTTCACTATATGTTTCTATTGAAAACTGAAAACCCCTGGGGCAGGGCCAATTTTGACCCCAGGGGTATAATTTATATAACTATTGTAGAGGACCTACAGATGATGCTATGTGCCAAAGACAGAATCTACACACCAGCAATAACGGTGCACTAAAAATAGCCACTGGTCATCTCTCTCTACTGCTTGACCTGATGACCTCTTTCTGAGCAAATATAAGATGCTTAAAAGTGCAGTCAGCTTCAAGTTTGCTAGAAAACTGGCCACCCTGGGGTGTAGCCAATTTTGACCACAGGAGCATAATTTATATAACTTTTGTAGAGGACCTGAATATGATGCTATGTGCCAAATATGAAAGCTGAGAACCTTCCAGTTTCAGAGGAGATGATTTTGACGAACGACGCGCGCCGACGGACACGGACATCAGGCGATCACAAAAGCTCATCCTGAGCACTTCGTGCTCCGTTGAGCTAAAAATGGATTGGTTTGGAAATGTTCTTTTGCTTTCTATTATACAATTAATTCTTTACTCAATGATTATTCATTGAAGAAATAATGACATCATGCATATTGATTTTGTGTAAAGCCGCATGAACACAGGGAAGTTTAGCATTGGCAGAAATTATAGAATCAGATCTATTTTTGAATTGTTTTTGATACAAAAACTGAAGTCTCTCCCAAAAACTGATGTCTCTCAAACTTCGTTTGCAGGGGGTATAAAAAATTCAAATCACAAACATTAATACAGAAAAATCTCGGTTATTCGAATTTTCCGTATAGAAGAATTTAGACCCTTTTAAGCAGGTGGCTGCTTAATGCTAAAGGAGCTTTCTGCATGACTTTTGCCATGCATTAAGCAGCCACCTGTCTTAAAGATCGATAATAATATGTATATTAGTGTTCGAATAATCAAGGTTTTACTGTATATCCATTTTTCTGCCCAAGCTGCACCCACAAAAATAACCAGTACGGTAAAGAGCTGACCTGTCAAACTTGTGCAGTTTTATCTCATGGGACAGCATGCCACGCTGACATCGTTTCCTTTTCTCCATCATAATCTGCTTGTCCTTAGCAAGCTGTAGAAGTCTTCCGATTATCTTTTGACTGCAATAAAAATTGTAACAGTATGAGAGAGAGAGAGTAAAATGATTGAAATGGCGCTTGAATTTTCCTTGTGGTATTCCACCTTTCTGCAACATGAAAGGTCACATGTGCCTTCATTTGAGTCATTCAGAAAGATTTTGATCAATCTACGCTGAAAATTAGGCAACATCAATTTATTTTTCAGAATTAATTTTTTCTTCTGAAATGCATGTAGGTGGTCAGTGCAAGTAGCATACTCTAAGGCAAGTTCCCACTCCCTGTCACTCTTGATCATGTCCTGTTTATTTTAAAGCATTTATTCCTAACGCTTTCCCTGCTCAATATTCATGCAAGAAATAATGAAATCATGAATATTTATTACCTGATATTTTTATAATGGCATTATGAATGCAGGACATTTTGTCCAAGCAGAAACTGTAAAATCAGATTTATATTATACCATAAGCAAACAGAGCAGATCCTGACCAGACGGCTCCTATAGGAGCTGTCTGATCTGGGTCTACTCTGTTTGCAAAATGCATGAAAAGGTGTTTATATGAAGGAAAGGGTTAAAGTTGAAAATGTTTACTAGGTGGAAATAACTACTGCACTTACCACTTGTTTCCTAAAATGCAACCAGTATGGTAGAGTTGCCTCCCATCATCAGTCTGGGCTGCCTTAATCGCCACCATATGTCCGCTACAGTTGTTGGCTTTGATCTTGAGCTAAATGATAAAATAAAGTGCAAAAATTCAATTTGCATTTACGACCTACATGAATAATTCTCACAACTTTCGTGGTGACAAATCTAGGTAACTACATTACTTGTTTTTTACTCACTTCTGTCACTTGATTAGAGAGAAGAAATTGGTTTTACTTGATTGAGAGAAAATTTGGATCGATTGTATCATCATTTCCTTAGAATCTCTGTGCCCAAGTTCCACCGGAATGCATCATTCAGTAAAGAAATGATTCCTAAAAAACATTTTTAACCCATTACCTCATAGTCTATTTTTAGATCCTACCTCTTTGAATAAATCTACCAAAAAGGAGCATTTACTAGACAAAAGGAACATTTCAGAATTGTGTAGCTATGAAACCATTGTGATAAATAGAGCATTTGCTCCTATAGGAGCAAATGCTCTATTTATCACAATGGTTTCAAAAGGTGACTTTTACAGAGGCGCAGAAAGGCGTATTTATGGAGGAAAGTGTTAAACCATGAATATTCATGTGAATATTAGATTAATACTTATGATACCACATGGACACAGATATTTTTGGCCAAGGCAGAAACTGTAGAATCATAAGCAAACAGGGCAGACCCTGATCAGATGGCTCCTACAGGAGGGTCTATTCTGTTTGCAAAGGCAAAGATAGTCTTATTTATGGAGTAAAGGGTTAAGAAATAATGAAATCATGAATATAATTTTTTCTAAAGGCAAACAAAAACAGTAATCTTTGGCCATAGCAAAAATGTAGAATCATACCTCAGTTACCTATATCATTTCATTAGCAAATACTGCAGACCCTGATTACATCAATTCAAGTGACAAGAGTGAGTGAAAAGCAGAGTAATCCTTTGGTTAATTGCCCTGCCTATTTATACTTTTTGCGAACAGTGAAGACCTAGACAGGACTGGTCCTGTAGAAGCTATTTATCACAATGGTTTCAAAAAGTAACTTTTACAAAGGGGTTAAAAGTAGGCCTAGTTAAAAGGTGTCTATATGAGGGAATGGAGGATGAAAGCTCCCATGGCAATACAGTGCTCCCTCCCTACAACGGCCCTCGCATAACGATTCCCTCCTTACAACAACGCATGTCACTGTTTCCGAAACAACAAGGCTCCAGAAACAACTTTTTCCATCGTATTTTATTTATGCCTCCATCAAACCCTATGTTGTGACCACTCTTTAGAATCGTCACTTTGTGACGATTCTAAAGAGTGGTCACAATATAGGGTTTGATTGAGGCATAACGGTTTTAGTTCTCGAAATACACCTTATCTGGGGATCTGCAAACAAGCTAATTATGTTTGAATTTCCCTCCCTATAACAACTCCCTCTGAACAACATATACAATATTCGTATCCCAAAGGGTGTCGTTGTAGAGAGGGAGCACTGTATTCATTTTTAAATATACCAGCAATATCAATTACATTCATGATGGACAGTGCCTTGCACTGAATATTTAACAAAAAAGGGGAAACAATTACATCTTCCATGGAGACTCCATCTGATGGTTGCAAGCACTGAATTCCTCCATTATCCATGATAGCCTTATGAATGTGCCGCAGGTCTTTCACGCGGTCTCTGTACAGGTCAACCTCTGCTTGGAATCTGCTTGTGAGAACCTCTTTCCATCTTCTGTAATTTAAAATAAACAAGAGTGCAATGGAATGGCAAAACTCGTTTACTTTCATGATAATCAATGTTTTGAAAGTGAAAGGCGATATTTTTTTCAATATTGATGACAGAGACATGGCCCCTGACAAGATTACACCTGGGTCCATGCTTATAAAGCTTTTTAGTTGAGTCTGAGTTCGTTCTCAAGCTTTTGATTGGTCAGATTTGAGTTCTCAAGCTTTTGGTTTGGTCAGATTTGAGCCAAAGGCTCAAATCTCAAATCTGACCAATCAAAAGCTTGAGAACGAACTCAGACTCAACTAAAAGTTTTATAAGCATGGACCCTCTTGTAATGGTGTACAACTGTGGGTAGTTTAATGTGGATGGTTCTAATGATACTGAAACTGACAAATATTAAAGTTTTAGCACAGCTATAGGACAACCCTAATGACAATGACACAATGAACACACAACAACTTATGAATAGTGATGGGAATCGGCTGGATTTTCATAATCGATAATCGGTTCATGCCAACCGACTAAGCTTCGATTATAATCGGAATCGGTGACTGTGTAACAAGTGTAGAATCTACTGTGTAATACAGAAAAGTTTTAAATGTTCAAAGCGTTTGAAGATTAATTACATGGCTTGTTCTAATGCTATTCAAATGTTTCACATGCTGCTTTTGTGTATAGTTTTGTTTGTAGAAGTTGCAAATAAAATAAATTTTATAAAACTGTGTTACTGGCTGTTTCTACCTGAATTAATGATTTTCGGAAGATCTACAGCCTGCAGATAGCTTTGTATATCAAGGTTAAAAATAGTTATTAAATGGCGATCTTTTTTTGTTTCTCCATCATCTGTCATTTTCTTTTAAAGTTTACAAAACAAATCACTTATTGATTTATCATCGTCGTGTCTGGTTTCCATCACCTAAAATGGTCGCATATTGCTAAGCGATACTGGTACCCCGTTTTGATATGCCACTTATGACCTATACGCAATGTAGACCGGGCTAAAGTAATGGGGCGCGTGCAGCTTCAAGGGGATTTTCCCACACGGATACTATAAATAGTAACGGTAGGATGGAGAAAAGGAAAGGGAAAATTCGGATATTTAAGGAATATAAAGGGCAGTTTCTATCGGTAACTGATTGATACAATGACTGTTTATGATATAAATCTTTAGATCTCAATAACATCGTAATTTAATGTTCGAAAAAGCACTCGCATTCTTTTTCCGGTGCCTGAAATTTCAACTCTCAATTTTCTACTGGCATTTCGCGAGTATGCGAGCCCTAAGTTCAAACCCTGGACTTTTTCATTTAATAGCAAATATAGGAATCGTGATATAGTTTTAGTGTTGAAATACCACGAAAATATGAAAAATTAATGCATAAGATTACAAATAACTTAGGTAATTTCCGTGATTCTCCATATTCCGATTAATCGGAAACAGCCAAGTCGCGCTCGAGCGCTTGGTTTGTGGCTGAGCTCGACTGATTTTCGATTATAATCGATTATCGGGACACCACTACTTATGAAGGTAAATGATCACAAAAACCCTGGCCATAGCAGAAACTGTAGAATCAGATCTACATGTATATTTGCATATTATTCCATAAGCAAACCGAGCATAGCCTGATCAGATGGCTCCTACTGAACTGTCTTATCTGGATCTACTCTGTTTGCAAATGCATTAAAAGGCTCATCTATGGAGAAATATTTAATCCTTTTCATTTCTTTGCAAACAGAGTAGACCCAGATCAGATGGCTTCTATAGCAAACATCTAATCAGGGCCTGCTCTGTTTGCTTATGGTATTATTTAGATCTGATCCTACAGTTTCTACTTGAGCCAAAATGTCATGTGTTTATATGCCATTATAAAAAATAATTCGTAGAATGACGAGGGTCAACCCATTCCCTCATATTGACGATTCTTTGTGAAACCATTGTGATAAATAGAGCATTTGCTCCTAAAGGAGCAAATGCTCTATTAATCACAATGGTTTCTAACTACAAAATTCTAAAATTTTCCTTTTCTCTAATTAATGCTCCTTTTCGGTAGATTTATTAAAAGAGGTTGTATCTAAAAACAGCATATGAGGTAATGGGTTAATCAAAACTAAAACCTATAAAAAACAAAAGGCAAGATGTGACATCAGAACTTATGCAAGAGTATGACAAGACACATTTTGATATGTTATATCAGATTTCTGCGCAACTTACTCCGTCCGTCTGACCGTCTTCTCAAACAGATCTTGCGCCAGGCAGCTCTGGCTGATAGTGTACTGTATGCTGGCTATCATCTGACAAATAACATTGGCCACCCTCACATCCTCTGCAAACATTCTCTCGCTGTTGGAAAACTCTGGTGCCAGGTCTGTGGAAAACAGAATACCATAACTACTCTAGATATTAACCCTTTCCTCCATAAATACGCCTTTCTACGCTTCTGTAAAAGTCACTTTATGAAACCATTGTGATAAATAGAGCATTTGCTCCTATAGGAGCAAATGCTCTATTTATCACAATGGTTTCAAACTACAAAATTCTAAAATTTTCCTTTTCTCTAGTTAATGCTCCTTTTAGGTAGATTTATTCAAAGTGGTTGGATCTAAAAATAGCCTATGAGGGAAAGGGTTAAGGCACCTCATCTCCTCTCTCCATGGATAAATAAATTGAATAAATCACAATTGACATCATTTTCACAACTCTTAACCCTTTCCCTGTTTCACATTCATGTAAGAAGTAATGACATCAGGAATATTTATTAGCTGCATTTTTATAATGGTACATGAACACAGGAATGTTTTAACCTTGGCCCAAACTATAGAATCAGATCAATATGATTCCATAAACAAACAGGGTAGACCCTGATCAGACGGCTCCTATAGTAGCCATCTGATCTGGGTCTACTCTGTTTGCAAAGGTGTGAAAATGCGTTTACATGAATCAAAGGGTTAAGACAAGTGGCAGCTAAATGGCATTCTGCATTAACCCTAAAGCTGGTGAATTATCATATCAGAAACAATGATATCATGAATCTTAATTAGCCAAAGTTTGTAACAACATTATTTAAAATGAAATTCTTGACCATGGCAGAAACTGTAGAATAAGATCTATATTATTTCATAAGCAAACAGAGCTGACCCTGATCAGACGGCTCCTAATCTGTGTGTAAAGACCTGAATAAGCATTTATATGAAATATAAGCAGCCAGCTGCTCTTCTAGCCCTCTATGTTTATTCTGAACACTTTTCTCCATAAATACGTCTCTCTATTTACACCTTGGCAAACAGAGTAGACCCAGATCAGATGGCTCCTATTGGAGTTGTCTAATCAGGGTCTGCTCTGTTTCCTTATGATATAGTATGATATAATATAGACATGTTTGCGCCATATGTTAGCAGTGCTCAATATTGTAGGCCAATGACTCAATGACCAGGGGAGTAAATGTACAGTCGGCTGAGCGGTCATTCGCTATGTCTATGTGCTAGTATAACAATTAATCTTATTAATATTCATGGTGTCATCATTTCTTACATGTAGAGCCATGGAGTAAAGGGTAAATATTTCCATAGAGTAGAATTTTCATAATCTTTCTTTGTTGTTTTATCTGGTGAGTTATTCGTCCCTATTTTACCAGCTAAAGCTATCCTGTATAAAAAAAGAATGCTTAAATTTAAGCAGAATATACTCTGAATCTTAAACCATTTCTAAATTAACTCAACTCTTTCGCCGCCAAATTTTGTCGTCTGCAAACTTTGTCGTCTGCCTTTACTCCATAAATACGCCTTTCTATGCCATTGCAAACAGAGTAGACCCAGATCAGATGGCTCCTGTAGGATCTGGGTCTGCTCTGTTTACTTATGATATAATGTACATATGATATAGCAGTTTCTGTCAAGGCCAACAATTCAACGTGTCCATATGCTATTATAACAATTATTCTAATTAATATTCATGATGTCATTATTTCTTACATGAATATCAATAGAGTAAAGGGTTGAAAAAACCCACTCACCTACAAAAAACCTATTGTACCATAAGGCGTTTGCGTCTGGCATGACAAATGTCTGGTCTAATGCTGTATGTATAAGTACCAGGGGGTTCTGCTGACTGAGAGGTGGATAGGAGCTCAATTTGTCTGTGTCCCTGATGATATCACGGAGAAAGCATTCTTCATATATGAGCACCTGCTCCTTGGGTGGAATCTTGGTCTCCTGCTGTATAGCTGATTGAAAGTCTTTGAAGCTGAAACGTTATAGGAAAACACTTCATACAGGTAACTAAACCCTTTCCTCCATGTATACGCTTTTCTACGCCTTTGCAAACAGAGTAGGCCCAGATCAGACACTAAAGGAGCCGTCCGATCAGGGTCTGCCCTGTTTGCTTATGATATAATATAGATATAAATCTACAGTTTCTGCCATGTCCACAAATTCCTGAGTCCATGCGCTATCATTTCTTTACTTTCCAAACTGGCTACAATGGTCTACCTTCCATATTGCATTAATTCAGTAGGTATTGAAATTTTGAATAAACACATTAATCCTTTACTCCCTATAGATGACTTTTAATGCCTTTGAAAACAGCAGACCCAAATCAGAAGGCTCCTGTAGGAGCTGTCTGATCAGGGTCTGCTCTGCTTGCTTATGGAATAATACAGATATGGTTTTACAGTTTCTGCATTGACCAATTCATAATGTGTTCATTTACTTTTATAAAAATGAATCTAATTAACCCTTTCCTCCATAAATACACCTTTCTACGTCTCTGTAAAAATCATCTGTTGAAACAATTGTGATAAATAGAGCATTTGCTCCTATAGGAGCAAATGCTCTATTTATCACAATGGTTTCATACTACAAAATTCTAAAATTTTCCTTTTCTCTAGTTAATGCTCCTTTTCAGTAGATTTATTCAATGTGGTTGGATCTAAAAATAGCCTATGGAGGAAAGGGTTAATATTCATAATGTCATTATTTCCTACATGCATATTCATGAGGTAAAGATTTAATTTTCACTCCTACTTACACACAATCTGACTTCATGTACAGTCTGAAGTGTCTGGCAGTGATTGTAGAGAACATGTACATCACTCGGTGGCTCAGAATATCCTCAGCGGCCATAAAGAACTGCTCAAAGGTAATCCCCTTCATACGATCTGCCTCCATCAGACCAGCTAGTATCTCTGTGAGGGCTTGTTTAAACCAGCTGCAAGAAAAATAACTCCACTGAAACTAGTATCTCTCTTAGGGCTGGTTTCAATCAGATTTGCAACTTTGTGAAATGTACAGTAAAACCTCTCTATAATGGCCACTAAATTGTGTTAGTTAGTTGGTTGTTTGGGCAGGTGGCTGCTTAAAACAAGATGAAAGTAAAACGGAACGCTCCTATAAGAGCGTTCCGTTTTACTTGAAAGTTTCACCTTGCTTTAAGCAGCAACCTGCCTTTGACACAAAAATACTTGATGTAATTTAGTGGCCATTATAGAGAGGTTGTACTGTATCATCAAGTATTATGGTCTGTGGTTATAAAACTTCTGAGTCCGAGTTCATTCTCAAGTATTTGACTTGTTAGATTTTCAGAAAGCTCAAAATAATTTAAATCTGACAAATAAGGTGCTTGAGAAGGATCTCAGTCTCAAGCAAGAAGTTTCAAAACCTTGGGTCCTGGTCTCTATCTGTACAAAAAGGTAACAAACTATATACCTCTAGATCAGGATCATGGGATAAATATATCGGCTGTTTCACATTTATTAGAAAAGTTCAGTTCATTAATAATTACTTGAATATTCATCAAATAAAGGGTTATCCTTTATAAGTAATTTAAATATTTTCTTTTACAATCTTTCTAGTAGATCATTTTTCCATATCTTTTAAACACAAGAGTGTTCCAAATGTGTCACCTGCTGGAAGAAGTGTCACAACAAAAAAAGAAAGTATTTTAATATTCATGTAAGAAATGACGAATGTATGAATATTAATTACCTTAAGTTTTATAATGGTATATGAACAAGAGAAGTTTTGGTCACAGCAGAACCTGTAGAATCAGATCTGGGTCCATGCTTATAAAGCTTTTAGTTGAGTCTGAGTTTCTTTCTCAAGCTTTTGATTGGTCAGATTTGAGTTCTCAAGCTTTTGAATCAAAAGCTTGAGAACGATCTCAGGCTCAACTAAAAGCTTTATAAGCATGGACCCTGTATCATTTCATAAGCGAACTGAGCAGACCCTGATCAGACAGCTCTTGCAGGAACCGTCTGATCTGGGTCTACTCTGTTTGCAAAGGCGTTAAAAGGAAAGTCTATAGAGTAAATGGTTAAAATATGATCAAAGAATCACACAGTCAGCATCTTCTTAGCATACTTTGTTCGCAAAGAGTACAGTAAAACCCCTCTAAACCTGAATTTTAGAAGAGAACAAGAGCTGTCACAGTCATGTGACAAATGCCCCCAAAGGATATCCCTGTGACCTTGACCTTTGACCTATAGACCAGGGAGTTGAACGCAATACATCGTATTTGTGTGGTGAACATTTGTGCCAGATTATTTTGAAATCCATTCACAGATAAGGGACACAAAATTTGGGACGGACGGATGGACAGACGGAAGGACGGAAAATGCGATTACTATATGCCAGCCATTAAGGGCATAAAAATTTATATACTTTTAGGCAAGTGGCTCTAGGAGCTTTTTACATGACTTTCACCATGCATTAAGCTGCCACCTTTCCCCTACGCCAATGTTTATACTAAATTGAACATCTGGTTTAGAGGGGCTTTACTGTATATAACAGTATAGAGCTATATATGTCATACGTCGACATGATACAGGTGGCGGGGAGCTCTTTGGCCCACAACACCTTTCCACTCTGACTCTTCTGTTCCCCTGCTATGACGCCATGTTCCTTCTGAGCAATCATTCTAAACCTGAAGAAAAAATATATAATTTTATATAGTTTTATCATTCTCTTTCTAATTATAACCTGCTAAGAAACAACTTGGATCCAGATAAGACATCAGTAACATGGCATCTGATCTTACGAAACTAATTCAATTGGATATTGTTTAAAGATAAAGCTGGAGAAATTTCGAATTGGCAATCAAAAGTCAGCGGGAAAAAATTCAAAGAGACATAACTTTTCAAAGAGACATAACTCTGACAGTCAATTTTGTTTAACCCACTCCCTCATAGGCTATTTTTAGACCAAACCTCTTTGAATAAATCTACCAAAAAGGAGCATTTACTAGAGAAAAGGAAAATGTTAGAATTGTGTAGTATTGAAACCATTGTGATAAATAGAGCATTTGCTCCTATGGAGCAAATGCTCTATTTATCACAATGGTTTCAAGAAGTGACTATTACAGAGGTGTAGAAAGGCGTATTTATGGAAAGGGTTAATTCTATATACCTAATAGATACACCTTTCATGCCTTTGCAAACAGAATAGACCTAGATCAGAGGGCTTCTACAGAAGCTGTCTGATCAGTGTCTGCTCTATTTGCTTATGGGATAATATAGATATGATTCTACAGTTTCTCCCATGGCCAAAAGTCCTGGGTCCATGCTTATAAAATATTTAGCTGAGTCTGAGTTCAAATCTGACCAATCAAAAGCTTGAGAATGAACTCAGACTTAACTAAAAAGCTTTATAAGCATGGACCCAGTTTTCTTTATGCTATTATGAAAATACTATCAACTTTATATCCCTGATGTCATTACTTCTACATGAATACTCATGAAGTAAATGATTAATGCAAATAGGAAGTAAGTGAGATACAGGTTTTCTAAAGCAATACCATCTGTGTCACATGAAGGAATAAATTACCCCATCATTCTTTAACCCTTTTCCTGTTTAATATTTATTCAAGAGTTCTTCTCCTCATGAATATTCATGATAGAATCTATACAAGAGCCGCGTGCGACGCCAAGGGTCATCAAAGGCTCTGCAAACAGAGTAGACCATGATCAGACGGCTCCTATAGGAACCATCTGATCTGGGTCTGCTCTGTTAGCTAATGGAAATTCAAATATTTGTATCTTTACTTTCAAAAATGGCTACAATTTTCCACCTTTCAAATTTTATTATAACTATTTTGTCCGTGAATATTCAGTATGTATTGAAATTTGGAAAGGGAAAGGGTTATAAGTTATAAAAAAGTTGGCTAATTAACTTATACAGCTATACAAAGTTACAAACTCACAGAGTGGGTAGATTTGGTGTTTGTAACACTTAACCTCATGAATATCCATGCAAGAATAACGACATCATGAATAATAATTAGAATATTTATTATAATAGCGCATTGGCATAGGAATTTTGGCCATGCCAGAAACTGTAGAGTCATATCTATATCATGAGCAAACAGAGCAGACCCTGATCATGGTCTACTCTGTTTGCAGAGCTTTTGATGACCCTTGGCGTCGTATGCGGCTCTTGTATAGAAATGTATAGGCATAGAAAGACGTACAGTAGAACCTGTTTTAAGAGTTCATTAAGAGTTCATTCATTAATTGACATGGGTGTCTTAATAAACAGGTGGTTACTTAATACAGGTCAAAAGTAATGCAAAAAGCTCCTATAGGAGGCTTAAGACAGGTTCTACTGTATTTATGAGTAACAGGTTAAGGTTATTAGTTATTAGGGCAATCTTTCGATATCAGCGTATAAAACATAAAATACCAGCATAGAAAAAATATACACATACAGTAAAAACTAGATACTACGAACACTCAAATATGTACCATTATTGATCTTTAACACAGGTGGCAGCTTAATGTAGGGTGAAAGTCATGTAGAAAGCTCATCTAGGAGCTTTCTGCATGATTTTCACCCTGCATTAAGCAACCAGCTACCTACAAAGATATAAATTCTTAATTACTAAAATTTCGTAGTATCCAGTTTTTACTGTAGTACCAAATGAATAATATAAAATATCTCACATAAGCATGCGATCACTGCGACCATGGTACGGTCTAAATGGCACTTTTCCTGTTGCAGCATGATACAGCGTGGCACCAAGACTCCACAAGTCTGCAGCAGCGTCAAACTCCCGTGTCATGCCTTGGTCAATGAATGCCGCCTTAAATATCTGTGGGTGCTATAGTAAACCAAACATTACCCTTAGCTCAGATTTCTGCATTGCGTGTCAAAATGAGGAGAAAATGTGGAAAAGTTGCGGAAAGCCTCTTTTTCCGCAGATTCTCCGCAAAAAAGAATTGTTACTTTGCGGAGATATATCTTAAATGCGGAGAACATGTGGAATAATGACATTTAGAAATTTTTCAATTGCGGGAATCACACATTTACTGCAAAAAACTTTTGTTCCAAAATACATTTTTAAAATTTAACAGTTTACTTCATGAATATTCAGGCAAGACTCCATCCATTGTTAACACTTTCCCTTATATAAATGCATTTCCATTCATTTGCAAACAGAGTAGACCCAGGATCTGCTCTGTTTGCTTATGAAATTATATATACATTAAAACCTCTCTATAACGGCCACTAAATTACATCAAGTATTTTGTTTTAAAGGCAGGTGGCTGCTTAAAGCAAGGTGAAAGTAAAACAGAACGCTCCTATAGGAGCGTTGTTTTACTTTCACCTTGCTTTAAGCGGTCACCTGCCCCAAATACCAAACAAGAGGGCCATGAGGCCCTGAAGCGCTCACCTGAGATACCCTAGGGGCGGGCCATCATTTGTACAACCTTGGAAGAGAACCACAAGGCAAAACAGTATGCCATTAATTAAAGGTCTAAGCCTTATGGCTTCAGAGAAAAATAATATATTTTTCCCATGAAAAACTGATAAGCCAGGGCCATGTTTCGCCCAGAGGTCATGGTCGTAAGTTGAACAATCTTTGTAGAGGATCATTAGATCATGCTACATGCCAAATATCAAAGGTCTAGGCCTTACAGTTTCAGAGAAGAAGAATGTTAAAGATTTTCCTATGAAAAACTGATAAGCCCTTGGGCGGGGCCATTTTTGGCCTAGGGTCATAATTTGAACAATCTTTGTAGAGGACCATTACATCATGCTACATGCCAAATATCAAAGGTCTAGGCCTTACAGTTTCAGAGAAGAAGAATGTTAAAGATTTTCCTATGAAAAACTGATAAGCCCTAGGGCGGGGCCATTTTTGGCCCCGGGGTCATAATTTGAACAACCTTTGTAGAGGACCATAAGATAATGCTACATGCCAAATATCAAAGGTCTAGGCCTTACAGTTTCAGAGAAGAAGATTTTTAAAGATTTTCCTATGAAAAACTGATAAGCCCTTGGGCGGGGCCATTTTTGGCCCGGGGGTCATAATTTGAATAATCTTTGTAGAGGACCATTAGATCATGCTACATGCCAAATATCAAAGGTCTAGGCCTTACAGTTTCAGAGAAGAAGAATGTTAAAGGTTTTCCAATGAAAAACTGATAAGCCCAAGGGCGGGGCCATTTTTGACCTGGGGGTCATAATTTGAACAATCTTTGTAGAGGACCATTAGATCATGCTACATGCCAAATATCAAAGGTCTAGGCCTTACAGTTTCAGAGAAGAAGATTTTTAAAGATTTTCCTATGAAAAACTGATAAGCCCTTTGGCGGGGCCATTTTTGGCCCGGGGGTCATAATCTGAACAATCTTTGTAGAGGACCATTAGATCATGCTACATGCCAAATATCACAGGTCTAGGCCTTACAGTTTCAGAGAAGAAGAATGTTAAAGATTTTCCTATGAAAAACTGATAAGCCCTTGGGCGGGGCCATTTTTGGTCCGGGGGTCATAATTTGAACAATCTTAGTAGAGGACCATTACATCATGCTACATGCCAAATATCAAAGCTCTAGGCCTTACAGTTTCAGAGAAGAAGATTTTTAAAGATTTTCCTACGAAAAACTGATAAGCCCTTGGGCGGGGCCATTTTTGGCCTGGGGGTCATAATTTGAACAATCTTAGTAGAGGACCATTAGATCATGCTACATGCCAAATATCAAAGGTCTAGGCCTTACAGTTTCAGAGAAGAAGATTTTTAAAGATTTTCCTACGAAAAACTGATAAGCCCTTGGGCGGGGCCATTTTTGGCCCGGGGGTCATAATTTGAACAATATTTGTAGAGGACCATTAGATCATGCTACATGCCAAATATCAAAGATCTAGGCTTTACAGTTTCAGAGAAGAAGAATGTTAAAGATTTTCCTATGAAAAACTGATAAGCCCTTGGGCGGGGCCATTTTTGGCCCGGGGGTCATAATTTGTACAATTTTTGTAGAGGACCATTAGATCATGCTACATGCCAAATATCAAAGATCTAGGCTTAACAGTTTCAGAGAAGAAGATTTTTAAAGATTTTCCTATGAAAAACTGATAAGCCCTTGGGCGGGGCCATTTTTGGCCCGGGGGTCATTATTTGTACAATTTTTGTAGAGGACCATTAGATCATGCTACATGCCAAATATCAAAGGTCTAGGCTTTACAGTTTCAGAGAAGAAGATTTTTAAAGATTTTCCTATGAAAAACTGATAAGCCCTGGGGCGGGGCCATTTTTGGCCCGGGGGTCATAATGTGAACAACGTTTCGTTCCCCCTAGCCACTGATGCTTCTGACAAAATTTGGTTAAAATCGGGTCAGCAGTTTCAGAGGAGATGTCGTTTGAAAATGTGGACGGACGCCGGACGCCGGACGCCGGACGCCGGACGCCGGACGCCGGACACCGGACACCGGACGCCGGACGCCGGACGACGGACAAATAGCGGTCACAATAGCTCATCCTGAGCCTTTGGCTCAGGTGAGCTAAAAATCCAACACAGTTTAGTGGCCGTTATAGAGAGGTTTTACTATATCTGTTTCTACAGTTGCAGTCATGGCTAAAATAGAATGTCCGTATACTATTATAAAATTTATTCTACATGTAATTAATAATCATGTCAATAATTTTTACATAAATATTAAACAGGGAAAAGGTTAATATCAATAGGATATATCAAAAATTGAAAATAAGAACATCATTGCTATGACAGTAGAGAACCGTATAACATATTAGAAAACAGAGTAGATCCTTATCAGACAGCTCCTACAGGAAAGGGTTAACCCATTCCCTCATAGGCTATTTTTAGATCCAACCTCTTTGAATAAATCTACCAAAAAGGAGCATTAACTAGAGAAAAAGGATTTTTTTTTAGAATTTTGTAGTTTGAAACCATTGTGATAAATAGAGCATTTGCTCCTATATGCGCAAATGCTCTATTTATCACAATGGTTTCAACAGGTGACTATTGCAGAGGCGTCAAAAAGGCGTCAATATGAGGGAATGGGTTAACAAAGGTTTTTCTGTGTATAGAATCTGAGAGCTGAATTGGAGGAGCAACTTACCAAATATTCTTCTGTGCCAACAAGTGACTGGAATGCTTCTGTCTCCAACACCGGTTTGGCTGTACCAAAATCTGACAGCTTGTATACATAGCTGAAATAGACATGCGGTAAAATCTGACAACTTGTATACATAGCTGAAATAGACATAAAGTCATAAATACAGGTGCAAATACAAAATTTAATTTAATTTTAATTCTCTTAACTCTTTAACCCTTTCCCACATATGAACATGTTTTCACAGATTTGCAAACATATTAGACCCAGATAAGACGGCTCCTATCTAAAATAGCAACAATGTTCCACCTTGCATATTTCATTATAACTATTTTGCCCATGAATATTCAATAGACATTGAAATTTGGAATAAACATAGAACAGGGAAGGAGTTAATCCATGAATATTTATGTAAGAAATAATGACATCATGAATATTGATTAGATTAATTTTTAAAATGGCATATTTACACATGAAATTTTTGCCAAGGCAGAAACGGTAGAATCGGATCTACATGTATATTATATGCATAAGCAAACAGAGCAGACCCTGACCAGATGGCTCATCTGATCTAGGTCTACTCTGTTTGCAAAGGCGTAGAAAGGCGTATTTATGGAGTAAACAGTTTAGAGTAGTCTATCGATGTGATTCTATAGAGCAATCACAACACTGGGTTTAGTGGAGAAATTAAGAAGCCATACATAAAAGACTATATTTAACCCTTTATTCCATAAATACGCCTTTCAATGCTTTTGCAATCAGTATAGATCAAGATCAGATGGCTCCTACGGGAGCCGTTTGATCAGGGTCTGCTCCATTTGCTAATGATATAATTAGGAATGATTGTCCAGTTTTGACACCAGCCAAAAGTTCCTATGTCCATGTTCATTTATAACAATTACATGTAATATAATTAATATTCATGACGTCAGTATTTCTTACATTTAAATAGTCATGGAGTAAAGGTTTAAACATCATATCTATGCTTCTTATGAAATTATCTAAGTTCATCTGTTTGTACAAGGCAACAGAGTAAAGGTTACAAAGAGACAATTCTTTAACCCTTTCCTCCATAAATACACATTTCTACGCCTTTGTAAAAGTCACTTTTTGAAACCATTGTGATAAATAGAGCATTTACTCCTAAGGAGCAAATGCTCTATTTATCACAATGGTTTCAGAACTACAAAATTCTAAACTTTTCCTTTTCTCTAGTTAATGCTCCTTTTTGGTAGATTTATTCAAAGAGGTTGGATCTAAAAATAGCCTATGAGGGAATGGGTTAAGTGAGTAGAAATAAAAGAGCTATTCTTGAAAGATCTCAGATGTTTTAGTGTATGTCTCTGGTGATGTAAGAAATTGAAACAGAAATAGTTGAATTTTCATATTAATGGCATATAAACAAAGACATTTTTGGCTATAACTATGGAATGCCGGTCACGACATGCTACTTGCCATTTGCTAGTTGCTAATTGCAAATAGTCACTTGCCAGTTGCTTCTTTACATTTGCTACTTGCCACTTGCTATTTGCTACTTGCCACTTGCTAGTTGCTACTTGCCAATTAATACTTGATATTTTGGTTTATGTACCCAAATCAACATGAATTATAGACAAGTTTAATAGAAATATGCATGTAGTTGGTAAATTAAACAGTACATTGTGTTTTAAATTGGTATTTTGCTTCCGGATGCTTCTCGATGCTAAGGACGATAAGCGTCGCTTTTTTATGGAGACCATTTCTGAGCGGTGTGTATGTAAAATCTTCCTTTTCATAAGTGGCAACAAGCAAGTGGCAAGTAGCATGTCGTGACCGGCATTCCATATATAACGGAGACTGCAGAATCATATCTATATTATTATTATTTCATTGACAAACAAAGCAGGCCCTGATCATATAACTCCTACAGAGCCATTTGATCTGGGTCTATAACTTTGGTGTTATCATAACTACACTGCAGGTGAGCAAGGTCACACAATGACCAACCAACCTATTAAGTTTCATGACTCTAGATCATACACAATAATGCGGCCACTAGAAAAGGGCTAATTCTGGGTCATAGAGGCAGATGGTAGCTTAACCCATTACCTCAAAGGCTATTTTTAGATCCAATCACTTTGAATAAATCTACCGAAAAGAAGCAGTAACTAGAGAAAAGGATTTTTTTTAGAATTTTGTAGTTTGAAACCATTGTGATAAATAGAGCATTTGCTCCTATAGGAGCAAATGCTCTATTTATCACAATGGTTTCAACAGGTGATTTTTACAGAAGTGTAGAAAGGCTTATTTATGGAGAAAAGGGTTAATAGAATATGAAAGTTATGCAGGAAGCTCCTACAGGAACTCTCTGCATTACTTTTATCCTGCATTTTTTAAGGACACCAATGTTAATTCACTGGGAGGTTACTTTAGAGGGGTTCACAATCAAGTTGTTCATAAGATAATAAAATAAGACAGACAGACAGACAGACAGACAGACAGACAGACAGACAAATGGACTTAAATTCAAAGAGACAAGGGTACATATCTATTTGTCCTCCCCTCTCCAACATCCCTTCCCATCTTTAAAAGTTAGCTACCTTCCATCCTCGTTTTGTGCCAGCAGTATGTTTCCTGGCTTGATGTCTCTGTGCAGGAAACCATGCTCTCGAAGGTGTTTCATACCCTCAACTACAAAAATGAAACAACACTTGTAAGCTATGGTCTAGTGCATGACATTGCTACATGTGGTTACACTATTACAAATACTTTTTTCCGAGTATGTTTATAATGTTGTCAACGTCAACAATAAGTTGAATTATGACTCCACATGTCAAACAATTTTGGACCTACTGTGCTTTTCATTCATTTTTGACACTCAATTTAATTGTAATTCATTTTCATTTAAGATTGGTCTTAAAATCTACCTCATTCAAGCACTTCTGTTTTTTCAGAAACTCTCATGCTTCCTTTCCTTCCATGTGGTAAACAGGAAAAAAACACTAAAAATGTATTTTCGATTCATTAGCTGTTTTTGTGCAAATGGATGCCATATGATGTAATGTGCATGTATGTAGATACACATTGGTGTGTACAATTTAACAACAGGAATGACTTGTATACTGATATTAAAATCACCAATGACATCAACCTTCTGAGCTACACTAAAAAACACAAACATTCCACTTGACAGCATTTGTCAGCCATTTGCAATTAGAAATGATCACGAAATTGTATACAATGAGACAATGATTTAATTCTTTCCCTGTTCTATAAGCAAACAGAGCAGACCCTGATCAGACGGCTCCTATAGGAGCCGTCTGATCTGGGTCTACTCTGTTTGCAAATGCGTGAAAACACATTTATATGAGGGAAAGGGTTAATTCTTTACCTGTTCAACATTCATGCAAGAATTAATGACATCATGAACATTTTCAGCTCAATATTTATAATGTAAATTTTTCAAGGTGATCAGACGACTCCTACTGGAGCCATCTGATCTGGGTCAACTCTGTTTGCAAAGGAAAAGTTTATTTATGACGTAAAGGTTTAGTTTACACCTCTCATGTATGACTGTCATACCTATGTGACTGAAGAAGCGAAGGTACTCGTCTTCCATCAAGCCGTTCTTATTTTCCGGCTCACACAGCATGTTGTACAAGCTCTTATCACAGTATTCCATGACAGCTACGACCCTGGCTGTACAGCTCTGAAATGAGTATACAACAAAATAGTTTAAGACAAGGTCTGCACAGTGTGAAATTTAACCTTTTGCACTCTTAACCCATTCCCGCATATTGACGCCTTTTGACGCTTTTGTAAGTCACTTTGTGAAACCATTGTGATAAATAAAGCATTTGCTCCACAGGAGCAAATGCTCTATTTATCACAATGGTTTCAAAACTACACAATTCTGAAAAATTCCTTTTCTCTAGTAAATGTTCCTTTTTGGTAGATTTAATCAAAGAGGTTGGATCTAAAAATAGCCAATGAGGGACTGGGTTAACATGTCTGCGTAAATTCTTAACATGTAATTTTCTTCTCATCTGGATCCAAACTGTTTGCAAAGGGTATCACAAAGTCACCATTAGAGTGCAGAAATTCTAGACTTTTCCTTTTCTTTAATAAATGCTCCTTTCCAGTAGGTTGCATCTAAAAATAGCCTATGAGGGAATGGATTAACTTCCTTAAAGAGTGATGAACAGTGCAGACCCAGATCAAAGGGCTCTTCTAGGAGCCTTATGAGCTGGGTCTACATTATTTGTAACTGAAAGTGCATACATTCCCACATTCAAAACTTAAAGGGTTTAAAACAAAGGGTAAAAAGTTAGTTCTTACATCTGTTTCCTCTCCAATAAACTCCACAATGTTGTCATGTTTCAATGAGCGTAGTGCTTCCAACTCCCGCAGAGCAACCATCCTCAGTCTTGCCTCAAATATCTTCAAGGCTCGTATTTGACCTGTTTCCTGTTAGAAAAGACAAAACCAACATCATCAGTGCTTGTATATTTCTTCTTTCTCTCCATTAACCCATTCTATCATATTGATGCCTTTTGAGGCTTTTGTAAATGGCACATTTTTGAAACCATTGTGATAAATAGAGAATTTGCTCCATAGGAGCAAATGCTCTGTTTATTACAAAGGTTTCAAATCTACACAATTCTAAAATTTTCCTTTTCTCTTGTAAATGCTCCTTTCCAGTAGATCTTGGGTCTTGAGGTTGGGTCTGAAAATAGTCTATGAAGGAATGGGTTAAAACAAGAATTACCAAATGAGTGCTACTCATACGTTAAGTTGTCACTCAAAAGAAGCTAGAAATACTGCTGCCAAATACAGGTGATTGCTTGATGCAGGTCTAATAAATGCTGCCAGAAGCATAGGTGTGAAACAAGATTTACAAACAGAGCAGACCCTGAACAGACAGATCATACAGAAGCCATCAAATCTTGTTGACAGTAAAATCTGTCCTAAGTGGCCATTCATTTATTGAACAAAGGTGACCTGCATTAAGCCACTATGTACCTGCATTACTAACCCATAATTAGACCTCTTTTTTATGGCTCTACTATACTCTGTTTGCAAAGGCATCAAAATGTGTCTCTATCAGGCAAAGGGTTAATCAGTAAGTGACTATTCAACCCTTTGCTTAATGAATATTCGTATAAGAAGTAATGACATCAAGAATATTAGATTTTATTAAAATAACACTGGAATTTTTGGACATGGCAGAAACTGTGGAATCATACCTGTATTATATCATATAAGCAAACAGAGCAGACCCTGATCAGATGGCTCCTATAGGAGCCATCTGATCTGGATCTACTCTGTTTGCAAATGTGTAGAAAGGCATATTTATGATGTTACTTGATGAATATTTATGCAAGATTCTGCTCAGTATGAATATTAATTTGTTTTATTCTTCTCTATTAAATATATATAAAATAAAGACATTTATTGCCATGGTAAACAGTAAGGAATCAGATCTGTAACTTGTAAGCAAACAGACTAGACCCTGATCACAGAGAGAACAGTTGTCAAGTACAGGCTTAACCCATTCCCTCATAGGCTATTTATTAGATCCAACCACCTTGTATAAGTCTACCGAAAAGGAGCATTAACTAGAGAAAAGGAATTTTTTTTAGAATTTTGTAGTTTGAAACCATTGTGATAAATAGAGCATTTGCTCCTGTAGGAGCAAATGCTCTATTTATCACAATGGTTTCAATGGGTGATTTTTACAGAGGCAAAGGAAAAAATGTCTATAATTGTATCTATGTTTGTATTTACTCAAGATCAGCAATCACAATATTATCTTTTTATTATCCTGACCTGTATTCATTTGCGATATTATAGTTTAACCACATTTTGTAGGCTTGCTACCAGGTTAACCATTTACTCAATGAGCATTCATGTAAGAAATAATGACATCATGAATATTTATTAACTAAATTTTTTATAATGTCATCAGGAACAAGGATTTTTTTTTATCAGGACAGAAACAGTAGAATCAGATCTATATTATTTCAGAAGCAAACAGAGCAGATACTGATCAGACGGCTCCTATTGGAGCAGTCTGATCTCATCTGGGTCTACTGTGTGCAAAGCCGCGGAAAGGTGTATTTATGGAGTAAAGGTTAAACAGAACTACCAAAGACTTACACAAAGTTACACACTTTAGGTATATGAGAAAACAGACAAGTGACAAGTCTCTAATAATTGGGGGTATCAGATACAGTAGAACCTGTCTTAAGCTTAATGCAGGGCACAAGTAATGCAGAAAGCTCCTATAGGAGCTTTCTGCATTACTTTTGACCTGCATTAAGCTACTACCTGCTTTATAGACCGGTAATTATACCTCTTTTTGAAGATCTCTTAAGACAGGTTTCTACAACTTATTATTCTTAACCCTTTCCCTGTTGAATATTCATGTTAGAGACAATGACATCATTTAAAGATGTATCCTGTACAAATGTCCACAAATTTTGCGTTTCAAACTGACTTCAGAATCGGAATCTATGTACATTAACACTTATTTAACGCTAAACAGTACGGCCAGTAAATTGGAAATCAGCAGAACAGCGTTCGCCATTGACCGGAATCTGTCGTAAGATTCAAATTTACATACCGGAAATAATCATTCGATGTGTATGTGGTCAACAACCCTTGTCAGCCACTGTACATGTGACAGCAACCTAATTAATATTCAATCCATTGTTCCGAAATAAAATTGGAGTTATTCAGAACTTGGCCGAAGTTGTCCGCTGATTTCTGTACAAATCCCCGTTTCTAAAAAGGAGGCTCCTTTTTAATAATTTAGCAGTATATGGATAGCGATAATATTTAGCTGAACAAATAATTATGTCCTGTCGGAAAATGGGTTGTAAGCATTATTTTCATTGCATGTACTGTATATGTGTACAGCTTCTGGTGTTAATTGATTAATATGAAAAATGTGCATAGTACATCTTAATCACATTTTAACACAGGACATTTTGCTCAAGTGGAAACTGTAGAATCATATCTAGATTATACCATATTAAGCAAACAGAGCAGACCCTGATCAGGTGGCTCCTATATGAGCTGTCTGATCTGGGTCTCTTCTGTAGACAGCTCTGGGTCTCTTCTGTTTGCAGAGGCATTTATATGAAATAAAGGATAAAGCTTTTATTGCATATAGAGGCAGCTGCAGGAACTGTCTGATTGGGTTCTTCTCTGTTTGCTTAAATAATGTTATAGCTCAGATTCTAAACTGCCTGTCATGGCATTTTTTCTCTTTCCGATGTGCAATCATAAAAATTCTGTTCATTAATATTCATGAAATCATAAAGTCTTGCATGAATAAAGTCTTGTATTCATGGAATAAAGAGTTAACTGTTTCCCTCAAATAAATGCTAAATGTAAGCAGAGTAGACCTGGAAAAGCCAGCTCCTATAGGAGTAGTCTGAAAATGGTTTGCTCTATTTGCTTCTGAAATTATAATAGACCTAACTCTACAGTTTCTGCCAATACCGAATCATCCTTAAAGTATGTAATTCAGCTAATAATTTTTTATGAATATTCAACAGGGAAAAGGTTAACATAATTATACCTAAGTTACAGATGTATAAAATGTTGTTGCTGTACATTGTGCACATGTGCCAGTTAGACGAAAGATAACAAAACTGGACCACTTTCAACCCTGAATTTCTAGAGTGGATTAGTCTACCAGTATTTAACCCTTTCCTCCATGAATACGCCTTCCTACGCCTCTGTAAAAATCACCTATTGAAACCATTGTGATAAATAGAGCATTTGCTCCTATAGGAGCAAATGCTCTATTTATCACAATGGTTTCAAATTACAAAATTCTAAAATTTTCCTTTTCTCTAGTTAATGCTCCGTTTTGGTAGATTTATTCAAAGTGGTTGGATCTAAAAATAGCCTATGAGGTAATGGGTTAACTATAATTATAGTCCACTCAGTATGAAACACTAAACTTGCTTGCGGAACTTGAATGACAAACAATACAGACCCTAATCATTGTCTTCTCTAGGTACCCTCTGATTTAGGTCTACACTGTTCACAAATGACTGCAAGCATGTCCGACATTCAAAGGGTTAATATTGACTACATATTAGCAAGAAATTGAGATGTGTGCTTTTGTTATTCAATAAACTAAATTAGGCCATCCTTACAAAATATTTGTTTTTGGCGATCTTACCATAACTGTAGTTAAAAAGTTACGATAGGTTTAATTTGTCTTTGTAAATTCATGTTTACTTCTTGCAAAATACTGCATACCTACTATTTTCAAACTAGGGGGAAGTTTTCCCCTGATTCTAGAAAAAGGGTCTGGCCTTTTTTCTGAGAGGAATCAAGAGCCCAGATAAGATGCGCAAATTTAAACATTTTCAAGAATAACAACTTTATTTCTGCACCAAACACTATACTGTGACCTGTCTTTAGAATCGTCTCAAAGAAACGATTCTAAAGAGTGGTCACAGTATAGGGTTTGGTGGAGAAATGACGATTTTAGTATTTGGGTGCGTACCTTTATCTGTAGCTCGTGAGGAAAGGAAACTGTTATGCTTTGGCAAAGCATAGATACAGCATTTACCCTAAATATTCAGAAACCCAATTTCCCCCATTTCAATGGTTTGTAAAGCTGAATAATCTAACCCTTTACGCCATGAATATCATGTAAGAAATGATGAATATTAATTAGATTATTTTTAAAATGGCATATTAGCACATATTTTTGCCACAGCAAGAACTGTAGAATCAGATCTATATTATTCCATAAACAAACAGAGCAAATGACTCCTATAGGATCTGGGTCTACTCTATTTGAGAAGACATAGAAAGACGTATTTATGGAGTAAACAGTTAATTTAGCACCATTCTTTGGGGCCTTCATGGAGGAGTGGTTATGGTCTCAGCAGTCTTAGACTAACACTCACCTTGCCCCCATCCCTATGGTTAGAATCCCCACCTGGGTATTTGGTAGGTAGAAGACAACAAACCGATCTTCAGCAGAGCTCCACATAAGATGCATAAGTTTTAACATTTTCAACAATAGCTCCTTTATTTCTCCATCAAACCCTATACTGTGACCACTCTTTAGAATCGTCAGTTTGAGATATCATAACAGAAGTTTGAGTTATCGGATTTCTAATCTCTCAAGTTGACAGCTTAATGCAGATGTAAAGTAATGCTGAATTTGAAAGCTACTGCTCAGCATTACTTAACACCTGCATTAAGCTATCACATGTGTTTCTAGATATCCGTAGTGATACATTTAAGAGCAATTCTGTATTGTAAATTTTAGAAGGACCGAACTTTTAGTTCGAGTTATCCCAAAGTTCGAGTTATTCGAGTTCGAGATATCAAAGTTCAACTGTATTTGAGTATGGTACCTTTATCTATAGACAGCTCTGCTTAACCCTTTTCTCCATGAATATTCATGAAAGAAATTAAGACATCACCAACATCACTACTTTGGCCATGGATAATAAAAAATAATGCCATTTTTTTTACCAGAATGGAAGTGTGTTTTTTCTGAGATATTTGAAAAGCGGAATGGGACCGAATTTTGACCTATAACCGGTCCTAATGAGCAACGACAAGTAACAAGCAGTTTTAACTTCCTTGTTTGAATCTATTTAAACACTTTTACTACAGATCTTCTAATACACTTACATGAGTTAAGGTAAAGAGAAAAGGAAGTTTTAACATTGTTCTATATGTGTGTCACCTACTTCTTTACAAATGTTCATTCAAGACTCTGCCCATTATGAATATACAGTAAAAACCTCTCTATAACGGCCACTAAATTACATCAAGTATTTTGTGTTGAAAGCAGGTGGCTGCTTAAAACAAGGTGAAAGTAAAACAGAACGCTCCTATAGGAGCGTTCTGTTTTACTTTCACCTTGCTTTAAGCAGCCACCTGCCCTAAATACCAGCTAAATAACTCAATTTAGTGGTTGTTGTTGAAGGTTTTACTGTACATATAAAAGTATTAATAGAATTAATTTCATTCTATTCTAAAATATAAAATTAGGAAACAATCATGGCAAACAACAGAGAATCAGTCTGTACCATAATTATAAGCAAGAGACTTAACTCTTTACTCCATAAGTATGCCTTTCTATGTCTTTGCAAAGAGAGTAAACCCAGATCATTTTCACGCATTTTTAAACACAGTAGACCCAGATCAGATCAGGGTCTGCTCTGTTTGCTAATGAATTTTGAAAGATCTGTCTTACAGTGGAGCCAAAGGAGTCAGGAAACATCATTAATAAAGAGGAAAATAAGAAAGGGCCAAGCATGCTGCCGTGGGACACCAGAGGGGCCTGACTGAACAGACTCTACTCTAGTTATACCATCTGGTCACCTTTGAAGTGGCAATAAATGAATAATCCAAATGATATTTTTTCCAATCACATATGCACTAATATGCTATCCATGTGATAGTTATGTTCCATTGAAAAGGCTCAAGTCACTGAGTGAAAAACCAATTTGGCATGATACCGCCTGTTAACTCTTTGCACACTAAGTGATTTTTCGTCTGCAGCAATAATATTGTCGTCTGCTTCAATTCTAAAAACAAAATTCTTTGAATAAATATGGTCAAAGTGACAAACAGTTTGGATCCTGATGAGACGCCGCATTATGCGGCGTCTCATCTGGATCCAAACTGTTTGCATAGGTAATCAAGGTTTCACCACTAGCATGCAAAGAGTTAAGCTGACACATGTACATTATCAGAGTGACCAAACAGCTAGAATTTTGTTGAAATATCATTGTTCATGGAGTCATCCACATGAAAGACACCTAACAAAGGCTAACATGTCTATGGAAGAGAACAGAAGGGACGTCAGAATGTTGGACTTTGGTATGTCCTTACAAGTAATTATTCGGTGTATTTATCAATAATAGATTTGATGCATACCATAATATTATACCTAAATTATTTGTAAACAATCTAAAAGTGACATTTTTTTAAATTCTGCTTTCATTTATGGGTTATGAGTTACCTAACCCTTTATTCCATAAATACACCTTTTTACGCTTTTGCAAACACAGTAAAGCCAGATAAGATGGATCCTATAGGAAACGTCCGGTCAGGGTCTGCTTTGCTTGCTTTGGACAGGATATAGAGCTGATTCTACATGTAGTTTTCTCAAAGCAACAAAAAATCCTGTGTTCAAGTGCTATTATAAAAATTTATCTAATCAATATTCCTAGTGAATCGGGACCGTGAATCGCTAGGAATGGGTGGTACAAATCCACAGGACCGCCAGGCATGGAGAGGGAGAATTCGCTCTCGACCAGACAGCCAACTCAGCCTTGTAAAAGGAATAATAAAAGGCCTGGATAATCTAAACAGAAAGATGATGATGATGAATATTCAATAATTTTATTTCTTACATGAACATTCATGGAGTAAAGGGTTATCTGACATTTGCTAAATATCCTAGCGTTGTGGGGGAAGTTGCATATTATAGAATCCATTACAAATTGGAAGAGTAGAGCTAAATTAAGGTTCAAAGACGGCAGAACACAGATGTAATAAAGTATCAGTTAAAAACAAGAATAATTCCAGGAACTGAGTCACTGCACCAGATCAATTCGCCGCAAGGTCTATTATGGTGCAGGGTAGCCCATATTTGATGTACACTAAATGGTGATATTGAGCATCTTTCAGTTTTGACGATGAGACTGCAACTGTCACAAAATTAGCATGTTGTCTTAACAGCTCACTGATGAGACTTTCCAAACCGAAAGTAGCTTGATATCACCATTTAGAGTACACAAATGTGGACTAGGTGCTGGGTCACCAGGTCCGGGTCGTTTCGGACCCAATCCATTTCGGCCTTGGTCGTTTCGGCCACAATTGGGACCGAAACGACCAAGGAATACGTTGAATATGATTATCAGCAATAGACATCAAATTTTATTTCAGCACAATTTGTTCTCTGTTTCAGAAAATTGATCATTGACAAGAAATAGAGAAAGAGGTGAAACATTCAGTCAGATTGGACAGTTCCTTATATCTAAAATTCTATGTAGTACTTTTGCACTTAGTTGTTCCTCAACAAGCCCAATCTGTTTCCACCCTATATGAAGTAAATAAACCCATGATAATAAAGTGTTTAATATTTGTTGGAAAATTCTGCAAATACTGATAATTGCTTAAATTTGTAATTATATTAATGTTTTTGTAAACTCTTATTGAAAGATTTTATTAAATCCACGAAATAGACAGTGATATTGTTTTAATTGTAATTAAAATAACCTCTCTAATTATCAAACAACCAAAATCAATTGCAATCATGAATGTTGTTTGAATGATGAAATAATAACAAATTAAGTGATAATTAATGCTAGTACTTGTTTGTGCTTATCTCATCAACGAGATGTTTAACGATCGCCGCGACCATTTATACTAATCATTTAATTGGTTATTTCTTTAACCATGTATCACCCAATAACAGCATGTATGATCGGATTAATTTTAAATATGGATGCACATTCTAAATGTTAATAAAGTGGTATTTTCAAGGTATTTTGTGCCGTCTGATCTGGGTCTACTCTGTTTGCAATTTCTTGAAAAGGTGTTAATATGAAGGGAAGAGTTAATACAGGCGTAAGCTATCAAGGGAAGTATTGTCGTCTGATCTGGGTCTACTCTTTGCAATTTTTTGAAAATGCGTTTATATGTGGGGAAGGTTAAATATAGGTGTCAGTTTTCAAGGGATTTATCTTGCTGAGCAAATTATTTGTTTACACAATTTTTCACCTGCTATATTTTCACAATGCAAGCTATATTCGATCTGTCTCCAAACATGGAATCAGGGTGTCAAACACCTAACCTGGATCCAAAGTGTTTGCAGAAATAATCATTTGGATTCAATTCTGCGTACTCCGTTCAATCATATCACAATTGCTATGTATATATACGTTTGTATTCAAATTTGATAATGTGGCCGTAACGACCAATGCCGAAACAACAAAGGCCTAAACGGATTGGGTCCGAAACGACTAAGGACCGAAACGGATTGGGTCTGAAACGACCCGACACCAGGTCACCAGTAGTATGTCCATGCATTTCAAGACACATCTTGCAATTGTCCGAAGAATTCTTAATGGTCATACAAGGTACAAATTAGACACATGAATTTGTGACTGATGAAATTAAATGTGTGTATTTATTCAGATTGCTGTTACCTTGTCATTGTATACATGTAAATGAACATTTTCCATATATGAAATACAATAATAGGGGTCGAATAATATAATAGTACTCTTACGTTTTCTTTTCATTTCATTATTGAAGAGAATAGAGATATATGAAAAATAAAACAGATTAGTAGTTTTTATAAAGTCAGTATGAAAGTAACAGGAACAATTCATTTAATAAGAAATTATGACATATTGTCACCGGAAGAATTTCGCAATTTCCCCCACCTTGTGAATTCCTTTGAAAACCTCACATGTTGCCCCTTTTCCTGCCGAATCTTCCAAACTATACACATAGTTTTGTGTATCTCGCAATCTATCCATTTTTATTAACGGTGTTAATTATATGGACAAATTCATGTGTATCCTGTTGTATGATGACGTTTCGTTTTGTAAAGCGAAAGTAGCAAAATTGGATTTCCTCACCCATTGGTTAGGAATAAAACTCTGTCGAAAAATGTTGTCAAAGCTTCAAAAACAAATATAAAAATATCTTATTTAATATACATTGAAACGTCGTCATTGGTTCTTTTAGAACGGTTGTCCATTGCCTTATGATTTTTTGGACATGTGATTGGGGAATCATTCAATTTTCTTAAAATGTCCATAGGGAATACCGTTTTTCCTAGTAGCCTTTTTAGTTAGGCATAACCGTCAACTCATATTCGGTGTTATTCGGACGCTTGATAAACGGGAATTTGAGAAAATGTGTAGACCTGTTGGGAAAGTGATAAATATATAGACTTTGTAGATGAATATCAACTTATAGGTACATAGTATATGTCAATTTAAATGTTTTAGGAATCAACAGAAGCATTGTTTTTAAACATGATATATCGTTAGACTTAAAGTTAATGTCACATTAAAAGGTCATTATCACACACATGTTTATAGAGGCTTTACGTCGTCTGCTACTGCTAGGCAGGATCACAGGCGTTGGCCGTTGGGCTCATGAAAAATGTCTAAAATAAGTTAAAATGTCCCTAAATTGACATTTTGAGACAAAGCTGAAATTTCGTATATTCTATAGCATGTTGTCTCCTCGTTTCGACACCCTAAGGTTGAGTCTTAATGTATCCTCGGAGGTCCTTGAATCGTTACCCTAACGTTTCGATCGCATATATTCATAACAAACAGTAGAACAATAAAAAAAAGAGATTACATACCTTTTAAATTGATTATTTTCCTTTCCAATTCCATTCAAAATTTCTCACGAATCACAAAGTATCTGTTTATTATTCACATGTTTAATTTGTCACAGCATGCAGCAGAAGCCATTTTGATTTGGTCCTTGAGTCGTGACGTCATTCCAATACACAATTTTAGGCCATAGGGACTTAACCAGTGTGGTTTACGTGTAAAAAAAACTTGTTTTTTGTATGTGGTGTTTCCTTCATGACTCATATTTGTACTTTTTTCTGTTTGAAACAGATTTTGACTGTTTTAACTCAATTTTATAAACAATAACATATATTTATGGCAATTAGCATTATTCTTCTGGTTTACAATGATGACAAAAAAATGAATCTCCTCTCCTGACAACCCTCACAGATGTACAGTATATCAAATGTACCCAATGGTTACATTTGTCACACTGGGCCCACTTTGTGAAAACCAGTGAAGAGCATTTCTTCAGCTCCTCTGGCTGGAATCTATTGCATTTGCAACAAAGTTCTGAAGGATCAACATCAGATTCCGAATCACTTTCAGAACTTGAAGATCTTGAGGGTGAGAGATTCACAACGGACGGGCCTGGCTGTTGTTGTTGCATTTTGAAGGGGCATATCTGTTTTATCGTTAATGATTTTGTCTTTGTTGATTTTGTTTGTTTTCTTGTTGATGTTATTGTCTGCTTTTTATTCCCTGTTTCTGATTTTTTGCCGTATTTGTTGCTCTCTTCATGTTCTTTCATCTTCTCAAAAACAGTCTCTGTAATGGCCTTCCCTGATACAATCTTACTAATTGTGTTTCTTTCTTTTTTCACAGTCCTTTTTACTTCTTTAAGTTTTTCTTCCTTGTTGGATAAAAAGTCAATATAGCATTCTGACTTATCAGTGTCATTGTCACTGTCTGCTGCATGCTGTACAGTGCTGTTGGAAAACACTGTTGCTGGTGCTAAATGCTCATTGGGCACAGCATTTGAATTGAACGGGAATATCCCTGTGCGTTTGAAACCCGACTGGATGTTTTCGGGTGACAAAGCCTTAAGATATACCTTGCATGCCATTTCACAAACATTGTAGCGGTTGATGGTGGTTGATGTCTGGCGCATGAATTTATGGCACAGATTGTTATATATCCTCTCAAATGGCCCATAACAAGCTACATCCATTGGTTGTAAAACATGGCTGGTATGAGCAGGTAAAATGAATATGATGATTCCTTTGGATTTGGCCCACTCTGTTAAGTCCACTGAGACATGGGACCTGTGCCCATCAAGCAGGAGTAATATTGGCTGGTTCAGTCCAGGTACATATTTGACAAAATGGTGTTCTAAATAGTGTCTAAAGATGATCCCATTTGACCATCCAGTCTCACTGACTGTACCATCTGCTCCTGGAGATGAACCTTCCATTAAATCTGGAATCATTCTTTTGCCAGGGAAAACAAAGAATGGTGGTATTGCCACTCCACTAGCACTCCCACCACCTAGTACAGTAACATTCTTGCCTCGACCTGATGTGACTGATTGTGGACAATGGGTGGAGTCTGCAACAACATGGGGAGGCTTGTGGTCCACTGAAATTCCCTTTTCATCCACATTAAATATGAGATGTGGTTTATCAATAAGGTTGTTTTTTATTAGAGTGTCATGTAAACACTGGAAGTACTCCTCCACCACTTCCCTTGATGCCATTTTAGCCCTCAAATGTTCAAGTCCTCTAGGCTTTAACACTCTTAGTTCTGGCCACCTCTTAAGAAATCCTCTGATCCATTTTATGGTAAATGGTTTGTCTGATGTTCTTTTCCCAATCTGCACAGCATAATCAGAAGCAATGTTTACACATTCTTGCCTGGTATATCCATACCCATATGATGCCATTGTCTTAAAATGCTTCACTAGATGTGCCTCTTCATACTGGCTCAACACAGGACTTTTGCCAAACACTGCAGTATCAGGATCTACCTTTCCCAAAACTCTATCTCTGAGGGTAGTGTCAGGTACCCTAAACACCCTGGAGGCTTTCTTTACAGACATGGTCTTCTGCTTAACCATTAAATAGGCATTGGTCATAGCTGTAGGGGAGTAAAGCCTGTACCCCTTTCTTCTTTGCATTGGATTCACCTAAAAATACCAAAAAAATGCACTAAGGACTACAGTAACGAAAAACTAATAATATATTTGTTTAACCTTAAATTTATCAATGGAGGTCACGTGACTTTGACAGAAGCTTGTAAACAGTACGCAGACGGCATACAGTAAAATGAAAGAAACTTTTTATAATTTGTGAATTAGGGGTATTTTCGAATAGTTTTTTGTTGCTTAACGTTTTTGTATTATTTATGGCTATATTCTTTTGAAATTGTTCAATTTACCTGCTTAGACCGCATTTTCTCGCATCAGTTGCAAAATCTGTAGTAAACAAGCGTAGTAAAATTTTTCCCACGGTATGCGCATGCGTGGACGAAATCTCGCGAGACGCGGGAAGAAAACAAAAAAGGCACGACTCTAGGGCAGTAACGATTCAAGGGCCTCCGACGATACACCATAGAAGTCAGTACACCATTTAAGTTAGGTGGCAGTCATACCGTAAGCCCCGCCTTTAGACGAAGTCCTGCCCACCTGCCTTTATTATATATGGGACCGAAAAACTTGCACACCATTTAAGTCAGGTGACCAGAGCGACCTAGAATACTTCCAAAGGACCGAAAAACATGTACACCATTTAAGTGAGGTGACCAGGTAGACCTAGAATCAGCCCCACATGACCAAAAGACTTGTACACCATTTAAGTAAGGTGACAAGAGAGACCTAGACAACTTGCACTCCATTTAATTCAGGTGACCAGAGATACCTAGAATGGCTCCATAGGACCGAAAAAACGTGTACACCATTTAAGTCAGGTGACCAGGGAGATCTAGAATAACTCCATAGGACCGAAAAAACTTGTACACAATAAGGCTGGTGACCAGGGAGACCTAGAATAGCTTTATAGGACCGAAAACATTGTACACCATTTAAGTCAGGTGACCAGGTAGTCCTAGAATCAGCTCCACAGAACCAAAAAACGTGTACACCATTTAAGTCAGGTGATAGGAGAGACCTAGAATTGCTCCATAGGACCGAAAAATTTGTACACCATTTAAGTTAGGTGACCAGAGAGACCTAGACAATTTGCACTCCATTTAATTCAGGTGACCAGAGAGACATAGATTAGCTCCATAGGGCCGAAAAAACGTGTACACAATTTAAGTCAGGTGACCAGGGAGATCTAGAATAACACCATAGGACCGAACAAACTTGTACACCATTTAAGTCAGGTGACCAGAGAGACCTAGAATAGCTCCATTAAACCAAAAATATTGTACACCATTTAAGTCAGGTGACAAGGGAGACCTAGAATAGCTTTATAGGACCGAAAACATTGTACACCCTATAAGTCATGTGACCAGGTAGACCTAGAATCCGCTCCACAGAACCAAAAAACTTGTACACCATTTAAGTCACGTGATAGGAGAGACATTGAATTGCTCCATAGGACCGAAAACTTGTACACCATTTAAGTCAGGTGACCAGAGAGACCTAGACAATTTGCACTCCATTCAATTCAGGTGACCAGAGAGACATAAAATAGCTCCATAGGGCTGAAAACGTGTACACCATTTAAGTCAGGTGACCAGGGAGACCTAGAATAGCTTGATAGTACAACATAATTTGCACATCATTTAAGTCAGGAGACAATGGAGAGCTATACAACTTGCACATAATTTAAGTCAGGTGACCAGAGACGTCTAGAATAGCTCCATAGGACCAAACACTTGTACACCATTTAAGTCAGGTGACCAGAGGGACCTAGAATAGCTCCATAGGACCGAAACATATGTACATCATTTAAGCCAGGTGACAAGAGAGTCCTAGACAATTTTTAACTTATTCACCATTTAAGTTAGGTGATCAGAGAAACCTAAAAGAGTTCGAAAGGATCTAAAATCTTGTACACCATTTAAGTCAGGTGAATAGAGAAACCTAGAATAGCTTCATAGGATGTAAAAACTTGTACACCATTTAAGTCTGGTGAGCAGGGAGACATAGAATAGCTCTATAGTACAACACAAGGTGCACACCATTTAAGGCAGGTGAATAGAGAAACCTAGAATAGCTTCATAGGATGTAAAAACTTGTACACCATTTAAGTCTGGTGAGCAGGGAGACCTAGAATAGCTCTATAGTACAACACAATTTGCACACCATTTAAAACTGGTGACAATGGAGACCTAGAATAGCTTCATAGAACCGGAAAACTTGTACACCATTTAAGGCAGGTGACCTGAAAGACCTAGACAACTTGCACACCGATTAAGTCAGGTGACCAGGGAGACCTACAATAGCTCCATAGGACAAAACAACTTGTACACCACATGACCAAAAAACATGTTCATGTACACCATTGATAGGCGGAGTCCTAATCATGGTTACCGTAGCATCCCACCCTAGACATTTTTTTCATTGGTACCAAATTGTTTGTTGTGGTCCTTTAGAACATAGTGATCATAAAAAGAAAATAAACCATCTTTATTTTAGGTAATATTTCTATAAAGCATATATATTTAAGGTAATTTGCATATAACATGCGTAAATGAATTAGCAATTTTATATGAACATTATGTTTAACAGTGTTTGATTATATTATCCAATAGCCTTATTTAGCAGAGACCCCCCCTCTCTCTCTCTCTCTCTTCTCTCCTTATTTAGCAGAGAATCCCCCCTCTCTCTTTCTCTCTCTCTCTCTCTGGGACTGTAGAGATGCCAAAGGGCAGAGTCTGGAACTGGTAGTCGGTACCCTCATGGCAGAAGCGTAGGTGTCTGTCTGCCGGGTGAAACGGGACATGAAAATAGCCGTCTCATAGATCCATGGATATGGCCCTTTTGTTTGATAGCTAGCTGAATGGAAGCAATGCTCTCCATTTTGAAATGTTCGACCTCTACATACTTGTTGAGAGTAGAGAGCACGACGATAGGTCGAAATGCGCCGTTCTTCTTTTGAATGAGAAAATGACGGCTGTAAAAGCCTGTCGAATTCTCGTTCAGTACCCTTTCTACCGCCCCTTTTGCGAGAAGTTAAGGCACTGCGTCTTGCATATTCGAGTGATCCGATGACAGATGAATTGGGACCCCGGAGAAAAGAGGCTGTCGACCCAGATGGATACTACAATAGGGAGGATCCAAGGGTCCTGAGTGATATTGTGCCATGCTGCAACAAAGTAAAGAAGATGGCCTGGTTTTTTTTACTCTTCTTCCCCTGGATCATTAGGAGGTCCCGTATAAGGCTTACGTTTAGCAGGGACCTTAGCGATTTTCATGAACCCAGACTGGAAGGGTTCCTGGGAGAAGCACTGTCTGCGAGCTCTTTCTCCTTAACTTTGCCTCCGAAAAGTAGTTCGGAGGCAAGGGGAGACGCCCGCAGCTCACCCTGCAGGGCATGTGCAGATTGGAGGAAGGTGTCACGGCGACCGCGGAGCATTTCCGCTGTCGATTTGAGTCCTAGACCCAAGGCCAGTTGGGCCGAGCGGCCCAGCTGGTATGAAAGGCACTTAGTCGCTTCGGAAGACGTGGTCTCCGATTAAAGCCCAAAAGAGAGGGCCGCAGATAGGAGGTCGATGTTTGAAGCTACACACCATCTGTTGGCGCTGACACAACTCCCAACGCTAAAAAATGAGAGAGAGAAGCCCTCATGCCCACCCTGAGTCTGTCGGAATCCAGTGAGGCGATCCTATCAAACATCCCAGGGCTTTGTCAATTGAAGCTGGAGGCCTAAGAGATGCTGAGGGAGCCATTGTCCGTAAAGGCTCTGGTCGCCTAACTTAAATGGTGTACGCAGTGTTAGGTCCTTTGGGAACTATTGCATGTTTCTCTGGTCACCTTACGTAATTGGTGTACAAGTTTTTTGGTCCTGTGGAGCTATTCTAAGTCTCTCTCATTACCTCCCTTAAATGGTGTGCAAGTTGCCTTGTCCTATACAGCTATTCTATGTCTCTGGTCAACTGACTTAAATGTTGTACAGATTTATCGATCCTATAGAGGTATTCTATGTCCCTCTAGGTCTCTCTGGTCGCCTAAAATAAATACATGTAGTGTCCATGTTGTTAGGTCATATGTAACTCTTCTAGACCTCACTCGTTTTTGAGTCCTATGGAGGTATTCTAGGTCTCTCTGGTCACCTAACTTAAATGGTGTGCATTTTTTATTCATATGGAGCTATTCTAGGTCTCTATAGTCACCTGACTTAAATGGTGTACACGTTTTTAGATCCTATGGAGCTATTCTAGGTTTCTCTAGTCACATAACTTAAATGGTGTATACGTTTTTCGGTCCTATGGAGCTATTCTAGGTCTCTCTAGTCACCTGACTTAAATGGTGTACAAGCATTTTAGTCCTATGGAGCTATTCTAGGTATCTCTGGTCACCTGACTTAAATGGTGTGCAAGTTGTCTAGGTCTCTCTGGTCACCTGACTTAAATGGTGTACAAATGTTTCGGTCCTATGGAGCTATTGTCGGTCTCTCTAGTCACCTGAATTAAATAGTGTACACTTTTTTCGGTCCTATGGAGGTATTCGAGGTCTCTCTGGTCACCTGACTTAAATGGTGTACAAATTGTTTTGTACTAAAGAGCTATTCTAGGTCTTCCTGGTCACCTGACTTAAATGGTGTACAAGTTTTTCGGTCCTATGGAGCTATTCCAGGTCTCTCTGGTCACCTGACTTAAATGGTGTACAAGTGTTTCGGTCCTATGGAGCTATTGTAGGTCTCTCTAGTCACCTGAATTAAATAGTGTACATTTTTTCTGTCCTATAGAGGTATTCGAGGTCTCTCTGGTCACCTGACTTAAATGGTGTACAAATTGTTTTGTACTATAGAGCTATTCTAGGTCTTCCTGGTCACCTGACTTAAACGGTGTACAAGTTTATCGGTCCTATGAAGCTTTTCTAGGTCTCCCTGCTCACCAGACGTAAATGGTGTACAAGTTTTTAGATCCTATGGAGCTATTCTAGGTATCTCTGGTCACCTGACTTAAATGGTGTGCAAGTTGTCTAGGTCCCCCTTGTCACCTAACTTTAATGGTGTGCAAATTGTGTTGTACTATAAACTTTATAAAGCTATTCTAGGTTTCCCTGGTCACACGACTTAATTGGTGTACAAGTTTTTCGGTCCTATTGAGATATTCTATGCCTCTCTAGTCATCTGACTTATATGGTGTGCAAGTTATCTAGGTCTCCCTGGTCACCTGACTTAAATGGTGTGCAAATTGTGTTGAACTATTGAGCGATTCTATGTCTCCCCATGGCACCTGACTTAAACGGTGTACAAGTTTGTCGGTCCTATGAAGCTGTTCTAGGTCTCCCTACTCACCTGACTTAAACGGTGTACAAGTTCTAGATCCTATGGAGCTATTCTAGGTTTCTCTAGTCACCTAACTTAAATGGTGTACAAATGTTTCTATCCTATTGAGCTATTCTATGTCTCTCTGTTCACCTGACTTAAATATTGTGCAAGATGTCTATGTCTCTCTGGTCACCTGACTTAAATGGTGTACAAGTATTTCGGTCCTATTGGGCTATTCTAGGCCTCTCTCGTCACCTGACTTAAATGGTGTACAAGTTGTCTAGGTCTCCCTGGTCACCTGACTTAAATGGTGTACAAGATGTCTATGTCTCTCTGGTCACCTCACTTAAATAGTGTACAAGTTTTTCTGTCCTATGGAGCTATTCTATGTCTCTCTGGTCATCTGACGTAAATGGTGTGCAAGATGCCTAGGTCGCTGGTCACCTGACTTAAATGGTGTACAAGATTTTCTGTCCTATTGGGCTATTCTATGCCTCTCTGGTCACCTGACTTAAATGGTGTGCAAGTTGTCTAGGTCTCCCTGGTCACCTGACTTAAATGGTGTGCAAGATGTCTATGTCTATCTGGTCACCTGACTTAAATGGTGTGCAAGATGCCTAGGTCTCTCTGGTCACCTGACTTAAATGGTGTACAAGTTTTTCTATCCTATTGGGCTATTCTATGCCTCCCTGGTCACCTGACTTAAACGGTGTACAAGTTTTTCGGTCCTGTGAAGCTATTCTAGGTCTCCCTGCTCACCTGACTTAAATTGTGTACAAGTTTTAGATCCTATGGAGCTGTTCAATGTTTCTCTAGTCACCTTACTTAAATGGTGTACAAGTTTTTCTGTCCTATGGAGCTGTTCTATGTCTCTCTGGTCACCTGACTTAAATGGTGTGCAAGATGCCTAGGTCTCTGGTCACCTGACTTAAATGGTGTGCAATTTGTCTAGGTCTCCCTGGTCACCTGACTTAAATGGTGTACAAGTGTTTCGGTTCTATGGAGCTATTGTAGGTCTCTCTAGTCACCTGAATTAAATAGTGTACTTTTTTTCTGTCCTATAGAGGTACTCGAGGTCTCCCTGGTCACCTGACTTAAATGGTGTACAAATTGTTTTGTACTAAAGAGCTATTCTAGATCTTCCTGGTCACCTGGCTTAAAAACGGTGTACAAGTTTTTCGGTCCAATGAAGCTTTTCTAGGTCTCCCTGGTCACCTGACTTAAATGGTGTACCAGTTTTTAGATCCTATGGAGCTATTCTATGTATCTCTGGTCACCTGACTTAAATGGTGTGCAAGTTGTCTATGCCCACCTTGTCACCTGACTTAAATGGTGTGCAAATTGTGTTGTATTATAAAGCTATTCTAGGTCTCCCTGGTCACATGACTTAATTGGTGTACAAGTTTTCCGGTCCTATTGAGCTATTCTATGCCTCTCTAGTCATCTGACTTATATGGTGTGCAAGTTATCTAGGTCTCCCTGGTCACCTGACTTAAATGGTGTGCAAATTGTGTTGAACTATTGAGCTATTCTATGTCTCCCTTGTCACCTGACTTAAACGGTGTACAAGTTTGTCGGTCATATGAAGCTATTCTATGTCTCCCAGCTCACCTGACTTAAGTGGTGTATACGTTTTTAGATATTCTAGGTTTCTCTAGTCACCTAACTTAAATGGTGTTCGGTCCTATGGGACTATTCTATGAATCCCTGGTCACCGGACTTAAATGGTGAACAATTTTTCGGTCCTATGGAGCTATTCTATGTCTCTTTGGTCGCCTGACTTAAATGGCGTGCAAGTTGTCTATGTCTCCCTGGTCACCTGGCTTATAAATGGTGTACACGTTTTTCGGTCCCATGGAGTTATTCTAGGTCTCTCTGGTCACCTGACTTAAATGGTGTACAAGTTTTTCGGTCTTATTGGGCTATTCTAGGCCTCTCTTGTCACCCGACTTAAATGGTGTGCAAGTTGTCTAGGTCTCCCTAGTCACCTGACTTAAATGGTGTGCAAATTGTGTTGTACTATATAGCTATTCTAGGACTTCCTGGTCACCTGACTTAAACGGTGTACAAGTTTTTCGGTCCTATGAAGCTATTCTATGTCTCCCAGCTCATCTGACTTATGTGGTGTACATGTACACGTTTTTAGATATTCTAGGTTTCTCTAGTCACCTAACTTAAATGGTGTTCGGTCCTATGGGACTATTCTATAAATCCCTGGTCACCTGACTTAAATGGTGTACAATTTTTTGGTCCTATGGAGCTATTCTATGTCTCTTTGGTCGCCTGACTTATAAATGGCATGCAATTTGTCTATGTCTCCCTGGTCACCTGGCTTATAAATGGTGTACACGTTTTTTGGTTCCATGGAGTTATTCTAAGTCTCTCTGTTCACAAGACTTAAATGGTGTACACATTTTACGGTCCTATCTAGCTATTCTAGGTCTCTCTGGTCACCTAATTTAAATGGTGTGCAACGTTTTCATTCCTTTGGAGCTATTCAAAGTCTCTCTGGTCACCTGACTTAAATGGTGTACAAGTTGTTCGATCCCAATTAATATTGGGACAAAAGCAACATCATTTTTAAATATTTCCCTCCCCTTCTCTTTTAAATTAAATTAAATGTAATTGAAAAATCAGCGTTTTCCTTCTTAATTTATGTATTCGGCAAACCACTTAAAGGATCCCATGATGTATCTCCATGCTTGGCAGTGGGCAGGACTTCGTCTGAAGGCGGGGCTACGTGTATTACGGACACCTAACTTAAATGGTGTACTGACTTCTATGGTGTACATTAAGACTCAACCGACACCCTAAGCGTCTATTTTCGCGCATGCGCACTATGATTAACAGGTGCTTGTTTCATTGAATACACATAACGAAAGATGAACTCTAACTAGAGGTCGTAGAACTAACAAAACAACATTTACTATCAACAGAACCAATAAAAATGGGTACTTGTATCATGTATGTGCAGTCATCAAAATCCCCCAAAAGCTTTATCCACATTGGCTGCTTAAGGTCAAGGCCGTGTGTTAACATTTTTTTTATTCTACAGTTCAGTTCAGTAACTCTGTTCCATATTCAGTATGTTGGTGCATTTTGTTTCTCTCGTACTTCGTGATAAAATGTGGGAAAATGGCCATAACTAGCCTCTGGGTAGTTATCTTATAAAGATGGCGGTAGAAATACATCGATAGTAGATGCTAATTTGTTTTTAATTTTGATACACTGTCTTCAAAAAATTATGGAATATAAAAAGTGAACTGGACTGTAAATAATTCATTTCCTCAAATATAGTAAATATTTCTATTTCGGCGCGTGCTGATATTCAAATGAATTGTGACGTAACGAAACCATGCACAGTGTCGAACTGAGGAGACAACACGGTATAAGAGAAAGGTAAATAACTCTCGGACCGTCTGATCCACGGGTGCTCCGCTTCAACTGCAATTATTTTCGACCGGAGGGGAATTTTCCCACAAAACAAAGATTATATAGAAGGAAAAATGTTTTATCTACACGCTGGTACCAAATATACCATACGTTGTCTCCGTTTTAGCGAGTACGAGGGGCAAATACCTTCAGAAAACCGTGTTTTTTCTTTACTCGGAAACGATATAGTTGGCGAACAAGGGCTCGATTTCACTGAAATCCCTATTCGGGAGCGAATCTGACGCTCTTTTTTGGTAGATCCTGATGAGAAATGATGAAACATGTTCAAAAAGAATTTCACATACCGGTGACAATGCATTCTACTGCCACAGATCCAATTATATCTTTTCCAACACTTCAATGCTAACAGACTCCACCATTTTGCCCAGCAAGCGTCTATTCGAATTGATTTAGTTAACAGACTTGTCAATTATGTAAACATTCAAATTATGGAACCCTGCTTACTTCGTGATGGTGCACGGCGAAGTGGGGAACCAGTATGTATTCTTCTGAGCGCTTGACACATTAAAAATGAAAGTAGCCGTTTCTTGTCCTCGGAATTGTCCGAAAAGATTTAATCGGATCTGTGGCAATAAAATGCGATGTCACCGGTATGTAAGTTTCCCTTTGAAAATATTTCATCATTTCTCATTAGTATCTACCAGAAAGAAGCATCAGCTTCGCTTCTGAATAGGGATTTTAGTGAAATTGAGCACTTGTTCGCAAACTATATCGTTTCCGAGTAAAGAAAAAACATGGTTTTCTGAAGGTATTTGCCCCTCGTACTCGCTAAAACGGAGACAAAGTATGGGGTTTTTGGTACCAGCGTGTAGATAAAACATTTTTCTTTCTATATAATCTTTGTTTTGTGGGAAAATTCCCCTCCGGTCGAAAATAATTGCAGTTGAAGCGGAGCACCCGTGGATCAGATGGCCCGAGAGTTATTTGCCTTTCTCTTATATAGAATATACGAAATTTCAGCTTTGTCTCAAAACGCCCCAAGCTTTATTTTTTCGGCCCCAAATGTTACAAAATGTCAATTTAGGGACATTTTAACTTATTTTAGACATATTTCATGAGCCCAGTGCCTGTGGGCAGGATCTACTATGTAGGAGCCATCTGATTTGCTTCTACTCTGTATCAGAGACATATACATGTATGTTTGTATATGTTTCTGTCTATTTGAAAAGACGTTTTATGCAATTATATGAAGGAAAAGTTTTACTGGTTAAAATTAGTTAATTACAGTTACAGAGTTTGTAGCAGTGGAGAGATTACTCTGTAGCAGTGGAGAGATTATAGTGAAATAAGTAGAGTGTTGGCATGGTAAGCCAGAGGCCCTGGGTTTGAGTCCCAGTCGAGTCACAACTATTACACCATGTTACAAGTTGGTGATGATTTTAAATAAGAAAAAATCTGAATACTAGCTAAAGCAGAAAACAAATTAAGTTCATAAAACGATACTCCATCTCATATTATATATATCAGAGACATATATACATATGTGTACAGAGTCAGGTATACTGCAGCTGGTGGCTGTCCAGATGCGATCAGATATTTCAGGAGAACTGAGTGTCACTGACATGCTTCTATCATTCAATTGGGGAACACCTTGACCACTGTACAATACAATGCAAATTTTATTTAGAGTCGATGTTTACAGTAACATACATGTAATAACATAAGCTATGTATTATAGCTTTTTACCGACCTGTAGAATTGACCAGAGACTGATCATGCTTCACAACATAAACTCCAATGTAGTGTAACAGGCCGGGTACAGGTGCTTGGTGAAGAACAGTTAGCGGTATGGATAGCTCAGTTGATAGAGCATTCGCCCTGTAAGCAAGGGGTCCCGGGTTCGGGCCCTGGTCTGGCTGCATGTTTTTCACCACTGACCATTCGATTCTGTTACAGTTGGTTGCCAACTTGAAAATCGGACCTTGTGCATGCCCATGATTTCTCTTGAGTTATGGCGAGTTCCTGAGAGAAAAATGGGGAGTAGTGTAACAGGTCGGGTACAGGTGCTGGGTGAAGAACAGTTAGCCGTTCGGATAGCTCAGTTGATAGAGCACTCACCCTGTAAGTTAGGGGTCCCGGTTTCAAGCCCCAATCTGGCTGCATGTTTTTCACCAGTCCTGTTACAGTAGCAATACAGTTATACTGCATCAAAATTACATCACTCTAAACCCAAGACAAGGAAGATCATCACACAATCAAGCATACTGATTAATCCAAACAAACTCTGATTACTACAAATTTTCATTCATTGTTTTTCTTTTTAAGGTCTGGCAGTAAAGATGTTTCAGCGGGTTTGCATCGGACTTGGAAGCTCCTTCTGTAGAGCTTCAAGCTGTTTGAAGTATATTCATTCCATGCCAGGTTAGTTGCACATGAATATCAGCTTCACCAGAATTCTGTAGTTATGCCATAATAAGCTTTTAGGATCAATGAATTGTCTGTCGTCAGTAGTAGGGTACGAGGCGTTGGGCAGAATGCCTGCAGCCCTGCAGCCCCTGCAGCCCCTGTCACGTGACCGATGACGTCACATCGAGGTCACATCGAGGTCACGTCCATCCCACATTCCTATGACGTCACACTAGAGGTCAAGGCCGCCCATCCCACATTCCTATGACGTCACACTAGAGACCAAGACCACCCATCCCACAGTGTGTCATAACTATCCCGCATTCCATAGAAGGTTAAGTTTTCCAGCAGCCCCTGTCACCCATCCCGCATTCCTACGACGTCACAATGGGAGAGTATCCTATGACCGAGCGGGAGCGATGGAGGTCAAGGCCACCCATCCTGCATTCCGTAGAACGGTTAACAGTCTTAGAGTCTGAGTCATCGGAATGCGGGTACATCAAAAAGTTTCCACGACGTCATCGAACTATTTTAGGAAGAGTCTCCGGGGTATAAATATCCCAGTCATCAAAATGCGGGTACATCAAAACGTTCCCACTACGTCATTTTAACCGATAGATACGCAAAAGTCGTAGATCGGGGTCTACTCCGTTCTCTTACCAAATTATATCGATCTATTCGCGTATACAGTTTCCGATATCGTTCTCTTATTAATTTCGCTATGGGTTCGCTAAGTGTCCAGCCGAAATCTTGAGTCGCGTGGCGCTAATCTGGTTTGAAGTGTTTACCTTTTCGACCTTATCTCCCAGTCCCGTCGACTCACACTTTACCACGCGACCACTGGAACGTAGAATATCGTTAAACTTAACACCGCCAAATTACCACGCCGCTTCTGATCTGGATCCAACCCGTTTGACACTCATCTTTCGGTTTCTTTACTTCGCGTAAAACTTAATCGGACAGAAATTGCCCATTCGAAGCGGGCGTTACTACTGCGTGAAAAGAGTTAAATAAGTATTTCGGTACAAAATTTTCGCTCGAATGTTAAGGGTCTGTTTGTTAAACCTGCGTCGCCACGTTCTCCAATCGAGATAATTATATCTAACCCTTTCACTGCATCGATATCGTCCGCTTAAAAGTGTCGTCTACCGTGGTTTTTTCCCCCTCAGTTACGTTTTAGCGGATAAATATAATGACATCCCATCAAGTTTTGTTGTTGTTGTTGTAGAGAGGCGAATCTGTATAGCAGCAGGTAGATTAAATGTCCTCCGTAACATAAGACATTCGATCTACCAATCCCAGTATATAAACGAAAGGACTGACTCATAGAGTATGAGTCTGAACACGTCCAAAAAGGTGCGGTCATTCTTTCGTTTTACTATAATAGAGAATATTAAATTTATATATCCGTCAGCTGACGCGTCAGATCTAATTATAGATATTGCTGAACTCTGGGTTTACTCCGTTTGCAAAGACGTCGAAATGTGTATAATTATATGGAGTAAATGATGCAGGAAAGAAATGGTGTTTACTGTCAGTTGCAAACAGTGTAGATCCAGATCTCTAGACGCCCCATGATCACGGTCGGTACTGTTTGTCATTCAAAATATCTTCGCAAATTATACCTTTGCATACTGAATGGACCATTTCACTTTGACTATTCAGTACTCAAAGATTTAACCCTTTCCCTGTTCAATATTCATGGTAGAAATGATGACATGAATATTTATTAGCTGAATTTTTATGCTTTTCTTTACACCCTTGTTAGTAGAAAATCATAACTTCGAAAACATGCAGCATACGACATTTTTGCAAACAAATAGTTATAGAACAAACGCGATATCCGATTACGATTTACGCTTTTGCTTTAACCATCGACTGTTGAACACGCACTCTCCGTCATTTGTAAACGGTATAGAACTAGATCTAGGAGCCTCTGATTCGGGTCTGCATTGTTTCTTACTGAAAACCACCTAGCAAGTTTAAGCCTTTGCTACTAAATGTCAATGGACTGCTCTCGAGGGTTAATATTTGTAAGATTTTACGTTCTGCAAGTATCGTATTATAACTGGTATTCCGTAAATTATCGTATATAGTAGAGCTGGTTACCCGTATATAAGATATACGTTTACGTTGGACCCAAAAACAATATATGTATAAAAGTTTAAATACGGAGCACTGGACCGAATTTTCGATTATAGATATTTTCAACTTTTTACTTCGTTGATACAGCTTTGTAAACGGAGTAGACCCAGATCAATCAGTTCCCGTTGGAGCTTAAATATCGAGCCGTCTCATCCGGATCTACTCTATTTGCGTGAAAACGCGTTTATATGAGGTAAAGGGATAAGGCAAATAGAATCTAATTAGACGTGGTTCGGTTACCAACCGTTAATTTTAACATTTCAAAATATATTGATCCGAGAGTGAATTGAAAATTATTACGACATAGCGATCGTTAAAGCCATACATGTATAAACAGCGCGAAAACTTTATGGACAGAATCGCTTATCGAGACTAGAAGCGTTGGCTAACCCTTTCTATATTCTATATAGATGACGTCATCGACTAACGAGGAATTTTCGGAAGCACCGGGGCCTGACCTCAGTGGAGACCCCGATATCCATTTCCCGCGGAAAATGAACATTTTATACAGCGGGAGTACCGATTGAAGAGGTGGTTTATATATAAGGTTTATATAGTTTTAAGTATGTTAAGTACAAATATGGCAAATGATCTGGACCCTAATCAAACAAGAAGCGTTTTAAGCCAATGCCTTTAGCAGACGACAGAAGGGATCTTCTATAGAGTATATATATATATATATCGTCTAGGTTAATAGTATATAATCTATGAGCATTGAGCGATGAGACTCGCGGGTACTCATTAGAGCGAAATAAAATTTGAACTATAGCGCGCAATGAGTACGGAATATTACTAAAGTTGATTAGATGTCACTTTTAAGCGGAAGCGTATTACACACAAATTCTATGGTAACATTGCACCCTTTACAAGCGGCCTATATCGTTGTATACTCTATCTGTGTGTCTGTCTGTCTGTTTGTCTGTCTGTTTGTCTATCTCTCTCTCTGCCTCTCTCCATCTCTCTCTCGTCTGTCTGTCTGTCTGTCTGTCTCTGTCTGTCTGTCTGTCTGTCTCTCTCTCTCTCTCTTTCTCTCTCTCTCTCTCTCTCTCTCTCTCTCTCCTCTCTCTCTCTCTCTCTCTCTCTCTCTCTCTGTATATATGTCTGTTTGATTCTTTCGATATTCTATAAGAAAGTTTGGCCTTTAGTTTGTCTGCTTCCAAATATGAGAGAGAGTAATGACACGTGACGAGCCTAATGTATACTCTGTATCTGTAAATGACTCGGTTCGTAAAATTGGATGTAAATGGAGAGGAAATTTAAAAAAAAATGGCCAAATGATATACTATTACGTTTTATTAGCCCCGCTCAATACAGTGTGACGGGGATTAGGGCCGTCCCCCGGTTACACTTTACAATAATGGCATTTCAATTAAAATCGGTAAACGACTGTTGTCAATGTAGCATAATTAAAAAGAGTAGTAAAGTCAGAAACCCGTTGATGACTCATTCTTGGTCCATTTTCTTCTTATATTTATAATCCGGGGATAGTGTCAATTAAACGAAAATTCTAAGAGTATCGTAAACCGGTCGATTACAGTAACAACAAGCTCCTCGATGACGAAATCTATCTCCGCATGCGGAACAAAACGTATGTCCGCAGGGACTCAGCGCTACCGAAATTCCGTTTTCCATACAAATCTTGCAGATAGTACCCTCATCGTTATCCGTTTCACCACTGACTCGTGCATCGCTTTGTACGTGTAATACAGTTGCCCTCGTTTCAACCCCCGATTCTCTATTTAACCGTTCAGGAATATGACCCTTGGAACCGCTTTCTAAATTCGACAGAAGAACTTCGACGATATGTTTTGCCTCCACGATTAAAAGGGAATTTACTAGAGATTGAAAGGCGTCGGGTCCCCTCTTTTGCACGACGCTTAACAGTTGTCTGGTTCTAGATCTCGCGCGAACGTCGCATTCTATTTCCTCTCTCATACCCGATGTCAAGATATTCTGTTCGACTAGAACATCAACTATGCGGGATACTTGTTCCGACGTTAAAGACTCGACGATGGTCGTCCAGCTTTTTCTTATGGCATTTCTGTGAACTTGTTCCATGGCTAACTAGAGAAGGAGTGAAGCCTCGCCTATCGGAGTTGGATATTAAATAGCCCGTCAGTGACGTCAGATGATCTACCATCCGGTTCGCTTATATCTCGAATGCGTAATCTTTTCTTTCTTGGACCGTTTGGTAATATTTCGCTTTTGATACGACTTTGACAACTTTTCTATATTTCTAATGATACATCGCTTTTTGGTAACGCTCCATTTGCGTTTTGGGATGCCGGGAGGCGGTGGGATTCTCTTGTCTCTAGCCATGATTAAAAGTGTCAGAGTTTCAGTACGGAATGAAAGAATATCGACGCGTTTTGCCGTTTTATTCGTCTTCCTCGACATCGCTGTCATCCTCTTCTTCTTCTTCTTCTTCTTCTTCTTCTTTGTTGGTGTCGTCATCAGTGACGTCATCATCTTTCCCTTCCACGATCTCTTCGAAATGATGTTTATACTTCTTTAAACTCAACCGGATGGCTTTCTCTAAATTCATATCTCGCTCGAGGTATTTCTCGATCGTATTCCTAATTTTGTCATGAAGATAACCGTCTCTCAATTTAAACAAAAATGACAGCAAGACGGCATATTTCGACAGAAACGCTCGCACGTCTTCTTCTCGTAGAGCTTGATTGGCTTTTTCAGTAGCCTTTTTGGTGGATAGTCCTCGCTTTTGGTATTTGACCACTTTTTTCCGTCTTTCATCTTCGTTATGGTCCCTCGCGTATTGCGCAAGTTTCTTGTAAACGGTATTTTCTTCATCCATGTGTTGGAATATGTCGTCATCTTCTTCGGAATGGAATTTCATCCTTTTACGCGGCGGTTCTTCAGATCGATCCTCGCGTTCCGGACACCAACGTTTTACGTGATTTTGTAGGTCGTAACCGCGTTCAAAGACCACGCCGCAGTCGTCGCAAGAAAGCATGGTATCTGGTTTTAGTTCTTTCTGGTTACTATCGAACTGTTCACTTTGAGTGACGTCTCTCGAATGATCGGAAACGTCTTTAATGATCGGATTTATCGCCCTAGAGACGGCTGACACGTCTGTGTCTGGAAGTATGCGCGGTGTTTCCGGTATCGTATTGGGAACGTAGGTTTGACTGGTAAGGGTGGGCGGTGGTCTAGGATCATCTGGCCATATGACATCCGGCTGTAATCTCCTGATTTCCGGTGTCGTAGGCTTAAGGTCAAGAAAGAAGAAATGGTACGGTAGTTTTGTCGCTTTGGCGAATAGTTTCATGAACATTTCGGCGTTTCCGGGATACATTTGTCTCGCGAGAGTCAAAGTACACTGGCGGTCTACCGGATTGTTATATAAGACCATGTACTGGGTATTTCTCTTTTGCGTCGGATCTTTAACTCCGTAAAGGTTCTGATTGATCGAGATCACTGATAACGACCTATGATGACTGCCCTCAGTAAACAGACCCGTGATACGCTTATCCTTCCCCGCCTCGGAGTAAATGTCATCTAATATCAACAAGTTATTGATGTTAGGATCAAAGAAATCGTCATCATCTAGGTCAGTGGGAATGCCTCGCATAAATTCCACTCTGGGTAAGACTGTGGTTACGATGACGTCATACAAAGGTTGCCACCTTTTGTACAGGTAAACGATTCTCTGTATACCGGGTCGAATTCTATCGGAATGTTTCTGCAGTAAGGTCTTGACAAAGGTCGTCTTTCCGCAGGCTGAAAGGGAGAAAACTCGATGAAATTACCGCTTATATGGGAACTACGTTTGTTGTTTATTGAACCAAATTTACTGTAGTCATCTAAATATTATAAGATATAATTACCCGTTGGACCGGAAATCATCATGGTGAATGGGTGCAGCAGAATAGTAGGTTCCGCGTTATCCCGACTTGCGCCTGGCGACGGTAGAATAGGAGTAGAAAGGGCTGGCTGAGGAGTAAACGATTCTTGAGGAGAAGGATACGATTGATTAGAACCATCATGCATTTGTCTCTGGTGTCGTAACATATTATCCTTCCTAGAAAAATCTTGATGACAATCCGGACATTTCATCGTGTTCACGCGTGCGTCACTCTACACTAAATGACAGATATGGAGTCAACACGGATTAAATATAGTCTTCACCTAATTACGATTATTTCGGATGTCTTGCCAATAACCGGATTCCGGCTTTTTCTCCGTGGTTTGCTCCGCAGTTTGCCGACATTCTTTTCCTTTTTTAATAGACCCTGACCTCGTAGCATGCTTTTAGCTCTAGCCACAGTGCTATCCACCGGAAGCATGGGTTTAATGCGAAGTTTAGGCCTAACGAACATATCCGCGTTTAGAGGCTTGGCGGGTGTCTTCCGTCTAGTTTCAAATATATCCGTCTTTGATCTTTTGACGGATGTCTTCGGCTTTGTTTTATTCGACTTTGAACGTTTGGTGGGAGTTTTCATTTCAAATATATCCAGATATCTTGTCATGTTGACTCCTTTCCCGCTAAACTGCTAATGAGCCGGTTGTGTTGAGAGCCGCCTTTATGTAGGATATCGGTGTAACCATAGGGCGCGGAAATAAATAAAAAAAAACAATCAAAAAAACGACGTTGACCTAGGTTAGTCCTCCGAAGATCTTATTTCGTTTCCTATAGCGTAACGTAGATAACGACGTCTTAATAGTCTAGGGATAAGGGCATGCCACATCAACAGTAAACGTTTCTTGCGAGTCAGTGACACCCATTCGCTTTTCAAAGTCCTGAGTAAACGTCTGTAACGACTAAAATAGTTAAAGTCCCTTTCTAAAATGGGTATTTGTCCGTTTACTATCTGTTTAACTATTATCTGAAGGCATTCCATCTGTCCGGTGGTTATGGAACGGATCATCGTGCGTCTATGACTAGGCGTCTCCTTCCCCAGGGCGAGTAGATAATGTATTCTAAGAAAGATCCTGGACCGCTCCATCTCGCGTCAGTTCAATCTATGTTTTATCTACGAGGTTTCTTACCTTGTTATAGAACGCCGTTCTTCCATATCATAAAGTATGACCTAATTGGAAACGATCGTGCTGTTGAAAAGAATTTTGGAGTAAGAGGAAATGTCTCTTGAGGAGGGAGAGGCTGTGCCTCATGAGGCAGTCATGAGGAGGAGGAGGAGGTACTGCCTCATGAGGAGGAGGAGGAGGAGGCACTGCCTCAAGAGGAGGAGGAGGATGAGGAGGAGAAGTTACTGTCTCATGAGGAGGAGGAGGAGGAAGAGGCACTGCCTCATCGCTGCCTCATGAGGAGGAGGAGGAGGAGGTACTGCCTCATGAGGAGGAGGAGGAGGAGGAGGAAAGAGTAGTTAAATTTGGGTATCAAAGGAAAAGAAGGGTCCCGATGTTACCTCGATCCATTGTTAAATTTAACATTATCCTTCCACATCGGTATCCAAACTGTATTTCTTGGACGATATAGATGCAGTCAAAGGGTTAGATATAATTATCTCGATTGGAGAACGTGGCGATGCAGGTTTAACAAACAGACCCTTAACATTCGAGCGAAAATTTTGTACCGAAATACTTATTTAACTCTTTTCACGCCGTAGTAACGCCCGCTTCGAAAGAGCATATTTCTGTCCGATTAAGTTTTACTCGAAGTAAAGAAACCGAAAGATGAGTGTCAAACGGGTTGGATCCAGATCAGAAGCGGCTTGGTAATTTGGCGGTGTTAAGTTTAACGATATTCTACGTTCCAGTGGTCGCGTGGTAAAGTGTGAGTCGTCGGGACTGGGAGATAAGGTCGAAAAGGTAAACACTTCAAACCAGATTAGCGCCACGCGACTCAAGATTTCGACTGGACACTTAGCGAACCCATAGCGAAATTAATAAGAGAACGATATCGGAAACTGTATACGCGAATAGATCGATATAATTTGGTAAGAGAACGGAGTAGACCCCGATCTACGACTTTTGCGTATCTATCGGTTAAAATGACGTAGTGGGAACGTTTTGATGTACCCGCATTTTGATGACTGGGATATTTATACCCCGGAGACTCTTCCTAAAGTAGTTCGATGACGTCGTGGAAACTTTTTGATGTACCCGCATTCCGATGACTCAGACTCTAAGACTGTTAACCGTTCTACGGAATGCGGGATGGGTGGCCTTGACCTCCATCGCTCCCGCTCGGTCATAGGATACTCTCCCATTGTGACGTCGTAGGAATGCGGGATGGGTGACAGGGCCTGCTGGAAAACTTTACCTTCTATGGAATGCGGGATAGTCATGACACACTGTGGGATGGGTGGTCTTGGTCTCTAGTGTGACGTCATAGGAATGTGGGATGGGCGGCCTTGACCTCTAGTGTGACGTCATAGGAATGTGGGATGGACGTGACCTCGATGTGACGTCATCGGTCACGTGACAGGGGCTGCAGGGGCTGCAGGGCTGCAGGCATTCTGCCCAACGCCTCGTACCCTACTACTGTCGTCCATCTATTCTTCCCCTTTACTTCATAAATAGTTTTTAAATACCCCTTCTACACCTTTGCAAACAGAGTATGCCCAGACCAGAGGACTCCTGTAGGATCAGGGTCTGCTCTGTTTGCTTATGATTATTGATATAATATAGATATGATTCTACAGTTTCTGTCACTACCAAAAAGCGCTGTGTCCATATGCTATTATAACAATAATTGATTAATATAATTAGGGCCCTGCATTGAAAATGCAGGAGCCCTACAGGAATCACATTTTCTGTCTGTCCATCTGTCTGTCCTTCCGTCCGTCCGTCATCACTTTTGATGCAACATGATAACTCAAACAGTACTTCACATATGGGTTTCATATTAAGGGCATTTTAAGACGCCTATAGCTTTTGGGTTGAATCAGATCACTATGTCTAGAGTTATCTGCCCTTGATAACAGGGCCCTCTCTGACTTAGTCAGTTTTAGTATTCACTTGCATGAATATTCACCATTATATAAATAAATAGCTTTTTCAAAGTACAGGTTGTAGCTTAATGCAGACTGAAAGGAATGCAGAAAGCTCCAATGGGAAATTTCTGTATTGCTTTCAATCTGCATCAAGCAATCATCTGTGTACAAAATTCAAGAAGCTCCTTTTTAACACATTACCGCTTAGTGATGCATTTTTAGCTCACCTGGCACAAAGTGCCAGGTGAGGTATCGTGAAGGGGCAGTCTCCGGCGTCCTGCGTCGTGGGTATGTGCGTCGTCAACAATTTACTTAAACATCTTCTTCTCTGAAACCACAAAGCCTAGAGCTTCGATATTTGGTATGTGGAATCATCTAATGGTCCTCTACAAAGATTGTTCAAATTATGTCCCCTGGACCAAAAATGGCCCCGCCCTGGGGCTTATCAGTTTTTCTTAGGAAAATCTTTAAAAATCTTCTCCTCTGAAATGTAAGGCCTAAACATTTGATATTTGGTATGTAGCATCATCTAATGGTCCTCTACAAAGATTGTTCAAATTATGACCCCCGGACCAAAAATGGCCCTTCCCCGGGGCTTATCAGTTTTTCATAGGAAAATCTTTAAAAATCTTCTTCTCTGAAACCGTAAGGCCTAGACCTTTGGTATTTAGTATGTAGCAACATCTAATGGTTCTCTACAAAGATTGTTCAAATTATGACCCCAGAACCAAAAATGGTTCCGCCCCGGGGCTTATCGTTTTTTCATAGGAAAATCTTTAAAAATCTTCTTCTCTGAAACCGTAACACCTACACCATTGATATTTGATATGTAGCATTATCTAATGGTCCTCTACAAAGGTTGTTCAAATTATGACCCCTGGAACAAATATGGCCCCGCCCCGGGGCTTATCAGTTTTTCATAGGAAAATCTTCTTCTCTGAAACCGTAAGACCCACACACGAACGTGAAGCTGGGACTTTGTACTTTTCAAATAATATAACTTTTGATACATTCTGACTAAGCCGTAGCCAGTGCCGACGTTAAATTCCTACAAAATACGCTGATTTAGCTTACTCGAACGAGATCGCGCAACAACGATTTGCCGCTAGACCCCCGTAAAACGGCCATAATCGCGATGCCTCGGGACAAAACGATTGTGCAATCAATATATATGACAAAAAGCTATCGTTTACCTCTCAAACTATCTGCAGACACTGATGCAGATCCAAAATGCAGGCGATTTTTTGTGCAATTAGCAGATTTAAATCTCTGTCAGGCTACTACGAGTCACGTGACCTGCTTCCTTTACAATAACAACATCCGCGTGTCTGTTACCTTGCTTACCCAATAAGTGTTAGTGAGAACGCAGGGCACCATCCCTAGGTAAATCAAGTGCCCTGTTACTGGCCAACTAGAAACTAGGTCAAGTTGTTGCGAGTTCTCGTCCGAGTAAGAAAAATCAGCATATTTTGTTGGAATTTCACGTCGGCACTGGCTACGGCTTAGTCGGAATGTATCAAAAGTTATATTATTTGAAAAGTACAAGGTCCCAGCTTCACGTTCGTACCAAACATTAGTGGGTATTTTATCTTGATAGCTCAAAACCGGGCGTTATTTTGAATCGGTCGTGAAATTTGCGAATGGGTAGTTAGACCCCTTGTATATAATATAAAACTAAATCAACCCAATCTATTTTTTGACTCTTTAGACCATGTAGACCCACGAAATGGCCCCCTGTGGTTTGTAGCATCATCTGACGGTCCTCTACAAAGATTGTTATAATTATGACCCCCGGACCAAAAATGGCCCCGCCCTGGGGCTTATCAGTTTCTCATAGGAAAATCTTTAAAAATCTTCTTCTGAAACTGTAAGGACTAGACCTTTGGTATTTAGTATGTAGCATCATCTGATGGTCCTCTACAAAGATTGTTCATATTATGACCCCTTGACCAAAAATGGCCCCGCCCCGGGGCTTATCAGTTTTTCATAGGAAAATCTTTAAAAATCTTCTTCTCTGAAACCGTAAGGCCTAGACATTTGATATTTGGCATGTAGCATCATCTATTGGTCCTCTACAAAGATTGTTCAAATTATGACCCCTTGACCAAAAATGGCCCTGCCCCGGGGCTTATCAGTTTTTAGCTCACCAGAGCACAAAGTGCTCAGGGTGAGCTTTTGTGATCGCCTGATGTCCGTCGTCTGTCGGCGTGCGTCGTTCGCCGTCAACAATTTGAACTATTAAAGTTCTTCTTCTGAATCTACAGGGGTCTCAGCTTCCATCTTTGGCACATAGCATCATCTGTAGGTCCTCTACAAAAGTTATATAAATTATACCCCTGGGGTCAAAATTGGCCCTGCCCCAGGGTTTTTTCAGTTTTCAATAGAAACATAATTATAGTGAAAACTTTGAACATCATCTCCTCTAAAACTAGAAGGTCCCCAGCTTTCATATTTGGCACATAGCTTCAACTTCAGGACTTCTACAAAAGTTATATAAATTATGCCCCTAGGGTCAAAAAATTGGTCCCACCCCAGGGATTGCCAGTTTTTTGTAGCTGACTGCTTAAACAGCCCATGGGATCACTAGTTAAGCATAGGAAAAACTTGTCAGAAACTACATGTCCCAGAGCTTAAATATTTGGTTATAGATTTACTTAGCATAACTTTATGAGTTTTATAAGTATCATAGTTCTGGGGTTAAAATTGGCCCTGCCCTGTGTGTATAGATTTCTTCACATCAGAAACTACAGTCTAAAGGTTTCTCCTTAATTTGTATCAGCCTGCAGAGCTGAGACCAGTCAGTGTGAGTTCTTATATAATCACCCTTAGCCTGATCAGTAGAGTAGAAATTGTGTTTAGACAAATAACACACACTCATTTAAGATTGAGAAAACTGTGGATAATTCTAAAAATGCAGAACACTCTTAAAGCTTTTTTTCATACCTATGCCCTGCATTAAGCTACCAGCTATCAATATAGAGCATATCTGTTGTGAATTTCAGCTTAACTCTTTGCATGCTGGGTAATTTTGTCATCTGCTAAATTGTTGTCTGCAGCATATTCATAAGTTATCCTAACTACACACTTTCTAAGTTTTTCAGAAGATCAAACAGTTCGGATATCAGATCAGGCACCACATTATGTTGACCCTGATCTGGATCCAAACTGTTTGCATAGGTCATTAGTGGTGGGAGAATCCCACTACACACTTTCTTTCTAAGTTTTTCAGAAGTTCAGTCTCATTTACAAACAGTTTGGATATCAGATCAGGCCCCACATTATGTGGGGCCTGATCTGGATCCAAACTGTTGGCATAGGTCATTAGTGGTGGGAGAATCAGCCTTAAGCATCCAAAGAATTAATACAAGTTCCAGTGGTCTATGCTCTATCCATTCTTTCACTACATTCTTTCAGCATCATGTTCAGGTCCTCTACAAAAGTTATATAAATTGTGTCCCTGGGGTTAAAATTGGCACCGTCCCTGGGGTGTTAAGTTTTCAATAGAAACATATAGTGAAAACTTTGAAAATCTTCTCCTCTGATTGTCTGGTGAGCGATGTCAGGGCCATTCTGGCCCTCTTGTTCATAAAAAGCTTCTTCTCTGAAACCGTAAGGCCTAGACCTTTGATATGTAGCATCATCTAATGGTCCTCTACAAAGATTGTTCAAACTATGACCCCCAGACCAAAAATGGCCCCGGCCCGGGGCTTATCAGTTTTTCATAGGAAAATCTTTGAAAATCTTCTTCTAAACTGTAAGGCCTAGACCTTTGAAATTTAGTATGTATTATCATCTAATGGTTTTCTACCAAGATTGTTCAAATTATTACCCCTGGACCAAAATGGCCCCGCCCCTGGCTTATCAGTTTTTCATAGGAAAATCTTCTTCTGTGAAATTGTAAGGCCCGGAACTTTGAAACTTATATGAAGCATCATCTAATGTTCCTTTATTTAGATTGTTCAAATTTGAAGCTCAAGTCCTAAAATTATGGCCCTTGGGTTCATATTGGCCCCAATCTGAAGCTTACTTATTTTTACATAGAAATACAGTGTATGCATATGTCTATAGTAACCAGGTGAGCGATTTAGGGCCATCATGGCCCTCTTGTTGCACAATTGTGATAAATAGAGCATTTGCTCCATAGGAGCAAATGCTGTATTTATCACAATGGTTTCAATACTACACAATTCTAAAACTCTCCTTTTCTATAGTTAATGCTCCTTTTCGGTAGATTAAATAACCTTGGAGAGAATGAGTTAAAGAAATGTAATGCCCGCAGGAGCGTTTATTACATATGATACAATATGTTGGACAGTTTGAGGTTTGTGGCCCCCTTCTCATTATAAGTGATAGGATAGACCTGTCTGAATTTTAAGGGACACTTGTCAAGTGTAAATGTCCCCCAGTCTTACCGTAGGCGCAACACAGTAGATGTGTTTTGCCTATAAAATCTCGGTTAACCCTTTCCCTGTTCTATGTTTATACCAAATTTCAATATCTACTGAATATTTATGGACAAAATAGTTATAATGAAATATGGGAAGTTGAATACATGTGTTTTAGCAATTCTAGAATAAGTAACAGATCTTTCAAATTCCATTAGCAAACAGAGCAGACCCTGATCAGATGGCCCCTTTGGGAGCCATCTGAACTGGGTCTACAATGTTTACATATGCATCAACAAGTGTTTATAATTATGAAGGAAAGGGTTAAGTTCCATAATGATATGTATGAAAATGATAACCTTTATTCTAAGCGTGAACTCTTTACTTTTTTAGCTCAGCAGAGCACAAAGTGCTCAAGGTGAGCTATTGTGATACCCCTGTGTCCGGCGTCTGTCCGTCCGTACGTACGTCCGCACTCACCAAAGGGTAGTTGTGTGACTTTTTCTAACTAGTCCCACAAGTAAAATCATTAACCTGGCCATCTCTTGTGACATTAACCTGGCCATTTCTTGTGACATTAACCTGGCCAGTTGTGGGACATAGGGTTAGGGTTAGGGTTAGCTTCCAGATCATTCTTTTCCAAAGTTAGAGCCAAAGATAGTTTTTCTTGTGGGACTAGTCCCACAAGAAAAGATCAAAGGAAAAAGTCACACAACTACCCATTTGTTAGTATGTCCGTCCAGCCGTCCGTCCGTCTGTCTGTCTGTTCACTTTTATTTCAAATGACTTCTTCTCCTAAACCACTGGGAGGATTTCAACCAAATTTCACAGAAATGTACCTTAGGGTGTCCTCTATCAAGTTTGTTCAAATCATGACCCGGGCAAAAAATGGCCCCGCCCCACTACTTTTAAAGGTTTTTTTTTTAAATCTTTAAAAATCTTCTTCTCTGAAACCACAATTTCTAGAGCTTTGATATTTGGTATATAGCATCATCTAATGGTCCTTTACCAAGTTTGTTCAAATGATGACCCCCCGGGCAAAAAATGGCCCTGCCCTGGGGCTTGTAGTTTTTACATAGACTTATATAGGGAAACCTTTAAAAATCTTTTTGTCTGAAACCACATAATCTAGAGCTAAGATATTTGGTATGAAGCATCACCTAATATACCACTACCAAGTATGTTCAAATAATGACCCCTGGGCCAAAAATGGTCTCACCCTGTGGTTTTATACTACTTAACCAGTTAAAAAGTTTCCCCTTAGCAATTTCCTCACAGTTATTTCCCTTGTCCAATCAGCATAGCCATAAGGGACAAAGGGAGATAACTGCATTGGAGTTCTAGTACCTCCAGAATAGTGATTCTATTTATAACTATTTATAATAAAATGTGGAAGGTGGATCAGTGTAGCTGTTTTAGAAGGCATAGAAACAGATCTATCAAATTCCATTAGCAAACAGCAGACCCTGATCCTATAGGAGCCACCTTATCTGGGTCTACTCTGTTCGCAGATGCATGAAAACAAGTTTATATGAGGGAAATTAAGGGTTAAATAGATTTCTTCAGATCAGAAACTGTTACGTTAAAGGAAACTGCCAGGCACTGGGCAGTAAAATCTCTCCAGGTCAATGCATGACTCTTAACTCTTTGCACGCTAGTGGTGAAACTGTGATTACCTATGCAAACAGTTTGGATCCAGATGAGAGGCCGCATAATGCGGCGTCTCATCAGGATCCAAACTGTTTGTCATCTTAACCATATTTTTGCAAAAAAATGAAAGTAAGTTTATTTTAAGAATTGAAGCAGATGACAATAACTTTTTGTTGCAGACGAAACATTAAAGGCATTTTGAAAGGGATGTTGACCCATTAACCCCATAGTGTGTAGTGTGAGTGATAGCTAGATGTTATCATGGTGTCTTCCAATGTCTCTCAAATTAGATGTGGGAGATATTGGAAATCCTTAGCTAAAAGTAACACCTATTCAGCCAATCAAGGAAAATGATCATCATCTAGACTTTTGATCTGGGTCCAAACCCAACTGATGTAAGTCATGGTAATGTTTAAGAAAACTGTGAAAACATGATTATGCAATGGCCCAACTGATATCAGTCATGGTAATTGAAATTCTTAAGAAAACATGATTATGCATTTGCCCCCCTAACAATGATAGGTGTCAAAATTACTTCTGTAGATTAAGTCTGCTGCCCAAAAAAGCATCTTAAATATACTTTTTATTATACGCCCACCTAATAAAGGTGGTCGTATATTGTCGTGGCCCTGTCCGTCCGTCCGTTCGTTCGTTCGTTCGTTCGTTCGTTCGTTCGTCCGTCAACATTTTGTTTGTCCGCTGTTTTCTGGGAAAACTATTTGACAGATATTAATGAAACTTCACACAAATGTTTAATGCATCAAGATCTCAAGCTGAGTTGATTCTGAGGTTCATTTGATTTTTCATTTCAGAGTTATGGCCCTTGTTTTAAAAAAATGCAAATAGTTTGTCCGCTGTTTTCTGGGAAAACTATTTGAGAGATATTAATGAAACTTCACACAAATGTTTAATGCATCAAGATCTCAAGCTGAGTCAATTCTGAGGTTCATTTGATTTATCGTTTCGGAGTTATGGCCCTTTTACTTAAAAATAGTGCAAATACATGCAAATAGTTTGTCCGCTGTTTTCTGGGAAAACTATTTGACAGATATTAATGAAACTTCACACAAATGTTTAATGCATCAAGATCTGAAGCTGAGTTGATTCTGAGGTTCATTGGATTTTTCATTTCAGAGTTATGGCCCTTGTCCTTAAAAAATATGCAAATAGCTTGTCAGCTGTTTTCTGGAAAAACTATTTGAGAGATATTAATGAAACGTCACACAAATGTTTAATGCATCAAGATCTGAAGCTGAGTCAATTCTAAGGTTCATTGATGTGTCGTTTCGGAGTTATGGCCCTTGTATTTAAAAAATAATGCAAATACATGCAAATAGTTTGTCTGCCGTTTTCTGGCAAAACTATTCGACAGATATTAATGAAACTTCATCCAAATGTTTACTGCATCAAGATCTGAAACTGAATTGATTCTGAGGATCATTTGATTTTTCTTTTCAGAGTTATGGCCCTTGTCCTTAAAAATAATGCAAATACATGCAAATAGTTTGTCTGCTGTTTTCTGGGAAAACTATTTGAGAGATATTAATGAAACTTCACAAAAATGTTTAATGCATCAAGATCTGAAACTGAATTGATTCTGAGGATCATTTGATTTTTCTATTCAGAGTTATGGCCCTTGTCCTTAAAAAATAATGCAAATACAAGCAAATAGTTTGTCCGCTGTTTTCTGGGAAAACTATTTGAGAGATATGAATGAAACTTCACAAAAATGTTTAATGCATCAAGATCTGAAGCTGAGTTGATTCTGAGGTTCATTTGATTTTTCATTTCAGAGTTATGGCCCTTGTCCTAAAAAATATATGCAAATAGTTTGTCCGCTGTTTTCTGGGATAACTATTTGAGAGATATTAATGAAACTTCACAAAAATGTTTAATGCATCAAGATCTGAAGCTGAGTAGATTTTGAGGTTTATTTGATTTGTCGTTTCGGAGTTATGGCCCTTTTACTTAAAAAATAATGCAAATATATGCATATAGTTTGTCCACTGTTTTCTAGCAAAACTGTTTGACAGATATTAATGAAACTTCATACACATGTTTAATGCATCAAGACCTGAAGCTAAGTCGATTCTGAGGATCATTTGATTTGTTGTTTCGGAGTTATGACCCTTGCTTTTAAAAAAATAATGCAAATCTATGCAAATATGAGGATGGCCATAACTTTTCATTTGAAATGATATTTACAGATTAGAAAATGTCAACACTTATAAGGCATGTTGAATCAGAGAACGTTTGCAAGTGGGCGTATTATGTACCGTATGCGGTACTCTTGTTTAAAATTTGATGACAACACATTAAAAAGTCCTAAAATGTCTGAATCTTGTATGATATTAATGAAATAAGAGTAAATATAACTTAATTATAACAGTAGACGAAACGGGAACAGGGTAAAATTTTAGAGTAGACGAAATGGGAATGAATTACAATAGACGAAATGGGAAGTAGACTAAATGGGAATAAACCGTAATTTCTTTGCAAAAATATGATCAAGATGACAAACAGTTTGGATCCTGATGAGACGCTGCATTATCATCTGGATCCAAACTGTTTGCATAGGTAATCAAGATGACATGATGAGAATCGTGAGACGCCACATTATGTGCAAAGAGTTAAATATTTAGGAAAATATTAGGTATTTCTTAAATTAGATAATACCAACAACATATTCATTTTACTACATTGTACTTTTAATTAACTAAAAAATAGTCATTTTAGGAAAAAATAGGTATTATGCTAGTTACCATATTTAGAATATTAAATATTTAGGAAAATATTAGGTATTTTTTAAATTGGATACATAACAAACAGTTTGAATCCAAATCAGACACCACATTATGCAGTGTCTGATCTGGAGCCAAACTGTTAGCAATGTGAAAAACATCAAACTGTTCAGGATTTCGTGTATATATGTATTGAAACCTTTCACTCAGCATCTCATCGGGATCTAAACTGCTGGAAACGGTCATAATTTAACCCTTTCCTTCATATAAACGTGTTTTCATGCATTTGCAAACAGAGTAGACCAAGATCAGATGGAATTTAATGGAATTTAATAGATATGTTTCTTTTCTTCATAACATAACTCAACATCTCATCAAGATCAGACGGACTTTAAGATATAAACTGCTGGAAACAGTCAATAAAAGTGTTTTCACGCATTTGCAAAGTTTACCAGAGTAGACCAAGATCAGACGGACTTTAATGGAATTTACTTTTTCGATTGCATCAAAGACAATGTTTTAATATGACTTTGATTATGTGATTTATGTGATTTATACAATTACAAATTAATTAAGCAATCTGACTTAATTACATGTAATACTTTAATTACATTCAACCCTCAACTTTTTCCATCATCTTGTTTGAGTCATTAAGTAATTATCAGTTATCAGTAGGTGGCGGTGGTCTAGTGGTAACGCGCTTGACTATCAGTTCGGAGGTCCGGGGTTCAAATCCCGGTCCCACCCGGAAATTTCAGAGACGCTTTTCCGTGTCTCCCACCCGCACATTCTCTCCACCCAGGGGTTAAAATGGGTACCTGTGAGGGTCACTCGCCGGTACTGCGGCTGCATGATTGCGCCATATGTTAGCAGTGCTCAATACTGTAGGCCAATGATTCAATGACCAGGGGAGTAAATGTACAGTCGGCTGAGCGGTCATTCGGACTGAAAGTAGACTACATTGTATAACTAGGTACTTTACTTTTTCTGCATATATTTGTTCTCTTTCTATAGGTGGGCCAGTTCAAGCAAACTATATAGCAATCAATTGATACTGACTATAGTCTAATGCATGCTCCATTGAATTACCTGTCTGGCTTGATTGTGGGAGTTATTGGAATTTTGTCAACCAAAATGTGGGAGACATTGGAATAAACCGTTAACATAGGTCTTTGCACAATGTTATGTTTGTTTCTGCAGTTAATTTATGTGATTGGAAAAAAAAAATAGTTTCATTATGATCATTTATTTTAATAAATTTTATTATGCGAGTCTTTATTAATTGCATTTAGTTGAAATTTAGGTGTTTAATAAAGTCTTTTCTCCTTGCTACTAATTGTATTTATTTTAATTTGATATTTAAAGCAAATAGTGTCTGAATTTAATCAAAATTATTGTCAATCAATTATTAATGTTACTCAAAAAATTAGTAACTCTTCTCAATTTCAATTGTTAAAAAAACTAATGACCCGTTTAATTGACTTATCATCAGATATTCACACCTAGAGCTAGAATTATTTCTAAACACCTATTAACCCTTTACCTGTTTGCTTTGACAAAAATTGATCTGGGACTACTCTGCTAATGCGTAAAAATTTGTTATTTCCATAAAGAGAAGTTTTAGCTTTGATAAAAACTGTAAAATCAAATCTATATCTTGTCAAATGCAAACAGAGCAGACCCTGATCAGACAGCTTCTATAGCAGCTGTCTGATCTAGTCTACTCTTATTTTTATGCGTAAAACACATTATTTCTCTGAAGAGAAGTTTTTGCTTTGACAAAAACTGTAGAATCAGATCTATATTGTGTCAAAAGAAACAGAGAAGACCCAGATCAGACAGCTTCTGTAGGAGTCGTCTGATCTGGGTCTACTCTGTTTGCTAATGCGTAAAAACAGCTTTATATGAGGGAAAGGGTTAAAAGATTTTTAAAGATATTTTTATTGGTCATTTCACACAAAAACTGGCATTATGTACTGCCTAGCACTTTATTTGCCTATATACCTGGATCAAGGTATAATTGCATAGCTTTATTGACGTCATTTGAATTTCTCAAAGACCAGTTTTAGGCATTTTGAGCTAAGGCAAAAATGGCACAAGTTGTAAACAGTTTAGATCTTGGTCAACCAGTCACTTGGTATTAGATCTGAATCCAGTTCAAGTTTATTCAGCAGTGAAAGGGTGAAAGCAGTGAACTAAGCTTCTTTCATCTGCTAGAAATGTTGTACACTGAAAAATTAACATGTCAATATATTACTGTAACTCAGGTGAGCGATATAGGGCCAATGGCCCTCTTGTTAATTATTTGGGCATGTTAATGCACTACAAAAGTTATGAAGAAAGCTCACAAAGGAATTTTCTGCATTCCTTTTGCCTCTCATTAAGCATTCACCTGCTTTTAAGACCCTTTTGTTTAGCCAGTTCATGGTTGCTTAACCCTTTCCTCCATAAATACGCCTTTCTACGCCTCTGTAATAGTCGCTTCTTGAAACCATTGTGATAAATAGAGCATTTGCAAATGCTCTATTTATCACAATGGTTTCAATACTACACCATTCTAACATTTTCCTTTTCTCCAGTAAACACTCCTTTTGGGTAGATTCATTCAAAGAGTTTTGGGTCTAAAAATATCCTATAAGGAAAGGGTTAAGACAGGTTCTATTGTATTCTGTTTTTTAGGTCTCACTCAGAAGACACTACTGGTAAAGTTAAACCAGAAAGATGTTCATTCAGAGGCTGATCTTCTTAAATACATAGACCCTGCTTCACATGATGTGCATTTGACTAATATAAATCATGAAAGGTAAGTGGAGTGACAGTAAATTGAAATTGTTGTTCCGTTGAGTGGAGTGTTGCTGAAGAAGGAGGGGAAGTAGTCGATCAATGTTGCATTTTTTTGGAAGAAAAATATAGAACATGGAAGAAAACACTTCCTTGAAAACTCTTGTTTGCAAAGGCGCAAAAAGGCACATTTATGGAGTAAAAGGTTAAGTTACAATGGACCATTCCATTATGAAAAGAAATCAGCATTCAAAGGTTTAAGCAACCAGCCTGAAGATAGCAACCATTTGATTTTGGGATTTCTCAATAAGATATCACGTAATATATTTGAGTGTATTAACCCTTTCTCTCATATAAATTTTGGAAGGACCACACTCTTATGACGGTCCTAGTTTTGGTGTCGCTTGCTGGGAGGCAGTGTGTCACTTAGGGATCACTTTTCCGTCATATGTCCATCCGTCTGTCTGTCCATCTGTCTGTCCGTCACACTTTCCATTTTTTGGCTGTCATTTCTAAACTAATCATTATAGAACTTTCAAATTTCACATGTGACTTCCTCTTATTGAGGACCACTGATGTAACTAAGGTTTGTCACTCTACATGTAATACTTTTTGAGTTATTCCCCCTTTTTCCGATTTTTGCACTCCAGCTGATTAACAGTTTTTGTGTCACCTGCTCATAGGTGACACATGTGTTCCATCGAACACTCTTGTTGAAAATATGGAAGAAAAGTTATTATATTTTTAGATTACATCAGAAATACTTTTTAGACAAATGCTTTTATAATCTATATTATTGTCTTATGCTGCAGATTTGCAAAAATTGTGTGCAGTTCAGATGAAGAAGGGTTTCGAACGTACCAGAAATTGACACAGTTGGGCTTTACAGTAAAGAATACCCGTACCGGTAATATAACTGTTAGAACCATGTAAATTACAGCTGGGATACATTTTTTATCCCCCGTCACGGAATGGGAGGGGATTATAGGAATGAGGCCTCCGTCCCTCCGTCTGTCCATCTATTAGCCACTTCTTTGTCCGCTCAATAACTTGACAACTAATGGGTGTGCTGTCTTTATTATCCCCCACCGCATAGCGGAGGGGGGTTATAGGAATGGCCTTCGTCTGTCTGTCTGTCTGTCTGTCTGTCTGTCTGTCCTGTCCGTCTGTCCGTAACAATTTTGTGTCCGCTCCATATCTCCTATACCCCTTGAAGGATTTTCAAGAAACTTGCCTCAAATGTTAACCAAGTTGAGACGATGTGCAGAACATATGTGGCAGATATTTCGGCTCAAGGTCAAGGTCACATTTGAAGGTCAAGGGTTTTAACCTTAAATTTCCATTGCATTTTTGTGTCCGCTCCATATCTTCTAAACCCTTTGAAGGATTTTCATAAAACTTGAGTCAAATGTTAACCAAATTAAGACGATGTGCAGAACACATGTGGCAGTCATGTCGGCTCAAGTTCAAGGTCACGTTTGAAGGTCAAGTGTTTAAACCTTCAGTTGCCATTACAGTTTCGTGTCCGCTCCATATCTTCTAAACCCTTTGAAGGATTTTCATAAAACTTGAGTCAAATATTAAATGAATTGAGACGATGTGCAGAACCCATGCGGCAGTCATGTTTGCTCAAGGTCAAGGTCACGTTTGAAGGTCAAGTGTTCTAACCTTTAATTTCCGTTACATTTTCGTGTCCGCTCCATATCTTCTAAAGCCTTTGAAGGATTTTCATAAAAGTTTAGTTAAATGTTAGCTAAATTGAGACGATGTGCAGAACACATGTGCAAGTCATGTCGGCTCAAGGTCAAGGTCACATTTGAAGATCAAGTGTTCTTACCTTCAATTTCCATTATAGTTTCGTTATCTCCTATACCCCTTGAAGGATTTTCAAGAAAGTTGCCTCAAATGTTAACCACGTTGAGACAATGTGCAGAACATATGTGGCAGTCATGTCGGCTCAAGGTCAAGGTCACATTTGAAGGCCAAGTGATTTAAACTTCAATTTCCATTACATTTCGTGTCTGCTCCATATCTTCTAAACCATTTGAAGGATTTTCATAAAACTTGAGTCAAATATTAACCGAATTGAGATAATGTGCAGAACACATGTGGCAGTCATGTCGGCTCACGGTCAAGGTCACATTTGAAAGTCGTGTTCTTACCTTCAGTTTCCATTATATTTGTTTCCGCGTCCTATTTTCTTAACAACTGGAAGGTATCACCTTAAGGTCAATGTCTTAATTTAGGTGGCGGCGGTGGGGGATATAGCTGTCCTTTGGACTGCCTTGTACTTAGTAGGAAGGTTGGTCATGACTAATAGATGACCTCTATTAATTTTGAGGTCAGTCGGTCAAAGTTCAAGGTCACAATGACCTTCAACTCAAAAATTTGTCCACTCAATACCTTTATAAGTACTAGGTGTGCTGTCTTTATACTTAGTAGGAAGGTTGGTCATGGCTAGTAGATGACCCTTATTGATTATGAGGTCAGTCGGTCAAAGGTCACAGTGACCTTCATCTCAAAAATCTTGTCTGCTCAATAACTTGATAAGTAATAGGTGTGCTGTCTTCATACTTAGTAGGAAGTTTGGTCATGGCTAGTAGACGAACCCTATTGATTTTGAGGTCAGTCTGTCAAAGGTCAAGGTCACAGTGACCTTCAACTTAAAAATCTTGTCTGCGCAATAACTTGATGACTATTAGGTGTGCTGTCTTCATACTAAGTAGGAAAGTTGATCATGGCCAGTAGATGACACCCCCCCCCCCCCCATTATTGATTTTGAGGGCAGTTGGCCAAAGGTCAAGATCATGGTGACCTTCAACTACAAAATCTTATCCGTTCAATAACTTCATAACTATAAGATGTGCTGTCTTCATACTTAGAAGGAATGTTGGTCATGGCCAGTAGATGACCCCTATTGATTTTGAGGTTGGTCAAAGGTCAAGTGAGCTTCAACTTAAATTAATATTTTGCATGTGCGACACATCCTTCGGGCGTATTATGCTCCGACACATGGGCTCTTCTTGAAATTTGAAACCAGATTTCAGCTCATAAGATGAAGCCCCAATGAATTTACATAAGGTTTTCACACCTTCGAAAGGCGATTTCTGCATCAATTTCACACCTTTTTATACGCCCACCTAATAAAGGTGGTCGTATATTGTCGTGGCCCTGTCCGTCCGTCCGTCCGTTCATTCGTTCGTTCGTTCGTTCGTTCGTCCGTCAACATTTTGTTTGTCCGCTGTTTTCTGGGAAAACTGTTTGACAGATATTAATGAACCTTCACACAATTGTTTAATGCATCAAGATCTGAAGCTGAGTTGATTCTGAGGTTCATTTGATTTTTAGTTTCAGAGTTATGGCCCTTGTCCTTAAAAAATATGCAAATAGTTTGTCCGCTGTTTTCTGGGAAAACTATTTGACAGATATTAATGAAACTTCACACAAATGTTTAATGCATCAAGATCTGAAGCTGAGTCAATTCTGAGGTTCATTTGATTTGTCGTTTCGGAGTTATGGCCCTTTTACTTAAAAAATAATGCAAATATATGCAAATAGTTTGTCTGTTGTTTTCTGGAAAAACTATTTGACAGATATTAATGAAACTTCACACAAATGTTTAATGCATCAAAATCTGAAGCTGAGTTGATTCTGAGGTTCATTTAAATTTTCGTTTTGGAGTTATGGCCCTTTTACTTAAAAAATAATGCAAATACATGCAAATAGTTTGTCCGCTGTTTTCTGGGAAAACAATTTGACAGATATTAATGAAACTTCACACAAATGTTTAATGCATCAAGATCTGAAGCTGAGTTGATTCTGAGGTTCATTTAAATTTTCGTTTTGGAGTTATGGCCCTTTTACTTAAAAAATAATGCAAATACATGCAAATAGTATGTCCGCTGTTTTCTGGGAAAACTATTTAACAGATATTAATGAAACTTCACACAAATGTTTAATGCATCATGATCTGAAACTGAATTGATTCTGAGGATCATTTGATTTTTAGTTTCAGAGTTATGGCCCTTGTCCTAAAAAATAATGCAAATAGTTTGTTGTGTCCGCTGTTTTCTGGGAAAACTATTTGAGAGATATTAATGAAACTTCACAAAAATGTTTAATGCATCAAGATCTGATGCTGAGTCGATTTTGAGGTTTATTTGATTTTTCGTTTCAGAGTTATTGCCCTTTTACTTAAAAAATAATGCAAATATATGCATATAGTTTGTCCGCTGTTTTCTGGCAAAACTGTTTGACAGATATTAATGAAACTTCATACACATGTTTAAAGGTCAAGTAAACAGGCAGGACACTTTTTCGTAAATATTTGACAAATGGGTACCTTGTACGACGTAGTTTCGAAAACACTAAAAAATACAGTCATATCGCACATAGCAGCTGTCATATATCACCGATAAGTAAGCACTGGCTGATTTTGGTCGTTCGCTTATCTCCCTTGTGATGACGTCACTTGTGACATTCGCTATAAATGTCGAACTAGATATCGTATAGAAAAGAGTCGCACGTAATGTACTTCTGCTTCGTTTTGAGTGCTTAAATGGTAATTTGTGCTGCCTATGGGTGTATCCCTGCCTATGGGTGTAGCTCCTAATCCGACAGAGACTAAATAGGATTATTTAAATGACCTAAAGACGAGAAAATGTAATGTGATTTACATTTTGTCTCGATGGCTGTTTTCCATGAAATTTATGCTAGAGATGCAGTGGATGACTTGGGTCTACAATTATAAAAAAGGATATGCTATATTCTGTTATAAATGTGACTTAGGTCTAGCACTGTAGGTTAATGAACTTTTTCTTCGTGGAAAATTATTCTATACAAACGTTTTGTTAACAGCGTAAACCCAAATCACTCAGGAACTGTCTGATCAGGATCTGCTCTGATTGCTTAGTCCGAAGACTTATTGCTTTAGATTCGATCAGGGTTGTCTAGCGTCTCTGTAATCCCTGTAATGAATATTCACGAGGTCATGAAATCTTTAATAAATATTCTTAAGAGAAAAAATGATTAATAAACACGATTTAGCACTGTTGGCAGCAAACACCTAATTTGCTTTAAAATCAATTTCCCAATCCTTCTCTTCTTATATAAACGGCTTCACGCGCGTTTGCAAATAGAGTAGATCCAGATCGGACAGTTCCTGTAAGAGCTGTCTGATCAGGTTCTGCTCTGTTTGCTTATGAAATTTTGTTGATCTAGTCCTAATTGATCTGTCAGAACCAATGATCTATTTGAAAAGTTAACATTGTGAAAAAAAGCCTTTAGATCTTCTTCATGAATATTCGTGTAAGATATAATGATTTCATGGAGAGTTAATGATATATGAGCACATGCTATGGCAGTAATTGTACAACCAGACCTACCGGTATATTATTTCATAAGCAAATCGACAAGAACCTGAACAGGGAGCTACAACATAAGCTGTCTGATCTGGATCTACTGTTTATAAATTTGTTTCAATACGTTTGATCTGGGTCTACTATGTTTGCATTGGCATAAACAGGCACGTGGAATGAACGGTTTATATTCGTGAAGTGATTTACTCACACATATTTTTTCATCAGGGAAATAGTTTATCATAAATATGATCCTTTTGCATTTTTGGAACTTGGACAATTTTAACCATAAATCCATAGGAAAAAAGTCATTCTGGATTACTGTAATTTACGGAATTGTTCATTGGATGCGTTTAATAGTTTTACTGATTATTACCTACCCAGAACTAACTTTGAGGCACCATGACCGCAATGACTGATTCTTTTGACAAGTTACCACTGCTACATAAAGAATGCAACAATACGTAATATACAGGAAGCGGGTTTTATGGCCTTGCAATAATCATTATCCCCTGTTCGGGTATTTGACAAAAGGCTGCTGTGATAACTGACATCTGGAGACTGACCCTGCATGGGGCATTTCGTGTGTAATATGGCTTAGTATAATATGGCCTAAGGCCATTTAACACATTCAATCATACATGCATAGAGAAATTCTAATGGCTGCGTTTACTGTTGTTTCCATATATACAAACCATATGAGTATACTGTAAAATTATAATAAAGAAAAAGGTATAGACATTTTTATTTGTAGTGGGTCCAGTCATTTAAACATAATTCACAAGCTTTAGAAACATGAATATATTCATAATAATAAAAAAGTCATTCTTCAAGACTGACAACCATTTTATTATCAAGATCCACCTTTTCTCATTTTCCAAACAAAATACATATTTTGGTATTTTAACCCTTACTCGATTTTCTGAAAGTAATGGATCATTTTGGTATTGCAAATATTAAAGTAAAATAAATAATTTTCTATTTTTCTGTATTTTGGTGGAATTTCTTTTTTTTTCTAAAGTACGTACATTTATACAAAGTACTATGTTACTTAACCAGAACGTCCCATTTCATCTGAACTCACTTTGCCTAAATATGAAATTCAACTAATGTTGTCTGGTTCTGTCTAAAAGTTGTTTGGACCCAACTCATGGGCGGGACCCAAATGGTCCCTCTGATCTGAATATACAATTTTTGCTAATAGTCTTGGTCCTAACCTCATCCTCTTTGTAAATTATAGTTTATGAATAGTGTAAATTCACTGACAGGTAAAGTAAGTTTTAACCATTCGCTTGCTATTCACGTCAATATACCTACCTGTAAATAGTGAAAACCTGCAGTAGCTGTCTCATCAGGGTCTGCACTATTTACAAATTGATTTACATCAGTGATTGCACAGTGAAATACGTGTACACAGTGAAGCTATATGTAATTATACAACAGGGCATGGGTAAAAAGCAAGAGAAGGGTTAAGATTAACAAAATTAAAAAATATGTGTTTAATATTAAGTATCATTGTATTTCACACCTACAATAAACATCACACCCCATAAATAGTTTCCCCTACTCGATAAAGTGTCACTTTCTAAGGCTAAGCCATGGACGTAATGTCTGGAAAAGTATGAAAATAATTTGGTTATTTATAGACACTTAGGAGTCGGATTTGAACTAATTGTGTAAGCAAACAGAACAGGCCCTAATTAGACGGTTCCTGTAGGCTCTGATCTGGATCTACTTTGTTTGCAGAGCCGTTAATTTAAAGGAAAAGGTTAAGTTTCTGTGTACATTCCTCCCTCTCAATAGGATCCTTGACTGGCGAGCATCACAAGTGACGTCACGCAAGGGAGATAATCATGTATCGATTTTCATAATTCACGGTTCGCGGTACAATAAAAACTCGATTTAAATCAAAACTAGATGAAAACGGTAAGAATTTTCTAAAGCTTGGTGTTTAACTAACTGTATACTATCAGAAATTGACGAAAACCCAATCTGTTTACTTGACCTTTAATGCATCAAGACCTGAAGCTAAGTTGATTCTGAGGATCATTTGATTTGTTGTTTCGGAGTTATGGCCCTTGCACTTAAAAAAATAATGCAAATCTATGCAAATATGAGGATGGCCATAACTTTTTCATTTGAAATGATATTTACTTCAATTTTTTTATATGGTTAAACCTTTATGTGAATTTTCACATATATTGCGGGGGATTTGATATGTCATTTTATTCTAAAGTTATGGTCCATGAACTTTGTGTGTTTGTTGCTTTGTTAGTCGGTCAACTTTTAGTTTGTCTGTTGTTTTCTGGGAAAACTATTAAAATGATATAAATGAAACTTAACACAAATGTTTTAAGCAACAAAATTTGAAGCTGAATTTATTTTGAGATTCATTCAGTTTGTCTTTACAGAGTTATGGCCGTTGCACTTTACAAAAATCTGCAAATATGAGAATTAGCTTTAACTTTTTATTTTTAAAAAGATATTCACTTCAATTTTTTTAAAAATAGTATCACCTTAATATGGAAATCAAGATCTGAAGCACAGATTTGAAAATGTCAACACTTATAAGGCATGTTGAATCAGAAAGTTTGCAAGTGGGCGTATTATGTACTGTATGCGGTACTCTTGTTGAAATTTGAAACCAGATTTCAACTCGTCTTGGCAAATCCTTTCCAACGATATATGACTTGCCATGATTGAAAAAAAAAATCATTTTTTGACAGATTCAACATGTCCAGGCCAGGGTCAAATTCTCAAAAAAAAATTCGGACATCTTCACATATGTAAGAGATAAGTTACTTTTAATTAAATGTCGATATAATCTAGACATTTTATGTTACCATATTCTAAGATAGAGCCACACTGAATTTAGATAAGGTTTTCACACCTTTGAAAGGCGATAACAAGATCAATTTCACACCTTTTATACGCCCGTCTTCAGACGGGACGTATTATGTAGTGGCGCTGTCTGTCCGTCTGTCCGTCCGTGAACTTTTGCTTGTCCGCTCTCTAACTCAAACAAATGCAATCCAATCCTTTTCAAATTTTGTCAGCATGTATATTACCATAATGTCTCAGTCAAGTTTGATAACCAGCAAGATTGGCCCAGACACTCCAGAATTATCTCCCCTTGGTTTATGAAATTCCTTGAATTTTAGCTTGTCCGCTCTTTAACTCAAAAGGCCGGCTGCATGGCTCAGTGGTAGAGCGTCTGCCTGCGGTACGGAAGGTCTTGGGTTCGATCTCTAGCCGCGATAGACCAAAAGTTGTTAAAAGTTGGTACTAGTAGCTCCCTTGTCTACGCTTGAAAGGTGTAGTTCTAGGACTGGTCGGGCCGGTGTCAGGATAATGTGACTGGGTGGGGTGCCCTTGCCATGTACCTGTGGCAGGGGTATTCCAGTGAGGCAGCACAATAACTTGTCTCATGCGTGTTCGATAACCAGCGAGATTGCCCCAGACACTCCAGAATTATCTTCCCATACTTTATGAATTTCCGTGAATTTTGGCTTGTCCTTTCTCTAACTGAAACATATGTAATCCAATCCTTTTCAGATTTGGTCAGCATGAATATTACCATAATGTCTCAGTCATGTTCGATAACAAGCAAGATTGTCTCTGACACTCAAGAATTATCTCCCCTTACTTTATGAATTTCTGTGAACTTTTGCTTGTTCGCTCTCTAACTCAAACAATTGTAATCCAATCCTTTTCGAATTTGGTCAGCATGTATATTACCATGTCTCAGTAAGACAAAATTTTCATGTGTTTAGCGCAGGGCATTGCAGAATTATCTCCCCCTGAACTTTGAGTATTTTTTGTTATTTTGTCATGAAACAGGGAGTTGGTGTCGCAAACTCCTATTTCAATTTGAAAGTTATTGAATTGATACTTGACATACATAATAACCACGAATAGTACATGTGCAAGGCACAATTTTCCTGTGTTTAGTGGCAGGCATTGTAGAATTATCTTGACTTGAGTATTTTTGTCCTTTGGTCCTGCTACATGGGTAAATGGTGTCACAAACTTTGATTTGCAACCAAGGCTGCTGTGCGGGGGTATTCATCACCTTTAGTGATATAGTTCTAGTTTGTAATAGTGTAGACCTAGATCAGGGTCTGAGCTGTTTGTTCACTCAAAAATATTGGGGTCTGCTGTTATAATATATCTGACCTGGTTCTACCAATATCAAAACATACATCCTATGTACATATTATGCAAATCAGCTATTAAAAATATATTTATATGACATTATTTCTTACATTAATATTCAAATGGAAAAGGGTTAACAGTATTATGGAACTTGATGTTGTAGGACGTGAAGATAATCAGTTGATGTTGAAGTTTAAACCAACTGTACATCCTGGGAGCGTCATTGATTCTATGATGAATGTGGTTAACGTAGAGTTTGGTGAAAGGTAAGAACATGATTATATTCCTGAGTGGTCTATTATCATAGTTGCATTGTAAGTGGCTTATTTTATAAAGACAATGTAAGTGACATGTTATGGTGTCATTGTTAGTGATATATTGTCATAGTGACATTTTGAGTGACCTGTTGTCATAGTGGCATTGTGAGTGACCTATTGTCATAATGGCATTATGAGTGACCAAATGCCATAGTTGCATTGTGAGTGACCTATTGCCAAAGTGGCCTTTTGAGTGACTTATTGTCATAGTGGCCTTATGAGTGACCTATTGTCATAGTGGTCTTTTGATTGACCTATTGCCATAGTGACATTGCTAGTGAAATTGTTATAGTGGCATTGTTAGTGGCATTGTCATACTGGCATGGTGAGTAACCGCTTGCTATGGTGGCTATATGATGGACATGTTGGCATAGTGGCATTGTAAGTGACCTTGAAGACTTGTCAAAGTGACATTGGGAGTGACGTATTGTCATAGTGGCATTGTTAGTGACATTGCCTTACTGGCATGGTGTGTAATTAGTTGTCATGGTGGCTTTATGATGGACATGTTATCATAGTGGCATTGTTAGTGCCTTTTGAATGACCTATTGACAGTGGCATTGTCATAATGGCATTGTTAGTGACCAGTTGTCAAAGTGGCATCGTGATTGACCTATTGTCCTAGTGATATTTTAACCCTTTCCCTTATGTAAACTTCTTTTCACGTATTTGCAAACAGAGTATAGGAGCAGTCTTATCATGGTCTGCTATGTTTGGCATAGTGGCACTGTTAGTGAAATTGTCATAGTGGCTTTGTGGGTGACCTATTTTCATAGTAGCATGGTGAGTGACCTATTGTCATAGTAACATTGTGAGTGACCAATTGCCATAGTGCTATTGTGACTGACCAATTGTCACTAAGTGACATTGTGAGTGACCTATTGTCATAGTGGTATTGTGAGTGACCAATTGCCATAATTGTTAATCTTTACCTAGCTGAGTAAATTCTCATAAAAAATTTAGCTCGCTTTGTGCTTAAATCATTACAAATTCTGACTGTCAGACAGTTTAGATTAGGGCTGTCACGGTTAGACAATTCTTGAACCAGTTAACCGGGAACGACGAACCGAACCGTAAACGGTTAACCGCCATGTTTATCATCCGTGTCAGACTGTATATAGGATAAAGCATTGTATGCTATATATTCGGAAATTAAGTCCTATTTGGGCCGATATAAGACTTGAAAAACCTGTTGACATCCTGCTTGACTCTTTTGTTGACCGAAATCATATAACCATTCATTTCAAACTGGTAGATTTATGATGAAAGTGAAAGTATGAATCGTGTTTACCTTTCGAGTCTCAAATCCCGCTAGACTGGTCTACTTGTAAAATTATCAACTTCCGTTATGGATCTGTACTGACTAAAAGTGCAGGTTCGAATGCCCTTCAACTTTACCGTAATGCTTGTAAAAGTAATAGTACACACTACACAGAGATGAGGAAAACTGGATAAAATTGAGAATGAACAAGCATTGGTTTATTGGTAGACAAGTTTACATAATAAACCACCGTTAGGCAAGTGGAAGACTGTGTTACCTTTCAATTAGATTTGAGAACTAGAGACAGTTGTTTTCAAAATTACAATTACATGTAGCATGTAAAATGATACGTAGCTCGACGTGAGTTAAATGAAATAAGAAATGTTTACAGAAGATGATATGTATATGGGTTACAGCTCCGAATAGTCAGATACCTGTGCTTTTCTCCATCATAGCATGTCGAAGGGAAGCAAAATGAGATATGACGTGACGGTATAAAATAATATTTTTAGCGTAATTTTACTTTCCTAAATTATTACAGGCGGTTCACGGTTAGTGAAATTTTGAACCGGTTAGAACAACGAACCGAACCGTCAACGAGTAACCGTGACAGCCCTGGTTTAGATACTTATGAAATGCAATGTTATTTGGTGTCTCATTTGAATCCAAAACATTTGCAAAGGTATATCTGCCTATAGCATGATATGTGTTGCTATTTGAGCCATTGCAAAAATTTGTGCACAAATACTCCTCAGGAGCATCTCTAACAACATTGAGCCTTTCATACTGAATGGACACTATATAGTTAACCCATTCCCTCATAGGCTATTTTTAGATCCAACCTCTTTTAATAAAATCTACCGAAAAGGAACATTAACTAGAGAAAAGGAACCTTTTAGAATTGTGTAGTTCTGAAACCATTGTGATAAAAAGAGCATTTGCTCCTTAGGAGCAAATGCTCTATTTATTACAATGGTTTCAAAAAGTGACTATTACAGAGGCGTAGAAAGGCACATTTATGGAGGAAAGGGTTAAACACTGATGAGATATCTCCTGTTTTAAATATTCAGCATTCAAAGTGTTAACCGGTCACTACTAGTACTTTCATTGATGTTTTCAGGGGTATCTTATAATAATCAAGCTTGGACAATCTGATTGAAATAAAAGCTGCCTGTATGTATAAAAAAATCATTTTTGCATACATGTAACTATCATTCACATATCTTAGTAACCTTTTGTTTTTGGACCAAACTAAGTGTAACTAAGGCCATTTTGTCTATGGATAGTTTTGTATAGTGTATATGATATAATTTAATAATATAGTATTATAGTATGTTCCTGACAAATGTTAGGAATATTGTAAAACATAGGTAGCCCATTATGTAATGAAAATTTAATGCAAGAAATAATGGCTTATGAATATTGATTAATGGTATATGAAGGCAAGAATATTTTGCTGTGGCAGAGAGCCAGAGACCATAGAGTTCGCCATTAGGGGTGAAACGGTACACTACCCCCACGGTTCGGTTCGGTACACGGTACATGAGCCAGGGTTCGGTACATTTTCGGTACACAAATTTTTATCTTGTAAACATAATTTTGAAGCTTACATATAAAAAACCCTTTTGAATTAATTTGTTTTGACTAGAATCAGTAACTGCAGTGATGATGATTAATCTCTTAAAATTATAAACAGTCAAGTATTTAAGGGAAAACACTTAAAATATTGTAATACTGAACACCATATCATAGACTATTGATTTATAGTTCTTAAAATACAAATCTCCTTCTATGGAAAATATCACTATCTAATAATCTCTTCAACTGGAACTTTAGAATAACCAACAATATGCTGGAAACAAGTAAAGAAAGCATTGCAAACAGTGTAGATATGATTAGAAGTTTTCTTATCTTGGACTGCACTGTATGTCTATAAATATTATACAAGTTTAAACAGTGTGACATGTAGGATGATAATTGAAACTGTGCCTCACTATAAGATTTCGAATCAAAGTGCATTGCAAACAGTGTAAGCCCTGAGCAGCTGTCACATTCAAATGTCACATTTTAACAAGACAGCTTAACTTGGTCTACACAGTTTTCAATGGACTATGGTTTAAAATCTCAAAGCAGAGTTTAAGTTTATTCTATAATAATACCCAGCACAGTAAGGATTAATAACAATAACTTGTTTATCATCAGTAATTTCTACAACAGTCAGTTTGCGATCAACATGCTTTATACGGCAGTTCGCGAGACAACGCTTCCATGACATGTTGCCATTCTGCTCTCAGACTGGCCTTCCCGAAAGCCAAAAGACTTCCAAACTTTCGACCAGTAGCTTGTTGGTGCATCTTTCAATTAGGGAACGGTTTCAAACTTTCGTTTCGCTCCGGAGAAGCCATGTATGTAACTATGAGTAATGTACTTAACGATTAATCTAATTGGATATTATTTATAGAATGAACCAATCAGAGAACGGCTTTTATATTATTACGGCAGATTCGTCCCTAGACATTACGAAATGTTCGGTACGTACCGTAAAGTGGAAAAAAATACCGAAAACCGAACCGTAAGTGAAAAAACCGCGGTACATGTGTACCGTAAGATACCGTTTCACCCTTATTAGTCATACATTTGTACATTATTCTATAATTAAACAGAGCAGACCCTGATCATATGGTCCTGCAGTAGCAGTCTGATATAGGTCTACACTGATAGCAAAGGCATAAAAAACACAGGCAGGGTTAATATTTAAGTTGTAATGATTTAAAATGGTTAAAATCTTGATGGACTGTTCTTATATGGTAGTAAATGTGTATGTTATTGTACTAGTTGGCAATGTGAAATTATAGGCAACCCTGAGGTCTTGAAAAAGTGTATTATTCCCTAGAAAAGGTGCAGAAAAAAAAACTCTGTGAAACTCACATTTTCATCTCTCTCCATTTATTATGAATTTCAGTACAGCCAAAGTGACTTTCGAATCAGAACGACATGCTGAAGCATATCATCGAAAGCTAATGGGAAGTAACATTGTAACTGCTTCCTTTGTCGGCAGAAAGGAAGTGGAATTAGGTATGTAACAGGTTTACAAACACTCTCCCTTACCTTTTTCCTCCATAAATACGCCTTTCTACGCCTCTGTAAAAGTCACATTTTGAAACCATTGTGATAAATAGACCATTTGCTCCTTAGGAGCAAATGCTCTATTTATCACAATGGTTTCAGAACTACACAATTCTAAAATTTACCTTTTTGCTATTAAATGCTCCTTTAGATTTATTCAAAGAGTTTGGTTCTAAAAATAGCCTGGTGTGGGTGCCCTATAGTAATCGCCTTGTCCGTCCGTCAGTCCGTCCATTACGCTTTTTTGTCCACTCTCTAACTCAAATAGTTTTCATCTAATCTTCACCAAACTTTCAGAGAATATTTATAGGTGTAAAATCCTGTTTGCAAATGTCAATGCATGCAGGTTCTGCATTCAAAGGATTAAGACTCATTTTGCCTATTAACCCATTCCCTCATATTGACGACGTTTGACGACTCTGGAAATGTCACTTTGTGAAACCATTATGATAAATAGAGCATTTGCTCCTAGAGGAGTAAATGCTCTATTTATCACAATGGTTTCAAATTCTAAAATTCTAAAAGTTTCCTTTTCCCTAGTTAATGCTCCTTTTCGATAGATTTATTCAAAGAGGTTGGATCTAAAAATATAGAGGTTGGATCTAAAAATAGCCTATGAGGTAAAGAATGAATGAATGAAAGACTTTATTTAACGAGGGTAGCCCAATTAGTCTAATGACTAATCTACCTTGAGGCCCTCAAACAAAAGCAGTTCATACAAAATACAAAACAGTAAAACACAGATATATATACATTTGGATCCTTATCAAACGTCAAGTAACTTGGCGTCTAATCTGGATCCAATATGTTATCATAGTTTTGATTTGCCACTAGCATCCAAATAGTTAATATAACGTTGGATCTAACTTAACTGTTGCTCAAATGAAATACATAAATGCAATTTGACCCCGATTCAAAAAAAAAAAAAGGTTAATTGATTTTATAATTCACAGAAGAGCAAAAACGAAAAGTCCTCTGGGTGATCTGTCGAAATGCAAGTATTACAGACGAAGAATTTTCAGATATGTTAAGCAATGCTGCATCAGTCAAGTTACGCATAGATCAAGGACAGAGGTAAGAAAATTACCATTTCTCATTGATGTGTATAAATTAGGGATGGCAACGGTTATTCGAATATTGGGATACTAAACGGATATCCGAATGTCATTTTACTATTTGAATAGCATAAACCAAAACTAAATGAATTGAAATTGTAGTGCTTAAATTTCTCCAGTCCTTAAAAATCGCTATTTGATAAGCCAACTAGACAGACCGTGTTAATTGCACCAGGACACTCTAGCAGTTAGGGGTACAATAGTTGTGCAATCAACCCAAGTGTCAGTTTGAGCGATGCTCTTTTAATCCACAGGTGGTCCTGTTTAATTGATGTTAGGGGGGCCATAATAGACAAATTGGTTATGTGTAATGCGCATCGACAATCTCTACTGCTTATTGGTCCATTATAAATACCCCTTGTGTAAGGTGTGAAAAAATATAGACCCATCTGGCTAACTACAACCTCAACCGATCAGAATACTCCCCAACCCACTTTCTTCACTAAGCCCATTGATCAGGCATGTGTGTTTCGAACAGCATGCATAGTTGTTCTGGTAAACATTTTCATATGACTTTAATTGTTCCACTCAGCTCTATGAGATTTTCAAACCAAATGCTATTAAATTTAAAATACTGAAATTGTCGTTTGTATTTACCCATATACTGAAGTGCGATTCTAGGACATTTGCCCCCCCCCCCGGACACTTGCCCCCCGGACCTTTGCCCCCCTATTTGGGCATGGGCGGACATTTGCCCCCCTGGTGTTTTAGCTTGGGCGGACATTTGCCCCCCTGACATATGCCCCCTTGCCACCACATGTATTGTGTTAGTGAATCCATGTAAGTGAATCCATTACTGTAAAATAACGCGCAAAATAAAGAAGACGGATGAAGATATTCGGCTCGAAACCGGACCAGCTATAAAAGGCTGCAACCAGCATGAAGAAAGCACCATGAAAACAGCCTAAGAAACCAAGTGTTTATATGGGATCAACCCATATCTGGCTGAAGAACTATGTGAACTATGTTACTTGATCTCAGAAAACCCAGAGACTTCCATTCAGGTTCATTAGAAATTGCTCTAATACAGAAATGTAGCTATTTTAATTAATTGCTTAGATCTAAGTTAAATAAATTACTTTTTTGTTGTTAAATCAGTAATTTTGTATTCAAATAACAAACAGATATATACTTATCACCTCTAGATCCAGATCTTGTTTGTTTTATTGTTAAAAATTGCGTCGTGTGAATCAAACAAATATTTGTCATAAAAGCTAAGCAGACACTTGACAGTAAATGAATTGCGTAAGTGTAGAATTTTCCACTGCCTTTAGGCTAGTCAAACCCCTAATCCAATTAACACTTGTGTTTTTAACACATAACAACATAATGACAATAAGTGAAAGGTCACGTTCTGCTGCATACACCTTTGTGTGTTAAAACAATAAATATGGCTGTCAGTGTTTTCAGAAAATGAAAGGTCACCGTTTTCAGAAAATGAAAGGTCACATTTGATGTCGCAGAATCATTCGATTTGGAACACACCCTTTTCTGCATATATATAACCTCTGTGTTTACAATTTTTGCAAATGGCTGCCGAATTAAATACTGAGGATATTTACACGCATCAAATCATTGCAAAAAAGGTAAAAAAGGGAAACCCCATGCATGATTAGTTGCTATTTGAAGGTAATTTTTATATATAAACACTTTGTTGTTTTAAATGCCCAACTTCCTGTAAAATGTTTTAGGGATGCTGATGATGCAAAAAATGACCAAGGGTCCGTCCTCGAGAAAATTAACAGGGGGGCAAATGTCCGCCCAAGCTAAACTGTTAGGGGGGCAAATGTCCGCCCAAGTTCAACAGGGGGGCAAGTGTCAGGGGGCAAATGTCCGCCCAGGCTAAAGCACCAGGGGGGGCAAATGTCCGCCCAAGCCCAAATAGGGGGGGCCAAGGTCCGGGGGGCAAGTGCCCGGGGGGGGGGGGGGGGGGGGGGGGGGGGGCAAATGTCCGTAAGCAAACAAGTCCGTATTTTAGCTAGACCGGAAGTCAGGCTCATGCCATGCACAATGTTTACTTTCACTTCTCTGCATTGATAACATGTCTCAACATTCAAATGATATATCTTATGGGACAAGGTTTTGTAGGGAAAACAGTTTCTACATGATAAGCAACTCACTTGTCTAGTTCTGTAGGCCACTCAAACTATTATTGCACTGACTTCATGAAATTATGGGTGGACGGAGTCTGATTGTAATAAAATCAAACAAATATATTCGGATATCCGAATAGTTTGGGTTCGAATATTCGGATGGTGATTTTGGTATTTGTTGCCATCCCTAGTAAAAATGATACAGACAAAAACAAATTTTAGAAGGTTTTTGACAAGCCTGACTGCAGTCATTTGAACATACATGTAGTTCTCGCAATGATGGTATGTGTATGGGTGTTGCGTCTATCTATGTGTCGAGCTATTTGAATTTGTCCAAATTTGAACATAAACCATAATTCAGCATCACATATTAGGTGGATTATATCCCACATCTAATGTACATGAGATAAAGGATTACTTTGTCATTTCACTGTAGTCCTCAATTGGATTGACCTCAAACTTGGAACACATGAAGACAGCAAAAAATTAGAATGCACAATATTAGGATTTAGCTTTTGTTTTACTACATTTGGAGTTATTCCCCTTAATTTCATGTTCAAAATGTTGCACATGATTAACCCTTTCCCTCATAGGTTATTTTTAGACCCAACCTGCTTGAATAAATCTACCGAAAAGGAGCATTTACTAGAGAAAATGAAAATTGTGTAGCACTGAAACCATTGTGATAAATAGAGCATTTGCTCCATAGGAGCAAATGCTCTATTTATCACAATGGTTTCAGAAAGTGACTTTTACAGAGGCGCAGAAAGGCGTATTTATGGAGGAAAGGGTTAACATGCCAAGAATTTATATATATTTATATTTATTGAATTACAGGATTGCCACTGCAGTTTTTAAAACAGAGGAGGAGGCTGACAAGAAGTATTTAGAGCTGTTGAAGCAAAGAATTGAGGGTTTAGATGTGAACTTTGTTGGCTCAAAAAGGCGGGAAGGTAACCACTTGAACCCATTCCTTCTTATAAACACTTTCACATATTTGCAAACAGAGTAGACCCAGATCAGACAGCTCCTATATGAGCCATCAGATCAGGGTCTGCCCTGTTTGCTTTTTACATGATATAGATCTGATTCTACAGTTGTTGTCAAAGGAAAAATATTCCTTGAAAAGTGTCATCATTTCTTACTTTAAGTTTAGGGTTAATGTCAGATATACAGTAAAACCTCTCTATAACGACCACAAAATTACTCCAAGTATTTTGTGTTAAAGGCAGGTGGCTGCTTAAAGCAAGGTGAAAGTAAAACAGAACGCTCCTATAGGAGCGTTTTGTTTTACTTTCACCTTGCTTAAAGCAGTCACTGCCCTAAATACCAACTGATTAACACACTTTAGTGGTCGTTATATAGAGGTTTTACTGTATATACCTACCCCAGACAAATTAAGAATCAAAGGAGGTGTGTATTTGGGGCTTTTTGTCCTTTACAAGATGACTAGTCATACAAACTCTGCAAAAATAGGAGCAGTTACATAATTATATCTGCCCCAGTATACTGGGAGGCATATTGTTTTTGTGGGCAGCATCTGTCCGACTGTTTGATTTTAATTTGTCTGCATGGTTTCTCCAAAAGTTTTGGTCAGTTTTTCATGAAACTTCATTGGAAAGATCAGCACCATGCCTAGTTGTGCATATCTGATTCTTGTATCAGTTCAGTGATTTTCTGCAGAGTTATGGGACTTTGAATTTTTACATGGAAACATGTTGTCTGTTTGTGGGGAAGACATCAGTTTTTGTATAATTAACAATTCTAGTTATTGTATTAAAAATATTAAATTAGGACCCTTTCCTCCATAGGCTATTTTTAGACCCAACCTCTTTGAATAAATCTACCTAAATGGAGCATTAACTAGAGAAAAGAAAAATGTTAGAATTGTGTAGTTTTGAAACCATTGTGATAAATAGAGCATTTGGAGCAGGTGCTCTATTTATCACAATGGTTTCATAAAGTAACTTTTACAGAAGCGTAGAAAGGTGTATCTATGGAGAAAACGGTTAACATATCAGAATTAATGATATGGCTTAAACTTGCTATATATGGCAATACATCCTATATTTCAGTTTTTAACCCATTACTCCATCAATAGACCTTCCTATGCCTTTGTAAACAGAGTAGACCCAAAGAGCTGTCTGATCAGGGTATGTTCTGTTTGCTTATAAATTATAAAGATATGATTCTACAGTTTCTACCATGGCCAAAAATGGCTGTGTCCATATGGTATTATAACAATTAATCTAATTTATTAATATTCATGATGTCCTTATTTCTTACATGAATATTCATGGAGTAAAACGTTAACACAGTATGATTAACCCAATCTTGAACAAATTTGATCACTTTTACAAGACATTGTATATGAGTCTTCTTTTTGTTTTAATCCGGCTTGTCCGGATCATAACTTCCAAAGTATAAAAGCTATTGACTTCAAACTTCATATATAGATAGATCACATTGACTGCAAGTGCACAAGGTTTGTAACTCTGTCTTCAGTATTTTTGGAGTTATTGCCCTTTATTTTTCAGCCTTCCGGAGTTTTTTCTAAACCTTTACAGATATTGATGTGATATTTGGTATGTAGTTTTATTATAATGAGTTACAGATCAAGTTTGAATTTCGTTATGTTTCATTGATTTTTCACGGAAATACAGTGATTTTTACTTAGAAATTTTCCGGAAATTCAGGTTTTCCGGAGTTTTTTTCTAAACCTTTACAGATATTGAAGTGATATTTGGTATGTGACTTTATTATAATGAGTTACAGATCAAGGTGAATTTAGTTAGCTTCATTGATTTTTCACGGAAATACAGTGATTTTTACTTAGAAATTTTCCGGAAATTCAGGTTTTCCAGAGTTTTTTTCTAAACCCTTTCAGATATTGATGTGATATTTGGTATGTAGCTTTATAATAATGAGTTACAGATCAAGTTTGAATTTTGTTACACTACATTGATTTTTAACTGAATTACAGCATTTTGACTTAGAATCTTTTTTTAGGAAATTTCAGGTTTTCCGGAGTTTTTTCTAAACTGTAGCAGATATTGTAGTGATTTATTTCTATAACCCCCATCTCTGTGTCAAATGTGCTAGTGGGGGTATACATCACCTTTAGTGGTAGTGTTAGTTTTTTTTGGCTGTGTATTAATTCACTTAGTTGAAAAAAGACAATCTACTCATCTGCTTTGGCAACTGTTGCCTATTAACCCATGCCCTCATAGGGTATTTTTAGATTCAACCACTTTGAATAAATCTACCGAAAAGGAGCATTAACTAGAGAAAAGGAAACTTTTAGATTTGAGTAGTTTGAAACCATTGTGATAAATAGAGCATTTGCTCCTATAGGAGCAAATTCTCTATTTATCACAATGGTTTCAGTAGGTGACTCTTTCAGAGGCATCAAAAGGTGTCAATATTAGGGAATGGGTTAATTTTCCAGAGCATTATTTTGCTTTGACAAAATATCTAGAATCATATCTATTGCAGGTCATAAACCGAGCAAACCGTGATCAGACGGATCCTACATGAACCGTTTGAACTGGGTCTACTCTGTTTACAAATGGGTGAAAAGACAGTTATATGAAGGAAAGGGTTAACTTTGTTTTATTATGTTGCAATGTGTTTTACTTACAGAAAGAAAGAAAAGAAGGCTTGTTTATCGTGTGAAGAATTCCGAGGTGACGGCAGAAGAAATACACAAGCTGTCAGATGATATTTTACATGTATATATTGATCCCCGTTCTGTTGGTAAATCGTAAGTCTTATTTCAAATAGTTTATTCACTTGTTTGCCATTTTCAGAACTTTTTAACTCACCAGATCACAAAGTGCCCAGGGTGAGCTTTTTTGATTGCCTGATGTCCGTCTGTATGCATCATCTGGCGTCAACAATTTGAACCTTTAAAAATCTTCTCTTCTGTTCTCTTCTGAATCTTCAGGGTTCTCAACTTTCATCTTTGGCACATAGCATCATGTTCAGATCTTCTACAAAAGCTATATAAATTATGCCCATGAGGTCAAAATTGGACCTGCCCTGGGGTTGGCCAGTTTTCAATAGAAAGATATAGTGAAAACTTTGGAAAATCTTCTCCTGAAACTGGAAGGTTGTCAGCTTTTATATTTGGCACATAGCATCATGTTCAGGTCCCCTACAAAAGTTTTATAAATTATGTCACTTGGGACGCCTCAGAGGTGACTAGTTTTCTATAGAAACATTTGGTGAAAACTTTGAAAATCTTCTCCTCTGATTGTCTGGTAAGTGATATCAGGGCCATCACAGCCCTCTTGTTATGTTTTTAGCTCACCAGAGCACAAAGTCCTCAGGGTGAGCTTTTGTGATTGCCTGATGTCAGTTGTCCGTCGGTGTGCATTGAACATTTAAAAATCTTCTCCTCTGAATCTACAGAGTTCTCAGCTTTTATCTTTGTCACATTGCATCGAGTCACACAATACATGTGCTCTCAAGACCACAAAGAGGGAGGGGGGGGGGGGGGGGGGAATGTCTGCCCAAGTTAAACCACATGGGGGGGGGGGGGCAATGTCCGCCCAAATTAAACCACATTTGGGGGGGGGGGGGGGGGCAAATGTCCGCCCAAGGGGAGGGGGGGGGGGGGAAATGTCCGCCCAAGTTAAACCACAGGGGGGGGGGGGGGGGGGGGGGGGGGGGGGGGGCAAATGTCCGCCTAAGTGAAACAGGGGGCATATGCCAGGGGGGGAAATGTCCGCCCAAGTCAAAACACCAGAGGGGCACATAGCATCATGTTCAGGTCCTCTACAAAAAGCTATACAATGTATATAAATTATGCCCCTGGGGTCAAAATTGGCCCCACCCCAGGGCTGGCCAGTTTTCTATAGAAACATATAGCGAAAACTTTCAAAATATTTTCCTCTGATTACCTGGTGAGTGATATCAGGGCCATCATGGCCCTCTTGGTGTTCTGTAGTTGTCATCTTCATTGATTGTGTTGGCTGTAAAAAATTCTTTCCTTAACCCTTTACTCCATGAATACTCATGTAAAAGATAATGACATCATGTATATTAATTAGATTACATGTAATTGTTATAACAAGGACACAGGAAATTTGGCCATGGCAGAATCTATAGAATCCTATGGGAATGGGAAGATACATATTATGCCGGAATTTTATTGTTCTCTCTATGTTTCTTAACTCATGCACATATATCATTGATACTGATTGAAGACTTAACCCTTTCCCTGATAGAAATGCCTTTTCAGGTCTTTGCAAACAGAGAAGATCCAGATCAGACACCTGTAAGAGCTGTCCGATCTGGGTCTGCTCTGTTTGCGTATGAAATAATATACAGTCAAACCTGCTGTAAGTGGCCAGGGCACTTTGGCTGCTTACAGCCATTTCTTTGACATGACTGGTTTCACAAATAGTCTGTTTGCTTACATGTACCTGTAGAGCAGAAGTTGGGAACGACACATTGTTCTAGATTCATTTTTTAGAACTTCTAGTGATTTCTGAGGGGAAGTGTGTGTATGTGTGTGTGTGGGGGGGGGGGGGGGGGAAGTGTGTGTGTGGGGGGGGGGGGTTATTTCCCGATTAATATGGTGTGAACAAATGACACACTTTGTAAGCAAACAAACAAAAGAAACTGCGATAATGAGGTGTCCAAATGGGTCATGACCATTAGTGATATGCATTCAAAGGTGACAAAATGTCTGCTGTTGCTGATCGATAGCCATGAAATTTGTTTACACACTTTACATTTGTAGAACACCTGGCTGCTTACACCTGTGTGTATATGCCATTTGTAATGAAATAGACTGGCTGCTGGCCACATTAGGCAGGTGACCACCGACCATTTATATCAGGTGTAATATATAGTATTTTCATTAGGAGTGTCCTGTAGTGGCGGCTTACAGCAATGTGGCCGATGATACAAGGTGACCGCTGAAACAGGTTAGACTGTACATCAATTTCATAGACAGGGCAGACCCTGATCAGATTACTCTTACGAGCTGTGATCTGGGTCTTCTCTGTTTGCAAAGGTGTGAATAAGGTAAGGGTTTAGGTGCTATTCAGTGTCTCTTGTAACTTTTTCAGTAATGTTTTCATGGACTTTGAATCAGAGGAAGTGGCAGAAAAGAATTTAAGAAAGTTCCTCAGTATGGATCTTGAAGTCAAGCGTTTAAGAACGAAGTGGTTATTACCAGGTTAGTATTGAACAGAGTGACATTCAACCCTTTACTCCATAAATACGCCTTTCTACGCATTTGCAAACAGAGTATACCCAGATCAGCAGACCTGGGGTAATTAAAAGTGTAATTGTAATTAATTACAATTAATTACATGTTTTCAATGTAATTGATGTAATGTGTAATTGAGTGTTGTTTTAATTACATGTAATTGTAATGTAATTAATTACAGTGAATTTTTTTAGGTGTAATGGACAATTACTTTTCAATTACTTTCCAATTACTTAGGTTATTTACAAGTTATAAAGTACAGCCATTCAGTGAGTTTAATATATTTAAATTTTTAAACACTGGATCCATAGAGAAAGATATTAAATAAAAAATGTTATTTCAGTGTATTATATTGTTTAATACACAGAGAAAGTCAACTAACATATATATTCATTTGAATGAGTCTTTGAGATACCATATTTTGCAAATTATTATTCTGCTGCATGGTTTTATAACCCTGCTGAATAATTAAACACATCTCATGAAAATGGTAAAATTGTAATTATTCCATTCTTCAATAGCAAACAGGGCAGACATTGTCAGTATGTAGTCGGCATTGCTAACAGCACATACCCTAATGCAACAGCTCATATAGAAGGCATCTCATCTCAGTCTACAATGTTTTCTTAAATTTACTCTGTCAAACAGCATATCAAATTTTTGAGTTAATCAATGTCTGCATTTTATGGGAATGTGTTGTGTTTTTGAACTGAGAGCAAAACCTAGAATTATACTTCAAACAGTGCAGACCCTGTTCAAAGGACTCCTATAGCAGCACTTTGATCTGGGTATACATTTTTTTCAAGTGTCACCATTGCAATCTTAACAAGTCTATTGTGTTGGAAGAGTTACATAAAGTTTGGCTGATTACAAATATCCAGAATAATTAAACCAACAGCACTGACACCTTTATCATTACCTGTGATAATTATGCTATTGACAATAGACACTGTCACACCTGACAGACCACAGAAAACAAAATACATTGACCAGCAGTGACCATTAATTGTATAATTAATCCCCATGATATAACCCTTTGCCTGCTGACAAACGGTGTATGTAAACAAACGGTGTATGCTAAATTCCATATCTGCCCTGCTCCTTTGTTACAACTGTTTCACTCCTTTGTTACAACTGTTTCATTTTAATCAAAAGATGAGGATAACAAATGGCTACATCAGCTTTAATCTGGACGAATACCCCAGATAAAGAATAAACTTAGTGTCTCACCCAGATCTAAACTGATTGAAAATGATTATTATTGGCCCAACCAGGTAATAAAGTTAAATTCTCTACATCAACCACTGTTTTCATTCCAAGTCCTGATATTTACTGATACGATAGATCTGCAGTATTACAGATTATGTTTGAAAAGTTAGAATTGGGGGAAACCCTGATTTGACATCTGTGTATAACATGTCTATGACAGCTTTCTGATGAAGATTTAATATTTTGTATATTGGTGGCGTGCGGAAAAAATGCCACTGGTAAAAATGCCACCGGTAAAAATGCCACTGGTAAAAATGCCACCCTGATTTGGTAAAAATGCCACTGGAAAAAATGCCACTGGTAAAAATGCCACCCTTTTTTTTTTTCTTTTTTTTTTTTAACTTTTTTTTCTAAAACAAAATCTTGATGTTATTATACAAACAGTCAACCTATGTTAGGCAGCTACTTGTCATTAGCATTTTTATCCTCCATGACTGTCTGCCACCTTTTTTAAAACTTTTTTTTGGGGTTCTTTTATAGTTTTTTTTAGTGGAGACCCAGTTCAGGCCTAGTTGAGTGGGTATTAGATGAGGTCCTACTTTTATTGGGCCTCATCTGGATCCAAACTGTTTGCAAGGGTCATCAACGGTCTTCAAATTTCATTGCTAGCAGGCAAAGAGTTAAAGAAGGTAATATACTTCATTTAAACCTTTAATTAATTGGATATTAAACCCTTAATGCTAGTAGAGCAAACAGTGTATTTACTCTTGTAATTAAATTTGTTAGATCAGATCATCATAATATCATGAAAGGAGTATTTTGTGTGAAAACCCATCACCTATCAAACAATCAAACAATACATTCATTTAACAGTTATTCATGTGAGATTGCCGTGATTACAATATAAGCAAATTGACTAATCAATAATAATGAATATATATAATCCAGGTGTGGTAATTAGATTAGATGAAAGGGTAGCCATCACAAACCTGTGAAAAAACAAGATGTTTGTAAACTTCAAAGAATGTCAGTTTAAGTCCCACCCCATTTTAACCATTTGAGTAAAGTACATGCATATAAAAACCGACTTCATTAAAGGTCCTTCATTAATTTCTGCATTTGTATGTCTGTATGTACATCTACAATGGAAGTAATTGTAAGCAACAAAGGAGGGGACAAATTAGAGTCCATTGCGAACCTAATGATCTGGATCTACACTGAGTGCAATATAAATAGACGACATAATTTTTTATGGGTGATAAATGATAAGTGCTTTAATAGTGTGTTTGTACTATATTTAGGATATGTTCATCAAATAGACAAACATTGTAGATCCAACCCATTAGAGTACATTGCGAACCTCATGATCTGGATCAACACTGAGTGCAATATAAATAGACGACATAATTCTTTAAAGGTGATAAATGATAAGTGTTTTAATAGTGTTTTTGTAATATATTTAGGATATGTTCATCAAATAGTATGGATCAACACTGTGTGAAATGTAAATAGACGACATAATTTTATTGCTGTTAGTGTGGTTGTACTAAGTGTGCTTGAAATGATTTACATTAAAAGTTTGTAATACAGATTTATATTGTTTTACTTTATACCCTATCCCCGACCTCTCCCTCTGTCTCTGTATTTCTCTCTCTCTGTCACTCCCTCTCTCTATCTTTACAAGTATGTCTTTCTTACCATCTAGTCAATTACAGTCAATGCTGTCAAGTAGCTGTCTAACACAATATACTATACAATATTAGCCGTTTAGAAGGCAAAAACCGTTTAGAAGGCAAAAAATGCTAATGGTCATTAGAGAAAAATATAAAACATAATATAAAAAAAAAGGTGGCATTTTTACCAGTGGCATTTTTACCAAATCAGGGTGGCATTTTTACCAGTGGCATTTTTTCCGGTGGCATTTTTACCAGTGGCATTTTTACCTACATTCATATTGGTATGTATCCAGTGAGCACTTAAAGATGTTTCTAAAAATACTTCTTATATAGAAACATAATTCAGTGACTGTAAATATGTTTGCATGTACATGACCAGTTTTATGAATGTAATTGTAATTTAATTAATTACAATGACATGTAATTAACCCCAGGTCTGCACATCAGACGGCTCCTATAGGAGCTGTCTGATCAGAGTCAATCTCTGTTTGCATATGATATAATATAGATTAGATACTACAGTTTCTGCCATGGCCAACATTTCTGTGTCCATGTGCCATAATAAAAATATAATCTAATTAATGTTCGTGATGATATTGTTTCCTACATGAATATTCATGGAGTGAAGGATCTCTTTTACCAGATAGCAGGATACTTACCAACCTTAAAATAATCAGAGTAGTAAAAAAATCACAAGGCCTCAGGAACATTTTAATTTGATTCGAAATTCAATCCAAAAAACTGCAAAAAGGCAGCAACCCTTGTTACAAAGACTGTAAGCAACTTCCTAAAATAGATATCTGTTATCTATACTACAGGGAAACCATTCATCATTAAAGGATCTTTTAATTGTGAAACAGCCATTTGAATCTATGCCATCAGTTGTAAAAAATGCCATATACAATACAATTGGCGAACAGGGACCAAAGTGTCAGGTCTAAACGTTGGTATCAAAATACAGTCTACACCAGATGTCTGAGATCTTGTGAAGGAGTTACAATAGTTTTGCACCAAGCCCTCGATGTGTATATGAATGAAAGGGTTAAATCATAATTTAAAAAGATAAAATAAGAAAATATTTCCAGTGTAGCCGAAGCAAACAGCATGGAATCAGATCTGTAACATGTAAACAAATAGAGCAGACCCTGACCAGACAGCTACTGCATGAGCTGTCTCATCTTTGTCTTCTCTGTTTGCAAATTTGTCCAAATGCTGGGTGATCAAGTAAATGTTAAAACTTCCTGAAAGTAAACATTTAATAAAGGCGGGTCTCCTAGGTGATACTCTGATAATGGCAATAAGAGCAGACCCTGATCTAGGTCTACTCTGTTTGCAAATATGTGAAAAAGTGTTTATCCCTTTCCCTGTTATATGTTTATTCCAAATTTCAGTACCTTTCATGGACAAAATAGTTATAATGAAATATGGAAGGTGGAACATCGTAGCCATTTTAGAATGAAAAGAAACATATATTTCAAATTTCACTAGCAAACAGAGCAGACCCTGATCAGACGACTCCTATAGGAGCCATCTGATCTGGGTCTACTCTGTTTGTCAATGCATGAAAATGTGTTTATCCCATTCCCTCTTATTGACGCCTTTTGACGCCTCTGTAAAAGACACTTTTTGAAACCATTGTGATGAATAGAGCATTCGCTCCATAGGAGCAGATGCTCTATTTATCACAATGGTTTCAGAACTACACAATTCCAAAACTTTCCAATTCTCTAGTAAATGCTCCTTTTCGGTAGATTAATTCAAAGAGGTTGGATCTAAAAATAGCTTATGAGGTAATGGGTTATATGAGGGAAAGGGATAAGGAAAAGGGGTTAACAATTTATCTTATAGACCCCTGTTCACACCTTTGCAAACAGAGAAGACGCAGATCAAAATCTTCTCTGTTTACTAATGAAAATATATAGAAGTACATTGTTATGTGAACAAATATTCATGAAGTTGAATTAATCAACGTGTTTTTTTTTCACCATGTAACAAACAGCTTTGATCCAAAATCTAACCCTTTTCTCCATGAGTATTCATGTAATCAATAATGACAGCGTGCATATTAATTTGATTAATTTGTTATAATAGCATATGGACACTAGAGTTTTTCACCATGGCTGAACCTGTAGAATCATATTTATATAATATCAGAAGCAAACAGAGCAGACCCTGATCAGACGGCTCCTATAGGAGCTGTCTGGTCTCTGGTTCTGATTCTTCCCTGTTTGCAAAGGCGTAGAAAGGCACATTTATGTAGGAAAGAATCGACCTCTGATTGGGATCGAAGCTCTTTGTTATGCCAGTCATGCCACTTAACCCTTTCCCTGTTGTATATTCATGTAAGAAATAATGACGTCATCAATATTAATAAGATAATTTTTAATACTGGCATAAGGAAACAGGTCATTTTGGCTCTGACATAATCTGTAGAATCAGATCTATATTACACCATAAGCAAACAGAGCAGACCCTGATAAGACGGTTCCTATAGGAGCCGTCTGATATGGGTCTACTCTGTTTGCAGATGCGCGAAAATGCGCTTACATAAGGGAAAGGGTTAATCAAGGCAAGGGTTTATACAAAGAAATTGGTGGTTACTTTCTTCATCACTGATAAATTTTGATTCAGAGGATGAGCCAAGAGCATTGCATGTAGATTTTAAAGAACATGGTACAACGGATGAGGATGTAGAAGGCTTGTCTCCTGATATAGTGAAGTACAATCTAAGACGAAAATCCAGTGGACAGGGGTACAGTATAACAAATGACGAGTAACCACTAAAAGCACTGAAACTATTCATGTTAGAAAGATGAAATGTAGGAAATTTATTAACCTGTTTGCTCCCACGATCCCATATATGGGACTTAGGCAAACAGTGTAGACTCTGATCAGACGCCGCATAATGCGGCGTCTGATCAGAGTCTACACTGTTTGCTGATAGGAATTTCAATATAAAACAAAACGAAATTGAAAATTTTGACCAGGCACCCCTTAGATAAAAAATGGACTAATCCAATATATAAGTATGGAAGGATCCTCTGGTAGCAAATGGGTTAATCAAAATGTAAACAAGTTTACCTGTAGTGAACATTGACAAGATTTAATGGGGCATTAATATTGTGCCAATTGTCACATGTAACTCTGAAATCATTAGTATTAGAATTATGAAACCTTAGTAATGTATTCATCTGCATGAAAACTTGTTCTCCTGGGTATTTTCACCCAAACACTGTAAAGGTTATTGGAATTATGGGCCTTAGTGCACTGTGATATGAAGTTTGTGTTGCATGTTGCTTTGAAATAATTACTGCTAGAATGATAAAACCTTATCCCATTCCCTCATATTGACGCCTCTGTAACAGTCACTTTCTGAAACCATTGTTATAAATAGAGCATTTGCTCCATAGGAGCAAATGTTCTATTTATCACAATGGTTTCAAAACTATACAATTCAAAAAGTTTCCTTTTCTCTAGTAAAGGCTCCTTTTTGGTAGATTTAATTAAAGAGGTTGGGTCTAAAATTAGCTTATTATGTAATGAGTTAATTAACTGTGTTTCAGTAAGCATAAACACTTGTGCACCTGTTTTTTGCCATCCAATCACAATGAACATTGACAGAGTTAACCTTTTACTCCATATATACGCCTTTCTACGCCTTTGCAAACAGAGTAGACCCACATCAGACGGCTCCTATAGGAGCCGTCTGATCAGGGTCTGCTCTGTTTGCTTCTTATATAATATAGATATGATTCTACTGTTTCTTCCATGGCCAAAAATGCCTGTCATTGCACAATTATAACAAATTGATCTAATCAATATTCATGATGTCATTATCTCTTTCATAAATATTCATGGAGGAATGGGTTAATGGGCTTAATTTGTACAAATTTTCAATTTTAAGTTTGTGTCGCATATAACACTGAAACTGTTTATGCTATAAATATGAAACGTCAGGAAAGTATTCATCAGCATTTAACCCTTTCCCTCATATAAATGTGTTTTCACGCATATGCAAACAGTAGACCCAGATCAGACGGCTCCTAGAGGAGCCACCTGATCAGGGTCTGCTCTGTTTGCTTATGGGACTTGATAGTTCTGCTTCTTTACTTTCTAAAATGGCTACAATGTTCCACTTTCCAATATTTCATTAGAACTATTTATACCCCCACAAACAGAGTTTGAGGGGGGTATACTGGAATCAGCCTGTCGGTTGGTCGGTCGGTCGATCTGTCCGCAAAATCTTGTACTTTGAACTCCTCCTTCACTTTCAACCCGATTCATTTGATACTTGGCATAAATGTTACTCAGGTGTAGTAGATGTGCAAGACACAAATTTCAGGTCTCTGCAACCTTGACATTTGGCCTTGAAATTGGTCTTGAAATTGGCAGGCAAAATCTTGTACTTTGAACTCCTCCTTCACTTTCAACCTGATTCACTTGATACTTGGCATAAATGTTACTCAGGAGTAGTATATGTGCAAGACACAAATTTCAGGTCTCTGTGACATTGGCCTTTGGCCTTGAAATTGGTCTTGAAATTGGCAGGCAAAATCTTGTACTTTGAACTCCTCCTTCACTTTCAACCCGATTCATTTGATACTTGGCATAAATGTTACTCAGGTGTAGTAGATGTGCAAGACACAAATTTCAGGTCTCTGCAACCTTGACATTTGGCCTTGAAATTGGTCTTGAAATTGGCAGGCAAAATCTTGTACTTTGAACTCCTCCTTCACTTTCAACCTGATTCACTTGATACTTGGCATAAATGTTACTCAGGAGTAGTATATGTGCAAGACACAAATTTCAGGTCTCTGTGACATTGGCCTTTGGCCTTGAAATTGGTCTTGAAATTGGCAGGCAAAATCTTGTACTTTGAACTCCTCCTTCACTTTCAACCTGATTCACTTGATACTTGGCATAAATGTTACTCAGGTGTAGTAGATGTGCAAGTCACAAATTTCAGGTCTCTGCAACCTTGACATTTGGCCTTGAAATTGGCAGGCAAAATCTTGTACTTTGAACTCCTCCTTCACTTTCAACTTGATTCACTTGATACTTGGCATAAATGTTACTCAGGAGTAGTAGATGTGCAAGACACAAATTTCAGGTCTCTGTGACCTTGACCTTGACCTTTGGCCTTGAAATTGGCAGGCAAAATATTGTACTTTGAACTCCTCCTTCACTTTCAACCTGATTCACTTGATACTTGTTTTGGCTTTTTAATATGGGGAGTTGGTGTCGCAAACTCCTCCTTCAGTTTTAAAGTTACTGAATTTATATTTGGGATACGTAATATTCACAAATAGCAGATGCACAAGACACAATTTTCATGTGTTTACGGTTAGCCATTGTAGAATTATCCCCCACTGAACTTTGAATATTTTTTGTCATTTTTGCATGAAACATGGGGAGTTGGTGTCACAAACTCCTCCTTCATTTTGAAACTTATTAAATTGATACTTGCCATACATACTAAACACGAATAGTACATGTGCAAGACACAATTTTCCTGTGTTTAGTATTAGCCATTACAGAATTTTCTTTGTTTGAACTTTGGGTATTTTTGTTATTTGGTCCTGTTACATGTTCAAAACTTGGATTTGCAATCAAGGCTGCCGTGTGGGGGTATTCATCACCTTTAGTGATAGTTCTAGTTTGATCATGAATATTCAGTAGGTATTGAAGTTTGGAATAAACATAGAACAGGGAAAGGGTTAATCTTGTGCACCTGGGTATTTTCATCCAAGCTCAGTGAAGATTAGGGGAGTTATAGGCCTTGATGTTATGGTTATTGGTGTGTGTTGCACGTAACTCCAGAAACTGTTGCTGCTAGAATTAAGTTGTTCAGGAAATTTTGTTATAAAAGTCAGTAAACACTTAACACAGTACCTGATGTGCCTGCACATTAAATACAGATTTTAATAATCTTCATGTTTTATTGCATCTGGAATGTGACAGGCGAAGGTTATGGCATCTGTCACCCTTGAATACATTTGTAGTTTAACCTTTTACCTCTTCAGTATTTATGTTAACCCTTTCCCTGTTCTATGTTTATTCCAAAAGTCAATCCCTACTGAATATTCATTGATAAAATAGTTGTAAAGAAATGTGGAAGGTAGAACATTGTAGGCATTTTAGGAAGCAAAGAAACAGATCTATCAAATTCCATAAGCAAACAGAGCAGACCCTGATCAGACGGCTCCTCTAGGAGCCGTCTGATCTGGGTCTACTCTGTTTGCAAATGAGTGAAAACACGTTTATATGAGGGAAAGGGTTAAAGAACTAATGGCATTATGAATATCAATTATATTAGGTTTTTTTTAAAACGGCCTACGAACACCGGAAATTTTGACTCAGACAGATACTGTAGAATCAGTTCCATATCCTACCATAAACAAAGAGAGCAGACCCTGATCAGACAGTTGGCTCCTATAGGAGCTATCTGATCTTATGGGTCTACTCTGTTTAAAGATGCATGAAGTTGTGTATATGAAGGAAAAGGTTAAGTAAGTGGTTGTAGAGTGTACTTGAAATTTGCCCTTTATTAAACGGTTCCTGTAGGAGGTGTCTGATATGGGTCTACTCTGTTTGCAAAGGGGTATTTCTAGAGTAAAGGGTTAACCCTTTCCCTCATATGATCGCATATTCATGCATTTACAAACAGAGTTGACCCAGATCAGATGGCCCCATAGGAGCTGTCGGATCAAGTTCTGGTCTGTTTGCTTTTGACCTAATATAGATTTGATTCTACAATTTTAGAGTTCCATACTGTGTTGAAAAGAATTAACCCTTCGCTTGCTGAATTTTAAAATACATGTCTCCTTCTTTACCCATGCCCTGCTGTATAATTACATATATTTTCACTGTCTACATGTATTTCGCTGTGCAATCACTGCTGTGGTGTGCACTGGTTGCACAATCAATTTGTAAATAGTGCAGACCCTGATGAGACAGCTCCTGCAGGAGCTGTCTCATCTGGGTCTTCACTATTTACAGGTAGGTATATTGACGCGATTAGCAAGCGAAGGGTTAAGATAGTATTGAAAACAGTACAAATGATTCAAAAGTAGTTTAAATGTTTATTCCAATACTAAACAGTACAAATGATTCAAAAGTAGTTTAAATGTTTATTCCCTATCTTTTGCAGTTATGCCACTGTTGTGTTTAACTCAGTAAAGTCAATGGAGAGAAATTACAAACTGTTAGAAGAAAAAGGAATTTATGTGGATTTTGTAGGAGAAAGGAGACGCAACTGGATAGCAGGTAAATTCTGGTATTTTATGTTAAATCTGATTCAAATAATCCAAAGTTCTGATTTAGCAGCAAGTTGAAAAAGGTAAGACTGAATGAAACAACATTGAATCCCTGCAAGTAGTGTTTCTGAAAAGGGCTAAATATCGATTAACAATTTAACTCTATGAATATTCATGTAAGAAATAATAACATCATAAATATTATTTAGATTAATTTTCATAAGTGCACATGATCAAAGGAATATTTGGAACTGTAGAATCATATCTATATATTACAGAAGCGTAGAAAGGTGTAAATATGGAGGAAAGGGTTAAGTGACTTTTAAACGGAGGTCTAATTATGGGTCTGTGAGACAGGTGGTAGCTAAATGCAAGTCAAAAGTAATGCAGAAAGCTCCTATAGGAGTTTACTGCATTACTTTTGCCCTGTATTAATCAACTACATGGTTTTTACAACTCCTATGTTCAATAAATGAGTGGCCGCTTAACACAGGTTCTACTATACATGCAGCATTAAGGATACATACTGGATTCTTATAGCATGACAAACATTAACTCTCAACAAATGTGGGTCCTTTCTGCATCAGAAGCACTTATAAAGGGGGTCAGTCCAAGTTGGGAGTGCTTGGCTGGGGTGGGGTATGTTTAAGTGGAATAGCACTAACACCAAAAAGTACAAATTTTCAGAGACAAGGCACAGAACATTGCATTTGTCTAAGATTCATCATACTATGACAGAAGATGATGTGAAAGGACTGTCACATGATATTGAAAGGGTGAAGTACGTGTATGCACCATACAACACCAGGTATGATATATTTTATTGTAATGTAAAATCTTGCTGATCATGCTTGGATTAACCCTTTCCCTGTTCTATGTTTATTACAAATTCCAATACCTCCAGAATAGTTATGGACAAAATATTTATAATGAAATATGGAAGGTGTATCAGTGTAGTCGTTTTAGAAGGCATAGAAACAGATCTATCAAATTCCATTATCAAACAGAGCAGACCCTGATCCTATAGGAGCCGTCTTATCTGGGTCTGCTCTGTTTGCAGATGCGTGAAAACACGTTTATATGAGGGAAAGGGTTGAACATTTTTCAGAGTATGGATGGAGCATTATGAACCTTTTGCCTATTGAAATATTCATTGTGAGAAATATTATAACGATTGTGAATATTGTCTGAAATTTTTTAATGGTATTATATACCAGGGAATTTTCGGCCATGGCAGAAACTAACTGGCCACTAATTTGGGTTACTGCTGGTTTCAAAGGTAGCAAACAATGTACATTCACTGTGTAAATACAGTAAAACCTCTCTATAATGGTCACTAAAATGAGTTAATTAGTTGGTATTTAGGGCAGGTGGCTGCTTAAAGCAAGGTGAAAGTAAGACAGAACGCTCCTATAGGAGCGTTCTGGTTTACTTTCACCTTGATTTAAGCAGCCACCTGCTTTTAACACAAAATACTTGATGTAATTTAGTGGCCGTTATAGAGAGGTTTTACTGTACAATCTGTACCTCCCTTTGTAACCATTATCCCTGTTCTATATTTAGTCCAAATTTCAATATCTACTGAATATTGATTGGACAAAATAATTATAATGGAAGGTGGAACACTGTAGCCATGTTAGAAATTATTTAAAAGGAACAGATCTATCAAATTTCATGAGCAAAAAGAGCAGACCCTGATCAGACCGCTCCTACAGGGGCCGTCTGATCTGGGTCTTCTCTGTTTGCAGTTTCGTGAAAAGGTGTTTATATGTGTGTTAACCCTTTCCCTCATATTGACGACTATTGACGACTCTGTAAAAGTCACTTTGTAGGAACAAATGCTCTATTTATCACAATGGTTTCAAACTACAAAATTCTAAAATTTTCCTTTTACCTAGTTAATGCTTCTTTTCAGTAGATTTATTCAAACTATGAGGTAATGGGTTAAAGTGGGAGGGTATATTGTTTTGCACATGTTGATCAGTATGCTGATTGGCCGGTTGGTAGACCAAATTGTTTCTGATAAATAACTGATGATCCTTTTGCACCTAGAATCCTCATATATGGTAGGTTATTTTGTAGATTTTTTAGTTGAACCAAGTCATAGTCAAGAGCATATTTCAAGATGAAAGTTCAGAATGATAGGCAGGCTGTCATTGAAGGCATACATGTTTTTCAAACATCTCTTATTTATTTCAGCCATGCCTTCCTTCTATTTTTTACCGAGGACCTGGCAAAGAAGAACCTCACACTGTTACAAAACCAGGGTTTGATAGTAGAATTTTGGAAAGATAAGAAATCTATAGAACAGGTGAACATGATTATATTATAACTATTACTGGATGACAAGAACTTTGCAGAAAGACTGAAATTCCTGTCTGCTCTTTCCTGTTCCTCCCTGACTTTTAACCCATTCCCTCATTGACCTCTTTGAATAAAACCACTGAAAAGGAGCATTTACTAGAAAAAGGAAAAAAATAGAATTAATTGTGTAGTATTGAAATCATTGTGATAAATAGAGCATTTGCTCCTATTGAGCAAATGCTCTATTTATCACAATGGTTTAAAAAAAGTGACTTTTACAGAGGTGTAGAAAGGCGTATTTATGGAGGAAAGGGTTAAAAAGATAAAGTGTCAACTTAACCCATTATTGAATTTATTTCATGAATATTCATAAAAGAAACAACACCATTATAAATATTTGTTAGCTGAATTTTGATATTATTTTATGAGGTTTTGGTCATGGAAGAAACAGTTGAAATTTCATAGGCAAACAGAGCAGACTGTTTTACCCTTTCCCTCATATGAACACATTTTCATGCATTTGCAAACAGAGTAGACCCAGATCAGACGGCTCCAATAGGAGCTGTCTGATCAGGGTCTGCTCTGTTTGCTTACGAAATTATAATAGATCTGACTCTTCAGTTTCCACCTATATCAAAGACTCCTGTATCCACAAGCCATTATAAAAATGCACCCAATTAATATTCATGATGTCATTATTTCTTTCATGAATATTGAACAGGGAAGGAGTTAAACAGTTCCTACAGGAGTCATCTGATCTGGAGCTACTCTCTGTTTGCAAAGGAGTGAAATGTTGTCTATATCAGGTAAAGGGTTAAAATATATACTGGTATATTTATGTATGTCAGAAGAACAGCATACTGCTTAAAGTCTGCTTTTTTATGCCCCCAGGGGGTGGGGTTGGGGAGCATATTGTTTTTGCTCTGTCTGTCTGTTGGTTGGTTTGTTCCCAACTTTATCGTTGATGATAATTTTGTAGCCATTGCACATACATACTTCAAACTTGGCATGCATGTGCAACTTATGGAGGCGAACATTTTTAGGGGCAACTTATTAGGTCATGGTCATTCATCAAGGTCAAAGTTCAAATTGTGGGGGCATTGTGTTTCACAAACACATCTTGTTATATCCTTTTTTAGCTCACCTGAGCCAAAGGCTCAAGGTGAGCTATTGTGACCGCCTGTCGTCCGTCGTCCGTCTGTCCGTCTGTCCGTCTGTCCGTCTGTCCGTCCGTCTGTCCGTTCACTTTTATTTCAAATGACTTCTTCTCCTAAACCACTGGGAGGATTTCAACTAAATTTCACAGAAATGTACCTTAGGGTGTCCTCTATCAGTTTTGTTAAAATCATGACCCCCGGGCAAAAAATGGCCCCGCCCCACTACTTTTACAGGTTTTTTTTTTAAATCTTTAAAAATCTTCTTCTCTGAAACCACAATTTCTAGAGCTTTGATATTTGGTATATAGCATCATCTAATGGTTCTTTACCAAGTTTGTTAAAATGATGACCCCCGGGCCAAAAATGGCCCTGCCCTTGGGCTTGTAGTTTTTACATAGACTTATATAGGGAAACCTTTAAAAATCTTTTTGTCTGAAACCACATAATCTAGAGCTAAGATATTTGGTATGAAGCATCACCTAATATACCACTATCAGGTGTGTTCAAATAATGACCCCTGGGCCAAAAATGGTCTCACCCTGGGGTTTTATGCTACTTAACATCTGAATCTGTAACACTTAAAAGGTAATTTCCTCACAGTTATTTCCCTTGTCCCATCAGCATAGCCATAAGGGACAAAGGGAGATAACTGCATTGGAGTTCCAGTGTCATTCTATTTATATCTATTTATGATAAAATGTTGAAGGTGAATCAGTGTAGCTGTTTTAGAAGGCATAGAAACAGATCTGTCAAATTCCATTAGCAAATAACAGACACTGATCCTACAGGAGCCACCTTATTTGGGTCTACTCTGTTTGCAGATGCATGAAAACAAGTTTATATGAGGGAAATTAAGGGTTAAATGAACAACTCCAGATCCTTCAGTTCAAAGGTTACAGCGCTCGGCAGTAAAATCTCTCCAGGTCAATGCATGACTCTTAACTCTTTGCATGCTAGTGGTGAAACTGTGATTACCTATGCAAACAGTTTGGATCCAGATGAGAGGCCGCATACTGCAGCGTCTCATCAGGATCCAAACTGTTTGTCATCTTAACCATATTTTTGCAATAAAAAGAAAGTAAGTTTAATTTAAGAATTGAAGCAGATGACAATAACTTTTTGTTGCAGACGAAACATTAAAGGCATTTTGACCTATTAACCCCAGTGTGTAGTGTTAGTGATAGCTAGATGTTACATGGTGTCTTCCAATGTCTCTCAAATTAGATGTGAGAGATATTGGAAAGTAACAATTCAGCCAATCAAGGAAAATGATCACCATCTAGACTTTTGATCTGGGTCCAAACCCAACTGATGTAAGTCATGGTAATGTTTAAGAAAACTGTGAAAACATGATTATGCAATGGCCCAACTGATATAAGTCATGGTAATTCTTAAGAAAACATGATAATGCATTTGCCCCCCTAACAATGATAGGTGTTAAAATTACTACTGCTGCCCAAAAAAGCATCTTAAATATAACATTTTTATATAAAATTTGATGACAACACATTAAAAAGTCCTAAAATGTCTGAATTTTGTATGATATTAATGAAATAACTGAGTAAATATAACTTAATTATAACAATAGACGTAACTCTTCTCAATTTCAATTGTTAAAAATACTAATGACCCGTTTAATTGAATTATCATGAGATATTCACACCTAGATCTAGAATTATTTCTAAACACCTATTAACCCTTAACCTATTTGCTTTGACAAAAATTGATCTGGGACTACTCTTGTTTGCTAATGCTTAAAAAATTGTTATTGCCATAAATAGAAGTTTTAGCTTTGAAAAAAACTGTAAAATCAAATCTATATCTTGTCAAATGTAAACAGAGCAGACCCTGATCAGACAGCTTCTATAGCAGCCTTCTGATCTAGTCTACTCTTATTTTTAATGTGTAAAACACATTATTTCTCTGAAGAGAAGTTTTTGCTTTGACAAAAACTGTAGAATCCGATCTATATTGTGTCAAAAGAAACAGAGAAGACCCAGATCAGACAGCTTCCGTAGGAGTCGTCTGATCTGAGTCTACTCTGTTTGCTAATGCATGAAAACAGCTTTATATGAGGGAAAGGGTTAAACGATTTTTAAAGATATTCTTATTGGTCATTTCACACAAAAACTGGCATTATGTACTGCCTAGCACTTTATTTGCCTATATACCTGGGTCAAGGTATAATTGCATTAATTGCATAGCTTTATTGAAGTCATTTGAATTTCTCAAAGACCAGTTTTAGGCATTTTGAGCTAAGGCAAAAATGGCACAAGTTGTAAACAGTTTAGATCTTGGTCAACCATTCACTTGGTATTAGTTCTGAATCCAGTTCAAGTTTATTCAGCAGTGAAAGGGTGAAAGCAGTGCACTAAGCTTATTTCATCTGCTAGATTGTTTTCCACTGAAAAATTAACATGTCAATATACATGTATTACTGTAACTCAGGTGAGCGATATAGGGCCAATGGCCCTCTTGTTAAACCTTTACTCCATATACAAATTGTATACACCTTTCTTTGCCTTTGCAAACAGAGTAGACCCAGATCAGAGGGCTGATGTAGGTGTCATCTGGTCAGAGTCTGGGTCCATGCTTATAAAACGTTTAGTTGAGTCGGAGTTCGTTCTCAAGTTTTTGATTGGTCAGATTTGAGCCTTTGGCTCAAATCTGACCAATCAAAAGCTTGAGAACTCAAATCTCACCAATCAAAAGCTTGAGAACGAAACTCAGACTCAACTAAAAGCTTTATAAGCATGGACCCTGATCTGTTTGCTTGAGATCCAAACTGTTTGACACTGATTGTATCTTTGGAGAAAAATGAAGAAATATTTACTTTACCTGATGAATTTAACACTTATTCCATAACTTCGGCATAAGTACACTTTTCTCTGTCTTTGCAAACTGAGAAACCCAGATCAGACAGCGCCTGTAGGTGCTATCTGATCAGGGTCTGCTCTGTTTGCTTGTGGAATAATATAGATCTGATTCTACACTTTCTGTAATGATGAAACAAATCCCATGTTAAAAGTGACGTAAACTTTCAGTTAATTTATATTCATTATATCATTATTTATTGCATAAATATTCATGGAGTAATTTAAAGAAAGACTCCTATTATTATGAATATTAATTCATTTCCTCTACTTGAAATAGAAAATGCAGAAATTTATTGCCATGGCCAAAAGTAATGAATCTGTAACAGACAATAGCTCATAGGAGCTCAAAGACTCATAGGAGCTGTCTGTTCTGAATCTACCCTGTTTGCAAATATGTATAAAAATAAGATGGGATTATAACATAAAGAGATAACCAAGGTAATAACTTCAACACTGTTTTGCAAATAGTTTTGTCACTTATTTGTTTACCATCAAAATATCCAAACAATATAAATTACTTTTTATTATCTCACTTTAGAAAAGGGTGAAGGTCATCTAGATTTACCTTGTCTATCAGTTAGTCTATATTTTGTCTGTCAATAGACTCAATATGTCTCATACTTTTATGGTGTCATATACAACTCAAGTATATGACCGTAAATTATTGAGCTTGTTATGATGGTTGGTTATTATGTTAACCTAGCTAACTCAACAGTAGAACCTGTCTTAAGTAGCCATAAAAAAATCAAATATTGGGTCTGTAAGGCAGGTGGTAGCTTAATGCAGTTTGCATTAAGCAACCACCTGCTTTTTAAGACTCCTATGTTCAATAAATGAATGGCCTCTTAGGATAGGTACTACTTTACTATGGACACATTTCAATTAGATCTTTTTTTTTTCATTTCAGAAAAAAAAATGAGCAATCCAAGGCATTCCTGACCATATGTTATCAGTTTTGCTGTAATTTTCAACACCAGTGGAGTGAATTGACCCAATATTTAAAAACACTACCGGTTTACATCTTTGGAAACAGAGTGTGTAAGAATTGTTTGATCAGGCTCTGCCCTTTTTGCTACTATGACAACCAATTTCATTTTTATGCCCCCAAAGGGAGGCATATACAGTGCTCCCTCCCTACAACGACCCTCCCAATAACGATTCCCTCCTTACAACAACGCATGTCACTGTTTCCGAAACAACAAGGCTCCAGAAAAAACCTTTTTCCATCGTATTTTCTTTATGCCTCGATCAAACCCTATGTTGTGACCACTCTTTAGAATCGTCACAAAGTGACGATTCTAAAGAGTGGTCACAACATAGGGTTTGATCGAGGCATAACGGTTTTAGTTCTAGAAATACACCAGATCTGGGGATCTGCAAACAAGCTAATTATGTTTGATTTTCCCTCCCTATAACAACTCCCTCTGAACAACACATACAATATTCGTATCCCAAAGGGTGTCGTTGTAGAGAGGGAGCACTGTAGTAATCGCACTGTCTGTCTGTCTGTCTGTCTGTCAGTCAGTCTGTCTGTCTGTCCGTCAGTCTGTATAACTCCTACATACATTGGTGGATTCTTATATTATTGGGTACAAATGTTCACCAACTTAAGACTATGTGTAGCGAAAAAACCAGGTACCTATCTCAAAGGTCAAGGTCACTATTGGGGGTCAAAAATCAAAAATGGGAAATTTTGTCGTGTCTGCTCTGTACCTCCTACATACATGAATGGATTTGATAGTAACTTGGTACAAATGGTCACCATCTTGAGATGATTTGTCGCGAAAACCCCCAGGTTTCTGTCTTAAAGGTCAAGGTCACAATCAGTGGTCAAATTTCAAAAATGGGTAAATGTTGTCCTGTCCGCTCTGTAACTCCTACATACATGAATGAATTTCATAGTAACTTGGTACAAATATTCACCATCATGAGACGATGTGTCGCAAAAAAAGAATCAGGTTCTTACCTCAAAGGTTAAGGTCACAACCTGGGATCAAAGTTAATAAATGGGGATATTTTGTCATGTCTGCTCTGTAACTCCTACATACATAAGTGGATTTCAAAGTAACCTGGTACAACTGTTCACCACCTTGAGACAATGTGTAACGATAAAGAACCAGGTTCCTATCTCAAAGATCAGGGTCGCAATCAGGGAGGGATCAAATTTTAAAAATGGGGAATTTTGTCATGTCCGCTCTGTAACTCCTACATACATAAGAGGATTCAAAGTAACCTGGTAAAACTGTTCACCACTTTGAGACCATGTGTATCGATAAAGAACCAGGTTCCTATCTCAAAGGTCAAGGTCACAATCATGGATCAAATTTAAAAATGGGGAATTTTGTTTTGTCAACTCCGTAACTTCAGATGGTGGAATGTCGCGTACTATTTGTAGGTCATGTGGCCATGATCTTTACCTCAATTACAAATAAAGCTTGTTGTTTGGGGGTAACGTTAGTTAAAATTCTGGTCATACTATGCAATCTTTACTTTCATTTTCCAATTGCATATGCAGGCCTGCTTACAAAACATATTTCATTGTCAGTGCTTTACTTTGGGGGCATTTGTCACCTACTGTGACACATTTCTTGTTTTCTCTGACAATGTGGTGGCGTGTGGTATGTGAACTTGCTCACTAAAGTTCTATTTTGCTATATTGCTTGCCTATATAGCCCGCTGTGCTCAGTAATTTCCATGGGTAAGGAAACATGTATTAATGAACTATTCCGTTTGACATTATATATTGTTTAATAAACAAAACAGATTCTTTTTATTGCATTTTTCTATTTTTCGCAAATCTCCTCCATGGCTGAGAGGTTATGGCTTTCGACATAGCCCCTCACCACTGTGGTTCCAATTCCGGCCTGGGCATATTGATTTTTCACGAGAGGGAGCTTTTCAGCTGGATTGTGGTAGGTCGGTGGTTCCACCTGTGTGTTCTTCAGTGCATGGAGCGATGCAGTTCGTTCTGAGCACAGAAAACATGGGGTCTTCCTCCACCTGTAATTAACTTGACATTGTGATATGACTGAAATACTGTTAAAGTGACATAAAGCCAGATACAAACAAACAAATCACATAAGAATGAAAGGATTTACTTCAAACTTTCACAAATGAACAACATTGGAAATTTGCTCCAGTTTTATTAGTTTTTGGGACTGTGAATTTTTTTTCACAATATAACATATTATGGTGAATAAGAGGCCATCATGGCCCTTAATTGCTCATCTGGTTATAACTGCATACAATGAATTTATGAAACCTGGGGTGGGGTCATTTGTTTTCCCAAGGTGTCATAATTTGAAAAATCTTGGAAGAGAACCATTAAAGGCTGCTACATACCAAATATCGAAGGTCTGGGCCTGACAGTTTCGGAGAAGTAGATTTTTAGAGATTTTCCTATTAAAAACTGATAAGTCCCAGGACGGGGTCACTTTTGGTCCAAGGTCATAATTTGAACAATCTTTGTAGAAGACCATTAGATCATGCTACCACTAAATGTACAGTCGGCTGAGCATTAAGTAGACTATAACTAGGTACTTTACTTTTTACATACCAAATACGATAAGTCTAAGCTTTACAGTTTAAGAGAAGAAGATTTTCAAAGATTTGAACAATCTTTGTAGAGGACCATTAGATAATGCTACATTCCAAATATCACAATGGTCTAGGCCTTACAGTTTTGGAGAAGAAGATTTTTAAAGATTTTCCTGTAAAAACTGATAAGCCCCAGGGCGGGACAATATTTTGGCCCGGGGTCATAATTTGAACAATCTTGGTAGAAAACCATTAGATGATGCTACAGACAAAATATCAAAAGTCTAGACCTTACAGTTTCTGAGAAGAAGATTTTTAAAGATTTTCCTATGAAAAACTGATAAGCCCCAGAACGGGGTCATTATTGGTCTGGGGTCATCATTTTAACAGTCTTTGTAGAGGAATATTAGATCATGCTACATACCAAATATCGAAGGTCTATGCCTTACAGTTTCAGAGAAGAAGATTTTTAAAGAGTTTTCTATGAAAAACTGATATGCCTCGGGTGGGGCCAATTTTGGTCCGGGTCATAATTTGAATAATCTTTGTAGAGGACCATTAGATCATGCTACATATATCAAAGGTCTATGCCTTACAGTTTCAGGGAAGAAGATTTTTAAAGATTTTCCTATGAAAAACTGATAAGCCGTGGCGCGGGGCAATTTTTTTGTCAAAGGGTCATAATTTGAACAATCTTTGTAGAGGACCATTAGATCATGCTACATACCAAATGTCAAAGCTCTAGGCTTTGTGGTTTCAGAGAAGATGTTGAAGTATATTGTTGACACACATACGGATAAGGGACACAGGATCATCCCAATAGTATCTATGGAGTCTACTTTTTAAAATCTACTTTTTAAACTAAAAAGTATGTGTGTCCATCTCCTCATTGGTCGCCTATATTTGTATTCCCTTTCTTTTTAGGCTACGGAAGGAGCAGTTTGTGTTTTGAGAGATAAAATATGGGATAAATTAACAACCAACACGTTTTTTATTTTACTGCATACATGTTTCGATTTACATCTTCATCAGTGCATAACAACTATAATATACTTAACGTCACGGAAGTGACGTCATCGTATAAACAATGGCGGGAAAATTAAACGTAACGTTACGACGAGTTTATCCCTTTACTCCATAGATTTCTACGCCTTTGCAAACAGAGTAGACCTAGATCAGACGGCTCATATCGGAGCCATCTGATCAGGATCTGCTCTGCTTGCTGATAATAAAAAATAGTTATGAGTAATTCATACTATTGGCGTAAATATTTCTTACATGAATATTCAAGGAGGAAAGGGTTAAGAATGTCTGAAAATGCATACAGGCGGATTGCAAGAATACGAATCACGATATAGAACTTTTTTGAGAGATAAGAAATACGTACTTAAAAGAAAAACATTTACTGCAAAAAAATCTAATTATAGAAGTATTTTCATAGGAAAATACTTGAAATGAAAAAGATTCAACGATAACATTAAAAATCCATTACAAAGTTATTGAAAAAAGAAACAGGAGCCGGTCCCTTGGGATAGGAATAAATTGCAGCCCGAAGAAAATATTCCAAAAAGGGAATTGTATAAATTAATAATACATAAATACTCGAATAGCTCTGGCTTGGAATTCACCACCAAGTACTTGGACTTGAAACCCAAGCATGTACTTCAAATCCCAAGTCTGTCTTCAAATCTAATTCACCAACGCGTACATGATTGAGTTTCAAGTTTATAGACTGCTTTTTTCAAGTCTACACGTTTACATAATATAGATTACTTTTAAATCCTACCCTCAAATAAACGTATTTTCATACATTAGCAAACAGAATAGACCCATGAGCCATATTATCTTGTTAACTTGTAGATTTAAATAACACATACCGTAAGTAATGCCTTCACAGTTAACATATAAATTGTGTAATATAAGGATGTGGTATTTTGATATCATGCAAACAAACTATAACAATACATACTATCTGTGGACTCCACAGCACCATCTACCCCTGTCACTGAGGCTCTGTCTCCAATGAAATCCAACATTAGAGCCTCAGAGGCAGAGAGAGGTTTGGGGGCGCCTCCTCCCGTCTTGGTTTTTTTTGATTTCGTCAAACCTATTCTTTGCTAAAGTGTTAATCAATACATTTGTAGATGATAAAGCAAGATGAAAGTAAAACAGAACGCTCCTATAGGAGCGTTCTGTTTTACTTTCACCTTGCTTTAAGCAACTACCTGCACTAAATACCAACTAATTAACACAATTTAGTGGTCGTTAAAGAGAGGTTTCATTCTACATACAATACGTTGGCCAATGATTCAAAAATGTTTATTTTTTCAACCCTTTATTTCATAAATAGGACTACGCCCTTCAATGCTTTGCTAACGGAGTAGACACGGGAAGGTTTGGCTATGGCAGAAACTGTAGAATAAAATCTTCATTGTATTCCTTATTCAAACAGCAGATCCTGATCAGACAGCTACTGTTTACAAATCTGTTACTGATATTTATAATGACATACATGTATGAACAAAATAATTTTGGTCATGGTATGAACTAGAATCAGGTCTACACACTTTCATAAGCAAACAGAGCAGATCTGATCAGATGGCTGCTACAGGAACTGCCTGATTTTGGTCTTTTCTGTTTGGAATGTCGAATCTATGGAGTAAAGAGTATCTATGCTGTACAGGGTTTAAATAATGGTGACAGGTCTTCATCCTTTTTAAGTTTTAACCCTTTCCCTAAACATTTCCAAAGTCCCATAACTACGCAGGAAATCGTCGAACCGGAAAAGGAATAAAAGTATACACAACTAGGCATGGTGCTGATCGATCCTATGAAGTTTCTTGAAAATCTGACCAAAGATTTTGGGGAAACCCTGCGGACAAAATTTTCCATGTAAAACTTTCAAAGGCCCAAAACTCTGCAGAAAATCATCAAACCAGAACAGAAATAAAACCTGCACAACTAGGCATGATGCTAACTTGGGGGTTAGAAGTAAATTGCTCGAAAACAAAAGTAATGGTGTTTAGGAAAAGGGGTGGTTTAAGGGAAAATGAAAATTGGTCATACGGGGATGAGATTTTGGAAACAGTTAGTGACTTTAACTACCTTGGGACGGTTTTCAATTACACTGGGAGCTTTGTTTTAAATCAAGAGTTTATAGTCGGCAAAGGGTTGAGAGCATTGAATGCACTCATGGCCAATATTAAAGGGTTGAACCTGAAAGGTAGTGTTACATGTCAGTTATTTGATGCATTTGTTAGTTCTATCTTGAATTATAGCTGTGAAGTATGGGGTTATACTAAATCTAAACAAATAGAACGAGTACACCTAAATTTTTGTAAAAGGTTATTACATGTGAAGAGGTGTACATCGACATACAGTATATATGGTGAAATGGGTAGATGTCCCTTGTATATTAATCGTTACTCTAGAATTATTAAATATTGGTTGAAACTAGTTTCAACACGGAATGTAATATTATCTACTGTATACAATACTTTATTAGCCGAGTGTTGGAATGGCGAATCAAACTGGGTTACAAATGTTAAAACATTACTAGTAACAAATGGTTTTGCTGATGTTTGGATGGATCCAATAATTGTAAACCCGAAATCCTTTCACAAAATATTTAAACAAAGATTAGTGGATGGTTTTATACAAGGGTGGGATGAGAATATCAATAGAAGCGGTGTACTAGCAACATATATACATTATAAAAGCTGTTTCGGATTTGAAGCATATTTAGATACTTTGTCATATAAACTTAGATTTTATCTTGCTAGACTGCGTCTGTCGTCACATTCATTAAAAATAGAAACCGGGAGGTACGGTAAAAATAAAACTCCAAGAAATGAAAGATATTGTAGCTACTGTGAAACTCGTGATATTGAAGACGAGTTTCATTTTGTTCTTATATGTAGTTCGTACACAGATCTGCGTAAGAAGTATATAAAAAATATTATTATTCTAGACCAAGCTTTGTAAAGTTTTGTCAGCTGCTACAAAGTCAAAACCGTCAGGAATTAGTTAAATTGGCTCTATATATAAAGTATTCCTTTTGCAGGAGAAACGCACTTGTAAATGCTTACATGTAAGTCATCTCAAATCTGAATGGTCAGCACTTTATGCACAACGTAAATGTCAGTTTCCTTTCAAGTAAAGATTTTGCATATAACTAAACTGATTGAAATTGTAATATACTGTCAATCTGAAAAATCGTTTGACCTATGTGACATATGCTATGTATATGTATTTATAACAACAATGTACATGCTTGTACACGTTGAATAAAGATATATTCTGTTCTGTTCTGCTAATCCATCCTATAAAATGTAATGAATATCCAATTAAAGGTTTTGAAGAAACCCTGTGGACAAACTTTCCATGTAAAATGATCAAAGTCCCATAACTCTGCAGAGAATCGGGGGCAATAACTCCACTATTATTGAAGCCAGAGATAGCAAACTTGTGCATTATACTTCCTTCCATCATACTCTTTCCATAAATGAAATTTCATTCCAATAGCATCGGTAGAACAGGGGTTATTGATTGGACAAAACATGTGAAAAAGGGCAATTTCTCCAAAAGTATTAAAGCCAGAGTTATGGCCCTTATACATGGCACATCCTCTCATCATGCTCTTTCCATGTATGAAATTTCAATCGAATGGCATTAGCCATATAGGAGTTATCGTCGGGACAAGATAGTGTGTTTAATTGACCTTGAATTGTGACCATGACCTTGAATTCTGACCTTGACCTTTGACTCGCATGCCTGAATCCTGCTGTCTGCACATCAGCTTGTTAAGGAAAACATTTGTGCCATAGCATTTTGGAATCCTTTAAAGGGTTATACAGATATGGAGTAGACATGAAATTTAAGACTAAAACATTTAACGTTGAGCTGTGACCTTGACCTTTAACCCACGTGCTGAATCGAATGCTCTGCACATCGTCTTGTTATGAAGAACATTTGTGCCACAGCATTTTGAAATCCTTCCAAGGGTTTAAGAGATATGGAGCGGACACGAAGGATATGGCTAAAAACCTTTGACCTTGCATTGTGACTTTGACCATCGTGCTTGAATCAAACGTTCTGCACATCGGCTTGTTGAGTTGAACATTTGTGCCAAAACATTCTGAAATATTTCCATGTGTGTTAGACACGAGTGTGACAGACAGACAGACGGGCGTACAGACGGACAACTCTACCAAAAACAATATGTCTCCTCATTATAAAGCAAGAACAATGTGTCATTATTTCTTATATTGATAATAATGAGATAAAGGAATAATGAGACATCCACTTACTGTGAATCTCATTTGGTATACACTCTGGACTGGAGGATCCCCTAACGGTTGCAAGCAGGTCACAGTCGGAGGGCATTACTATAGTGCATGCCCGAGGCAACCACAGCTTTTGGCAACGAAAACCCTACAACTCCCCAAAATATATACAAGTATAAAAAAGTTCGATTTTGACCCGTGAGCCGTGACCTTTAGGACCAGTCCACCCGTAGCGGTAAAACGCGTCACAAACCATTTATTACCAGTCAGAGTAAATCCTTGGAATTTGATTGGTCAGTTTGCCAAAAACTGCCGGGGTGTACAGTACCGTATTCAGCGGCTTCCACGGAGAATACAGAATTATTCAAATTTGACGCGTGACGTCATTCGTTTTGTTTTTATTTTTAGCGTCGATTTGAAATTTCATATCGTCCTTACTCCAATAATTCTGGATGGATTAAGACCAAATAATCGATAATTAACGTAAAAAACTGTACCTCATACGTTCCCCAATTTAACACTATCAACTTATCAGTACAACGTGTTACCGTTAATGTTTACAAGTGAAGTTTCAATTCCTCTTTAGAACTTGCTCTGAGACGACGTCATATTTGCTCTGTGATGACGTCATATTTTCTTTGTCATGTCGTCATACAATTAGAGATCTAAACGGCAGCAAAATAAGAGTTGTTCGTTTCTTAATTAGATAAATCGGATCTCTGACTGGTAATAAATTCGTTACACGGTAATTTGGCATTTAATTAGTTGGTATTTAGGACAGGTGGCTGCTTAAAGCAAGGTGAAAATAAAACAGAACGCTCCTATAGGAGCGTTCTGTTTTACTTTTCACCTTGCTTTAAGCAGCCACCTGCCTTTAACACAAACTATTTGATGTATAGTCGCCGTTATAGAGAGGTTTTACTGTATATAATACTAATACTGCACGATTACTACGAGCTTCTTGTGACAACCATTGTCCACTTACCCATAAATTAGAATGGTTGCAACTTATATACATAGAAAAGTGCAGTCACGGCTCAAGCAGTCGAAATCGGAACTATATATCCCTGCGTGAGCTGATCAAACAAATACAAAGTAGGATACCTTTACCTACAAATACACTTGTTTGAAGAAAGAAAAAAACACACAATAATTTGGCTACAAGTTCTGTATAAATGTGTCCGCCGATTCAAGTATCTGTGGTAGACCAGACTATCTTGGAAAATACCTGAGAGCAATCTTCTATTGGACATTTATCTACAATTATTTTTGATGAGTCATGCACAAACTCCGGAGACTTCCAGATAGTATATAGGCATACCGAGCAACAAAGATCTCGCCCCTCTGTCTATCTGCTGGAAACGTAGTTCTAGAATATAAAAACTTCTGTATTTCGAAATATATGACATAATTATAGTTCTTCACATTTTTATACTTTTATAAAAAATTTTTTTCACTTTTATCATTCCTGCGAAATACGAACTAAATATGACTATGAATGATGAAAAAACACAATGAAGAATGATAACGGTTATTTGAATGAAAAATAAGCTTGCGAGACTGTCAAATGATTTGGACTGGAAACGTGCGATGTATTTTCCCATTGTTTTGCCAACGGTTGGATAAAGAAGCGTTATATTTCCCGTCTACCAAGTAGAGGTGGAAACTCGAGGTACACACTAAGGTATTGATAACCATTTCCCTCGTATAAACTTACTCACTCATATAAACTTGTTTCCACGCATTTGTATAAATATTCATAAGGTACTTACAAGTGTTCTCACGCATTTGGAAACTCCTATAGGAGCCGTCTGATCAGGGTCTGCTCTGTTTGCTAATGAAATTTGATAGTTCTGTTTCTTTACTTTCTAAAATGGCTATAATGTTCCACCTTCCATAGTTAATTACAAATAATTGTTTTGGTCATGAATATTCAGTAGGTATTGAAATTTGGAATAAGCATAGAACAGGAGAAGGGTTAAGTCTGCAGTACATGTCTCTAACATGTTGATGCGATGTTGAAATTACACGATTTCCTGCACATATCTAGTTTTGCTTAAAATTGATAAAATACATTGGAAATATCTGATTATACAGTTTCTGTCGCAGTAAAAAAGTATTTTGTTCATAGTATCATTATAAAACTTGCATGAATATTCATGGAGTAAAGGGTTAAGCGATGCCCGTGATCACCGTGCAAGCTGCGTAGAAATTGTACAACATATATATAGTGTAATGAACAGTTTGAGAGAGTTAAGATCGAGAGAGACTGTGTCATAACAGATATATAACTATACTTCAAAAGGTTTGAATTTGGCTTTTTAAATAACAAGCAGTAAAGACCCTCTAGATTGCTCTTCCACAATAAATACAAAATATATTCATGGCTAGTTGGTTGTTGTCAAACCTGCTTAGATACACCGTGCTGGGACTTCACTACACGCAGAGCATGCTGCCCTATGGACAATGATTCTTGAACATAATAATAATAATAATAATGGCTCTTAACAATTCACTTTAGCTTATGAAACATATATTTATTTGCTTCTATCCATTGAACCCTTTAATTCCCTGTTCTGTAGGCTATTTAGGCCAAATTTCAATACCTACTGCATATTCATTAACAAAATAGTTATACAGAAATGTGGAAGGTGGAACATTGTAGACATTTTAGAAAGCAAAGTGACAGTTCTCTCAAATTATGTTAGCAAACAGAGCAGACCCTGATCAGACGGCTCCTCTAGGAGCCGTCTGATCTTGGTCTACTCTGATTGCAAATGCGTGAAAACACGTTTATATGAGGGAAAGTGTTAATTCTTTGAAGTAGAAAAAAGGAAATCACGCTATTGTTCCACAGCATGCTAAAGGTTAAAAAGGGTTATAATTAACGATGATACAGATCTATTAGTAGGCCTACTATAATTAGTAATGATTTTAGAATTCATTTCATATGGTAGCCTAGGCTACATTAAGAATTGATATGGTACATTATGAATTCATTTCATATGGTACATTAAGCTTTATTTCATTTGCAAATTAGCCATTTATTATCTTCCTTTCGTCTTTACAGTCGAGTCCCTTTCACTTCGTTTACTTAATACATGTAATGTATTTCTTTTAATAAAGGAAAGGTCCGCAAATGCCCGCACCAGCAATCGTTACGGAATAGTCACATGATCTCCAATCACGTGATAGGGTGGCATACAAAATGGCGAACGAAAGCCCAGGTTGGGAGTTTGACAAATTTGATGATGGTTCTTTGAGTAAGTTCTTGCTTTGCAATTTCTTTGATGACTGTTAGTTGAATCATCTGGTATTTATTTTTCACATTCCATCGGATGAACTACTTTATGTGGTCAAAAGTGTCGCATTTAGTCAACTTACATTCTTTGAAAAAGTGATTGAAAGCTTCCTGTTGCATGTAGCATAGCCAGTTCCAGTCTTCAATTACTGGGTGCATTGCTGCAAAGTCATTAGATTTTTTTTTATAATACTTTGATCTGATAAATATTGACGTCAAATTAATAGTGATTTCTTGTGAAACGAAGTAACATGCAGGTTTTCCCCCTTAAATATAACAGACACCAAATAAAGGCGCCCCTCCTCCTCGGGACATGTTTTCCCCTAGAGCATGCAAATTTCCCCAAGGAGAGAAAACCCTCAATTTAGAGATTCTATTTTTAGATATGATATTATCCCTGGTCATTTTGGATGTAAAAACTGTTTTAATTTATCATAAGACTTCTTAAAGTTTTAAACACTTAAGAAAGTGTAAATCGTACCAATGGAACACAGAGCCGTCTGCACAGGGCATTGTTTTAGACCTTGTCTTGTAAAAGACAACACTTTCGCCAGTAGCCTTATTATATAAGGTTTTTTTTTTGATAAGTGGAAAGTTATTGCTGATGTTTTCTGATTTTCCCCAAAAGCAGGTTAATCGTGCTGATTTTCCCCCCTCTAGAAAGGCCAGGCCTCTTTCCCAAAATCAGAGAAAAAACCCTGAAATATTACTTTAATTTACTGTCATGCCATATTTCCAACAGGTTTCTTTTAATTCTTGGGTCCCCATTTTCAAGAAATATTATTTATTATTCCTTTCCCTGTTGAATTTTTATATAAGAAATATTGACAATAGTATTGGCATAATGCATTGATATCAAATTGTCAATTAGATTAGTTTTTATAATTGCATCTGAATACAGGACATTTTGGGTTTGGCAGAAACTGTAGAATGAGAGCTTCATTATACCATAAGCAAAAAAGCAGACTATTAAAAGGTGATTCAATCTTTAATAACTATTAAACAGGGAAATTAAGGGTTAAGATAGATTTATATAGATTGATTTGCAGAAATTAACATTTCATATGGATTGATTTATAGAAATTGTTGGCGATCTGACACTGAAAAAGTATGATGAATTTCTGGAGGAATATTCTGGCCAATTGAAGGATATCGAGGATGCTTTGGGAGAATCTGTTGGTGACGCCTGGGATATGACCCTTGACCCTGTCTCGCTTCAGGTATAATACAGTAAAACCTCTATAAATACCACTCAAAAGAGGTCTATAAAGGAATATCTTACTATCATCTGGTATAGAGAGGTGTTATTGTATAACTTAATCTTCATTATGACATTTTCGATATAGCAACACTTTCTGTGGGAACGAACATATGGTCTTCTTAAAGAGAGGTGACTGTACCTGCTGTTAAAGACACCCATGATTATTCATTCAGTGGTCACTGTACAGAGGCTGTACTGTATATTCAATATAGGAAATATTATCTATGATTTTTAACCCTTTGAATATAGAATTTTCTGAATGGAATAGTCTGTCATAACCCAACATGTTTTCATGCCTTCGCAAACAGAATAGACCCAGATCAGACGGCTCCTATAGGAGCCATCTGATCAGGGTCTGCTCTGTTTGGTAATGGAATTTTGAAAGATCTCTTTCTTTATTTTCTAAAATGGCTACAGTTTTCCGTCTTCCATATTTCGTTATAACTATTTTGTCCATGAATATTCAGTAGGTATTAAAATTTGGAATAAACATAGAACAGAGCTTAACTTGCTAGAGGATTTTGGATGTATTGCATTCAAAGGGTTTATGTTTTCTTTATCTCAAAAAATTTTCTCAGTACATATACAGGTAAAATTAGATCTTATGGCACACCTATTGTTATCAGTGTTTACAAACACTACAGGTAAAAACACTGTAGATACAAGGACACAATCAAAGATATTTAAACCAGTCTCTACATCTATAGTGACCGGGTAGCCGAGTGGTAATATCAGCCGTTATGATGACACAGAAAATTTTGGTGGTTGTTGGTTCGAATCTCACTGTAGGCATATACTTTTTTTCTTTTTGATTATTTATTTTATTTACATTTATTTCCTTTTATATCTTTATTTCTTTTGCCTGTGTATTCAGAATGCCTCTCTGTGTAGTGTGCTTGGCCATAGTTGCAAGTCAAATGTGTTATCTGAAGAATTACCACAAGGCACAAACCCCGCATGATTTAATAAAAAATATAAAAAATAATGTATACGCCCACTCCAAAAAATATTACATGAAACAATATGAAAACACAAAAGCCCATTCCAAATATGAAACTAAAAAAATAAAGACAAAAGTTTTGCCTACAGTTAGATTCGAACCAACAACCATCAAACTATTTCAATATTTTGTGCCTCTATATAGCGACTGATATTACCCCTCGGCCACCCTGCCACCATACCTGTAGAGACTGGTTTAAACATCTTTGATTGTGCCCTTGTACCTACTGTGTTTATACCTGTAGTGTTTGTAACCACTAATAACAATAGGTGTGCCATAAGATCTAATTTGGACTGTACCATTGTAAAAAAAATATTGACTTAATATATATGATGTCATTCAATATTTCTTACTTGATTATTCATGAATTAAAGGGCTAATAAATCATGTTTTATAAAAAGAAAGTACATGTAGCTTAGTACGGTCTATGATAAATTTATCAGTTATTGAAAAACAGATGTAGTAGAGTATATTCCCTAAGAGTTTTATTGGAAGTGCAAAGTTTCCATGGGCCAATCTTATGAAAGATAGTATGACTGGAATCATTGTTTGTTCTAACATACAAGAAATGAGAATTGTGACCATTGTATGTTAGATAATTTCTATCCTAAATTTTGCATCCTAGAATGTGCAATAAATTTAGTTTTGTAGGTAATAATAATTGTCGTAAATCAGGACTTATGATAATTTTGATCTGAAGGTCTTTCATTAGATGGGCCCCATATCTCTTAAATTTCCTGATGTTTAACCCTTTCCTCCATATATACGCCTTTCTAAGCCTCTGTAAAAATCACCTGTTGAAACCATTGTGATAAATAGAGCATTTGCTCCTATAGGAGCAAATGCTCTATTTATCACAATGGTTTTCAACCTACAAAATTCTAAAATTTTCCTTTTCTCTAGTTAATGCTCCTTTTCGGTAAATTCATTCAAAGAGGTTGGGTAAAAAAATAGCCTATGGAGGAAAGGGTTAACCCATTCTTTCATATAAATACTTTTTCACACATTTACCAACAGAGTAGACTCAGATCAGACGGCTCCTATAGGAGCTGATCAGGGTCTGCTTTGTTTGCTTATGGTATAAATTTGATTATGCCATTATAAAAAACAATCTAATTAATATTCATGATGTCATTATTTCTTCTATAAATATTGAACAGGTACAGGGTTAATCTGGAGTAACCATTCATCAATGTATGTTTTTATTGCAGTTGCTGCCATATGAGCAGACCTCAATGCTGCAGCTGATCAGGACAGACAACAAGATCTTCAACAAGATTATGATAGTCTTGGCGTCATTATGCGGTGAACTTCAGGCACTAAAACATGAGGCAGAGACAAAGTTCTACAATGCTCTCATGTACTATGGAGAAGGGGAGCCAGAGGAGGGGCTTGCAGATGGAGAAGCTCAGATACAGATGGGGCGGATGATTCCACTTCTTCAGGTAACTGATTATAACTGATTATACTCCAGAATATAGAGCACTGATTATACTCCAGAATATAGAGCACTGATTATACTCCAGAATATAGAGCAACAGATACAGGTGCCTACTCAAATACTAAAATCGTTCTTTCTCTGCCAAACCCTGTTCTGTGACCACTCTTTAGAACCGTCTCGACGAGATGATTCAAAAGAGTGGTCACAACATAGGGTTTGGTGGAGAAATAAGGAAGTTATTTTTGAAAATGTTTTAATTTATGCATCTTATGTGGACCTCTGAGGATATTTAACCTTCAGCACTTGTTTTCTGCCAGTATCATTGTCTTCTTCAGTCCTATTCAAAATAAGTGTTAGAGTGAGAAACAGTTTGGATCCTCTTGACTCATGAGAACTAGTTTTCGAAGATTATCTCAAAGTCGCTAATAAAGTGTTGAAGGTTTCCTCTGTCAGAAAAAAAGGTGTTTTTGGCAAGCAGTGCAGAAATGGACCAGGTACTGTCAGAGATCAGAAATTCCACTCTGTTATACAGACCAGCATCTGTATTACATGTATTCATTATCCACCTTGAGGACCTTCATCAGATTGCCACATTTCTGATCCTGATGTACACTTTTTTGAAAAGTATTGAGAACATTTGTGCATGGCACCAATCGTGTTCCAGGTGCAGCAACAAAATATCCTACATACCATTCTGTTAATAGATATTACATGATGCCATTATTTCTTACATTAGTATCAATCATGAAAAGGGTTAAGTAAGTAGCCACCTGCTTTTGAAGACATCCATGTTTATTCATTAACCAATTCCCTCATATTGACGCTTTTTGACGCCTCTGTAAAAGTCACTTTTTGAAACCATTGTGATAAATAGAGCATTTGCTCCATAGGAGCAAATGCTCCATTTATCACAATGGTTTCAAAAATACACAATTCTAAAATTCTAGAAAATGCTCCTTTTTCGGTAGCTCTACTCAAAGAGGTTGAGTCTAAAATAGCTTATGAGGTACTGGGTTAGCATACTTTGGTTGTATTTCAGGAGCTGTCTTGCTTTGTCCAGAGGTGTTACGAAGTGGTAAAAAGCGTAATACAGCAGTTCTCTTGCCTCTACAGTGCTGGCAGGTAAGCTGTACCAGGATTGGAGAACGAACCAGCAGTCTGGGAATTTAACCTGTTTCCTAAGCACAGGATCTGGTGGCTATATTCACTAACAATCTTGGTCCAAGTTTGAGACCCAGGCTAATTTTGACATCATGAATATTTATTAGCTGAATTTTAATAATGTAAACTCTTCAAGGCAATTATTGTAGAATTGGATCTTTATAATCTCAAAAAGCAAACAGAGCAAACCCTGATCAGACAGGTCCTTTGGGAGCCGTCTGATCTGGTTCGACTCTGTTTGCAAATGCGTGAAATGGCGTTTATTTAAAGGAAAGGGTTAACCCTTTGAAGGCTGAATATTCAAAGTGGAATGTCCATCATTTATTAACTTTGAGTCAATATCGAGGGCTTGGTGCAAAACTATTCTAACTCCTTCACTTTGTGAAGGAGTTAGAATAGTTTTGCACCAAGCCCTCGATATACCTAGCTTTTCTAGAGGCATTTGAATGACAAACAGTGCAACCCATATCAGAGGATTCCTCTATGAGCCCTCTGATCAGGGTCTGTAGACGCTATTTGCATATACCAGTACACATGTTTGCAGCATTCATGAGCGGTAAGGTCGTCATTGTTTTTGTCTTTATAAATGGTTTTGCAAACAATCTGTATAAGTTTATCAAAGTGAATTAACCCATTATCTCATGAATGTTTAGTATGAACTCTTTCCTCCATGAACCCTTTCCATTGTGAAACCATTGTGATAAATAGAGCATTTGCTCCTATAGGAGCAAATGCTCTATTTATCACATTGGTTTCAAACTACAAAATTCTAAAAAAAATCCTTTTCTCTATTTAATGCTCCTTTTCGGTACATTTGTAGTTTTATTCAAAGTGTTTGGATCTAAAAATAGCCTATGAGGGAATGGGTTAATTAGCTGAATTTTCATAATGACAATATGAACAAGACAAAATGTTACAATGGCAGAAACTGTAGAATCGTGTCTGAGTCTGAGATCTGAGTCTTCTTTGTTTGCAAAGTCTTGAAAAGGCAGTTCTGTGAGGTATAAGGTTAAAGAATAAATGCATAGTCGGCTTAATAAAGAATTTGTGAAAAATATTTTTAAGTTAAGACTATAAACTTTATTTTGTTTTGCAGTGCAGGACCTAAACTCATGGATTGTAACTTTATTTTGTTTTACAGTGCAGGACCTAAACTCATAGATTGTAACTTTATTTTGTTTTGCAGGGCAGGACTTAGCTAAACTCATAGACTATAACTTTATTTTGTTTTGCAGGGCAGGACCTAAACTCATAGATTGTAACTTTATTTTGTTTTGCGGGGCAGGACCTAAACTCATAGATTGTAACTTTATTTGGTTTTGCAGGGCAGGACCTAAACTCATAGATTGTAACTTTATTTTGTTTTGCAGGGCAGGACCTAAACTCATAGATGTTACAGATGTCCATTTTAAGGTACATATATTTATATTATTTTCCATATATTATTGTAGCCATTGAATTGCTTTAAGTAAGAAAGTAATTTACCTTTACTCTTTCCCTCATGAATATTAATAAGAAATCACTAATGATTATGAATATTCTAATGAACCCCTCTAATATGACCACTTAATGAATAAACATGGTTGGCTTTATAACCAGGTGGTTGCTTAATGCAGGACAAAAGTAATGCAGAAAGCTCCTCTAGGAGCTTTCTGCATTACTTTTGTCCTGCATTAAGCTACCACCTGCATCTAGCACCCAGAATTATACCTTTGGCGGTCGCATTAGCGGGGTTTACTGTACATGTATAAACTAGCTGAATTTTTAAAACGGCATTATGAACAAGAGAATGTTTATAGAATTATATCTATAGTATTCATAAGCAATGAGACCAGAGCCTGATCAGATTGCTCCTACAGGATATGTGTGATCTGCTGTGTTTGCAAAAAACGTGAAAAAGGTTTGTATGAGGTAACAGAAAACAGCAATACCAATATGATACACTGATTGTACTTAGTGTCTAGACAGATAAACTTATGCAAATAGTGCAGACCTTTTTCAGGAGCAGTTTGATCAGGGTCTACACTATTTGCTACTGTATCTAATTGTTTTCCTGTTATGGACACTTCGGATAAATGGGACTTGACTGTAGACAGATGGATAGAATGGTTGCCAATTATTACAGATACATGATTTTCATATAATCAAATAAACCTGAAGAGAGCAGATTAACACTTTACTCCATGAATATTCATATTAGAGATAACTACTATGGATATGATTTGACTGATTTTTTATAATGGCATTATGATCTAGGGGATGTCACTATGGCAGAAATTGTGTAAAAAATGGATTTATATTATTTCTTAAACAAACAGAGCAGACCCTGGTCCGATGGCTTCTACAGGAGCCATCTCATTTGGGTCTTCTCTGCAAAGGCGTAAAAATATAGAATTATGGAGTAAAAACTTAATCATTCAACATTATTCTTAACCCTTACAGTGCGGGACATGGGTCACTAATGTCTTTTGCAAACAGTGTAGACCCAGATGAGAGGGCTCCTCTAGGAGCCCTCTCATCAGGGTCTGCGCTGTTTGTCATGTTTCACTTTTCTTTAGGTAAATCCCTAAACATTTACCATAAGCTTGATCTGTTTGAATTTTGGAATAGTCCATTTGAAAAGTCAATGTAGTAAGTCAGGGTTGAAACAAGCAAAATACATGTACATGTATGTCAAAAGGAATCTGTATGGAGTATATGATTAAGTCCGTCATCCACAACAAATGATTGAATATCACATTTGCTTGAAAAAATTGGATTTTAAATCCTCTATATAGTTGTCATCCCTATATGAGCCCTGTTGTGTGAAATCCAACCTTAACCATTTACTCCGTGAATATTCATGTAAGAAAATATGACACAATGAATATTAATTAGATGAAGGCATATGGACACAAGCATTTTTTGGCATTGGCAGAAACTGCAGAATCGGATCTAAATTATGTTATAAGCAAACAGAGCAGACCCTGACTAGATGGCACCTATAGGAGCTGTCTGATCTGTGTCTTCTCTGTTTGCCAAGGCGTATTTATGGAGTAAAGAAATAAAGCTTTGCAAACAGAGTAGACCCGGATCTGTTGGAGCATTTAACACACTGTTTTTCACTGAATATGTTATGATGGATGGCATGTAATACCTGATTAGACGTTTGTTCTGTTCTAGATTGTGTTTGAACACGTCGGGGATGTTCTCGGAATGCTGATTACACTAGATGAGTTGATCAACTCCCATGGCACACTTCTGGACCACTGGACTCTTTACAAAAGGTATCCAGTTGATAGTACAGTAGAACCCCTCTAATGCGACCACTTAATGAATAAACATATCTGTCTTTATAAGCAGGTGGTTGCTTAATGCAGGGCAAAAGTAATGCAGAAAGCTCCTCAAGGAGCTTTCTGCATTACTTTTGTCCTGCATTAAGCTACCACCTGCATCTAGCACCCAGATTTATACCTCTTTTAGGTGGTCGCATTAGCGGGGTTTTACTGTACATATGTCTCATAGGCAGATCTTTTTAACCATATACAGTATAATCCTGTCCATGCCTTTGCAAACAGAGTAAATCTAGATCAAACAGTTCATATAGGTATTTCTCAATAAATACAGAATTTAATGTCAACTAAATAATTTTGTAAACTAGCAAAGATTGTAAAGATTTAGTCATATTCATTAACACACTTTCCAATGAAAGCAACTCTTACTCATATACTAAAATTGTCATTTTACCACCAAACCCTATGTTGTGACCATTCTTTAGAATCATCTCAAAAAAACATAGGGTTTTGTGGAGAAGTGAAGAAGTTATTCTTGAAAATGTTTGAATTAACATATCTTATCTGGACCTCTGTGAAAACTTTGTTTTCATTCTTTTAAAAATCCATACTTCAATATTTACTATAATGTAAAATGGATTAACCTTTTGAATGCAGGACACATTGGAGCCCTCTGATCAGGGTCTGTACTATTTGTCATTGAAAACCATCTTGCACATTAAAGCCTTAGATACTGAATGGACTCTGTAGTTGAACACTGATGGGCCATTCCACTCTAAAACTCAGCATTGAAAGGGTGAAGATGTGAAAAACTGGGCATATATTGATTTCTTAACTTAATTTGGAGCATAGATCAAATGTATATTTTTTCAAGGATACATTGTTTCTTAGGCATGGATATTCATTAACTTGATTTTTATAAGGTAAACTTTTCAAGGTAATTTTTGGCTGAAACAAAACTGTAGGATCAGCTCTGTATATTTTTATAATACACAAACAGAGCCAACCCTGTCCAGAAGGCCCCTACAGGAGCCTTATTATCGGGGTCTACACTGTTTGCAAAGTCATGAGAAAGCATTTAAATGAGGTTTTCTTTCGAATCATCTATTTCAAATGATTTACAGGGTGGTCAAAATGAAAGATTTGAGCAGAAATAATGATTTCACTGTATTTGGAATTTGCCACTTAACCCTTTACTCCATGAATATTCATGTGAGAAATAATGACATCATGAATATGAATTAGATTAATTGTTTTAATAGCACATGGACTTAGTAAATTTTAGCCATGACAGAAACTGTGAAATCACATCTATATTATATCGTAAGCAAACAGAGCAGACCCTGATTAGACGCCTCCTACTTGAGCCATATAATCTAGGTCTGCTCTGTTTGCAATGACATAGAAAGGACGTATTTTTGGATTAAAAGGTAAAATGTTTGGTGACCATTACTTAAAGTGTAAAACATTTTTAATAATAATTGATTGTCATGTTAATGAATTTTATTTTTTAAAAATATATAGAATGATGAAATCTGTTCGGCACGATCCTAGCAAGTTTGGTACAACAGAGGACAAGTTGCGGCCCTTTGAGAAAATGATGATGCAGTTAGAAGGGTCTCTTCTGGATGGCATGATTTTCCAGGTATTAACCCTTTCCTCCATAAATACGCCTTTCTACACCTCTGTAATAACCACTTTTTGAAACCATTGTGATAAATAGAGCATTTGCTCCTTTAGGAGCAATGTTTATCACAATGGTTTCAAACTACAAAATTCTAAAATTTCACTTTTCTCTAGCAAATGCTTCTTTTGGGTAGATTCATTCAAAGAGGTTGGGTCTAAAAATAGCCTATGGAAGAAAGGGTTAAGCCTCCTTTTATTTCTATAACCTAGCTGTATGTTTGTTTATTTAGCATTTTACCCCTTTATTTGATACCGCTGCTTTTTATGTCTTTGACAGGAGGTTTTTAAGAAATCTTTGCTCTGTTTGCTTAACCCATTACCTCATAGGCTATTTTTAGATCCAACCTCTTTGAATAAATCTATTGAAAAGGAACATTTACAAGAGAAAGGTAAATTTTTTAGCTCAATGGAGTATGCTCAGGTGAGCTTTGGTGATTTTTCACCATCTAGCGTTTAGCCATCTGTCAGTCTGAATGTCCATCCGTCAACAATTGCTTTCAACGCCATCTCCTCTTACCATGTAGTTCTGAAAAACCTCTAATCTCGAATTTTTTCATCTCATCTATATTTACTATTAATACAACTATTACTATTTCAACACAAATGGTACTTAACAATGTAAATATATATCGTATTTATCTAGTTTTATGGTCAAAGGGAAACAACTCTTACAAAGTTTTCTTTAAGTGCAGTATTAATTCTCTCCCTTAGACCATAAATATTGGTTTACCATATAATTCAGAATCAAATCCTAATCATGAAATTTTTAAGTCATGCATATAATTATTATTATTATTTAAAAATGATTATTATATTTTTGCTACAATTTCAACACAAGCAACACTAAGAAATATTTTTTACTATTTACCTACTTTTTGGTCAAAGGGAAACAACTCTACCACGTTTCCTGTTAGTTTAGTATGAATTATCTCCCTTAGACCATAAAATATATCGGTTTATCATATAGTTCTAAATCAAATTCTAATCTTGAATTTTTTGTCATGCCATTTAATAATATTATCATTATTATTATTTGTATTATTATTATTTTCACAATTATTATCATTATTTTTAATGTAAGTGTTATCACTATTAGTATCAGCATTATTTTTGCAATTACCATTTCAAAACAGTAATACACTATTTACTAGTGGTGTAACAATACATCAAACTATCGAACTATCGTGATAGTTCTCTATCCCAATTGCACTATCGATAGTTATTTCCATTTGACGATAGACTATTGCAATAGTTGCTCTGACTATCGATAGTTTCGATAGTTCTTTCATATAACCGGCATTGTGTTTTCAAGATGGCGTCAACCATAGCAGAGATCAAGTTTGTTAAAAACAAAAGCGGTAAAACACAAATGGCAAAGCCCAATCTATTTTAAATCATTTCCACAAACATTATTAGTAAGTATTTACAGCAAAGTTATATCTTACACTGTGTAATTTGCATTTACATGTTTTCAAATCTTTGCAATAACTATTGCAATAGTATTGCAATAGTTTCCAGTAATAGTAATAGTATCGCAATAGTACTTTCAGCAATAGCAATAGTATTGCAATAGTCAAAACTGGTCCCAATAGTCAGCCCTACTATTTACCTATTTTTCATGATCAAAGGGAAGCAACTCCTGCAAGTATTCCTTTTAGTACAGTATGAATTCTCTCCCATTAGACCACAGATATTGGTTTACCATATAGTGCTGAATCAAACTCTAATCTTGAATTTTTGTGAGCTTTTCTCAAGCTTTTGTGATCACACACATCTGGCGTCTATCTGTCCATTCGTTTCTCCATCAACAATTGCTTTAAATGAAACCACAAGGCAGAATGTAAACAATTTTTACAGAAATCATCTTTGCATCATGCTTTATGAAAAATGTTAAAAGAATCTAGATCTCCAGATCTGTAGAACTCTGGTTGCTGTGGCAATCAAATGAAAAATCTTTAAACATCTTCTCTAAAACTTGTGGTCAGAAGTGAATGATATTTGACAGGAATAGTCTTCTTGAGAAATATTTATAAAAATGATTGTTATATCTCAGACAAAAGACATGGCTGCCATAGGCGGAGCTGGATTTCTTTATATAACTACATAGAAAGCCTTTAAAAAATTTCTTCTCCAAAACTGGTGGTCCACTTTGAGTGGTATTTGGTAGTAATAGTTGCCTGGTAACCCTTTATCAATATTGCTAAAATCATGTTAGCAAAGATGTGAAAAGATGGAATTATCATGTAAAGCATAATATGTTTGATCTGAATCTGCATCAAGTTTCCTCATTCATTCAAATTCTGACTAGTGCAGTGTTTTTTGATTCCAACATATTTTGTTTTTCTTTGTCTAGAACTGCGTGGAACAGCAGTTTGACAGCAACCAGGTGTTTGTCACAAAGAATACCGTGTTCATGGAAGAATTTGCTGGCAATATCCGAGAGTACCTGTCTGAAGTAGAGGCCAAAATAGGTTAGCAAAGATCTTTATAACCAATATCTGCAGCAGCATTGTCATTCTTATCATGATCATTATCACCATCATCATCATCATCATCATCATCATCATCATCATCATCATCATGATGCATTAACCCTTTCCCTGTTCTATATTTATTCCAAATATCTATACCTACTGAATATTTATTGACAAAATAGTTATAATGAAATATGGAAGGTAGAACATTGTAGCCATTTTAGAAAGTAAAACAGTACTGTCATATTCCATTAGCAAACAGAGCAGACCCTGATCAGACGGCTCCTATAGGAGCTGTCTGATCTGGGTCTACTCTGTTTGCAACAGCGTTTATACCCAGATCAGAGGGTTCCTATAGGAGCAGAGTCTGCTCTGTTTGTTTATGAAACTGTATAGATCTTATTCTAGTTTCTATCATGGCTAAACCATCCGGTGTTCAAATGCAGTTGTAAAATTTCATCTAATTAATATTCATTATGTCATTAATTTTTACATGAATATTCAACAGGGAAAGGGCTAATCACATTCAGTGATAATTCTAGTTTTCATAAGCATTGGTTTTGGCTTTACTGTCATGTATAGATCTTTATGAATCTTTTATGATAAAAAAATTGTCTGTTCTAACTCTGATATGCTGTAAATTTTACTTACAGAAAACCTCTCTATAACGGCCACTCAATTGTGTTAATTAGTTGGTATTTAGGGAAGGTGGCTGCTTAAAGCAAGGTGAAAGTAAAACAGAACGCTCCTACTGGAGCGTTTTGTTTTACTTTCACCTTGCTTTAAGCAGCCACCTGCCTTTAACACAAAATAATTGATGTGATTTAGTGGCCATTATAGAGAGGTTTTACTGTACATCCAATTTGGTTGATCTGTTTGAGGAACTATTGTGTGAGTATCAAACAACTTGCATCTGTATCCCTTTCCCTGTTCAATATCCATGTAAGAAATAAAGACATCATGAATATTTATTTGCAGAGTTTTTAAAGTGTAAACTTTACAAGAGAATTTTTTGCTTTGACAACAACTGTAAAATCGAATCTATATCATGTCCTAAGCAAACAGAGTAGAGACTTATCAGACAGCTCCTGTAGGAGCCGTCTTATCTGGGTCTACTCTGTTTGCAGATGTGTGAAAAAGCGTTTATATGCGGGAAAGATTATGAGACACCAAGTAATTCAGTCTTATCTGAAAGGAAACTGTGCATATGCAGGTTGCTCCTGGCTGGTTAAGTGTTTAGTTCTGTAATCTGGTTAAATTTGTATGTGCCTGCCTCATGGTGGAACGCATTACATGTACAGGGGTTCGTGTGGGCCTTTGATAATTAACCCATTCCCTCACAGGCTACTTTTAGACCCAACCTCTTTGAAATAAATCTAATGATAAGGAGCATTTACTAGAAAAAAGTACTTTTTAGAATTGTGTAGTTTTGAAACCATTGTGATAAATAGAGCATTTGCTCCTATGTAGCAAATGGTCTATTTATTACAATGGTTTCAAAAAGTGACTTTTACAGAGGCGACAAAAGGCGTCAATATGAGGGAAAGGGTTATTAAGCATCAAATGTTATTGTACTTTTCAGGAGATTTCAATGAGCTAGATCACAGGTTCAAGTTTGTCGGAGTTTGCGGTCTGTATGTCCTCCATTTCCAGCTGTTTAGGACCACTGACAAGAAAATCTTCAAGTCCCTGTGGGATGTATATAGAAAGGTGTGTTACAGTAAAACTTCTCTTCAATATCACTCAATATCACTCAAAAAGAGGTTTAATTAATTTTTTGACGCCTTTTGACGCCTCTGCAAAAGTCACTTGTTGAAACTATTGTTATAAATAGAGCATTTGCTCCTATAGGAGCAAATGCTCTATTTATCACAATGGTTTCAAACTGCAGAATTCTAAATTGTCCTTTTCTCTAGCTAATGCTCCTTTTCGGTAGATTTATTCAAAGTGGTTGGATCTAAAAATAGCCTATGAGGTAATGGGTTAAGGCAGATGATAGTTTAACCATTTTCTACACCTTTGCAAACAGGGTAGACCTAGTTTGAATCCTGATGAGAGACTGAGTTACTCTGCAACTTGCCCTAACCCTTTCTCTTTTCAGTATTCATGTAAGAAATAATGATTATATATTAACTGAATTTTTATGACATAAAATTTTCTAGGGATTAGTTTTCTTTGACAAAAACTGTAGAATCAGATCTATGTCATGTCAAAAGCAAACAGAGCAGACCCTGATCAGATGGTTTCTATAGGAGCTGACTGACCTGGGTGTACTCTGTTTGCAGATGTTTGAAAGAGCATTTTTATGAGGGAAAGGGTTAATTCAAACTGTTTGTAAATGTTAATAGCAATTAACCCTTTCCCTCTTATGTACGCCTTTTCACACATTTGCAAACAGAGTAGACCCAGATCAGACGGCTCCTACAGGAGCCGTCTGATCAGGGTCTGCTCTATTTGCTAATGGAATTTGATAGATCTGTTTCTATACTTTCTGAAATGGCTACAATGTTCCACCTTCCATATTTCGTTATAACTATTTTATCCATAAATATTCGGTTAAGACTAATGCTGAAACATTAACCCTATACTCCATAATCCCACCTTGTCACCACTTTGATAACAGAGTAGACTCAGATCAGACAGCTCCTGATCATATACCACGGTAAAAAATCAGTCAGTTGATATTCATAAAGTCATTATTTCATACATGAATATTCATGAAGTAAATACATGCAGTTAATGGACATATATATTGTTATTTTTAGATCCCTGGTGTCCATCTCCTTGGTAATGTAATCTGGTTCCCAAATCAGTTCCTGCTAGAGAAGCTACCACACATGGCCAAAGTCCTGGACAAGAAATCCCAGGCAGCTGTCAAACAGTCCCAGGACAACTGGCTGCTTCAGAAGAATCAAATGTTAACAAGGTGAGTCACGTAACATTCGAATGATGTGTAACCTTTTCCTTGTTCAATATTCATGTAAGAAATTATGACACCATGAATGTTTATGCGCTGAATTTTCATATTAATGTGAAATGTTCAAGGGAAGTTTTCACTCTGTAGAATCAGATCTATATCATGTTATAAGCAAACAGAGCAGACCCTGATCAGACGGCTCCTATAGGAGCCGTCTGATCTTGGTCTACTCAGCTTGCAAATGTGAGAAAAATGCATTTATATGAAGGAAAAAGAGTCAATTTCCTGTTTAAACCCATTCCCTCATAGGCTATTTTTAGATCCAACCTCTTTGAATAAATTTACCAAAAAGGAGCACTAACTAGAGAATTTTTTTTGTAGTTCCGAAACCATTGTGATAAATAGAGCATTTGCGCCTTAGGAGCAGATGCTCTATTCATCACAATGGTTTCAAAAAGTCACTTTTACAGAGATGTAGAAAAGTGTATTTGTGGAGGAAAGGGTTAATATATTAATCCTTTGTATGTAGGAAATGAATTAACCGCAACTTGCAAACAGTGTTAACCCAGATCAGAGGGCTCCTGGAAGGGAATGCTGTTCAGGATCTGCACTGTTTATCATTCAATAATATTTAGGCAGATCGAATCCTTTTAAACATAATGGACCTTGCCATTTAACAATGATGGATAAGTATACTTGGAAAAACTAATGAACTTTCAGCAGGTTAGTTTGAAGGGGTTTGATTTGTTTGATAATTCTTGAGATTGAGAATATTTGCTACATACAATAAAAACCCCTCTAAACCGGGATTCTAGTGGAGAAAAATTTAGATACTTTTAGGTAGGTGACTGCTTAATGCAGGGTGAAAGTTTTGCAGAAAGCTCCTGGAGGAGCTTTCTGCATGACTTTTAACTTGCATTAAGCTGCCACCTGTCTCCAATACTAAATTGAATGTTTTGTTTAGAGGGGTTTTACTGTAGTTCAAAGTGTGATGGTGTAAAGGACAAACTATAGTGATTGTACTTCTATAAAATTGTCAGTATTTCAAGTTGTATCTCTAAACTGGAATGTTAGGCTGTCTCCAACATCGTCCAGTTTAGAGGTGTTTTAGTGTTTCAGATTTTTGTCTTCTTGTCATGTACATACATCTTGGTAACATGTAATATTTTTGATCTGTTGTCTTTAAACCTTAGCCTGCTTTAAATACATTGTTTGCATAAACTCTGATCTGTCATATTTTCACTTACTTTGGATTTGTTCAAACTTTTGAGAAATTATTTACTGAGTGCCAAATGGCTTGACCTTGAAGAGACGCGAAGTTACTCCAAGCTGTTTACGAATTTCAATCAGGTCACACTTGGCAGGCTAAGAGTTAATATAATAATAGAAGTACTTTAACTTGAACCACATTATAAATTCCATGTACAGGCAGAGCAATAGATACAGGTGCGTACTCAAATACTAAAACCGCCCTTTCTCCACCAAATCCTATGGTGTGACCACTCTTTAGAATCGTCTCTTTGAGACGATTCTAAAGAGTGGTCACAACATAGGGTTTGTTCAAGAAATAAAGATGTTATTCTTGAAAATCATTAATTTTACGCATCTTATCTGGACCTCTGTACATTTTGATACAGTAAAGAGTAAGTTATTTCTTTCATATTCCATTTTTGTTGTATTTTGATGGATCCTAGCTGATTTTAAAGTAGTTTTGAGTTACTTTTTTTTTTTTTCTCTCACTACATACAGAACCAAGTAAGTACTCAGTTATTATGTGTGGTTTTCTGTGGTTGTTGTTCTATTTCTTTGTAGCATGGAATTTAAACGTAGTGTGTCTATAAATGATGTGTTCTAGATGTCTGTAAAAGAGGAACAAAATGGTAGTTGGTTAAACCCATTCCCTCATAGGCTATTTTTAGACTCATCACCTCATAGGCTATTTTTAGACCAAACAGCTTTGAATAAATGTATCAAAAAGGAGCATTTACTAGGAAAATGGAAAAGCTTAAACTTGTGTACATTTGAAACCATTGTGATAAATAGAGCATTTGCCTTTTGATTTGAGTCTACTCTGTTTGCCAAGGCGTGGAAAGGCATATTTATGGAGTAAAGGGTAAAAATGTATGTCAATCTGAAGGAAAGGGTTAAATTGGTCCAAACAGTATTACATGTATATCTGAGATATCTTCAAAAACACTGTATTTATAGACATGTTACTTTAAAGTGATGCCAGGTTGATCTGGGCTCTATAACTCTGCAATTCTCTATACTGGTGTGTACAAATATTGTTTTGGGTATAGATTGCTTAACTCTTTGCATATTATGTAATTACGGTGTGCACAAAGTTGTCATCTTCTACAATAACATTAATTTCTTTCCTTTCTCTTCCAAAAAAATGAATGTCAAACAGTTTTGATCCTGATGAGATGTTTAGTTACTCAGCATAGCATCTGCATCCAAACTGTTTTCACAGGTAGTCACAAAATTTCACTGCAAGCATGCGAAGAGCTAACTCATGTTTTCTTAATTCATATTCAACTGCATGTACATGTTGATTTATTCACAAGGGAGAAGTTCACGGATATGAAGATTTTCCTGAAAATTAGTGTCCAGATAAATTCCCTATTTACTTTAAGTATTCGGACAGACAAACTTAGGCAGATAGTGTAGACTCTGATCAGTTTACTCCTGAAGGAGCAGTTTAATCAGGGTCTACACTATTTGCTTTCGTGTAAGTCTTATTTTAAGTTTAACCCATTACCCCATAGGCTATTTTTAGATCCAGCCACATTGAATGAATGTACTGAAAAGGAGCATTAACTAGAGAAAAGGAAAATTTAAAGAATTTTGTAGTTGAAACCATTGTGATAAATAGAGCATTTGCTCCTATAGGAGCAAATGCTCTGTTTATCACAATGGTTTCAACATTTGAGTTCTTCAGAGGCTTCAAAAGGTGTCAATAATAGGGAATGGGTTAATCAGAATGATGCCAAATTGACTTATTCAGCGTTACTAACTGGTGGAGAAGGGAACACAGTGTCTCGATACTAAGGGTAATTAGAATAAGACATCACTGTATTCTAATATCTGATTACAGGGATAATGAAGGTCTTCTGCAGTCCTGAAATTTCTGTTGAGCAAAGGTCCAGATTATATGCATAAAGTAAAACATTTTCAATAATTACTGCTTTATTTCTCCACCAAACCCTATGTTGTGACAACTCTTTAGAAAGAGTGGTCACAACATAGGATTTGATGGAGAAATGACGATTTTATTATCTGAGTACGTACATTTATCTGTCTCTGGTTGACTCTACAAACATTCTGAAAAACAACCCCAACAATTGCAGCCTTAAAAGCAATTGTAATTATATGTACATTGTATCATTTCTGTTTTTTTGTTTTAGCTATTATATATAACCAAATTATTTTTCTGTAATATAAGTGGTGCTTGGATACTTCTAATATACACATAGTCACTGCTTTTTTAGTACATAATCATCTTTGCAGTTTGTTTTGCCAAGTTTGTTTTAGCTTGTTTGTGTTTCGAAGAAAAAAGTTGCAGTATCCTTGGTTATATCTTTGTGCAAGTTTCTGATTTTGACAACGATAAAGAAAATCTGATGTAACCCTTCCCTGCTCAGTATTCATGAATATTTATTAGCTGATTTTTTATAAGGTAAACTTTTGCAGGGAAATGTTTGCTTTGACAAAAACTGTAGCATTAAATCTATCATGTTAAGGCAAACAGAGCAGACCCTAATCAGATGGCTCTTATAGGCGTAATTATGGAGTAAAGGGTTAACCCTTTCCTCCATAAATACACCTTTCTACGCCTCTGTAAAAGTCACTCTATGAAATCATTGTTATAAATAGAGCATGTGCTCCTATGGAGCAAATATTCTATTTATCACAATGGTTTCAAAACTGCACAATTCTAAAATTTTCCTTTTCATTAGTAAATGCCCCTTTTTGGTAGATTTATTCAGAGGTAGAATCTGAAAATAGCCTCTGGGGTTATGGGTCAATATGAGTATTCATGTAAGAAATACTGACATCAGAAACATTAATTAGATGAACATTTAAAAAAGCTTATTAACACAGGAAATTTTGCCATGGTAGAATGTGCAGATTCATATCTAAATTGTTCCATAAGCAAACAGAGCAGATCTTGATGAAACCATTTGTGCTGCAACCATCTGATCTGGGTCTACTCAGTTTGCAAAGGCATTAAAAGGCATATTAGGAGTAAAGGGTTAATTAAAGGTTAGTAGTAGATGACAGATCTTGTAGACAACAATAACATATTTGAGGAAAGGGTTATATAGTTGAGAAAGCTTATTCAAATGGTTCTTCATATATCAGGTAGCCCACCAACACATTCACACGTAATTTCATCATTGTTAAATTAGATAGCCCATCTAGTATAACAATACTAAATTTGGGAAGTGGAATAGACCATCACAGTATCACTGATACTGATACCAGATCAGAGGGTTCCCTACCTTAGATCTGGGTCTACACTGTTCATGCAAATAATGATGTACTCATTTCCCATTATACAGGTTTAAATTGTTTCCAAAAGGTTTAAGTTGCATTCAAAGGCTTAACCCTTTCCCTCTTATAAACGTGATTTCACACATTTGCAAACAGAGTAGACCCAGATCAGATGGCTCCTATAGGAGCTGTCTGATCAGGGTCTGCTCTGTTTGCTAATGGAATTTGAAAAAAATCTGTTTCTTTAGTTTCTAAAATGGCTACAATATTTCAGCTTCCATACTTCATTATAACTGTTTTGTCCATGAATACTAAGTAGGTACTGAAATTTGGAATAAACATATAACAGGGAAATGGTTAAACTATATTAGTATTTCAGCTGTAAGGTTTATATGTATAGGCAGGCCTATGATGTGAGGGTGTTGGTTGGTCAAGAACCAGTGATGTATAATTCCATAAGCAAACAGAGCAGACCTTGATCAGAAGGCTCCTACTGGAACAGTCTGATCTAGGTCTACTCTGTTTCTAAAGGTGTCAAAATTTATCACTATGAAGTAATGGGTTAAGTGTTGACTGCAGATTGCTTCAATAGAATAATCAGCTGAGTGTGCCTTCACTCTTTTGTTTAACACCCTATAGTAAATATTACACTTTTGCGTAACAAACTAATACATGTAATGAATATTACACTTTTGTGTAACAAACTAACACTAAATACTAAACTTTTATAGTATAAAACCAATCACCAATGGCTAATGCCACTGATTTTGTAAATATGTATGATGTATGGGACACACAGAATAGCTTTGCATACTTTATTTTTTGCTGCTGTTACATTCCACGTTTTGCTTATTACATGTATATTTGTTTAATGTGTGTTTTGGTGATAGATTCTATGTGTACTTGGCAGACTTTCAGTAAGTCACTCAAACAAAAACTGTCAAAGGTGCTTCCTTTGATAACTTGTTTCTGGGGGTTTTCCCTTCTGTTTTTTATTCATATTTCTTTACATGTATAAATGATTACCATTTCCTTGATGTTTAAGAAAGAATGATTTATTTTATGACATCATGCATATTCTTAAAACTGAAATTTTATAATGGCCAATGGACAGGATAATTTCTTTGCCATTTCGGAAACTATAGAGTCAGATATTTAGCTATCCATTAGGAAACAGAGCAGACCTCGATCAAACAGCCACTACAGGAGTTGTCTGATTGGTGTCTAGTCCATTTGCAAATGTGTTAAAATGTGTGATAATGAAGGAAAGAGATAAAAGCAATATGTGTTGATTTTCTTTTATATAAATAGATTGGTATAAGTGCTAGTTAGATTTTTGAGTTATAGCATGCTTTGATTAGGCATTATCTCTTAACTCTTTCCTCCATAAATACACCTTTCTACGCCTCTGTAAAAGTCACCTGTTGAAACCATTGTCATAAATAGAGCATTTGCTCCTATAGGAGCAAATGCTCTATTTATCACAATGGTTTCAAAACTACAAAATTCTAAAATTTTCCTTTTCTCTAATTAATGCTCCTTTTTGGTAGATTTATTCAAAGAGGTTGGATCTAAAAATAGTCTATGAGGGAATGGGTTAACCAACAGTGAAAAAATAATGTCTGCTTAAATTTGGATCAGGTGCATGTTTGTCCTCTGATTCAATCAAGCTGTTGAGAAACTATTGGTTTAGTGTCAAACAGTGTGGATCCTGTTAGTCTCGACTGAATTCTAGCTGTTTGCAAATGCAAGCCGGGTCATGGATAGCCCAAATGATCGGATTTCTGAACCCGAAGGAATCTGAGAGACTCAGCAGATGTTCATGCCCAAAATGAACAAAATACTTCTACATTAACCCATTCCTCCATAGGCTATTTTTAGATTCAACCTCTTTGAATAAATCTACCCAAAAGGAGCAATAACTAGAGAAAAGGAAAATTTTAGAATTTGGTAGTTTGAAACTATTGTGATAAATAGAGCATTTGCTCCTTTAGGAGCAAATGCTCTATTTATCTCAATGGTTTTTAGCTCGACTATTCGAAGAATAGTGGAGCTATCCTACTCGCCCCGGCGTCGGCGTCGGCGTCGGCGTCGGCGTCCGCGTCACACTTTGGTTAAGGTTTTTGTTAATGTCCACTTTTTGCCTCTAACCTTTGGAATAAAGCTTTGAAACTTGAAACACTTGTTCACCACCACAAACTTCATCTGTAGGTTAGAGTACATAACTCTGTCAAGCATTCTGACAGAATTATGGCCCTTTTTAACTTAGAATTTTTGGTTAAGGTTTTTGTTAAAGTCCACTTTTTGCCTCTTACATTTGGAATAAAGCTTTGAAACTTGGAACACTTGTTCACCACCACAATCTTAATCTGTAGGCAAGAGTACATAACTCTGTTAAGCATTTTGACAGAATTATGGCCCTTTTTTACTTAGAACTTTTGGTTAAGGTTTTTGTTAAAGTCCACTTATTTAAATAACCCTTTGAGATAAAGCTTTAAAACTTGGAACACTTGTTCACCAACACAATTGTCATCTGTAGGTAAGAGTACATAACTCTGTCAAGCATTTTGACAGAATTATGGCCCTTTTTAACTTAGAACTTTTGGTTAAGGTTTTTGTTAAAGTCCACTTATTTACATAACCCTTTGAGATAAAGCTTTAAAACTTGGAACACTTGTTCACCATCACAAACTTTATCTGTAGGCAAGAGTACATAACTCTGTCAAGCATTCTGACAGAATTATGCCCCTTTTTAACTTAGAATTTTTGGTTAAGGCTTTTGTTAAAGTCCACTTATTTACATAACCCTTTGAGATAAAGCTTTAAAACTTGGAACACTTGTTCACCATCACAAACTTTATCTGTAGGCAAGAGTACATAACTCTGTCAAGCATTCTGGCAGAATTATGGCCCTTTTTAACTTAGAATTTTTGGTTAAGGTTTTTGTTAAAGTCCACTTTTTGCCTCTTACATTTGGAATAATGCTTTGAAACTTGGGACATTTGTTCACCACCACAATCTTCATCTGTAGGCAAGAGTACATACTTCTGTTAAGCATTCTGACAGAATTATGGCCCTTTTTGACTTAGAACTTTTGGTTAAGGTTTTAACTTAGAATTTTTGGTTAAGGTTTTTGTTAAAGTCCACTTTTTGCCTCTTACATTTGGAATAATGCTTTGAAACTTGGGACACTTGTTCACCACCACAATTTTCATCTGTAGGCAAGAGTACATAATTCTGTCAAGCATTCTGACAGAATTATGGCCCTTTTTGACTTAGAACTTTTGGTTAAGGTTTTTGTTAAAGTCCACTTATTTACATAACCCTTTGAGATAAAGCTTTAAAACTTGGAACACTCGTTCACCATCAAAATCTTCATCTTTAGGCAAGAGTACATAACTCTGTCAAGCATTTTGGTTAAGGTTTTAACTTAGAATTTTTGGTTAAGGTTTTTGTTAAAGTCCACTTTTTGCCTCTTACATTTGGAATAATGCTTTGAAACTTGGGACACTTGTTCACCACCACAATCTTCATCTGTAGGCAAGAGTACATAATTCTGTCAAGCATTCTGACAGAATAATGGCCCTTTTTAACTTAGAACTTTTTGTTAAGTTTTTATACGCCCACCTAATAAAGGTGGTCGTATATTGTCGTGCCCTGTCCGTCCGTCCGTTCGTTCGTTCGTTCGTTCGTTCGTTCGTTTGTTTGTCCGCTGTTTTCTGGGAAAACTATTTGACAGATATTAATGAAACTTCACACAAATGTTAAATGCATCAAGATCTGAAGCTGAGTTGATTCTGAGATTCATTTGATATTTCATTTCAGAGTTATGGCCCTTGTCCTTAAAAAAATATGCAAAGTTTGTCCGCTGTTTTCTGGGAAAACTATTTGAGAGATATTAATGAAACTTCACACAAATGTATAATGCATCAAGATCTGAAGCTGATTTGATTCTGAGGTTCATTTGATTTTTCGTTTCGGAGTTATGGCCCTTTTACTTAAAAAATAATGCAAATACATGCAAATAGTTTGTCCGCTGTTTTCTGGGAAAACTATTTGACAGATATTAATGAAACTTCACACACATGTTTAATGCATCAAGATCTGAAGCTGAGTTGATTCTGAGGTTCATTTGATTTGTCGTTTCAGAGTTATTGCCCTTGTCCTTAAAAAATATGCAAATAGTTTGTCCGCTGTTTTCTGGGAAAACTATTTGAGAGATATTAATGAAACTTCACAAAAATGTTTAATGCATCAAGGTCTGAAGCTGAGTCGATTCTGAGGTTCATTTGATTTTTCGTTTTTGAGTTATAGCCCTTTTACTTAAAAAATACTGCAAATACATGCAAATAGTTTGTCCGCTGTTTTCTGGCAAAACTATTTGACAGATATTAATGAAACTTCACACAAATGTTTAATGCATCAAGATCTGAAGCTGAGTCGATTCTGAGGTTCATTTGATTTGTCTTTTCAGAGTTATGGCCCTTGTCCTTAAAAAATATGCAAATAGTTTGTCCGCTGTTTTCTGGGAAAACTATTTGAGAGATATTAATGAAACTTCACACAAATGTTTAATGCATCAAGATCTGAAGCTGAGTCGATTCTGAGGTTCATTTGATTTGTCGTTTCGGAGTTATGACCCTTTTACTTAAAAAATAATGCAAATACATGCAAATAGTTTGTCCGCTGTTTTCTGGGAAAACTATTTGACAGATATTAATACAAATGTTTAATGCATCAAGATCTGAAGCTGAGTTGATTCTGAGGTTCATTTGATTTCTCATTTCAGAGTTATGGCCCTTGTCCTTAAAAAATATGCAAATAGTTTGTCCGCTGTTTTCTGGGAAAACTATTTGAGAGATATTAATGAAACTTCACACAAATGTTTAATGCATCAAGATCTGAAACTGAATTGATTCTGAGGATCATTTGATTTTTCGTTTCAGAGTTATGGCCCTTGTCCTTAAAAAATAACGCAAATAGTTTGTCGGCTGTTTTCTGGGAAAACTATTTGAGAAATATTAATGAAACTTCACAAAAATGTTTAATGCATCAAGATCTGATGCTGAGTCAATTTTGAGGTTTATTTGATTTGTCGTTTCGGAGTTATTGCCCTTTTACTTAAAAAAAAAATGCAAATATATGCAAATAGTTTGTCCGCTGTTTTCTGGCAAAACTGTTCGACAGATATTAATGAAACTTCATCCACATGTTTAATGCATCAAGACCTGAAGCTAAGTCGATTCTGAGGATCATTTGATTTGTTGTTTCGGAGTTATGGCCGTTGCACTTTACAAAAATCTGCAAAAATGAGGATTAGCTGTAACTTTTTTATTTAATAAGATATTCACTTCATTTTTTTAAAAAATAATATCACCTTAATATGGAAATCAAGATCTGAAGCACAGATTAGAAAATGTCAACACTTATAAGGCATGTTGAATCAGAGAAAGTTTGCAAGTGGGCGTATTATGTACCGTATGCGGTACTCTTGTTGTTAAAGTTCACTTATTTACATAACCCTTTGAGATAAAGCTTTGAAACTTGGAACACTTGTTCACCACCTCAAGCTTCATATGTAGGCAAGAGTACATTACCCTGTCAAGCAGTTTAAAATAAATTATTGCCCTTTTTTACTTAAGTTTTTCTCTTTCATTAAAGAGTTCAAAGAGATCCTACATCCAGAATACTATTAAAGATATTTTACTGAGACTGATTACTTGCTTCTAGTATCATAGGACACTATTTTAGTCCACTATCAAGCATTTTTACACTAACAATTCTGAGAATAGTCGAGCGCGCTGTCCTGTGACAGCTCTTGTTCAAGAAGTGGTTATTACAGAGTCATAGAAAGGCATATTTATGGAGGAAAGGGTTAATTAACCCTTTCCTTGTTCTGTATTTATTCTAAATTTCAATATCTACTTACTATTTATGGATAAAATAGTTACAATGAAATGTGGATGGTGGAGCCTTGTAGCCATTTTAGAAAGTAAAGAAACAGAAATTTCAAAATCTTCCAGCAAACAGAGCAGACCCTGATCAGATGGCTTATATAGGAGCAGTCTGATCTTGGTCTCCCCTGTTTGCAAATGTGTGAAAACACTTTTATTTGAAGGAAAGGGTTAAACTTGTACCTTATGAATATTTATACAAGACTTCATGAATATTAAGTGAATTTCTATGATTCCCACTGAACAAAGGTATTTTTGATAATGGCAGAATCATTTCTATACTTGTAATACATGTATATCATGTGCAAAGAGAGCAGATCCTGACTAGAGTAAGACGACTCCTACAGGAGCCATCTGATCTTGATCACCCCTGTTTTAGATAAATCCACTATGAAATACAGGCTATAATGGGTTAACAATGTGGACCCTGCTCAAATACAGCATTTTGTACAGTGTTTTCACTGCTCCAAGACAGTGTTTCTGGTGGCACATATGTTGTTGTATTCATGTACTGTATTTGCTCTAAGTATTGGGGTGCCTACTGCCTAGTCTCCCCTTCATTGGTTTGTAAAGCTGAATAAGGAATGTCGGCACCATTTTGAATGAAACTGGCAGAGTAGCAGATATTGTGGACTCTGATCAAACTACTTCCTTGGAAGCAGGTTGATCTGAGCATCATTGGCCTATCAAATTGCCCTTGAGCATTATTGGCATATTAACACTTTGAATGGGATACCTGCACATGCAGGCATTTGCAAACAGTTTAGATCCAGATAAGATGACTTCTAGAGGAGCCCTCTAATTAGGGTCTGCACTGTTTGTCCTTCATAACCGTCTAGCAAGTTTAAGCCTTTCATACTGTAGTTAACCCAGTCCTTCATATAAACTTCTTTTCACGCAATTGCAAACAGAGTAGACCCAGATCAGACAGCTCCTATGGGAGCTGTCTGATCAGGGTCTGCTCTGTTTGCATTGAATTCAGCTACTGGTAATAAATATTCATGGTGTCATTAATTCTTACATGAATATTGAACAGGTAAAGGGGTTAAACACTAATGGGCTTTGCTACTCTGAAATTCTGTGATGTGTGTCTGGGCCAATATTATTACAGAACATATGAACAATGTGCTAAATGAGATTCTGTCCATTATAGAGATGTTCAGGCATTCCATGCCACAGTGACAGCCTGGATGGTTGAAATGGAGTGCAACTTATTGCGAGGCAAAACACGCCTGGAGGACCTCACTTCACGGTCAACAAGCTTCATTCAGGTAAAGTTGTAGCTGGAAAAAAAATCCTTCTGAAACCATTTTCGTATATAATGTTGGAAGAAACTGATGTACATGTATGTAGAATTGTATTAATTACTCTTCTAGTTAAATTTCTTGTAGGGTTAATGATTTAGATGATTATCAGACAACACAATTGGGTTTCTCTTGTTTTTTTATGCTTTTGGCAGATGCAAATTTAAAGGAGTCAGGTTTTTTCAAACATACATTATAACAAAACTTCTGTAATTTAGGTCTGAATTAGATGGGGTTTTCAGCATATCAAAAAGTCTTAGTGATGGATCTGTGTCACAGTAGCTTGACATCTAGCATCAACAGAAACAAAGTGGTAGGCAGAATTTCAAGGGTCTGGAAACTAAAATATTGCGCAACTTCTTTATAACCACTTACCTGATGAGTATTCATGTAAGAAATAATGACATCATGAATATTTATTGAATTTTTATTATGATATATGGACACAAATTTTCAGCCATGGCAAACACTGCTGAACCATAATTCCAGATCGATGTAGAAAGAGTAGGCAGGGATCAGACGGCTGCTGTTAGAGGAGCTGTATGATCTGGATCCCCTCTGTTTGCTTAGGCATTTGTCACATTAAGGTGTGTCTATCACATAATTAGATACAAAGTCCAAATTCAGTACAGTAAATTTTAGTAATAAAGAATTCATGCCTTTTTAGGCAGGTGGCTGTTTAATGCAGAGTGAAAGTCATGTAGAAAGCTCCTAGAGGAGTTTCCTGCATGACACTCACCCTGCATTAAGCTGCCACCCATCTTAAGTATAATAATACTTGCTTTAGTGTTCCAACTATCAGGGTTTACTGTGTATATGATAGTTGTAAGAAGAATGATCTGATGCTTTAACCCATTCCCTCATATTGACGACTTTTGATGACTCTTTGTGAAACCATTGTGATAAATAGAGCATTTGTTCCTATAGGAGCAAATGCTCTATTTATCACAATGGTTTCAAACTACAAAATTCTCAAATTTTCCTTTTCCCTAGTCAATGCTCCTTTTCGGTAGATTTATTCAAAGAGGTTGTATCTAAAAATAGCCTATGAGGTAATGGGTTAAGGCTTTTACTGGTTTGATCAAGGTCATAACCAGTGTCACTCTAACTTGTCCATGAATGATGAAAGCTAGTGTTGGTGATTTATTTTACATTTCTTGCTTTCTTTAGGGCTTGCTGTATGCCCAGCAGATCCAACACCTGGTGAGAACAGTGATGAACCTCCATGTGGCCATGCAGAAACCCATGACTAAAACAGCTGTGCTGGCCCTGTGTAAACTCATGGAGCTCTTGAAAGTATGGAATATAATCCATTTACTAAGTCCCAAAATTATTAAACTTTTGAGTTTGAGTCTGAATTCATTCTCAAGTATCTGATTGGTCAGGTTTTGAGTCTTGTTAAAAATCTGACCAATCAGATACTTGAGGCTAAATAAAAATGTTTTTTAATATCAGGACTATTTTGTACACTGGTTTGTTAACTAGTAAGTTGGGGTGAGGGGAGGGATTCTAGGACATTTGCCCCCCGGACACTTGCCCCCCGGACCTTTGCCCCCCTATTTGGGCATGGGCGGACATTTGCCCCCCTGGTGTTTTAGCTTGGGCGGACATTTGCCCCCCTGACATATGCCCCCCTGTTTGACTTGGGCGGACATTTGCCCCCCTAGTGGTTTAGCTTGGGCGGACATTTGCCCCCCTGGGTCTTTCCACCACATGTATTGTGTTACTCGATCTCAGAAAACCCAGAGACTTCCATTCAGGTTCATTAGAAATTGCTCTAATACAGAAATGTAGCTATTTTAAATACATGTAATTGCTTAGATCTAAGTTAAGTAAATTACTTTTTTGTTGTTAAATCAGTAATTTTGTATTTAAATAACAAACAAACAGATGTATACTTATCACCTTCAGATCCAGATCTTGTTTATCATAAAAGCTAAGCCGACACTTGACAGTTTATGAATTGCGTAAGTGTAGAATTTTCCACTGCCTTTAGGCTAGTCAAACCCCTAATCCAATTAACACTTGCTGTGTTTTTAACACATAACAACATAATGACAATAAGTGAAAGGTCACGTTCTGCTGCATACACCTTTGTGTGTTAAAACAAGAAATTTGACTGTCGGTGTTTTCAGAAAATGAAAGGTCACCGTTTTCAGAAAATGAAAGGTCACGTTTGATGTCACAGAATCATTTGATTTGGAACACACCCTTTTCTGCATATATATAACCTCTGTGTTTACAATGTTTGCAAATGGCTGCCAAATTAAATACTGAGGATATTTACACGCATCAAATCATTGCAAAAAAGGTAAATAGAGGCCTCAATTAAATTCGTTTGTAAAAGCTTGGGAAACCCCACGCATGATTAGTTGCTATTTGAAGGTAATTTATATATATAAACACTTTGTTGTTTTAAATGGCCAACTTCCTGTAAAATGTTTTAGGGATGCTGATGATGCAAACAATGACCAAAGGTCCGTCCTCGAGAAAATTAACAGGGGGGCAAATGTCCGCCCAAGCTAAACCGCTAGGGGGGCAAATGTCCGCCCAAGTCAAACAGGGGGGCATATGTCAGGGGGGCAAATGTCCGCCCAAGCTAAACCCCCAGGGGGGCAAATGTCCGCCCACGCCCAAATAGGGGGGCAAAGGTCCGGGGGGCAAGTGTCCGGGGGGTAAATGTCCGTAAACCGAGGGGAGGAGGAGAAATATATGTTGGTATTAAGTATGTTGAGCTTTGTTTAAGGCCACCGAGGTCAAAATCACTCATACGAGAAACCCTGGTTTTCATGGATTTGCTCAATAACTTAACCCTTTTCCCCATGACAAATTCTAAACAAATTTTTTTTCTAATAAATGCTCCTTTTCAGTAGTTTTATTCAAAGAGGTTCGGTCTAAAACTAGCCTATGAAGGGAATGGGTTACCTCTAACCCATCCTTGTAACTAATCATTAGTACTGTCCCTTTGAGACTGATTCTAATGAGTAGCCATAAGTATGGGTTTAGTGTGGAAACAAGGGATATGTGAAGTCTGTAGCTTACCTGTCTCATCGAGTGCACTGATTGGAGCCAATATCCATTTCATTTTACAGGCCATTGAACACACATTCCATAGGAAGTCCATGCTGATAGCAGAATACCTCAACCAGATTACACAGCGGATACAGTTCCAGATTATAACGTCCATAGGAAATGCCAAGGTATGTTGTCATAATAATTCCTTGGCTTACCATAGTTACCAAATACTAGTGCAGACCCAGTAGGATCAGTTTGATCAGGGTCTACACTATTTTCTACTGTGTCACTCTGATTTAACTTTTTCCTTCATATAAACGCCTTTTCACGCAATTGCAAACAGAGTAGACCCAGATCAGACAGCTCCTATAGGAGCTGTCTGATCAGGGTCTCCTCTGTTTGCTTTCTAAATAAGCTACAATGTCCCAGCTTCCATGTTTCATTATAACTATTTTGTCCATGAATACTCAGTAGGTATTGAAATTTGGATAAAACATAGAACAGGGAAAGGGTTAAAATCGTCAAAATGGTACCAAGTTGATATAATAACACTTTCCGTCATACAAATACCGTTTCACGCCCTTGCAAACAGAGTAGACCCAGGTCTGATCAGGGCCACCTCTGTTTACTTATGAAATTATAATAGATCTGACTCAACCAATACCATAAATCCCTGTGTACATATGCCATTATAAAAAATCAGCTAATAAATATTCATGACATCATTATTTCTAACATGAATATGCAGCAGGGTAAGGGTTAAGCCTTTAAAGATTAGATGCCAGAATACTTAAGGTAATTGAGAAATTTATTTTGCATTTTAGAATACAGAATTTACTATAATTTTGCAATCATTTTAGACAGTGTAGCGTCAGCTTTTGTTGAAGAAGACCTATTTTTACTTCATTAACATGTACCTGATCAGGACGCCTTGTCACACTTTTGCAAACAGAGTAGACTCAGAACAAATGGCTCTTGTAGAAGCCATCTGATCAAACTCTATTCTGTTTGCTTACAGAACACCATAGGTCTTATTATATATTTTTATACCCCCGCAAATGAAGTTTGAGAGGGGGTATATAGGAGTCAGTGTGCTGGTCGGTCAGTTGGTCTGTCTGTCTGTTGGTGGCACAAACTGGCACAAATGTTGTTTGATTTGCAATCAAGGCAGCTGAGCAGGGGTATTCCATCACCCTTAGTGATAATTCTAGTTTGGCATGGCTTTGTTTTCACTTGTTGTACATGTATACAACAATATAACATAAAAAGGTCAGTTGAATGTCATTATTTCATTTCAGAAACACATCATCTCGGACAAAAGATACAGTGAGAGGAAGCTGGATGTGTTGTCTGCCCTTGTCTTGGCGGAAACTGCCATTGCTGGACCAGGTAAGGCTCAGGGTGGGAATTGTCATTGAATCATTAACCCTTTCTCTGTTCAATATTTTTGTAAGAAACAATGACTTCATGAATGTTTATTGGCTGATTTTTATTTATAATGACATATGTACACAGGAATTTTTGGTATTGGTAGAAACTGTCTAGTCGGATCTATAATAATTTTATAAGCAAATAGAGTAGACCGAGATCAGACAGCTCCTGCTGTGTTTGCAAAGGGTGTAGGACAAAACCCCACTAGGACGTAACCCCACTAGGACGTAACCCCACAGGACAATACCCCACTAGGACGAAACCCCAGCAGGACAATACCCCACATGGACAAAATCCCACTTTAATAAAAATTATGTATTTAATTAAGGATTTATATATACAAATGGCACTTCATAGCAATAGAAAGGGAGAATAAAACATACAACAAAAGAAATAAGTATAAATATTTAATTTCAATTTGAATAAAAGTAATAAATAACTATGTTGTTAAGCTTATGGTAATATGGTAATAACCTGATTTTCACTAAAAGCATAAGTTGTATTATCACAAGGGGGATATTTTTATATCTTATTACAAACAGAATAGATCCAGATCATACAGATTCTAAAACAAAGCCATCTGATCAGGTTCTAATCTATTTGCTCACTGACAAATAATGAATATTTATTAGGTGAACCACATTCTATACAAAAAAGGCATACATGGTATAACCAAAATTAACCAATTCCTTTTCTTAACTAACAAACAGGGTAAGCCAAAATCATTTTCACAATTTTATGATCTGGCTCAACCATGTTTGCATTGGTACACTTAATATAGATTCAATAGATGTGGATAATGTAATATTAGCACACATTGCATATAAACTATTATAAAATAACGATAATTAACTGATTCCTTTTCTTAACTTACAAACAGGGTAGACCCAAATCATTTTCACAATTTTCATAAGTTTGACCTAATTTTAAATATGCTTTAACTTCTATTTTTATTTGCAGATTGTAACTTTAAATTTGAAGTTGATTTATAAGCCAATTTAGTAAACTAAAGCTCATTTAACTATGAATGCCTTCTTTATTTATTCATAATTTTGACCTAATTTTAAATATGCTTTAACTTCTATTTTTATTTACAGATTGTAACTTTAAATTTGAAAATGTAAAGATCTTGTTTTGAATTTATATTCTAATTGAGTGTTTCTTCTTCAAATTATCTAAAAATTGATTTATAACCCAATTATGTTAACATGTGGGGTTTTGTCCGCCTTGACACATTTGGGTGTGGGTTTGTGTCCTATGGGGTTTTGTCCTGTGGGGTTACGTCCTAGTGGGGTTACGTCCTGGTGGGGTTTTGTCCGTACCCCGTTTGCAAATGCATGAAAAGGCGTTGATATGAAGGAAAGAGTAAAAGGCCTGAATGAATTCAAAGGTAAGTAAAGAAAAAATTGCTTCAGATCAGAGAATTTCTGCTGCAGGAAAAGGGTGAATGATATTTTCTACATAAGTCTGAATGCAGAGCTGTACATATTTCTCAGCCAAACCTTATCCTGCTGCTACCCATTTAAACCATTTCCTTCATGAATATTCATGTAAGAAATAGTGATACGTAAAAATAAAGTCATGAATCTTAATTAGATGAATTTGTTATAGTAACTCATGGACACAGATATTTTTGCCACGGCAGAAACTATACATGTATTATGACAATAGCAAGCAGAGCATACCCTGATCAGATGGCTCCTATGGGTCTACTCTGTTTGCAAAGGCATAGAAAAGTGTATTTATGGAGTAAAGGGATAATCAGCTGAGAGAGATATAAGAATTACTATGCTAGTAGTTTGGAAGTTCAGCTGTATTTTGGCGAGTTGGAAAAGTTGTTAAATGCGAGCCAAAATACAGCTTAACTTCCAAACTACTAGCATAGTAATTCTTTTATCATGTAACACCCAGGAAAATGGAGAAAATGAAGAAAAAGAAAGATTGCTAAAGCGGTTTCGTCCCCTGAATGAAAATACATGTAAGTGCGATATATGTGACGTCATGTGGGCGTGCAGTGACGTCATCGACTTTTACAACATAAACAAACTTGATTTAATCATTTTATCTGGACAAATAGTTGAGACAAAGGTGAGCAAATGTGTTAAATTTGATGTTTATGTTTAATTATGCCTTTTTCGTCCTTCTGTTTTCCTCCTTTTGGCTGAACCAAACTTGCATCCCAGTAGGGTCAGTACACATGCACTATACCTCACAAAATACAGCGTCGACGTGGAAAATATTATGCTAGTAGGAAGTGACTGTATTTCGTGACGTTGCATGATAAAATCTCTAATGAGTAGCACCGAGATAGGGTTTGGCTGAGATATATGAAACTATTTTACTTTGGATCTCATGAACATTCATCTTATCTACATCTCTGTGTATGTATGTTTTTATTGTGTAAGCAGGACTCTGCATTCTGTACCAGTATTCTCACAGGTCAGTTTAGAAAGATATTTTTGTCTTTCAGGAACAAAGGAGCGACGGTTGGTAGCCAGGCTGGCTCTGACAGTAGGAACAAAAATGGTAGGAAATTTTACTTTCTCTTAAACATTTTCCTTCATATAAATGCCTCTTCAAGCATTTGCAAACAGAGTAGACTCAGATCAGACTGCTCCTATAGGAGCCATCTGATCAGGGTCTGCTCTGTTTGCATGTGGTATAAATAGATTTGATTCTACTGTTTCTGCCTGAGCTAAAACATCTTGTGTAGATGTGTACATATGCCATCATAAAAATTCAGCTAATACATATTCATGATGTCATTATTCTTTATTAGTATTCAACAGGGAAAGGGTTAACCCTTTCACTGCCGATGTCGTAAAAATGCACCACAACAAATAGTGCAGTCCCAGATCAGACGCCGCCTTTTCAAGGCTTCGTCTGATTAGGGACTTCACTATTTGTCTCAATCTCTATTTCTATATATGTGCTTTATTCCTTTGAAATTTGCATTTATTGATCTCATTTCCTTATTGTAGAATGATTTAACAAAATTTGGATTGCAGACGACATTTAGAAATTTGGTGCCAAAAGGGTTAAGATGCTAGCAGTGATTTTGTGATTACCTATGCCAACAGTTTGGATCCAGATAAGATGCAGAGTAATGTGGCATCTCATCAGAATCCAAACTGTTTGTCACGCTGACTGTATACAGAAAACCGCCCCTAGATCGGACTAGAGGTCCAGATAAGATACGTAAATTTAAACATTTTAAAGAATAGCTCCTTTATTTCTCCACTAAACCCTATATTGTGACCACTTTTTAGAATCGTCTCCTTGAGACTATTCTAAAGAGTGGTCACAGTATAGAGTTTGGTGGAGAAATGACGATTTTAGTACTTGGGTATGCACCTTTATTTGTAGCTCTGTCGGACATAAAATTTAGTCTTTAAGCTTAATGCAGGATGAAATTCATTTAGAAAGCTCCTCTAGGAGCTTTTTGCATGACTTCCACCCTGCATTAAGCAGCCATCTGCCTGAAAGTATCTTAATTCTTCTCTACTAGAATTGTGCTTTAGAGTGGGGTTACTTACTGTACTGGAACAGAAAGATTCCTATTTACAGTTACAGCAAGCAACAGTTTTACTTAGCATATAATTATAGCATACAAATAATTATGTTTCTTTTATTCCATATCTGTTTCTTTGTGCCACCTGCATTAGGATGGTGACACTTAGGGATCACTTATCGAATTGTCTGTCCATTCAACTGTCTGTCTATCTTTTGTCTATCTGTCTGTCTGTCTACACATCTTTGATCAGTTTTGTTCAGAAATGACTTAGATTAAACTTGATCAATTGAAATACTTTCAGCGTACATTCCGAGATGATGAACTGGGAAATTTGTACGAAAACTTGAGGAAATTGGACATAATATGTGATCTGCAAGAAAAGTGAGTGTGAATCTTCTATTAATGACTTCTATACACTAATTTGTGTAAACCCTTTCCCTCATGAATATGTATGTAAGAAATCATGACTTTATGAATATTAATTAGAATTAGTTTTAATCTGACATATGAACACATGACTTTTTGGCCATGGCAGAAACTGTAAAATCAGATCTATATTATTTCATAAACAAATAGGAGCCATCTGATCTGAGTCTACTCAGTTTGCAAATGCATGAAGAAACTTTTATATGAGGGCTGTTCCATTTAAATTTGTATTTTAATTAGGGGGGTGGGGGGACAGGAAGGCACGCATGGGCGGGTTTCGCTGCAAAAATGGTACTATTTTGGTTTATGCAATAGTAAAAAACTAATTTGAAAGTGCCTTCCTGCAACCTCATACACATTTAAATGGAACAGCCCTGAGGAAAAAGATTCAATAAATCTGTTCATTATAGAAACTCTTTGTAACACCTTTAAAAACAGTAGAACCCGGTCAGACTGCTCCTGTAGGTGCTGTTTGATCAGTGTATGCTCTGTTTGATTGATTTTCCAAACGTTTTTGTCATAGTACAGTAAAACCTCTTTATAACAGCCACTAAATTACATCAAGTATTTTGTATTAAAGGCAGGTGGCTGCCTAAAGTAAGGTGGAAGTAGAGCAGAACGCTCCTATAGGAGCGTTCTGTTTTACTTTCACCTTGCTTTAGGCAGCCACCTGCTCTAAATACCAACTAATTAACACAATTTAGTGGCCGTTATAGAGAGGTTTTTCTGTACATATTTGGGCCTATGGTATGAAGCCATGATTTTGTGTGCAGTTTGTAATTTGTTAGTATGATTGATGATGATTGTTAATTGATGATACATTGTCAATTTGTCAGAGTTCGGCGCTCCTGTGACTGCAGCTTTCTGTACTGGCATCGAGTGATTATACCAATCTACCTGACTGACATGTTTGAAAATGTAACAGACACACACAGAATACATGTAAGTATATACAAACAAGGCTAATCTATCTTTGTTTGATGTACCGTGTTGTAAACACCGTCTGTTAACCCTTTACTTAATTAGATGAAAGTTTTATAAAGGCATATGAATAATTACTTCAATGGCGCCAACAGAAACTTAAGAATCAGTATCCATGCTTATAAAGCTTTTAGTTGAGTCTGAGTTTCGTTCTCAAGCTTTTGATTGGTCAGATTTGAGCCAGAGGCTCAAATCTGACCAATCAAAAACTTGAGAACGAACTCAGACTCAACTAAACGTTTTATAAGCATGGACCCAGATCTATATAATTCAGTAAGCAAACAAAGCAGACCCTGATCAGACAGTTCCTACAGGAGCCATCTGATCTTCAGTATTTAAATCTACTGTTTGAAACTAGTTCGTGAGACTGTAGATTTTTGTGTGATCTAAGTCAACTCTGGTATGGTTATGATCTGCTTTCAGTAATGCTAGAGTTATGGCCTTTTCCAAGGTACAGTAATACCCCTCTAATGGGACCACCAAAAAGGACTGTAGAGGCTGGTGGTAGATTAATGCAGGACGAAAGTTATGCAGAAAGCTCCTACAGGAGCTTTCTGCATTACTTTCATCCTGCATTAAGCAACCACCTGCTTTAAAATCTGCCTATGCCTATTCATTAAGTGGTTGCTTTAGAGGGGTTCCACTGTACATGTAATATCATAGCATATGTGTGTGCACCTCTGAGCCATGGACATGTGGGTTACCAATGTACACTTAAAATCCCTAATGAATATTTATGCATGAATTGATTACTTCATGAATATTCAATAACTGAATTTTTATAATGACATATTTTCAAGAGAATTTTCTATTTAGACAAAATTTGAATCAGATTTATATGATTCTACAAGCAAGCAAAGCAAAGCAGACCCAGATCAGATGGCTCCTTTTGGAGCCATCTGACCTGGGTCTACTTTGTTTGTAAAGGTGTGAAAAAGTGTGTATATGGGTAAGGGTTAAAGGGTTATATGACAGCTGCACAATGTTTTAGATTTTTTAAAGTTACTGTCATTGTAGAATATTCAGTGTAAAAGAAAATAGATGAACCATACAAGGAAAATATCTATTCATATATGCATGGCTAAGTTATGATCCTTTATAAACGTTTAGCCCCCACTAGAAGAGCATTAGCAGCACGAGTGATGTCCATGTTTTGTATTTCAGTATCTGCTAGGAGCTCTGAGGGATGGGGTTGTGCCAATGTCATACGCCAGACATCTTAAGTCACCTGGAGATTTGTTGGAAATCTTTGAGAAAGAGATCCACGATCAGCTGAAACAGGTAATTGTAAAATATAGGCCTTTTTGACAGGATGGGAGCTGATCTATGTAGTATTTATCTCCCTTTTAACCCCGTTCTGCCATGAATATTCCTATAAGAAATAATGACACCATGGATTTTCATTGGCTGAAGTTTTATAATGGCATATGGACATACATGTTGAAGTTTTTGGTATTGGCAGAATCTGTAGAATCAGATCTTACTTTATGAACATTTATGCATGAACTGGTCACTTCATGAATATTTATTAACTTCATTTTTATAATGTAACATTTTCAAGGGGAATTTTTTGTTTTAAAAGAAACCGTACGATCATATGTATATAATTTCATGAGCCAACAGAGAAGACCCTGATCAGACAGCTTCTATAGGAGTCATTTGACCTGGGTCTACTCTGTTTGCAAAGGCTTTGAAAAGCATTTATGTGAATGGAATTTCATTTATGACATTTTTTATGCAATATTGAAAGGTGTGTTGGACTCTAAACATTAGTCATACTCAATGGTCCAAAGTCACTCTGAACTATCAATGTCATGGTGTTTGTTATTTAGAGTGTCATCTCTTGTTAATTTTTCGCTACAGACATACTATTATTATACAATGCTTTATACTTCTTTTTTAACTGCCTGTAGAATATCCTAGACCCATTGTGCACCAGTATAGAGACTGAGCTGAGACTGCATATCCACAGTCACCTGCAGCTAGACGACAGAAACCCTTTCAAGGTGGGACTACGGGACATGTCACATTTGCTCAGACTCCGGCCTATACGACTGTTTGATGAGTACATCAGTGTCAAAGGTAGGGCAGAACATTGACCTGTGTGCATATTAGATTGCAACCCACTGAAATAGACAAGAGGTTTATTTAACCCTTTACTCCATTAATGTGCTTTTCTACGCCTTTGCAAACAGACTAGACCCAGATCAGACGGCTTCTACAGTTTCTGTCTTGGTAAAAACTCCTGATTTCATTCAGCTCTTTAATATTCATGATTTTATTATTTCTTTCATGAATACTCATGGAGTAAAGGGTCTTGTTGGTACTCAGAATCATTTCAGATAGGCAATTGAAAATGAGTACCAGCAGGATAAGGTTTTGCAGAGAAATATTGGAAATATTTTATGTAGATTTCCAGTCTGCCTGTCTGTCCGTCCGTCCATCAACACTTTTTGTGTGACGCGATAACTCAAACTACTTCACATATTGGTTTCATATTAATGGAATATGCTTAGTATCATCAGTAGATGATGCCTATAGGTTTTGGGATGAATCAGATCACTATGTCTAGAGTTGTCTGCCCTTGATTACAGGGCCCTCTCTGACTCACTCAGTTTTCTATTTAGATTAGTGTGTATGATAGTACATGGACACAGGAACTTTTGGCCATGGCAGAAATTTTAGAATCATATCTATATTATTATATCATAAGCAAAAAGAGCAGACCCTGATCAGATACCTCCTATAGGAGTCGTCTGGTCTGGGTCTTCTCAGTTTACATAGATGTAGAAAGGCGTATTTATTGAGTAAATGGTTAAATGATTATGCAGCAAGACTTTGAAAATGTGTAGGGTTTTTTTTCAATGAGAAATTGTTTTGATAATTGTATAGTCAAACTTTAGTATCTCGAAACTTAGAAGGACAATGATATATATATATTGAGATGAAATATGCTCCAGATTTGAATTGAGGACCAATCAAAATTATTTACTTCAGCACTGATTGAAGTCTTGATTTTGCAATGCTATTGACATATTTAATGGTTTTCATATGAAACACTTTATCGTAAGAATCACAATTAAGGTTCCACAGTATGTTTGAATCACAAAAAAGTCATTTTTTAATATTTTTGTATTAATGAATAGCCATTGATCCATTGCATTAACCAAATACCACAAAATATACCACAAAAGCTGTATGAACCCATTTTACTTTATTACCATCGAGCTTTTCTCCGACTTAACCAGTCAGCCATTTACGAGGAAGGCTTATCAGGGGCACCTAGGGGGAAATTGATAATTAGGGCATGCACGTGATAAAACAATAGATGGCTATTTAGCCACATTTCCCTCTCAGTAGTCTCAAACTATGTAGGCCACATGGCTAGATAAGCTTTCTGATGGGAGATTTATGGGACGAGGTTTTACTGGACTTTCCTGAATTTTATTCATATTTTGGAATGAATTTTCAGCACATGTGGAGCACTACTTGAACAAGACATTTTATAACTTGACAACGGTTGCCCTACATGACTGGAAGACATACGGAGAGATGAAGAACATGGCAGAGCAGAAGTACGGCCTCACTCTTCTAGACTCCCACCTTCCCAGTCAAACCCTAGAACAGGTCAGTTGTATAGCTTTTCAACCTTAGTCTTTTAACATGATGCATGCAGAACAAATTCATCAATAGAAAAAGATTTAACACTTCGCTTGCTGTTCACGTCAATATACCTACCTGTAAATAGTGAAGACCCAGATGAGACAGCTCCTGCAGGAGCTGTCTCATCAGGGTCTGCACTATTTACAAATTGATTGTGCAACCAGTACACTTCACAGCAGTAATAGCACAGAGAAATAATTGTAGACAGTGAAGATATATATATATTATACAACAGGGCGTGGGTAAAGAAGAAGAAATGATTTTTTAAAATTCAGCAAGAGAAGGGTTAAAACTTTCTCTGTTCTATGTTCATTCCAAATTTCAATACCTACTGAACCTTCATGGACAAAACAGTTATAATGTAATATGGGAGGTGGAACATTGTAGCCATTTTAGAAGGTATAGAAATAGATCTATCAAATTCCATTAGCAAACAGAGCAGACCCTGATCAGACAGCTCCTCATTGCTGACCCTTGTCGGAGTGCTCTTATAGGAGCCCTGTGTTTATTTGTCTAATTATAGAGTTTTTTTTATATAATTATAAAGATTATTTTTCTATTCTTTTTTCTATTCCAACAGGGCCTTGATGTGTTGGAAATCATGAGAAACATCCATCTGTTTGTCTCCAAATATCTGTATAACCTCAATAATCAGGTGAGTCCTCTCATATGTGTGTCATCTGCAAAGCATATGAGTAAATGAGTGAGTGAGTTGGATTTTACAGCATAATGAGACACTAAATAGGTCAAATAGCATCAAAGCAGAGCCCTAGATATGCAGAACCCTAGATAAGATCAGTTTTTAGGAAATTTAGACAAACTTATTTTTTATATTTCTCCGTCAAAACCTATCTTGCTGTTACTCATTAGAATTGCCACTTTCTAATGAGTATCAACAATATATGGTATGGTTGGAAAAAAAGACACAGGCTCAGATAAAATACATGAATTATTCATTTTTCTGAAAAACTTTTTCAAAAATAGCTCATTTATTTTTCCACCAAACCCTATTTTCTGCCACTCTTTAGAATCGTTTCAAAGAGATGATTCTAAAGAGTGGTCTGAATATAGGACTTTGTGGAGAGATGAGGATTTTAGTAAATGAATATGCTTTTTTATCTATTGCTCTGAAAAGATTAAGCTATTTCAGTACCCCTCTTACCTATAACTAAAATGATTTTAGGGATTACTATTACTTTCTGTCTTTTTTCCTTTCTGTGTACATTATGTCTGTCCATTGTGTTTTTTTCCAACATGTCGGTAAGCATGTAGAACATGATTTCCTTTATCAATTTCCATAAAATTGTCTTTATAGTAGATTTTTCTTTCATTATACCCCCGCAAACGAAGTTTGAGAGGAGGTATATAGGAGTCAGTGTGTTGGTCGGTCGGTCTGTCTGTCTGTCTGACTGTCTGTGGCATGTCTGTCTGTGGCATGTCTGTCAGTGGCAGATTTGCGATCAAGGCAGCTGAGCGGGGTATTCAATTACCTTTAGTGATAGTTCTAGTTTCTATTGAAAAACAACAATGGGTTGAGTTACTCAACATCTCATCTGGACCCAAACTGATTGTAAAGATCAACACAAGTTCACCCCACAGAGGAGTAGAAAGGCGTATCTATGGAGGAAAGGGTTAATAGCAGGTGGCTGCTTAATGCAAAATGAAAGGAATGCAAAAAACTGCTATGTGATCTGACTATATAACTTTCATCATGCCTTTACTCCATTTTAATGTGTTTGTGAAATGAATAAACCCAGATCAGACAGCACCTGCTGGTGCTAATTGTACACTCCGTTCTCTCTGTTCCATGGATAAGCAAACTTGTACATTTTCCTTTCCCAGATTTTCGTGGAGAGGTCCAGTAACAACAAACACTTGAACACAATCAACATTCGTCATGTGGCCAACTCCATCAGAACACACGGCATAGGAATAATGAACACAACAGTAAGTGTTGTTGAATCCATCTTTCATATAAACACCTTTTCACGACTTTGCAAACAGAGAAGACCCAGATCAGACTCGGGAACCGTCTGATCATGTTCTGCTCTCTTCACTTATGAAATAATATGGATCTGATTCTACAGTTTCTGCCAAGGTAAAAAATTCCTGTGTTCTTTTTTCCATAATAAACTTTTAACTAATAAATATTCATGATATTATTATTTCTTACATGAATACTGAACAAGGAAAGGGTTAACTCTACATTGTGGCAGCAAATGTGTGATAACCTATGCAAACAGTTTGGATCCTGGTGAGAGAAATACAGCATCTCATTTGTTTGAAATGTTTGATGCTCTTATCCAGAGGTCCAGATAAGATGTGTAAATTAAAACATTTTCAAGAATAATTTCTTTATTTCTCCATTAAATCCTATGTTGTGACCAGTCCACTCTTCTCGAAGAGACGATTCTAAATAGTGGTCACAACATAGGGTTTGGTGGAGAAATGACTATTTTAGTATTTCCGTACACATGTTTGTTCATAGCTCTGCTCTTATCATATTTTCAAAGAGAAATGAAAGAAATACTGCAAAACCCCTCTAAACCAGAATTCTAGTAAAGAACAGTTTAGATACTTTTTGGCAGGTGGCAGCTTAATGCAGGATGAAAGTCATGCAGAAAGCTCCTAGAGGAGATTTCTGCATGACTTTCACCCGGCATTAAGCTGCCACCTCACCTGTCATTAAGATCGATATTTATATGAAATGTAACGTCCGGTTAAGAGGTTTTTTTTTCTGTATTAACTTTGAGAATTGTAGCTGATAGCAATGATTCAGGACATTTCATTGCATGACAGTTTTCACCCAGGCATCAATGTTGGTATCTGCTGTCAGTACTCTTGTTTGTCATTTTAGATAAACTTCACCTACCAGTTTCTGCGGAAGAAGTTTTTCATCTTTTCCCAATTCATGTATGATGAGCACATCAAATCCAAGCTGATAAAGGTTTGTATTGCTAAAAAATCTACAGTCTTTTCGTTAAACCATATACTTGATAATCCTTCCTTTTATACCTTCCCTCCTTGATTACTTTTAGACCCAGCCTCTTTATATAAATATTCAAAGTAAAGGGTTGTATAATATACTGTCTGTTTTACTTTATTACTTGATTGGTTGTTATATTCCATTTGATAGATGATTTGTTAGATGACAGTGTGTTGTTGTGTGAGGGTGATGTTTCACTCTCTGTAGTACAAACATACTGTCTCATGGTCGACACTGTTTGTACTCTCTAAAACATCAGCTTGACAAACATTGTTAACTCTGGAAACTGTCGGACAATAGATTGCATGACAAAACTATCATAAGTTTTAACATATGATGTTCGCAACTTCAAATTGCAATTTTTGTATGTTAGAACTTAATACAGTAGTATCTGTCTTAAGTGGCCATCAAATAAGAGGTCTAATTATAGGTCTGTAAGGCAAGTGGTAGCTTAATGCTGGTCAAAAGTAATACAGAAAGCTCCTACAGGAGCATTAAGCTACCACCTGCTTTTTTAAGACTCCTGTGTTCAATAAATGAATGGCCCCTTAGGACAGGTTCTACTATGGAGTATTAAGTAAGCCTTGTTGCTTGTAAAACTTGATGCTTGCTAGAAAAAGGGATAATGACTGCAAGTAGCAGTATGACCTTTTAGCCATTTACTCCATAAATACTTATTTCTGTGCCTTTGCAAACAGAGTAGACCCAGCTCAGACTGCTCTGTTTGCTTTAAATGAGATTATATAAATCTGATTCTACAGTTTCTACCATTATAAATGATAATTTAGTTCATAGTACCATTTTAAAAATCCAGTTAATTAATATTCATGATGTCATTATTTATTGTGTGAATATTCATGGAATAAAGAGTTAAAAGACACTGTTTGTACAATGGTGATCAGAGTTTATAATATCTGTCAGGTTGGATAAAAAAAAATCTTGCCAAAGGTGTAACTAGGATCTGGATCTACCCTTATTACCGCATGTATTCGGACAAACTTTGGCAAATAGTACTAAAGGAGCAGTTTTATCAGGGTCTACACTATTTGCTACAATGGCAGTCTAATTCAAAATGATCGAAAAATTGCCTTTTTAACCATTACAGATTCATGGAGAGAGGAGGTTGGGTGTTGGAATACATGTACTTACTGTACTACTCTGTGTAATTAGGTTACTGTTTTCAACATGCAAAAAACCCTTTTCTCATGACATGATTCATACAGAATAATCAAATACAGCAAAACCCCTCTATACCGGAATACTAGTAGAGAAAGAATTTAGATACTTTTAGGCTGGTGGCTGCTTAATACAGGATGAAAGTTATGTAGAAAGCTTCCTACATTACTTTTACCCTGCATTAATCTTCCACCTGTCTCCAAGACCGATAATTATACTCATTTTAACATCTGGTTTAGAGGGGTTTTACCGTACCACTTACATATATATTTTCAGGACTGGAAGTTTTTCAAGGAGAATCACATGCAAACTGATCAAAAGGTAAGTTGTGTTACTGTTCATGAAGACCAAGGGCCAGTCTAATGATGATCCTACGACTGAAAGCTGTAATCAGTGCATATTAGATCTTTAGATAAAGTTTGCCATACAAAATTATCTGTAAGTGTTGCCTTTTGGCATTAATGCCTTTTGGCATCTTTACCAAAATAGTAGACCCAGATCAGATGGCTTCTGTAGGAGTACAGTAAAACCTCTCTATAATGGTCCCTAAATTACATCAAGTATTTTGTGTTAAAGGCAGGTGGATGCTTAAAGCAAGGTGAAAGTAAAACAGAACACTCCTATAGGAGCATTCTGTTTTACTTTCACCTTGCTTTAAGCAACCACCTGCCCTAAATAACAAATAATTAACACAATTCAGTGGCCATTATAGAGAGGTTTTACTGTATTCTGATCAGGTTCTGCTCTGTTTGCTTGTGAAATTATATACATCTCATTATACAGTTTCTGACCAAAGTAAAAAAAATCCTGTGTTCGTATACCATTATTGATAATTCAGCTAAAAAATATTCATGATGTCATTATTTCTTACATGAATATTCATGAGCAAAAAGGGTTAAAAAATCAGTATTTTTATTAGACTTCAGAATGATTTTTTTCTTGCTAGTACCCATATGAGCGGGCAGAGAAGTTCAACAAAGGCATCAGAAAGCTTGGGTTGACACCTGATGGGGAGAGCTATCTGGACCAGTTCAGAACCCTCATTACCCAGATAGGTAGGTCATAGCTGGAGAGTTTGTTGTGATGTTTAACACTTTCCTTCTTTTTCACACCATTGCAAACAGAGTAGACCCAGATCAATCTGACCAGGGTCTACTCTGTTTGCTTATGGAATTATATAGATCCGTTCCAATAGTTTTTGTCTAAGCCAACAATTCCCTTTTATTTCTACCTCATTAAAATAAGTTAATTAATGAATATTCATGAAGTGATCAGTTAATGCATGAATATTCATGAGGAATGGGTTAAAGTAAATATGCAACATGCTGAGTTGAGTGAAACCCCTCTTAACCGGGTATTAAATTTAGTATAAACATCAGTCTTCAAGACAGGTGGCAGCTTAATGCAGGGTGAAAGTCAGTCCATGGCCAGTCAATAATGAATATTAATTCTATTATTCAAAATAGGGAAATTAATTGCCATTGTAGCAGAGATGCTTATCTCTGCAAACAGAGCAAACCCTAATCAGATAACACCTACAGGAGCTGTCTTATTGGGGTCTGCTCTGTTTGCATAAAAAGGAGGGATTATCAAGAACCTGATAGAGATGCCTTTGAACACCTTTACAAACAGAGTTGACCCAGATCAGAAGGCTCCTGAATGAGTTGTCTGATCACTGTCTGCTTTGTTTACCTATGGAATAACATAGTTCTGATTCTGCAGGTTCTGCTATGGCAAAAATTCTGATGTCAATATGACATTATAAAACTCTCGTTGTGCAATATTCATGATGTCATAATTTCTTACATGAATATTCATGTCAGAGGTAAAGGGTACCACTGTACATGAACTAGCTTGATATATTCTACCCCAGGTAATGCAATGGGTTACATCCGTATGGTGAGATCTGGAGGTTTACACTGCTGCAGCAATGCCATCAGGTTTATACCTGATCTGGAAGACATTGTGAACTTTGAGGAACTGTGCAAGGAGGAAAATCTTTCTCAGGAGTGCCAGACAGCTGCCAGGTAACATTGCTTGTTGTCACCTTGTGCCAGACAGCTGCCATGTAACATTGCTTATCATATTGTGCCAGATAGCTGCCAGGTAACATTGATTATCATATTGTGCCAGACAGCTGCCAGGTAACATTGCTTGTTATCATCTTGTGCCAGACAGCTGCCAGGTAACATTGCTTGTTATCATCTTGTGCCAGACAGCTGCCAGGTTACATTGCTTGTTATCACCCTGTGCCAGACAGCTGCCAAGTAGCATTGTTTTATATGCCATTGCAAGACAGTCAATATGACTATCTTGGAACCAGATTTTCTATTAACATGAGGCATGTTGTGTGGGAGATTGGGCAAATGTTTGCTCCCTTAAATAATAAATGTACAAATCCCCCATTTATACAAAAACAATGCAGTAGATATAAAAGTGAAATGGCCCCCCCCCCCCTAAAAAACCCAAAAAACACACACACCAAAAAAACAAAACAAAACAGTTGAGCAGACCATGCAAAGGGTTAAGCAGATTTTGTATTTTGCAGGAACCTGGACAATGTGATAGGGAATTTGGCCAAAAACTTTGCAGAAGGAACAGAATACTTCAAGGTCAGTCCTAGAACAAAAATATTTTTATATGAAGCAGTGCATTATAACAGATCGGTGAAAATTGGTTCTCATACCCTGATGCTAAGTAATTCACTGTTGTCATCTGCAAAAACTTGTTGTCTTCTGCAAAATTTTCGTAATGAGACACTGAATTACCCTGGATCCAAACTACTTGCATAAGTCATCACAAAGTTGTGCCTAGCATGCAAAGAGTCAGAATTCTGATATAACTGTTTGTATGCCTTTTTCTCAGTTTTGCACAAGCTGTAGTAATTTTATGACGGTTTCATTCACAGATGCTGGTTGATGTTTTCTCCCAGGAGTTCCGCAATCCCAAGAACATGCATTTGAGGAACTTTTTTGTAATTCTTCCACCCCTGGTAAGCATTTCACAAATATTATAAGTTAATAAGTTATATTTATTGTATTGTTGTATATCCCTTTTCCTAATATAGACAACTTTTGGCACCTTTGCAAACAGAGGAGAAGCTGTCTGATCAGGGTCTGCTTATTTTGCCTGTGAAATATTATAGATACGAGTCTGTCACATCCAAATATTTCCTTGATAATATATAATAATATTCAGTCCATGTAAATATTTATGCAAAAATTGAATTCTTAAAGAAAAGATTAACTCGTTTGTTCCAATCAACACTTTAACCGCCAAATCAATTTTGTCTGTAAAGATTGATATCTGCTTCAGGTTAGTAGTCTTTTTTCAGTTTGAGATTGTCAAACAAACAGATTGGTTCCTGATGAAATGCCAAGTTATTTGATCATCTTGATTAACCCTTTCCTTCATATGAACATGTTTTCACGCATTTGCAAACAGAGTAGACCCAGATCAGATCCTATAGGAGCCGTCTGATCAGGGTCTGAACTGTTTGCTCATGAAATTGAAAGATCTGTTTCTTTACTTTCTAAAATGGCTTCAATGTTCCACCATCCATATTTCATTATAGCTATTATGTCCATGAATATATAGTTGGTATTAAATTTTGGAATAAATATAGAACAGGGAAAGGGTTAAAAATGTTTGCAAAGTTATCAAGAAAGTTATAGATACAAATATAATACTCTCTCTATCATTGACTCTTATACCACTATGAAACTCTGATTTGCTGCAATTCATTCAAGTTTTTGTAAAACTATTGTCGGAATGTCAAACAGCTTAGATTTTGATCAGATGCTGACTTTGTCACATCCAAGCTGTTGTCTTATCCAGTCAGAAATAATGATGCATGCATAGTAATTAGCTGAATTTTATAATTACATCATGAACAAGGGAATTTATATGGCAAAAACTGTATAAATACATCTATGTTATTTTGTTTAGCAAACAGAGCAGATCCAGAACAGATGGCTCCTACAGGAGCCGTCTGATCTGGGTCTACTCTGTTTGCAAAGGTGCCAAAAAGCGTCTGTATGGAGTAAAGGGTCATGAGTGAATTTGTAATCAAAGAAATCCCCTGAGACTTAATACTATATTATTCTTTTCTCTGAATCATAATTTTCAGACCGTGAATTTCATTGAGCATTCCATTAGCTGTAAAGAGAAGATGAGCCGAAAGAACAAGACCGGAGCGGCCTTCACTGACGATGGCTTTGCTATGGGTAGGAATACTGTTGGAATTTGTTTGGCATATAACTCTAATCCTACTGGAAAATCTGAGGTCTGCTTAACCCTTCCCCTCATAAATACGTCTTTTGACGCATTAACAGAATAGACCCATATCAGATGGCTCTGTCTGATCAGGGTCTGCTCTGTTTGCTTATGACATGATATAGATCTGATTCTACAGTTTTTCTCAAAGCAAAAAATTCCCTTTAAACTTTTACAGAAAAATTCAGCTTGTAAATATTCATGATGTCATTATTTCTGACTTGAAATTTGAACAGGGAAAAGGTTAATCTTTTCCTTGTTGGATATTCACGTAAGAAATAATGACATCATGAATATTTATTGATTGAAGTTAATGGTACATGTATATATATACACAGGATTTTTAGTATTGGTAGACACTGTAGAGTCTGATCTATTAAAATTTCATAAGCAAACAGAGCAGATTCTGGTTAGACAGCTCCTACAGGAACTATCTGATCTGGATCTGCTCTGTTTGCAAATTTATAGGAGGGAAAGGGTTAAAAGTTGATTTGCTGAAGAATTTACTTCAGATTTGTTCATGCTGCTTAGAAGCTATTGATAGAGTGTCAAATAGTTTGGATCCTGATCAGATATCACTTTACTTAGCAGATGATCTGGATTCGACTTGTTTGCAAATTCCAGTCCGATTTTGATTTATAGTAGGATGAAGTTTATATAGTAAAATCTGTAGCATAATGCCTTCAAAGGAAACCTGTATAAGTAATATCAGTAACTATTACTATTGATGATATCAATTTGAGAGATTTAATAGGTATGTCATTTACATTTGTATGTACATAACATAATTTTATTTGGGTTGGATGTATTTTGAACAATTCTTGAAGGCAGGTATTTCCTATATAAACTTGCTCACAGCACTTCAGATTAACTGTTTACCTCTTGAATTTTTTTTTATTAATTACGTCATGAATATTAATTAGAATAATTTTATTCTGGTGTATGAACATGTATCAGATCTGTATTATTTCATAAACAAATTCTACAGCAGCTATCTGGTCTAATATGTAACAGATAAAGGGTTAACCCTTTCCTCCATGAATATATATATGTAAGAAATAATGACATCATGAATATTAATTAGATTAATTAATATAATAGTACATAGACACAGGAATTTATGGATATAGCAGAAAATGTAAAATCATATCTATATTATATCATAAGTAAACAGAGCAGATCCTGATCAGATGGAGCCATCTGATCTGGGTCTACTCTGTTTGCAAAGGCATAGAAGTGTGTATACAGTAAAACCTGTGTTAAGCGGCCAGTTGAGGGAAGCAGCCAAATTGACCGCTTAAGCGAGGTGACCACTTAATCGAGGGGTGGATATTTTGGGAGATTTTTCTGTTTAGTCAGACAAACGCAAAATATATCTACATGTACTTTAATGCCTTATCCAAAAGATTATGTATTTTGTCCTTGTAAATACATGTAAAATACAACATGTACTGTAAATTGCATGCACAAAAGAAAAAATAAACATCAGGCAGAATCATTCTACACATCCGGAAATACAAATGTACATGTCTACACATCACTCGATTCTCTAACGTGAGGAACTTATGTTTGGAAAAGGCGTGAATATTTTGTTTTGATGTAATCTCTTTTGATTCGGTAACGTGCAGACAAACTTCTCAACACCCCCATATTTGCATATTTAACAGGTAAAGGAGTTGAAAGGATTATCAGGCCATCGATTATAATCTTGCCCTAAGGCCAAGGTCAACGCTTGGTTTATTTCGTTCACTTCCGACATAACGAAAAACACCGAAGCGGCCAATCTATGCACTTTCACGACACAACGGAAGTTTCCGAAGTGGTCACAATATTTCGATCGGCGATTTCCGTAATGTCGGAAAGTTACGATGCGTAGTCTCCATTTTGACATGTGTCAACTGGCTGTGTATTGGGTTTTCACACATTTCAATCTGGCCACCAGGCTGTCTGCTGGCCGTCTAATGGGGTCGAAATATAGGGTTTGGGGTGAAATATGGTGGCCGCTGGCCGCAGAAGGAAGGTGACCATCTAAAACAGGTGCACTATAGACTGATTTTCGTCGGGAGGATTTCAAACTGACCGTTAAGACGAGGTGACCGTTCATTTAAGGTGACTGTTTTACTGTATATGAAGAAAAGGGTTAAAAGTCATCTGTATCAGATAAAGGATAAAACTAACAGATACTGTCTCATTACAGGTGTGGCCTATATTCTGAAACTGCTGGATCAGTATCATGAGTTTGACTCCCTTCACTGGTTCCAGTCAGTCAGGGAGAGATACACGACTGAAAAGGTTGGTGCAGGAATACTTTATTACTAAGATAAACCCTTTACCTGTTCAATATTCATGTAAAAAAAATGACGTCATGAATATTTATTAGCTGAATTTTTATAATATGAACTTTTCAGTAGATTTTTTGCTTTGACAAAAACTGCAGAATTAGATCAATATAATGTCATAAGCAAACAGAGCAGACCCAGATCAGACGACTCCTATAGGAGCCATCTGATCTGGGTCTATTCTGTTTGCAAAGGCATAGAAAAGCATTTTTATGGAGTATTGGGTTAACCCTTTCCCTCATATAATCGTGTTTTCATTCATCCGCAAACAGAGTGGACCCAGATCAGACAGTTCCTAGAAGAGCCGTCTGATCAGGGTCTGCTCTGTTTGCTAATAGAATTTGATAGATCTGTTTCTTTGCTAAATCTAAAATGTCTACAATGTTCCATCTGCCATATTTCTTTATAACTATTTTGTTAATGAATATTCAGTAGGTATTGAGATTTGGAATAAATATAGAACAGGGAAAGGGTTAAAGATTTTTTGCAGAATTATTGCAATTTACTTGTATACTGGTTTGACAAGAACTATTCTTTTCTTTTATGTTAGACTCAAGTTCAGAAGCAGCAACAGGGAGCTTCTAGTAGATCAGACGAGAAGCTACAACAGACGATGACTCTGACGCAAAAGAGACTAGATGTTTACCTCCAGGTATATATGAACAAAATATTTGCATTTCTTTAGCCTCATCCTTGATGCTTTAACCCTTTTGTTCATGAATATTCATGTAAGAAATAATGACATTATGAATATTAATTAGATAAATTTGTTATAATAGCACATGGACACAGGAATCTTTGGGCATTGCAGAAACGAGAATCATTATTCATATCTAAATGATATAATTAGCAAACAGAGCAGACCCTGATCCTACAGGAGCCATCTGATCTGTGTCTACTCTTTTTGCAAAGAAAAGGTTAAGAAAAGGAGTAAAGTTGCCATAACATATATCTAATGGTGTGTGCATTGTTTTGGATCTATATTGTAGCCATAATCCCACCTTTTTAAACCTTTGCAAACAGAACAGACCCAGATCAGACAGCTCCTATAGGAACTGTCTGATCAGGATTTCTCTGTTTGCTTATATGTTACAGATCTGATTTTCTATAAGATATTAATTAAACAGGGAAAGGGTTATAGGGATTTTTATATTCAACACAACACAATTTAAGCTAGAGTTTAGTCATAATTATAGAATAACTTGATGAGATTTTACCCCTTTATGCCTGAAGGTGAGTTGTAGTCATTATTGTACAGAATATGTTATTTTTAGCTTGTCTGTTTCGATTGTGATCACTGACTCTGTCATAGTTGTAAGCGTTATCGTAGTTATAGGCGGCGGCAGCGGCATTGGTGTGCAAAAACTTAATGTAGCTGATTACTCAAAAAGTATAAGAGGTATCAATATGAAACTTCATAGATCTCATTGAGGATAAGGCCCCTACATAAGAACCATAACTCTTGATTTCAAAATTTGGAGTTATTGCCCTTTATTTTTTTCAGTGGCAAGCACCAAATTAGAAAAGCATTGGCGCCGTATGCGGTTCTTGTTTTATGTCTGTTTCTTATGGATGCATTATAAATATTAAACACTGTTTTAACAAATTTCAGGAGTTTGATCTGCTCTTCTACTCACTGAGCAGTGCCAGGATATTTTTCCGAGCTGACATGACAGCTGCAGAAGAAAAGGAGGAGAAAGACAAAGGTAACATTGCATGTATATTCTTGATAAATGTGTCAACTAGAACTTTTAGCAATACACAATGAGGTCAGTGAATGTCAGCAGATAGCAAGCATGCAGACAGTTGTGCCTTTTTCAACAAGTTGTTTTGTTTCTTTAGCAAAGCTATAGAGAGAGGTACATATTCAAATACTAAAACTGTCATTTCTCCACAAAACCCTGTATTGTGAACACTCTTTAGAATCGTCTCACTAAAGAGTGGTCACAACCTGAGGTTTTGTGGAAAAAATAAACAAGATATTCTTGGGGAAAAAAGAGACTGAGAGACTAGCAGTGTTAGGTGCAAAGAATAATATGAGTGCAAATATATTAAAAACTGGTTTTAACATGTTGCATAATTATGAAATCCATGTAGCAGGCAAAAAAAATCACTGACATCCAATTGACTTAATCGTATTGACCTTAAGATTTTGTTTCATGTCGGCATCATGGTTTTGAAAATCATGTGATTCTGGATGGATGGATGGATTGGGATTTACTGTGTTATATAGCACTGTTTGGTAGAATTAGAAATAAGATTTTATAACTTTGCGTTTAATAGTTGTTGACATTTTTATCTATTATTTATTACAGAAGCTAAGAAGGAAGGCACAGAAGAAGCTGGAGCTCCTAGTAACACAGGTAATTGCCTCAAGTGATCAATAATGAATTTGGAAAACGTATATAGGCTTCTCCATAAAGAATAAGTCCCTAAGGAGCTTTTATAAACAGTGTAGACCCAGATCAGTATCAGACATTGATCAGATTCTACACTGTTAATTGCTTCATCATTTTACCCATCGATCTGTCAAATAGTGTGTAGACCCTGATCAGACAAAACTTCTATGATGTAGAGCTACAGATAAAGGTATGTACCCAAATACTAAAATCGTAATTTCTCCACCAAATCCTATACTGTGACCAGTCTTTAGAGTCGTCTCTTCGAAATGATTCTAAAGAGTGGTCACAGTATAAGGTTTGTTGGAGAAATAATGGAGCTTTTGTTAAAAATGTTATCTTGATCTCTGATGATCGGATCTACAATTTACAATCAGAATCTACAATTTATGCAATGCTTTTGAAAGGTTTTTTCTTCATTGAGTGGTTTATATAGTTGGCCTATAAGGATCAAGAACAATATCACCCATTTACCACACACTTTGTACACTTTATAAAATCCTACCCCCACTGGTTGCCTCATAGAGTCTTCAGAATGTAATAAAGTGTCATTTCGAATATTTCTTTATTGTTAAACCTTTACCTAATGAATACTCATGTAGTAAAAAATAGCTGAAATGAAATAATAGTGTATAATGGTGTATGAATACATGTTGTTTTGGACATAGTTAAATATATTATACAGTAAAATCTTGATTATTCAAAAATTTTAGTATAGAAGAATCTAGACCCTTTGAGGCAGGTGGCTGCTTAATGCATGGTGAAAGTCATGCAGAAAGCTCCTCTAGGAGCTTTCTACATGACTTTCACCATGCGTTAAGTTGCCACCTGTCTTAAAGATCGATAATGATATGTATTTTAGTTTTCGAATAATTGAGATTTTACTGTAAATCAAGACAGCAGAACACTTGAAACACCTGCTTTACATTTCAACTTTTGAATGCAGGAAACAAGTGTACAGTAGAACCTATCTTAACCCATTCCCTCATAGGCTATTTTTAGATCCAACCTCTTTCAATAAATGTACCGAAAAGGAGCATTTACTAGAGAAAAGGAAAAATTAAGAATTGTGTGGTTATGAAACCATTGTGATAAATGGAGCATTTGCTCCTATGGAGCAAATGCTCTATTTATCAAAATGGTTTCAAAAAGTGACTATTACAGAGGCGTAGAAAGGCGTATTTATGGAGGAAAGAGACCATTTAAAAGAGGTCTTTAAGACAGATGGTAGCTTAAAGCAGGTTGAAAGTAATGCAGGAACTTTCTGCATTATTTTCAGCTTGTATTAAGCACTCACCTGCTTTTTGTAAGATTCCTGTGTTCAATCAATTTAAGGTTGCATAAGACCGGTTCTACTGTACTGACATTTTCAAACAGCGTAAACCTAAATCACAGGGCTCTTAACCCATCTGATGCAAGTTTGCACTGTTTGTTAACCCTTTCCCTCATAGAAACGTGTTTTCACGCATTTGCAAACAGAGAAGACCCAGATCAGATGGCTCCTAGAGGAGCCGTCTGATCAGGGTCTGCTCTGTTTGCTTATGGAATTTGATAGATCTGTGTCTTTACTTTCTAAAATAGCTACAATGTACCACCTTCCAGATTTGATTATAAGTGTTTTGTGTTCAATGGGTATTAAAATTTGGACTAAGCATAGAACAGGGAAAGGGTTAATCAAAATCAACTTGCAAATTATACCCTTTCCTACCAAATGAACTCCAAAATTAACCCATTTCCCTTTAATATATAAATGCCTTTTCATGCATTTGCAAACAGAGTAGACCCAGATCAGATGACTCGTGATGGAGCCATCTGATCAGGGTCTGCTCTGTTTGCTTATGGAATGATATAGATCCAATTCTACAGTTTTTGCCAAAGTAAAAAGAACAAAACCTGTGTTCAAATGCCATTATAAAAATCATCTAATAACTATTCATGATGTCATCATTTCATACATGAATATTCATGAGGTAAAGGGTTAAGGCTATAGATGTAGTTTCATTTTCTGAAACTTTTTGTATTGTACTTTGATAACTTTTATGAAACCTACCATTGTGCAAATTTGTGAACAGTTTAGATCCAGGTATGAGGCTGACATCAGGATCCCAAGTACTTAACCGTTTCCCTTTTCTATGTTTATTTCAAATTTCAATACCTACTGAATATTCATGGAGAAATAGTTACAATGAAATATGGAAGGTAGAACATTGTAGCCATTTTGGAAAGTAAAGAAACAGATCTATCAAATTCCATTAGCCGACAGAGCAGACCATGACCAGACAGCTCCTACAGGAGCCATCTGATCTGGGTCTACTCTTTTTGCAAATGCATGAAAATGCATTTACATATATATGAAGAAAAGGGTTAAAGGAAATGTGAGGAGAGGACAATCATCATAGTTAAATGTTACTTAATGTTAAACCTCTTCCCTCATGGAGATGCCTTTTCACACCTTTTGGCACCTTTGAAAACAGGATAGACCCAGATCAGACAGTCCCTATATGAGATGTCTGTTCAAAATGTACTCTGTTTGCTCATAAACTTTATATTGTAATCAGTTTACACTTTCTGTCAATGCCAAATAATTATTTGTAAATCAATGTTTCATTATAAAAAAATCTTTCTTAAACTTTCATTATGGAAAGTCAGTTTTTTAATCCTTAGAATGTGGGACACATGCATGTCCTGGCATTTTCAAACATTGTAGACCAAGATCAGAGGTCTCCTAGAGGAGCCCTCTAATCAGGGTCTGCACTGTTTGTCATACACAAACCTCTAGCAAGTTTAACCCTTTCCTTCATATCATATAAAAGAGTTTTCACTCATTTGCAAACAGAGTAGACCCAGATCAGACGGCTCCTATAGGAGCCATCTGATCAAGGTCTGCTCTGTTTGCTAATTGAATTTCTTTACGTTCTAAAATGGTTACAATGTTCCACCTTCCAAATTTCATTTTAATTATTTTGTCCTTGAATATTCAGTAGAATATTGAAATTTGGAATAAATATAGAACATGGAAAAGGTTAAGCATTTCATATTGTGTGGACTCCATAGTCAAACTCTAGTGGACTATTCCACTTTGATAATTCAGCATTGAAAGGGTTAACGACAGTCAATATTATTGACAGCAGGCTAGAATAGTTATGCACATACATGCACTATACATGTATATATCCAATATTTACCTGATTTTCCAATTCCAATTTCAAGCATCCTGATACCCCACCCACCAAGGTAAATATAGCCATTTTCACTCTGCCTTTCTCCACCTTGTGTAGTTCTAGATATACACATATACAGTAGAACCCCTCTAATGTGACCACTTAATAAATCGGCATGGGTGTCTTTATAAGCAGGTGGTTGCTTAATGCAGGACGAAAGTTATGCAGAAAGCTTTCTGCATAACTTTCGTCCTGCATTAAGCTACCAACTGCCCTTGCCACTGTGAATTATATCCCTTTTTGCTGGTCACATTAGAGGGGTTTTACTGTAATTATATCCTCCCACCAGCATGCTAACTGATTATTGCTTTTGAAATTTTGAACTTGAGAAGCCACTATCTTTAGAAAAAAAGTATTCTAGGCTTTGTTAACCCATTCCCTCATATTGACACCTTTTGACACCTCTGTAAAAGTCGCTTTTTGAAACCATTGTGATAAAAAGAGCATTTGCTTCATAGGAGCAAATGCTCTATTTATCACAATGGTTTCAAAATTACACAATTCTAAAAATTTCATTTTTGCTAGTAAATGCTCCTTTTCAATAGATTTATTTGAAAATTTAAGATTTATCTAAAAATAGTCTGAGGTAATGACTTAAGACCAAAATCAGTCATGCGGCATCAATACAGATATCAGCTTACCTGACAAGCACTAGCAGGGAAGACTTTAGTTAGAGGCTTTGTCCTTAGATTGGCTAGTCTAGACCTAAACTGTTTCTGAAGGGCCTGGAAAGCATTATTTTTGCATGCCTTAGCTCAAATCTGGTTTGATTTGCTGAACATCTTTCCTTAGATTTCTAAATGAATATTCTATATGTATTTCTTTATTCTTATTTGCATAACATTTCAGTTCTTCTTGATTTTTTTTAACTCTTTCCCTCATATAAATGCTTTTTCACGCCTTTGCAAACAGAGTAGACCCAGATCAGACAGCTCTTGTAGAAGCTGGCTGATCAGGGTCTGCTCTTTTTGCTTATGACATGATAATAGACCTGCTTCTACAGTTTTCACGAAAGCAAATTACCGCTATTCCTTTGAAAATTTTAAATTATAGGAATTTAGCTAATAGATATTTAGTTACTTATATCATTATGTCTCCCCCAGTATACTGGGTAGACATTTTGTTTTTGTGCGTGACTTCCGTCCATCTGTCAATTTTACTTTGTCCGCGGGGTTTCTCCAAAACCTTGGGTGGCATTTTCATGAAACTTCATAGGATTAATCCCCACCATGCCTAGTTGTGCATATCGTATTCCTGTTCTGGTTCCATGATTTTCTGCAGAGTTATGGGACTTTGAAATTTTTACATGGAAAATTTGTCCGCGCCGTTTCTCCAAATCTTATGAATAGATTTTTGTGAAACTTCATAGGATTGATCAGCACCATGCCTATCTGTGCATATCTTATTCCTGTTCCGGTTTGATGATTTTCTGAAGAGTTATGGGACTTTTAAATTTTACATGGAAATTTTTCTCCACGCGGTTTCTCCAAAGTCCGTCTTCAGATTTTCATGAAACTTCCTAGGATTGATCAGCACTATGTCTAGTTGTACATATCTTATTCCTGTTCCGGTTTGATGATTTTCTGCAGAGTGATGGGACTTTGAAATTTTTACATGGAAAATAATGACCGCGCGGTTTTTCCAAAACCTTTGATCAGATTTTCATGAAACTTCATAGGATTGATCAACACCATGCCCAGATGTGCATATCTTATTCCTGTTCAGGTTCTATGAAATTTTAAGAGTTATGGGACTTCGAAATTTTTACATGGAAAAATTTGTTTGCGCGAAATTTTTACATGGAAAAATTTGTTTGCGCGTTTTTTCCAAAATCCTTGTTTGGATTTTGATAAAACTTTGTAGGAACGATCAGGAACCATCTGATCAGGGTCTACACGGTTTGCTTATAGAACTACATGTATAGATCTGACATCGCTAAAACATTCTCCTGTTCAATGACCGGTATAAAAATTTGATAAGCGAGTATACATGAGTTGATGATTTCTTGTTTAAATTTACATGAAGTAAAGGGTTAAGGGTTAGAGAAGCAGTAGTCCAGCAGTAGTCTGTATCAGCTTTGTAAATGCTTTATGTTTTCTTTTTAACCCTTTCCTTCATAGGCTATTTTTAGATCCAACCTCTTTGAAGAAATCTACCGAAAAGGTGCATTAACTAGAGAAAAGTAAAAGTTTACAATTTTGTAGTTCTGAAACTGTTGTGATAAAATAGAGCATTTGCTCCTTAGGAGCAAATGCTCTATTCATCACAATGGTTTCAAAAAGTGACTTTTGCATAGGCGTAGAAAGGCGTACTTATGGAGGAAAAGGTTAATGAAAAAGAAGGAAAAAATGTTTAGGTGTTAGCAACATGGCTATGTTTGTATTTCAAAAACTGTAATGGTAGCTGTCATTTGAATATAATTTCATATGATTTAACCTTTTACCCCATAGATATGCCTTTGCAAACAGAATAGACCCAGATCAGAAGACTTCTTGAGGAACTGTCTGACCAGGGTCTGCTATATATACCTATGAAATCATATAGACCTGATTCTACAGTTTCGGCCGTGGCCAAAATATCCTGTGTTTATAAACTGTTACAAATGTCAGTTAATGGTTATTGATGATGTCACTGTTTCTTACATGATCATTGATGAAGTAAAAGGTTAATAACTATGCCATTGTATGATTAGTGCTTTTTAGAATGTACATGTACAGTAGAACCTCGATTATTCTAACTCTCAAACAAGTGTCATGATCAGTCTTAAAGACAGGTGGCAGCTTAATGCAGAGTGGATGTCATGCAGAAAACTCCTCTAGGAGGGGTTTTACTGTACACTAATTTGAGTAATCCTCTCTCTCAAGAATGTTAACCCTTCACTTGCTGAATTTTAAAATACATGTCTCCTTCTTTACCCATGCCCTATTGTATAATCACATATATCTTCACTGTGTACAAGTATTTCGCTGTGCAATCACTGCTGTGGAGTGCACTGGTTGCACAATCAACTTGTAAATAGTGCAGACCCTGATGAGACAGCTCCTGCAGGAGCTGTCTCATCTGGGTCTTCACTATTTACAGGTAGGTATATTGACGTGAATAGCAAGCGATGGGTTAATGTAAGAAATTATGACTTCATGAATATTAATTACAATACATGTAATTTTTGGCCGGATTGCTCGCAATCCAGGCTTATAGATTGGCGAATGCCGTCCGGCCGTCTGTCTGGCTGTCCGTCTGTCCGTCCGTCCGTCCGGTTGACCTTTTTGTTTAAGTTAGTTATAGCCAAAGTATAATACCTACAGTAACCAAACTTGGCATGTGGGTTCAGAATGAGGGTCCCATTACATGTCATAGGTTAGCAGGTTACTATGACCCCTTTTTGACCTAGTTTTTACGCTTCATTGACTTAGAGAATTTCCAGGTTGACCTTTTTGTTTGTGTTAGTTATAGCCAAAGTATATTACCTACAGTAACCAAACTTGGCATGTGGGTTCATAATGAGGGTCACATTACATGTCATAGGTTAGTAGGTTATTATGACCCTTTTTTGACCTAGTTTTTACGCTTCATTGACTTAGAGAATTTCCAGGTTGACCTTTTTGTTTCCGATCGATAACTAATAAACGACTTGGCCTAGAATCTTCAAACTTGCTGTGGTGGTTGGTCATGACAACTGGATGACCCCTATTGTTTTTTAGGTCACTAGGTCAAAGGTCAAGGTCACAATGACCTTAACTGGTGAAATTGTTTCCGATCAATAACTGCTCAAGGGTTTGGCTTGGGATCTTCAAACTTGCTGTGATGGTTGGTCATGACCACTAGATGACCCCTCTTGTTTTTGAGGTCACTAGGTCAAAGGTCAAGGTCACAATGACCTTAACTGGTGAAATTGTTTCCGATCAATAACTGCTCAAGGGTTTGGCTTGGGATCTTCAAACTTGCTGTGATGGTTGGTCATGACCACTAGATGACCCCTCTAGTTTTTGAGGTCAAAGGTCATGGTCACCATGACCTTAACTAGTAAAATGGTTTTTGATCAATAACTGCTCAAGGGTTTGGCTTAGGATCTTCAAATTTGCTGTGGTGGTTGGTCATGACAACTAGATGAACCCTCTTGTTTTTGAGGTCACTAGGTCAAAGGTCAAGGTCACCATGACCTTAACTAGTGAAATGGTTTCCGATCAATAACTGCTCAAGGGTTTGGCTTAGGATCTTCAAACTTGCTGTGGTAGTTGGTCATGACCACTAGATGACCTCTAATGTTTTTGAGGTCACTAGGTCAAAGGCCAAGGTCACCATGACCTTAACTGGTGAAATGGTTTCCGATCAATAACTGCTCAAGGGTTTGGCTTAGAATCTTCAAACTTGCTGTGGTAGTTGGTCATGACCACTGGATGACTCCTATTGTTTTTGAGGTGACTAGGTCAAAGGTCAAGGTCACCATGACTGTAACTGGTAAAATTGTTTCTGATCAATAACTGCTCAAGTGTTTGGCTTAGGATCTTCAAATTTGCTGTGGTGGTTGGTCATGACAACTAGATGAGCCCTCTTGTTTTTTAGGTCACTAGGTCTAAGGTCAAGGTCACCATGGTTTCCAGTCAATAACTGTTCAAGGGTTTGGCTTAGGATCTTCAAACTTGCTGTGGTGGTTTGTCATGACCACTAGATGACCCCTAATGTTTTTAGGTCACTAGGTCAAAGGTCAAGGTCATCATGACATTAACAGGTGAAATGTTTCCAATCAATAACTGCTCAAGGGTTTTGCTTAGGATCTTCAAACTTACTATGGTGGTTGGTCATGACAACTAGATGACCCCTATTGTTTTTGAGGTCACTAGGTCAAAGATTAAGGTCACCATGACCTTAACTGATGAAATGGTTTCCGATTAATAACTGCTCAATGGTTTGGTTGGGGATCTTCAAACTTGCTGTGGTGGTTGGTCGTAACCACTAGATGAACCCTATAGTTGTTGAGGTCACTAGGTCAAAGGTCAAGGTCACCATAACCTTAACTTGTGAAATGTTTTCAGATCAATAAATGATTAGTGGTTTGGCTTAGGATCGTCAAAGTTGCTGTGGTGATTAGTCATGACCAGTAGATGACCTCTATAGTTGAGGTCACTAGATCAAAGGTCAGGTGGTCTTGGGGTATACATGCTTTACAAATATCTCTTTTTTTTTTATACTTCAATGAATTTCTAGACATGTGGAGTCATAATGAGGACCTCATTACATGCAATTGGAATATGTTTAACTATTTATTATGCCTTCAGCATCTGCTGATGCAGAAATGTATAATGATTGACTGTTCATCTATATCACTTTAATCGGCAATCCGGCCATACGAGGGGTGTTCCAAAAATAATGTCACTTGCATCGGTGCTCATATAACGGAAGTGCTTTTGTTCATTTTAATTTGCTCTGCCCTTCAAAATACTCTCCGCCAGCCAGAATACACCTTTTTAGCCGGTCAATCCATTTTTGGAAGCATTTTTCATACTCTTCAATGGGGACACCCATCAGACACTGATAAACAGCAGATCCAAGGGCATTTCTCGAATTGTATCTCCTTCCAGATAAATGATATTTAAGTTTTTGAAAGAGAAAATAGTCGCAGGGGGCCAAGTCTGGCGAATACGGAGGGTGCGGAAGGACGGTAACCTTCTCCGACTCCAAAAAGTCAGTCACAATACGTGCCTTGTGAGCGGGTGCATTATCATGCAAAAGTCGGACATACTTAAGTCCTGTTATGGGGCGGCTACTTTTGTAGTAGTTCTTCAATTTTCTCAGAACAACGTTTTTATAGAACTTGCCTGTGACCGTTCTGCCTTTTGGCACCGGGATTTGAATAGCTGGACCCTTATTAGTGAAAAAAATAGCATACAAAACCTTCTTTACCGTTCGTATTCGTTTGGCAATACTTGGGCGTCTGGCATTTTTAGTGGCCCATATTCGGTTGGAAACCTTCCGCTTTGGTTCAAAATAATACACCCAGGTCTCATCACCAGTGACTATATTATCAAAAGCCTTTTTACTATATTTTGGGTACATTTTGAGAAGTTTTTTTGCCATTGTTACACGCGTCTTCTTTTGCTCATCCGTTAACAAATGGGGTATCCATCTTGCATTTATCTTTCTAACTTTTAGGTGTTTCTTCAAAATTGCATGAACTCTTGCTAACGACAAGTTTGTCATTCGAGCCAATTGTCTTACGGTGAATCGAGCATCAGTTTTGAGGATATTTCGGATTTTTTCTATGTTACCTTTGGTCGTAGTTGTTGCAGGACGACCTGGGCGAGCAGCATCTTTCAGTTGCTGCTGCCCAGCACTAAATTTAGCTACCCACCTACAAACAGTCCTGTGGGACATTTGGCCCTCCCCATAAATGTCACACACCTAGCGGTGAATATCTACAGCCTTTATGCCGAGTAATGACCTACCTTTTATATAGGCCCTAATTTCAAGAACATTTTCAGCTCGTTTTCCTGTCATTTTGTGTAAAGTCTAACGAATAGGCTATGAAACGATGTACACTGTACCGAGGCAAGTGAACGTGTGGACGAGATATTTACCTGTGTCACGAGCCAGTGATCACTCAATCGACACGAGGTGGTTTTGTGCATGAATTGCACGATTTCTGCGAAATAAAGCACAGATGACATTATTTATGGAACACCCCTCGTACCGACATTGGCGGTTTCTTGTTAATCTTGGATATGAAAATTACTTTTTGGCCATGGCTGAAACTGTAGAATCAGATCTATATTATTATACCCCCTTGTTTGCTACCTGCCTATAAGGGTCAATATTCTTCTTTATAAAAATTTCGGATTATCAAGGTTTGACTGTACATAGACTTTGCTAGAGGTTTGAGTATATTATCATCAGAGTATGAGATTATATTTATTTTCTGCATACAGTAAAACCCCTCTAAACCAGGATTTTGATAAAGACATATTTAGGACATTTAAAGTAAGTGACTGCTTAATGCAGGCTGAAAGTGTCTGGGAGCTTTCTGCACGACTTTCAACCTGCATTACGATAACTTTTTCCTCCATAAATACGCCTTTCTACGCCTCTGTAAGAGTTACTCTTTGAAACTACATGTATTGTGATAAATAGAGCATTTGCTTCATTGGAGCAAAATAATGCTCTATTTACCACAATGGTTTCAAAACTACACAATTCTCAAATGTTCGTTTTCTCTAGTAAATGCTCCTTTTTGGTAGATTTATTCAAAGAGGTTGGGTCTGAAAATAGCTTATGGAGGAATGGGTTAAATTAATACTAGTTTGAACATCCGGTTTAGAGGGGTTTTACTGTACACCCAAACTAAAGTATTTGGACATCACGTCTACCCACTCCACTGGTTTGTACAGCTGAATATTTTTGCACTATTTTGAAAACTTTAAATTAGACTGACGTAGTAACAAATAGTGTAAGCGTTGATCAAATTTCTCCTTCAGAAGTAGACTGATCTGGGTCTGCACTATTTGCCTACTTTTCTCTGAATAGTTGGGGTAATTAGGAGTAACAGTCACTGTATGATAAAATGTGAAGGTATGGAGCCACACAGAGAATAATTACCTTTTGCGCACCAAGGCTTGTACTAACAATCTTTATCTACAGTATTTATTATCTCACTTCACAATGTAGACCCAAATCAGATGCTGCAGCTGATTGGATTTATCAGTGTTTGTTTTTTAGCTCACCTGGCACAAAGTGCCAAGGTGAGCTATTGGGATGATCCTATGTCCGGCGTCCGGCGTCGTGCGTATGTGCGTTGTGCGTACGTGCGGGCGTCAACAATTTACTTAAACATCTTCTTCTCTGGAACTACAAAGCCAAGAGCTTTGATATTTGGTATGTAGTATGATGTAATGGTCCTCTACAAAGATTGTTCAAATTATGTCCCCCGGGCCAAAAATGGCCCCGCCCCAGGGCTTATCAGTTTTTCATAGGAAAATCTTTAAAAAAATTCTTCTCTGAAACTGTAAGGCATAGACCTTTGATATTTGGTATGTAGCATCATCTAATGGTCCTCTACTAAGATTGTTCAAATTATGACCCCTGGGCCAAAAATGGCCCCGCCCCGGGGCTTATCAGTTTTTCATAGGAAAATCTTTAAAAATCTTCTTCTCTGAAACTGTCTGGCATAGACCTTTGATATTTGGTATGTAGCATCATCTAATGGTCCTCTACTAAGATTGTTCAAATTATGACCCCTGGGCCAAAAATGGCCCCGCCCCAGGGCTTATCAGTTTTTCATAGGAAAATCTTTAAAAATCATCTTCTCTGAAACTGTAAGGCATAGACCTTTGGTATTTGGTATGTAGCATCATCTAATGGTCCTCTCCTAAGATTGAACAAATTATGACCCCTGGGCCAAAAATGGCCCCACCCTGGGGCTTATCAGTTTTTCATAGGAAAATCTTTAAAAATCTTCTTCTCTGAAACTGTCAGGCATAGACCTTTGGTATTTGGTATGTAGCATGATCTAATGGTCCTCTACTAAGATTGTTCAAATTATGACCCCCAGGACAAAAATGGCCCCGCCCCAGGGCTTATCAGTTTTTCATAGGAAAATCTTTAAATATATTCTTCTCTAAAATTATAAGGTATAGACCTTTGATATTTGGTATGTAGCATTATTTAATCGTCCTCTACTAATACTAATCAAAATATGACCCCTGGACCAAAAATGGCCCCGCCCAAGGGCTTATCAGTTTTTCATAGGAAAATCTTTAAAAATCTTCTCCTCCAGAACTGTAAGGTCTAGGCCCTTAATATTTGGTATGTAGCATCATCTAATGGTTTTCTACCAAGATTGTTCAAATTATTACCCCTGGGTCAAAATGGCCCCGCCCTGGGGCTTATCAGTTTTTCATATGAAAAGCTTTAAGAATCTTCTTCTCCAAAACTGTAAGGCAGAGACGTTTAATATTTGGTATGTAGCGCTATCTAATAGTTTTCTACCAAGATTGTTAAAATTATGTCCCCTGGGTTGAAAACTTCCCCGCCCAGGGGCATATCAGTTTTTTATAGGAAAGTTTTTAAAAATCTTCTCTTAAAAATCTTTAAAAGTCTTCTCTGAACTTGTAAGGCATAGACCTTAGATATTTGGTATGTTGCATTATCTAATAGTCCTCTACCAAGATTTTCAAATTATGAACCCCGTTTCAAAATCGACCCCACCCTGGGGCTTAACAGTTTTTCATAGGAAAATCTTTAAGGTCTAGACTCTTTATATTTAGTATGTAGCATCATCTGATGGTTTTCTACCAAGATTTTTCAAATTATGCAATCTGTCATTGAAATCATTAATCTGTTACGAACAGGTGAGCGATTAAGGGCCATCATGGCCCTCTTGTTGTATACTTTTTTCCAGTCTTTTCTTTATTGCTATGGCCATATTCCTGAATAACATTTGATATACCTTTAACAAAAGGAGCCCTGGAGCCCTTTGCTCAGGGTCTGCGCTGTTTGTCATACAAATGATTTTCTTTGTGATAAATTTTGATACTGTCTCATCAGGGTCTGCACTATTTACAAGTTGATTGTGCAACCAGTGCACTCCACAGCAGTGATTGCACAGCGAAATACGCATACACAGTGAAGATATATGTAATTACCGGTATACAATAGGGCATGGGTAAAGAAGGAGAAATGTATTTTAAAATTCAGCAAGAGAAGGGTTAACCCTTTTAGGAAGTTTCCCCCATGAGGATTCATGTAAGAAATAAATAAATATTTATTAGCTCTAATTCTATAATACATGTATAAACTTTTCAAGGGAATTTTCGGCTTTGACAAAAAACTGTAGAATCAGAACTACATGTATATCATTTCAAAAGCAAACAGAGCAGACCCTGAATAGACGGCTCCTTTAGGAGTTGTCTGATCTGGGTCTACTGTTTGCTAATGCATGAAAAGGTGTTTGTATGAAGGAAAGGGTTACAAATTCAGCTAATTAATATTCATAAAGTCACTATTTTTTACTTGAATATTCATGTGAAGGGTTAACTTCCTCCTTCTCTCAAATTGGGGCTCTGCTAAGTCGGGTGAAGGTTTCAGAGTCAATTTGGCCTTCTGTCTGTGTTGGCATTAACTTCAGATGACTGACATTTTGTGGTTTATTACTCTGACAACAAACATTTTGTAATTGGACTGCTTATTTGTACATTCATTCTTACTTACCAGGTAGAGTTCATCCCCAACTACATTGCTGATACATATATCTGTATTTAGATTACATAAATAGGGCAGAAACTCTAATGATCAAGGCTTGACTTAGTGATCAAAGCCTTAGTTCTTGCATAAATATATTCTTTGTTGATAACTGTTCTTTTAATTGCAGGCAATGCTCCACCTGTGGATGGGACAGCTCCACCTCCAGCAGCAGGTGCTCCAGCAGCCCCTCCTCCTCCTCCAGCAGCTCCACCCCCGCCTCCAGCTGGGGGTGCGCCACCACCACCACCACCACCTCCACCCCCACCTCCCCCTCCACCATTCTAAAGAAGTGCTCAGGATAGAAACTATTGTATGTGGTTACTGGAAGAAGACGGACAGCAGCAAAGTAGAACAAATAACATTAAAATGTGCAATACTAGTACTTTTGTATATGCAGAGTTACTTTTCCAATATTAAGCTGCCACCTACTTTAAAGACCAGCATTTATACTAATTTCAGCTTCTGGTTTAGGGAGGTTTTACTGTATATATGGTGACCATATTACAAAATGTATTTTGAGAGTAGTGACTTTATGTATCTTTATTCCTTTACCTGATGAATATTCATGTAAGAAATAATGATATCATGAATACAGTATTTTTTTTAGAATCGGACCTGTATTATTTCATTAGCAATCAGAGCAGACCATGGTTAGACAGGTCCTGAGGGAGCCATCTGATCAGGGTCTACTCTTTGCAAAAAAGCATATCTATCAAGTAAACGATTAAAAACTTTCAAGTACATGTACATGTATATTATTGTCTTTATTTTTATTATTAAAAAATTGGAGTGTCAAGGTGGTGGTGTGAGGGTATATTTATCCCCTTTAGTGATATCTCTGGTATGTTCTTGTGCTCAGAAGTCGTTACTAGGCTACTGTTTGTAAATCTGCCACAAATTATCTCATTTACTTTGAGCCTGCTGTGGGCAGATCCTTGATCACCTATACAGTTTGGATCCAGATAAGACGCTGTCTAACGTGTTTCTTCATGATCTAAACCGTTTTACACCCTGATTGCATTTTGGTAGATAAACTGATTATAGCTTTAACTCATCCCCTTATAGGCCGTTTTAGACCTAACCCTTTTGAATACATCTACTGAAAAGGACATTTACTTGAAAAAAAGAAACTTTTAGAATTAAGTATTTTGATACCATTGTGATACATATAGCATTTTCTCCTATGGAGCAAAATTAAATGTCTTTTTATCACAATTGTTTAATCTTAACCCTTTCCTCCATAAATATGCCTTTCTATGCCTCTGTAAAAGTCACTTTTTTAAATCTTTGTGATAAATAGAGCATTTGCTCATTAGGAGTAAGTGCTCTATTTATCACAATGGTTTAAAAACTACAAAATCCTAAAAAATTTCCTTTTCTGTAGTTAATCTTCCTTTTCGGTAGATTTATTCAAAGAGGTTGGATCTAAAAATAGCCTATGAGGGAATGGTTTAAGTGACTTTTACAGAGGCATCAATATGAGGGTATGGATTTGTGCAACATTTTCAGGCTTTATGCTCTAAGATATCCTTAAATATGTTTTGATTCTTGCTTCTACCATGAACATTCTTACACATTTTTTTGGTTCCCGGTTTTATGCAGAATACTATATAAAAGTTAGGAACCAATCAAATGTTCTTTTCTCAAACTTTGTTGCTTGGTTCTCATTGGCTACCTTTCTCACTCAATTTCTGGTAGATCATTTGAACCAATAAAAATGTGTTACTCTTGAATTTTCTGTATTATCCCATTACCTCATAGGCTATTTTTAGATCCAACCTCTTTGAATAAATCTACCGAAAAGGAGCATTTACTAGAGAAAAAGGGAAATGCTATAATTGTGTAGTTTTGAAACCATTGTGATAAGTGGAAGATATGCTCCTAGGGAGCAAATGCTCTATCACAATGGTTTCACAAAGTGACTTTTACAGAGGCGTCAATATGAGGGAATGGGTTATTCTTGAATTTTGAATATTTGTAGAATTTTGAGTATGGGAATTATGTTGGTGAAGTGATGGTGAACTTTGTACTATTGTTTTAACCCTTTATCTGATATATTGTTAACAGAATGGACCCATATCAGACAGCTCCTCGAGTCCTGTAAGAGCCATCTGATTAAGGTCTGCTTACTTAAGAACTATTATAGATCTGATTCTACAATTTCTGCTATGGTATAAACTTTCCTTGTTCATAATAAATATTTATGTATTTTATATTCATGCATTCATTTCTTTCTTACATAAACGTTCATCAGGTAAAAGGTTGATTACTTGTATTGATTGATTGTCAAATGATTATTATACTTGTTAGTGCTGAAATTTAAAATAAACTCTATTTAAAGTATTATGTATGTTACTTTATATTTGCCAGGTAAATTGGTAATATTTAACTGCCCCCCACCCACCCATTGAAACGAAATTTTGCACCTTTGCAAACAGAGTAGACCCTGATCAGATGGCTTCTGTAGGAGCCAATTGATCAGGGTCTGCTCTGTTTGCTTAAAAAATAATATAGATCCGATTCTACGATTTATATCATAGCCACAAAAATCAGTTAATGAATATTCATGAAATCTTGTATAAACATTCATGGAGTAAATGTTTAACCCCTTCTCTGCCATGAAGAAGGGTGTGTGATGTACACAAAACGGTTTGGATCTAGGATATAAGCAAAACATTTTGGATCTGGAACTCGGCATCTCATCAGGATCCAAACTTTTTTACTCTGATTATCTTTATGAAAAAAAGTTGGAGAAATGGCCATTCTGAAACTTGAAGCAGACGATAATGCATCAAAAAGAAAAGGTGCCTACAGTGAATGGGCCAAGAAATTGATTTCCTAGAATTATTTCTGGAATGATCTACCATTTTTGGTTATTATTTATGCCAAATAAAAATACAATAACTTTGAAACTGAAGGAAGAGTGTGATACCAACTACCCACCTAGGTGGTTCCAGTATAAGTTGCTGTATAACCCCTCAATCTTTGTTTGCAGGAGTATAATAAAATTTGAAGACATCAAATATATTATTTGTGCATAGAATAAATGCCAACATTCCAGTAAAGCTATGAGGATATGGCAACAAAATCAAGTTGACGAAGTTTCACACAGACCGAAAACAGGAAACATATCACAGCTAGTGACAAATGCTCCCAAACCCAAGCAATGACATTGAAATGTTTGTTGCACAGTGTGACCTGAATTCCCAAGATGTACTTAACAAACCAAAAATTCCTACCTCAAGTAATGTAGGAGCTAAGCTTTTTATGCCCCCCAGATCAGATCTGGGGGGCATATTGTTTTTGCCCTGTCTGTCTGTCTGTTTGTCCGTTTGTCTGTTTGTTTGTCAGCAACTTTAACATTGGTCATAACTTTTGAGCCAGTACAGATAGAGACTTGATATTTGGTATGCATATGTATCTCATAAAGCCACACATTTTGAGGGGTGTTATGTCAAGGTCAAGGTCATCCTTCAAGGTCAGAGGTCAAATATATGGGTCAAATCACCGACTTTAACATTGGCCATAACTTTTGGACCAGTAGAGATAGAGACTTGATATTTGGCATGCTTGTGTATCTCATGAAGCCGCACATTTTGAGGGGTGACATGTCAAGGTCAATGTCATCCTTCAGGGTCAAAGGTCAAATTGTCTGTTTTTTTGTCTAACTTTAACGCAACTTTAACATTGGTCATAACTTTTGAGCCAGTACAGATAGAGACTTGATATTTGGCATGCATATGTATCTCATAAAGCCGCACATTTTGAGGGGTGACATGTCAAGGTCAAGGTCATCCTTCAAGGTCAGAGGTCAAATATATGGATCAAATCACCGACTTTAACATTGGCCATAACTTTTGGACCAGTAGAGATAGAGACTTGATATTTGGCATGCGTGTGTATCTCATGAAGCTGCACATTTTGATGGGTGAAATGTCAAGGTCATCCTTCAGGGTCAAAGGTTAAATTGTCTGTTTCTTTGTCTGTAACTTTAACATTGGTCATCCTTCAAGGTCAAAGGTCACCAACTTCAAATTGGCCATAACTTTTGAACCAATAGAGATAGAGTCTTGATATTTGGTATGCATGTGTATCTTATGAAGCCGCACATTTTGAGGGGCAACATGTCAAGGTAAAGGTCATCTTTTAGGGTCAAAGGTCACCGACTTTAACATTGGCCATAACTTTTGAACCTGTAGATACAGACTTGACATCTGGTATGCATGTGTATCTCATGAAGCTGCACAGTTTGGGGGGTGACATTTCAAGGTCAAGGTCATCTTTCAGGGTCAAAGGTCACCGACTTTAACATTGGCCATAACTTTTGAACCAGTAGAGATACAGACTTGATAGTTGGTATACATGTGTTTCTCATTTGGCTGCACAGTTTGAGGGGTGACATGTCAAGGTCAAGGTCATCCTTCATGGTCAAAGGTCACCAACTTTAACATTGGCCATAACTTTTGAACCAGTAGAGATGTAGACTTGATATGTGGTATGCATGTGTACCCCATGAAGCTGCACAGTTTGAGGGGTGACATGTCAAGATCAAGGTCATCCTTTAGGGTCAAATATCATATCGAGGGGGCATAGTGTTTCACAAACACATCTTGTCTATACATGAGGTCAAGGTCACATAGACCTGAAAACCATAAGTGACACTGCCATCCAAGTATATAGTCACACTCCAAATTTTGCATTCCTACCTCAAATAATATAGGAGATACGCTTTTGACAAAAGTTTTTTCTATAACTCAGGTCAGTGATCAAGATCAAGGTCACAGACACCTGAAAATGGTACAAGACACTCTGCCATCCAAAGATGTACATGTACTCAAATACTAAATTTGGCATTCCTACCTCAAGCAATATAGGAGATATGCTCCGGACAAGGTTTTTCTATACCTGAGGTCAAGGTCACAGAGACCTGAAAATGGTATGTGATACTCCTCCATTCCAAAATGTACTCATACACCAAATTTGGCATTCTTACCTCAGGTAATATAGGAGATATGCCCCAGACAAGGTTTTTCTTTAACTTAGGTCAAAGGTAATGGTCAAGATCACAGAGGTCTGAAAATGGTGACACTGTGCCCCCCTCAGATGTACTCGCAAAGCAAATTTGGCATTCCTTTCTCAGGTAATATAGGATATATGCTGTACACTGACACACAGAAATACAAAGTCAAGGTTAACCCATTCTCGCATAGGCTATTTTTAGATCCAACCTCTTTCATTAAATCTACCAAAAAGGAGCATTTACCAGACAAAAAGGAAATGTTCAGAATTGTGTAGTTTTGAAACCATTGTGATAAATAGAGCATTTGCTCCTGTGGAGCAAATGCTCTATTTATCAATGGTTTCACAAAGTGACTTTTACAGAAGCGTCAAAAGGCGTCAATATGAGGGAATGGGTTAAAGAGGAGGTCCCTACAATGAACGCATATTTTCAATAGTATCATAAAACTTGGTATTTGTTATGCTCTATCATTATTATGAAGGTTCCCAATTTGAACTTATATCGAAAAATGCCCCTGTGATACAAATAAACTGATTTCATCAATACTGATATTTTTTGTTCTACAACACAATATTATCGGCCTTTTCCGTTAAATTCTTCCGCGTTTTGCCGATGATCACCCGATCCCTCCATTTGTTTACGTAATAGCTTTCTCGGAAGTGGTCGGAGAATCGCGAATAGGGCGAACAGTTACGAAAACTAAAACCCTACCCGAATAAAACTGAAACATCGGGGAGTAAAATCGGGATCGGCGATATCAAACACATGGATATTTTGTCATTATAAACAGTAATTGGACGGGAATTGTTGCGATATACCACTTTTCAAGATATAAACAAATGAGTTTTGTATATTTTAAGTGTTTTTGAAACGCGTCAAATGTAGGGACATCCCCTTTAAAGGTACCCAGTGACTTGAAAATGGTACACGACACCATCCCAGGATGTAGTTACACACCAAATTTGGCATTCCTACCTCAAATAATGTAGGAGATATGCTCTGGACAAGATTTTTCTATAACGGAGGTCAAAGTAACAGATTCTTGAAAATGGTATGTGACTCACTGCTATCCCAGGATGCACTCACACACTAAATTCGGCATTCCTACCTTAAACAAGAGAAAAATCATGGAAGATATTCTGACCAACTGACCGACCGACACGGTGATTCCAGTATACGATTATCCCCTCAAACATGTTTGCGGGGCTATAAAAATATGTAAATTATGCTTTTTATGCTTCAGAATGGTTGCAACAATGAATTCAAAGTCAGTTTATTCAACATTCTTTATTGGTGATGTATAAATATATATTTACCATTCACACATGCATAAAACTTGTAAAGCAAAAGGTTTGGAAACAAATTAACAACATCTGAATAAGCATCAATTGGAAGACTCAACAATTATAGCACCTTGTACTCCTATGGACAAAAAAACAAAACGATCCCAAGACATTCTTGCTATCATAAAAACAAATCATATTAACCATACAATAGCAGGTACATACACCAGTTGAAATGTTGTTGCTATAGCTGTTACTATGTTGTCCCACTTAACCCTTTGCACGCTAAGTAATTTTTCGTCTGCAACAATTGTCGTCTGCTTCAATTCTTAAAATAAACTTTCTCTCATTTTTTTGAAAAAATATGTTCAAGATTGACAAACAGTTTGGATCCTGATGTGACGCCGCATTATGCGGCGTCTTATCTGGATCCAAACTGTTTGCATAGGTCATCACAGTTCGCAGCTAGCGTGCAAAGAGTTAAAGTAATGCAATTTACAATTCTAACTTGTTAAGAGGCTGATTGTTTTATGCTTTCTTATACCCGAGTCAAACTCTATATTGTTAATACTTATCACTTTGCCTCTTGGAGGAATTGACATCATGAATATTTATCAGCTGATATTTTGTAAGGATATATGAACTGGATGTTTAGGCCATGACAGAAACCGTAGAATCATCAATAGTATTCCTTAATCCTTTCCCTCATACAAACATGTTTTCATGCATTTTGCAAACAGAGTAGACCCAGATCAGACAATTCCAATAGGAGCTGTCTGATCAGGGTCTGCTCTGTTTGCAGATGGAATTTGATAGAACTGTTTCTTTACTTGCTAAAATTGCTACAATGTTTCACCTTCCATATTTCATTACAACTATTTTGGCCATGAATATTCAGTATGTATTGGAATTTGAAATAAACATAGAACAGGGAAATGGTTAAGAAAACAGAGCAGTCCCTGATCAGACAGCTCTTAAAGGAACCATGTATTTCAATTCTATTGAAATATGTGATCAGGGTCAAAACCGTTTTAATAGATTCTAAATTACTCATCTCTTTTGAATCCCAACTGTTTGCAAAGGTCAATTCATTATTGACAAGAAGGCAGTCCTACAGACAGCTATATTTTCACACTAAAATTTTCAATAAAATTATTGTAAGAAAATCCATAGGACGTCTTTTAATATTATAACACCTCCAATAAACGCACACCTTTGATGATTAGTTGTCATAATAGCCGGGTTTTTTTTTTGCGAAAATGCTGACAATCCAACACATCGTGTTTCCAGTCTCGGATACTGGATTTGTGCAGAAAAAAGATGGGAGTTAGTTACATTACAGGAATTTGGTCACATGTCAATTTTGTCAACATTTCATTGGCTTTTAGCTCCTGCATTTTCACCGATCATGTAATTCAATTTTGGCTTTTCACTCGGGCAAAAATTCCGATAATTGAGAAAAGTGTAGATATGGGATTTGCGCAGCTCAACGACGATATGCTATTATAAAAATTCAGCCAATAAGTATTCCTGATGTCATTATTTCTGACATGAATATTAAACAGGGAAAGGGATAACAGACAAGGACAACACATATTTCCCTCTCCACTATTCATGTATCTAGTCCTAACCCTTTAGACAATAAAAGACAAATCAATATAAATTCAATTATCATTATGTATGTAAAATTATTCAGCAAAATATGTGTAAATATGACTCTATGCATGGGAATGTACATATGATACATGTCAGTGTTGTAACAAAATACTTACAATTACAATTACTAACAATATTTGTTAAAAAAAAAGCTGGGTTAAATGTTTACTGCAATGATGAACTTCCATTTTGAAAATTCAGTATTCATATATTAACCCTTTCCCTGTTCTTTATTTAGGCCAGATTTCAATACCTACTGAATATTCATGTTCAGAATAGTTATAATGAAATATTGAAGGTGGAACATTTTATAAAGTAATGAAACAGATCTATCAAATTCTATTAGCAAACAGAGCAGACCCTGATCAGACGGCTGCTCTAGGAGCCATCTGATCTGGGTCTACTCTGTTTGCAAATGCATGAAAAAACATATATATGAGTGAAAGGGTTAAACCCATCACTCCATAAATATGACTTTCTACGCCTCTGCAAACAGAGCCTCTGTATACGGCTCCTATAGGAGATGTCTGATCAGGGGCTGCTCTGTTTGCTTATAAAATATAATGGCACAAAAGTTTTAACCCTCTATCTGATAGAGATGCCCCTTTAACCCATTCCTCTATAGGCTATTTTTAGACCCAACCTCTTTAAATGAATCTACCCAAAAGGAGCATTTACTAGAGAAAAGCAAAATTTTAGAATTTTGTAGTTTGAAACCATTGTGATAAATAGTGCATTTGCTCCTATAGGATCAAATGCTCTATTTATTACAATGGTTTCAAGAAGTGGTTATTACAGAGGCCTAGAAAGGCGTATTTATGGAGGAAAGGGTTAAACCTTTCCTTCATATATAGACAGAGCAAACAGAGTAGACCCAGAACAGACAGCTCCTATAGGAGCCATCTGAACAGGGTTTGCTCTGTTTGCTAGTAGAATTTGATAGGTCTGTTTCTTTACTTTCTAAAATGGCTACAATGATCCACCTTCCATATTTCATTACAACTGCTTTGTCCATGAATATTCAGCAGGTATCGAAATTTGGACTAAAAAAAACAGGGAAAGGGTTAATATCAAACATGTTTCAAATCTATAGAGATTGAAAGATGGTTGAAAATATAGAAAAACAAAACTCTTTTGGTAAATAACTAATTCACAACATAGAACAAAATATATATAAATGTGTATGAATACAGGATACAAATGTATACATGTACTGTAAAACTCCTCTAAACCGGAATTCTAGTAGAGAAGAATTTAGATACCGGTACTTTCAGGCAGGTGGCTGCTTAATACAGGGTGAAAGTCATGCAGAAAGCTCCTAGATGCTTTCTGCATGACTTTCACCCTGTATTAAGCTGCCACCTGTCTCCAGGATACTAGAATTAACGTCCGGTTTAGAGGGGTTTTACTGTACTTTGGTACGGACTAGATCAGTACAATATATAAAGGTGCATATCTAACCCTTAACTCCATGAATATTCATGTTAGAAATAATGACATCATGAATATTAAATAGTTTCATGTTTATAATGACACAGGAACACAGTAATTCTGGGTCATGGCAGAAACTGTAAAATCATATCTGTATTATTTCATAATTAAACAGAGCAGACCGAGATCAGATAGCTCCTATAGGAGCCGCCTGATCCGAGTCTACTCTGTTGGCAAAGGCGTATTTATGGAGTGAAGGTTAAATACTAAAATTGCTATTTCTCCACCAAGACTTACATTGTGACCACTCTTAAGAACTGTCTGAAATGGGTGATTAACCCATTCCCTCATAGACACAACCTCTTTAAACAAATCTACCAAAAAGGAACATTAACTAGAAACGAAACCGTTGTGATAAATAGAGCATTTGCTCCTATGGAGCAAATGCTCTATTTATCACAACGGTTTCAAAATGTGATTTTTACAATGGCCTCAATATCAGAGAATGGGTTAAAGAGTGGTCAAAACGTAGGGTTTGGTTCAGAAATATAGAAGCTATTCTTGAAAATGTTTCCATTTACGCATCTTATCTGTGCTTACGGACTAGACCCTCTCTCAACACGTCTGAATGGATACAAACAATAAAATGATAGAGTGACATTCTTCCATTTAGGCTCACACACTAGATCCTCTCTCAACACGTCTGAATGGATACAAACAATAAAATGATAGAGTGACATTCTTCCATTTAGGCTCACACACTAGATCCTCTCTCAACACGTCTGAATGGATACAAACAATAAAATGATAGAGTGACATTCTTCCATTTAGGCTCACACACTAGATCCTCTCTCAACACGTCTGAATGGATACAAACAATAAAATGATAGAGTGACATTCTTCCATTTAGGCTCACACACTAGATCCTCTCTCAACACGTCTGAATGGATACAAACAATAAAATGATAGAGTGACATTCTTCCATTTAGGCTCACACACTAGACCCTCTCTCAACACGTCTGAATGGATACAAACAATAAAATGATAGAGTGACATTCTTCCATTTAGGCTCACACACTAGATCCTCTCTCAACACGTCTGAATGGATACAAACAATAAAATGATAGAGTGACATTCTTCCATTTAGGCTCACACACTAGATCCTCTCTCAACACGTCTGAATGGATACAAACAATAAAATGATAGAGTGACATTCTTCCATTTAGGCTCACACACTAGATCCTCTCTCAACACGTCTGAATGGATACAAACAATAAAATGATAGAGTGACATTCTTCCATTTAGGCTCACACACTAGATCCTCTCTCAACACGTCTGAATGGATACAAACAATAAAATGATAGAGTGACATTCTTCCATTTAGGCTCACACCAACCCATAACTCGGGTTCAAAACTATTGCAAATACAAGGCAAAGGCAAATTTGTGAAAACTTTTGTAGTTTCACCTCTTAGATGGATCCAAACTGTCAGACACTGGCACAATGGAAAATTGCAGGAACATTTGCAGATGTGACCTTCAAAAAAGAATTGTGAACCAAACTGCAGACCCTGATATGAGTATCCCTAGAAGTCCTCTGGTCTTGGTCTACACTGTTTGCCTATGTCCCTTTAACCCTTTCCCTCATATAAACGTGTTTTCACGCATTTGCAAACAGAGTAGATCCAGATCAGACGGCTCCTAGAGGAGCCGTCTGATCAGTGTCTGCTCTGTTTGCTAATAAAATTTGATAGATCTGTTTCTTCACTTTATAAAATGTCTACAATGTTCCTTCTTCCATATTTCTTTGTAACTATATTGTTAATGAATATTCAAAAAATATTGAAATTTGGCCTACAGAATGGGTTAAGGGTTAAGGTGACTCTTGGGATAAATGAAGGTTGAAAATAATACATAAAGCTCCCAAAACCTTACCATAAGTAAACAGACAAGTACAGTTAAGAAAAGTGTGCAGACCCTGATCAAACAGCTCCTCAATGAGCCATTTGATCAGGTGTACTCTATTTGCTATTATGTCAACCTAATTTAAAAGTTATCAAAATGGTGCCAAATTGACTTATCTGGGGATGTTGAAGGGACGCTGGGATTTTTAGGGTATTGCATATTGTCTGTATTTAAGAACCAGAAGAAAATGCACCATGTTATCACTTTAACCCATTACCTCATAGGCTATTTTTAAACTCATTGGCTATTTTTAGACTCATTACCTCATAGGCTATTTTTAGACCCAACCTTTTTGAATAAATCTACTGATAAGGAGCATTTACTAGAAAAAGGATTTTTTTTAGAATTATGTAGTTTTGAAACCATTGTGATAAATAGAAATGCTCTGTTAATCACAATGGTTTCAAACTGACTTTCAAAGAGGCATCAAAAGATGTCAATATGTGGGAATGGGTTAACATAACCTGTACTAATTCCAGAGTCCCTCTACAGTAAAACCTCTCTATAACGGCCACTAAATTACATCAAGTATTTTGTATTAAAGGCAGGTGGCTGCTTAAATCAAGGTGAAAGTAAAACAGAACGCTCCTATAGGAGCGTTCTGTTTCACTTTCACCTTGCTTTAAGCAGCCACCTGCCCTAAATACCAACTAATTAACACAATTTAGTGGCCATTATAGAGAGATTATACTGTATCCAACATGAGTTAAAACGTGCTTTGAGTCAAACAAACTGACAAGTATAAATATTGTACATACATGTTTATGTCAAATCATATTAAATACACAGTGTATATGAAAACTATTGTAAACAATTATCATGGAATGTGGACTTGATTTTTTACCACAGAGCTTAAGATAAGAGTATTGATTTATCAAAATTTAACTTCCCAACTAAACCATTTACTGTTGGTACTTTTCAAAATAGCCTAAGCAGACACTTTGGCTATTAACCCTTTGCTTGCTATTCACGTCAATATACCTACCTGTAAATAGTGAAGACCCAGATGAGACAGCTCCTGCAGGAGCTATCTCATCAGGATCTGCACTATTTACAAGTTGATTGTGCAACCAGTGCACACCACAGCAGTGATTGCACAGCGAAATACTTGTACACAGTGAAGATATATGTAATTATACAACAGGGCATGGGTAATGAAGGAGAAATGTATTTTAAAATTCAGCAAGAGAAGGGTTAAAAGCTCTGATTGTCTCTGAATCAATTTCAGAACAACACTATGAATATTAATTATGTGTTCCCAGCAGCGACCGACACAGGTCTGTCAACAGTGAAATAAAATATGAAAAAGTTAATATGTTAAAGTTGCTGACAAACAAACAAACAAACGCTTTTTAACAGATAGGGCAAAAACAATATGCCCCCAAGATCTGATCATAAAAAGGACTTTCTATGTCTATAGTCCTGTAACAGGTTTCAGAGGTTGTTTAAAATCCATAACAATCAGAAATAGTCACAACAAGCTATTATTCTGTAAATATAAACTATAATTCGAATTTTATTGTAAAAGTGTAATATGAAAAACAAAATAAATGTAAAGCTACTGAGTTTTTGAAAATATTAAAGCCTTAAAAATATTATTATAAGGATGTATTATGCTATAGATTCTATTCTTTAAAAAAAACGTTTAATCTTTAATAATTGTATCATTGGTACAAATTCTAAAAATCATGAAAACAACAATGAAAAAAAGACTTTAAAACTTCATGCATATTATAACAATAACAATACAATTACAGCCGCCAGACTTCTTCCACCGTTTAGAGTCGATGCGCCTAATCTCGTACAGGTTTGGATGCCGTCGAACCTCACTGCTTCCCGATTTAGTCTTTGGTTGAAAGGGAATTTATAACATGTCAAGGAACCAGTGAGGATTCATTCTAGCACTTTTGTAAGCAGATTTGTGATTGGACAACCTTTCTATGACGTACTGAATACAGGTATGTCGCGACGTTTAATTTCGTACAGTAGCGGCAAATCTCGTACACAATTGAGGGTAATTTCGTACATCACCTCTTTACCAATTAAAACGCTTGAAATAGCCATGCATGTGTTTTTCTATGTGTTTAAAATCAATTTAAACCTATTTATTTATTTAATTAAACCAACGCTCTGCAATAGAGATTGCATCTACAAACAAATAAACAGAGGTAAATCCTCCACCTTCTGTTGCACTTAAACTTTCAAATTTCCTTCTCTTATGTAATACAATACCGGTGAATTTGACCTTGGCGCCAATAATGCTTTTATCCAATCAGATTTCTTGTTGACGTCATAGGTCTCATCAGTGTCTTATGACGCACTATGTAAACAACAAGATCGGTGCTTAGTGCAGTGAAATTTGCGAAAGAATCGAACGGGAAGGAGAAGAGCAGCTTTTAATATATGGCAACTGTACGAGATATTACGCATGTACGAGATTAGGCGGATCGACTCTACCACATGAATAGTCAATACTTTGTCCATTATGAGCATCCATTCACTCATTACATCATAAATACCCCTTTCTATTCCTTAGCAAACAGAGTAGACCCTGCTCAGATGGCTCCTACAGGAGCCGTCTGATCAGGGTCTGCTCTGTTTGCTAATGATACGATATAGATATGATTCTACAGTTTCTGACAATGATCAAACATATCTGTGTCCATGTCCTATTAGAACAATTAATGTTATTAATATTCACGATGTTACAATTTCTTACATAAATATTCATTGATTTAAGGGTTAATCGAATTGTAAAATAAGGAAATTTATTGTCATTAGAGTCAGTAAAGAATCAAATTTGTATCATACAAACAAACAATGCAGACCCTGATCAGATAGTTCCTACAAGGTCTACTCTGTTTGCATACAGGTAAAACACAAAGATTATCAAGAATATGGTTAACTATTTCTCTTTTCAGCACAAATATTTATTAGATCAGTTTCTATAATGTAAACTTTTCAAAGGATTTTTTTTTTTGCTTTAGAAAAACTGTAGAATCAGATCTCTATGATGTCAAAAGCAAACAGAGAAGACCCTGATCGGACAGCTCCTATAGGAGCCACCTTATCTGGGTCCACTGTTTGAAAAGGAATTAATATGAAGGAAAGGGTTAAAGTTATAAAAACTGTGTTGACTTCAAACAAGTGGCAAAGGGAGATTGGTTGTCCAATTTTTTTTGGATAAATACAGTACATCAGAGGGCGCCACAAGGAATCTTCTGATCAGTGTCTGCACGGTTGGACAATTATAGATCTTTTTAGTAGATGCATGCACCCTTTCATACTAAATGGTTTATACTGTTGAACCATGATGGAATATTACAACTTGGGTTAAAGTGATTGATTTTTATACAAGACTAAAAGTCTTTACTTGCAAATAGGTCAAAATAAACTCACCAGACACAAGCTAAGATTAAATACTCGATTTAATTTGAGAAGTGGATTACATGGAAAGTCAGTGTGGCGGATCGGTTGCGTTCGCTGGCGGAAAACCCCATGTAGACCTATACATTGTGCTAGCTGCAACTAACTCTTCTCATAACCATTGAAGATCAAAACACGCCTGGCAGCCACCACACACTCCCTAGAACCCCAACAGCCATTGGGGGAGGAAGACCATGATCTTCAAACCCAACCTACATCACTCACAGAGTATAAACTTGTGAGAGGGTTTAGAAGCCAAGCTATTTCCCAAAATGCATGGTGGCAACGTGATCCACCGAAATTGATAAGACCTGGATCAAAGTACCGGCTTCAAGTCAGAACCAGCACACCGTGAGAATAACCAACCGAAGCAGTTCATTTTTGCCTGCAATAAATTAGACTATTTGTGAGGAATAGTCTGTATTATTTTTGATAAATACAGTACATCAGAGGGCGCCACAAGGAATCTTCTGAGCAGTGTCTGCACAGTTGGACAATTATAGATCTTTTTAGTAGATACATGCACCCATTCATACAAAATGGTTTATACTGTTAAACCATGATGGAATATTCCAGCTTGGGTTAAAGTGATTGATTTTTATACAAGACTTAAAGTCTTTACTTGCAACACATTTTCATAATGTCTATAATTACACCAATGATTTGTTTATATGCTGAAAAGAAGTATACTACAAGAAAACCAATTGAAAAATGCAGAAGAATACAATTACTCTGTGCACAACCTACTGCTTGATTAAATAGTGGTTTCAAATATATACATAACCCTTGACTCCATAGATACACCTTTTTAATGCCTTTGCAAACAGTGAAGACCCAGATCACACAAGTCCTGAAGGAGCTGTCTGATCAGGGTCTGCTCTGTGTGTTTATGAAATATTATTTCTACTATTTCTGCAATGGTAAAAATTCCCTTGTTCATGATGCAATAACAAAAATTCAGCTTATTAATATTCATGATGTCATTTCTTACGTGAATATTCCTGGAGTAGAGGGATTATTAACCCTTTGCGTCATGAATATTTACATCATACTTAATGTCTTCATTAAGTGAATTATTCCCATGGCACACAAAACAATGGAATTTTTATCATTGTAGACAGTATGGAATTTGACCTTTAACATCAACTAAGCAAACAAAGCAGACCCAGACCAGACAGCTGCTACAGGATCTGTCTGATCTGGGTCTACTCTATTTGCAAAAAAGAAAAAAAATATGAGCATGAAAGTAAAGGATAAAGGTAACTTATGTACAAACATCTGTATTCAAAGCTAAGTCAGTAGTCATGTGTGAAGTTTTTTTTTATCAGAATGTACATACAAAGTCTTTACTTTGATAATCAAAAGTATGATACATGTACCTTTATTCAGTTCTCATTAACTCATTCTCTCACACTGACGTCTTTTGACGCCTCTGTAAAAGTCACTTTTTGAAAACCACTGTGATAAAAAGAGCACTGGCTCCATAGGAGCAATAGTGCTATTTATCACAATACAGTGCTCCCTCCCTACAACGGCCCTCTCAATAACGATTCCCTCCTTACAACAACGCATGTCACTGTTTCCAAAACAACAAGGCTCCAGAAACAACCTTTTTTCCATCGTATTTTCTTTATGCCTCCATCAAACCCTATGTTGTGACCACTCTTTAGAATCGTCACAAAGTGATGATTCTAAAGAGTGGTCACAACATAGGGTTTGATTGAGGCATAACGGTTTTTGTTCTCGAAATACACCTTATCTGGGGATCTGCAAACAAGCTAATTATGTTTGATTTTCCCTCCCTATAACAACTCCCTCTGAACAACACATACAATCTTCGTATCCCAAAGGGTGTCGTCGTAGAGAGGAAGCACTGTAGTTTCAAAACTACACAATTCTGCACTAAGCTACCACCTGCCTTACAGACCCAGTATTGTACTACTTTTGAGTGGATGCTGTAGAGAGTTTTTTCTGAATTTTCGAAATAATCATGGATATGTCTGAAAAAGCTGCTTCACTTATAAGAACCTGCAGAGCAGTTTTAATCAAACAGACTCCCATTGAATCAAGGGTTGAATCAGCTAACTAAATACATTCCTTGGCTTGATATTCTGAGAGAATTCATAATCAAGTTTGTTTGGTTCCCAGCTTCTACCACAGTGAGTTTATGAATTTTTGAGTTTGATAAGGTTTTGTTCAAACAAAGGTATTGAATACTGACTAAAGTTTATGTCATTCAGCAACAGGGTCCAGGGATGCTGTGAGGTCTTTCAACATAGCTTCCATATCATCAAAAGCCATGGCAACGCTTTCTCTTAATGCAGCCTTGGGCTCTGAAATGTAGAATTAAGGTTGCATATTGAATGTTTTCAAAGGGGGAAAAAGCAACATATGAATTTCAAACAATCTGGCTCCAGTGTTTGTGTTCGCAAACATGTTCTCAGACAAAAACACAAGAGTATGAAATAGGTTCCATTAACCCTTTCCTGTTCTATGTTTATAACGAATTTCAATACCTACTGAATAATTATGGACAAAATAGTCGAAATGAAATATGGAAGGTGGAACATTGTAGACATTTTAGAAAGTAAAGACACAGACCTTTAAAATTCTATTCGCAAACAGAGTAGACCCTGATCAGACGGCTCCTCAAATGTATGAAAACACGTTTATATGAGGGAAAGGGTTAACAATACATGTATTTCCAATGCTGTGACCAAGGTTACATTTACTGACAATATATAGCATAAAAATCATTGTCCATGGTTACAAGTATGCATGTAATAACCCTTTCCTTCATATAAACGCATGTTCATGCATTTGCAAACAGAGTAGACCCAGATCACATGGCCCCTATAGCAGCCATCTGATCAAGGTCTGCTATGTTTGTTTTTGACATGATATAGATCTGATTTTACAGTTTTTGTCAAAGCAAAAAATCCTTGAATTTTAAAAAATCAGCAAATAAACATTCATGATGTCATCATTTCTTACATCATCATGACATCATGAATATTTATTAGCTGAAATTTTGTAATGGTACATGTATATGCATATTTAATATTTTACCATTGGTAGAAACTGTATAGTCAGATCTATTATAATATCATAAGCAAACAGAGCAGACCCTGGTCAGATGGCTCCTACATATGATGTCTACTCTGTTTGCAAAGGTGATTATATGAAGGAAAGGGTTAACCCTATCCTCCATAAATACGCCTTTCTACGCCTCTGTAAAAATCACCTGCTGAAACCGTTGTGATAAATAGAGCATTTGCTTCTATAGGAGCAAATGCTCTATTTATCACAATGGTTCCAAACTACAAAATTCTAAAAGTTTCCTTTTCTCTAGATAATGCTCCTTTTCAGTAGATTTATTCAAAGTGGTTGGATCTAAAAATAGTATATGAAGGAAAGGGTTATGGTACGGTGGAGAAATAAAAAAGGTTTCCTCAACCCTTTTGGTGCCAAATACATTTTTATCTGCTAGGAGTATCATCTGCCTCATGTTTCAAAGTGGCCTTTATTTACAGATATATAATCAGTGTCAACCAGTTTGGATCCTGAAATATAGAGTAACCCCTTTCCTCCATAGGCTATTTTTAGATCCAACCACTTTCAGACAGATGGACAGACAGACAACGGATAAGTGATCCCTAAGTGAAACACTGCCTCTTGGCAGGTGACACAAAAAGGAGCATTAACTAAAGAAAAGGAATTTTTTTAAATCTTGTAGTTTGAAACCATTGTGATAAATAGAGCATTTGCTCCTATAGGAGCAAATGCTCTATTTATCATAATAGTTTCAATAGGTGATTTTTTCAGAGGCGTAGAAAGGCATATTTATGGAGGAAAGGGTTACTCGGCAGCTCCTCTGGATCCAAACCCTTTGCAAAGGTTATCAAAGACATGCCTATGGTGGCGAAAGAGTTACTAGTCCTTTTATCTACAGTTCTGTACATTTCATAAACACTCACTTATCTCTATGTTCTGAGGTGTCTGCAGTGAAACTCTTGGGTAGTCAACACACTGGATAACAAGTCTGTGTCTCCCCGCTGAAATATCAATAATTATAATTACAGAGCTACAGATAAAAGTATTTCTCACATACCTTCCCTTATCTCCGAGTTAGAACAACGGGTTAAGATTTCCTTATCTGTAACACGTGTAAGATCACTTTAGAACAGATATGACGTCATACGTCATATATGACGTCAAACCATGGAAACCGATGTTTACATGTCATTTAAATGGCGAAAATATACTTTTTAGCTATGTGAGAAAAAGAATCCGATGCTCGTTGTCTTTCAAGATCACATGTTCCTAAACTCACCAAGAAAATGTTATTAAGCTCGCCAAGGCTCGGTTAATGACATTTTCTAAGGCTCGTTTTGGAACATGTGATCTTGAAAGACAACTCGCAACAGATCCTCTATGTTCCAAAATACTAAAATCGTCACTTCTCCATCAAACCCTATACATGTATTGTGAATGCTCTTTGGAATCGTCTCAAAGAGACAATTCTAAAGAGTGGTCACAGTATAGCGTTTGGTGGAGAAATAAAGTAGTTATTCTTGAAAAAATTTAAATTTATGCATCTCATCTGGAGCTCTGTGTAAGTCTACGGTATCACAGCAATTGGTAAAGGCAAACAATTTATTTAATAGAGGACCCAGGATAACACCTTCTTTAACCCTCTCCCTGTTCTGTGTTTATTCCAAGTTTCAATACCTACTGAATATTCATGGCCAAAATAGTTTTAACGAAATATGGAAGGTGGAACATTGCAGCCATTTTAGAAAGAAAAGAAACAGATCAATCAAATTCCTTTAGCAAACAGAGCAGACCCTGATCAGACGGCTCCTATAGGAGCCATCTGATCTGGATCTACTCTGTTTGCAGATGCCTGAAAACACATTTATATGAGGGAAAGGGTTAATCCTTAACTTGATAAAGACAAATATTTACACATTGCTCACACAGAAGACCCACATCAGACAGGTGTTGTAGCAGCTGTCTGATAAGGACCTGTTCTGTTTGCTTATGGAATAACATAGATTTGATTATACAGTTTCTACCATAGCCAATGGTTCAAGTGTTCATGTGACATTGAAAAATTTCAGCAGATTTATATCCATGAAAACATTATTTCTTATATAAACATTTATCAACTTAAGGTTTAACCCTTTCCCTCATGTAAACATGTTTTCACGCATCTGCAAACAGAGAAGATGCAGATCAGATGGCTCCTATAGGAGTTGTCTGATCAGGTTTGCACTGTTTGCTTATGGTATTTGGAATATCGGTTTCTTTCCACCTTCCATATTTCGTTACAGTGCTCCCTCACTACAACGACACCCTTTGGGATACGAAGATTGTATGTGTTGTTCAGAGGGAGTTGTTATAGGGAGGGAAAATCAAAACTAGCTTGTTTGCAGATCCCCAGATAAGGTGTATTTCGAGAACTAAAACCGTTATGCCTCTATCAAACCCTATGTTGTGACCACTCTTTATAATCGTCACAAAGTGACGATTCTAAAGAGTGGTCACAACATAGAGTTTGATGGAGGCATAAAGAAAATACGATGGAAAAAGGTTGTTTCTTGGGCCTTGTTGTTTCGGAAACAGTGACATGTGTTGTTGTAAGGAGGGAATCGTTATTGAGAGGGCCGTTGTAGGGAGGGAGCACTGTATAACCATTTTTTTCCATGAATATTTAGTAGGTATCGAAATTTGGAATAAACATAGAACAGGGAAAGGGTTAAAGTTAAAAAGTAACACCTTGATTTTTTCTTACACATTTCAAAAAACATATATATAAAACAGTTAAATTCCCAGAACTACTGTTAGACACCCAGTTACCTACTGTCTCATCTGGATCTACTGTGTTGTAAATGTCATTTTATGAAAATGCAAATTAACCCTTTACTACCTTTTATACCTTCTTATAGCATGCCAAGAGTTAGTGGGAATCTAAAGCCCTTCTCCTGCGGTTCACATCAATATACCTACCTGTAAATAGTGAAGACCCTGATGAGACAGCTCCTGAAGGAGCAAGTTGATTGTTCAACCAGTGCACTACACAGTATTAATTGCACAGAGAAATATGTGTAGAACGTGAAGATGTATGTAACTATTCAGCAAGAAATGTGTTTTAAAAATCAGCAGAAGGGTTAGATAACAGTGAGTTAAAACTTTACGTGAGTGAATTGTGATGTCCCTGAACGTTGCAAGTGATGGCTCTGTTTGGGAGTCGGACTGTAACACTGCTACTGTCTCTCCAGTCACGTTTATACCTGCAAATACAGAAATGGTGCACCAAATAGTTGACATCCTGGGGACTGTTTAACCCATTCCCTCATATAAACATGTTTTAATGCATTTGCAAACAGAGTAGATCCAGATCAGACGGCTCCTACAGGAGCCGTCTGATCAGGGTCTGCTCTGTTTGCTAATGGAATTCGGTAGATCTGTTTCTTTACATTCAGAAAAGGCTACAATGCTCCACCTTCCGTATTTCATTATAACAATTATGCCCATGAATATTCAGTAGATATTGAAATGTGGAATACATTAACTAAAGATTGTATATCGGAACGTGCAGTAGTTTTGGCTATAGATATGAGTAGCAGCGATTGTCCTTAATTAGGACTTACAAATATGGTTCTAAAATTCTGCAAATGAATATTCATGATGTAAGTATTTCTTACATCATGATTCAACATGGAAATGGTTAAAAGAAAATCTTCTAGATACAGTTAGAGTGACAAACAGTTTGCATCCTGATGAGAAGTTACCCAAACTGTTTACATAGTTTATTACAAAATTAACTGCGATCGTGCAAAGATTAAAGACTTTTACGAGTCTATGAATTATTAATCATGTACAGTAAAACTCGGTTATAACGAATTCCAAGGGACTGAAGGATTTACTTCGCTATAAACATTATTCGCTATATTGATAGTACGAAGTTCGCTATAAATTATGACTTTGACACACGACTGTTCAATATTTAATAAACCATAATTCAAACATGTATGCGTAGCGATCAAACTCCCAAAATGAACATCATTCATCGTACAGCTTACTCTTTGTGGAAGAAATCAGTCATTTGCTTTTGAACACATGTGGATGCTTGAAACTTGCCAAATAACTGTTTCATAAATGTCAGTGTTTAAAAAAAATCAGGAGCATTTGGTCGTTGCTCCAATTTCCGATGCAAATTGGGTATAGCGGACAAAGACTCAGCGTATGTGGGCAGGGGCAAATATTCCATATAGATCTGTGTCGTCATCGGAGTCAGTGGTATATTCCATTTTTAGCGGAAAATGCTGGAATAATATGCGAACGGGGAGGGAATAACAAAACCAAAAGACTTCAAGTATTTATTTTGAAAATAAAAACCCAACATCATATCTTAACAATGTTTAGCTATAACCCGTACTTTTAAGTGCATATATATTCCCCGCGGCTACCGGTGTTTAATTATACCCTACCACCGTGAAGAATACATGCTTTACGGATCGCTTCACAGTTCGCCCCAACACTAGTGTGTGTTTTAACACCTATGCGACATGGTGTTAATCGTGCGAAATACACAGGTGATTGAAGATAGTAGCAAGGTGAAACTTCGCTTTAATGAAGGAATTTTAAAGTGTTTTGTGAATAACGGTACTGGAAAATCAGTTCGCCATAAGCGAAAATTCGCTCTAACCAACTTCGCACTAAACATTATAGTCTGTATAGAATTAATGAAGATATCGACCGGGGAACGAAATTTAGTTCGCTATAAGCGGGAATTCGCTTTATCAGAGTTCGTTATAAATAAGTTTTACTGTATTACTGTTATGAATGTTTGGTATTTGTAGAAACTGTAGAGTAAGATTTATAAAAAATTCTTTAAATAAGCAAACAGAGCAGACCCTAATCAGATGGCTCCAACAGGAGCCATCTGATCTGCATCTACTCTGTTTGCAAAGACTGCAAAATGTGTTTGTATGAAGGAAATACAGGAGACATCTGATCTGGGTCTACTCTGTTTGCAAAGGCATGAAAGAGTGTTTGTTAGAAGGACTGGATTAAACTGTGGCAGTTGACAGGTTTGCAAACAAAAACATTACCCAGTGTGCAAAATGTGATAACACTGTATCTGCCAAGGAACTACAGAAGATACAAATCAATACCTTCATCAACGAGGAGTTGCACTTGAGTCTTGACCCCCGGAGCTGACTTGACACTGAACGGCGGTAATGGCTCTCCCTGCTTGCCTTTAGTCAAAGGAGTCTCCTTCCAGGAAAGCTCAGCAGGGTGAAACTCTGCAATTGAAGATTAGATTTTATAGTAAACCCTGTTTTAACCCTTTACTCCATAAATACGCCTTTCAACATCCAGATCAGATGGCTCCTGTAGGAGCTGTTTGATCAGGGTCTGCTCTGTTTCCTTATGATATGACACAGATATGATTCTACAGATTCTGCCATGGAAAAATTCTAGAGTCCATGTGCTATTGTAACAGTCTATTTAATTAATATTCATGATGTCATTATTTTTTACAAGAATATTCATGGAGTTAAGCATTAATCTTTTACCTCAGGACTATTTAAGTTAAAATGAAATCATAAATATTTATAAGCTGAACTTGTATATTGGCAATATGAGCAAGAGAATGCTTAACTATGTTAAAAACTGTAATATCATATCTATATTATTTCATAATAAGCAAACAGAGCAGACCCTGATCAGATGGCTACTTTGTTTGCAAAAGTGTGAAAAGGCATTTCTATGGGTAACAGGTTAAGCAATTCGAGGGCTTGGTGCAAAACTATTCTAACTCCTTCACTAAAGTGAAGGAGTTAGAATAGTTTTCCACCAAGCCCTCGAATTGCTTACTGTATAAACATAGGAGATCATCAAAAGTGTCTGAAGGAACACCTGTCACCTTCAGGAATTTTGTGTTATGAAAAGAATATGACCAGAAAGGAGTGACAGACGGACAGACAGACAGACAGATGGAGATTTTTCTGTCTTATATCTGTCTTGCATTAAGCTACCAGCTGTCTTGATCCTCAAAATCAGATTTCTCTTTAGGGTTTGCTTATAATATTTATTGTATTATCACACCTTTACAAACAGGGTAGACCTAGTTCAGATGGTTCTTACAGGAGCTGTCTGATCTGGGTCTACTCTGTTTTTGCCCTGGCCAAAATTCCTATGTCCATATACCATTTAAAAATTCTGCTAATAAATATATTCATGGTGTTATTTCTTCCATGACCAAACACTCCAATGTGCCTATGCCACTACATATATAAACAACAATTTTTTTTAAACCATTTCCTCATATAAATGCATTTTCACGCATTTGCAGCAAACAGAGTAGACCCATATCAGACAGATCCTAAAAGAGCCATCTGATCAGGGTCTGCTCTGTTTGCTAATGGAATTTGAAATATCTGTTTCTTTAGTTTCTAAAATGGCTACAATGTTCCATCTTCCATATTTCATTATAACTATTTTATCGACGAATATTCAGTAGGTGTTGAAATTTGAAATGAACATAGAAAAGGGAAAGGGTTAATATTCATACAGTCATAATGTGAATACTTATGGTGTAAAGAGCTATAAAGTAACGAGAATGTATCAATATTATGTTATTGTTATACATATATATTTTTCAGCAGAACAGTGATTGGTTAAAGAGGAATGGATCTATGAGGAAACATTGAATTCAATTACAGTTGAACTTCATTATCTCGAACTCGGTTAATTAGAACTTCGGGATAACTCGAACAAAAAGTTTAGTCCTTCCAAAACTTACAATACAGAATTGCTCTAAAAACAGAATTGCTCTGGAAACACATGTCACAGTTTAATACAGGTCTAAAGTAATGCTGAAAGCTCCTACAGGAGCTTTCAGCATTACTTTAGACCTGTATTAAGCTGTTGCATTGAGAAATTGTTCAGATTAGAAATCGGATGACTCGAACTTCTGATATCTCGAACTAATGTGCATGGTCCCTTCAAGTTTGAGTTATCGAAGTTCAACTGTAGTTTATATTCATTCCCTGCCCCACAAACTACTACAGGGCTGGTAAATAAATGTGGAACTATTTAATTATCTGTGAATAAACTACTGTCAGGTTTCAGAATGAATGTCTGCCGGTACCTTTTGGTCTGTCTCGTTCCAGGGATTTAAGGATCACTGCCCTATCTTCAGGGCTCTCTACAACTCGCTGTAAATCACCCTCTCCCAGAAGTAGAAACTTCTTGTAAGTGTTGAAACCCTGTTACAAAGAGAACACTAGAATTATATCATTGATTGTGATTAATATCTCCCCCGAACCCTGCTTTCAAAGGGCGATAACTCTGTATAAATCATTTGGCCTGAACATTGTTATGATATGCTAATCTCCTTTTTATAATGAAGCTTCACATAACTTTTGCTGAAATCCTGTCAGTAGTTACTGAAAATAGCACAGTCAAAACAAACAACAACAGACATAAGAACATGCCGGTGGACCCACATGGTGACTCTTGTATTAACCCCCAGCCCCACCCATACCTCCACTAAATTCGGGGTATAATAATCTATAACTAGAGGTTTTTGTCACAAAAACTGATGTCTCCCCTCTAATAAAAACAATATGTAAAGGGAAATGTTATGGACTTGATGATTGATACTTCCCCTCATTATGCGCTTTCCACACCACATTTTTCAAGAAGAAAATGATAACAGCTAATAACTTCAAAAATATTAATACCAGAGTTATAGCCCTTGTGCATGACGCTTACTTTCATCATGCTCTTTCCATAAATGAAATGTCATTCCAATAGCATCAGTCGAACAGGAGTTATTGATCGGACAAAAACATGTAACAAAGGGCAATAACTCCAAAAGTATTGAAGCCAGAGTTATGGCCTTTGTTCATGACACTTTCTCTCATCATGCTCTTTCCATGTATAAAGTTTCAATACAATGGCAAGAGCCATGTAGGAGTTATCGTCCGGACAAGAAAGCGTTTAACAAATGTACAAGGGGCAATAACTCTCAATTTATTGAAGCCAGAGTTAAGGACCTTATGCATGACACTTTCTCTTATCATGATCAATCCATGTATGAAGTTTCACTCCAATGGCATGTGCCATATTGGAGTTATCATCCTGACAAAAAATTGTGTGTGTTTTTTTACAAAGGGCAATAACTCCAATATTAGTGAAGCCAGAGTTATGGACCTTGAGCATGACACTTTCTCTTATCATGATCTTTCCATGTATGAAGTTCCAATCCAATGGCATGAACCATATAGGAGTTAGCGCCCGGATAAAAAAATCGTTGAAAAAATTACAAGGGCAATAACTCCATTATTAATGAAGCCAGAGTTATGGACCTTGTGTATGACACTTCCTCTTGTCATGATCTTTCCATATATGAAGTTTCAATCCAATGGCATGAGCCATATAGGAGTCATCGTCCGGACAAAAAAGTGTGCATTTTTTTACAAGGGGCAATAACTCCTATATTAGTGAAGCCAGAGTTATGGACCTTGTGCATGACACTTCCTCTAATTATGCTCTTTCCATATATGAAGTTTCAATCAACTGGCATCAGGCATATTGAAGTTATCGTCCGGACAAAAAAGTGTGAATTTTTTTTACAAGGGGCAATAACTCCTATATTAGTGAAGCCAAAGTTATGGACCTTGTGCATGACACTTCCTCTCATTATGCTCTTTCCATATATGAAGTTTCAATCAACTGGCATCAGGCATATTGAAGTTATCGTCCGGACAAAAAGTGTGACGGACAGACGGACAGACGGACAGACGGACGGACGGACGGACGGACAGACAGACATAGAGACAACTCTCACGAAAACAATATGTCTCCCCCATATAAATATGGGGGGAGACATAATAATCTATCACTTACTTAAACCGTGCATCCCTCCTAGTTAAGAAAAAGTGAATAAATCTAGACAGTGAATGATGATGTAGTAGGTTTACGGACATTTGCCACGCCCCCCCCCCCCAAAAAAAAACAACAAAAACAACCCAACAAACCTCCCCCCCCTAGGACACTTGCCCCCGGACCTTTGCCCCCCCTATTTGTACATGGGCAGACGTTTGCCCCCCCCCCCCCCCCCCCCCCCGGTGTTTTAGCTTGAGCGGACATTTGCCCCCCTGACATAAGCCCCCCTATTAGACTTGGGCAGATGTTTGCCCCCCCCCCCCCCCCCCCTCCAAGCGGTTTAGCTTGGGCGGACATTCCCCCCCCCCCCCCCTGTTAATTTTCTCCAGGACGGATCTTTGGTCATCCTTATTCAATTTTTGCATCATCAGCATCCCTAAAACATTTTACAGGAAGATGGGCATTTAAAACAACAATGTGTTTATATATAAAAATTACATGTACCTTCAAATAGCGACTAATCATGCATGGGGTTTCCCAAGCTTTTACAAACGAGCTAAATCGAGGAATGTCTGCCCAAGCTGGGGGGGGGGGGGGGGGGGGGAATGTCTGCCCATGCTAAACCACTAGGGGACAAATGTCCGCCCAAGTCAAACAGGGAGCATATGCCAGGGGGCAAATGTCCGCCCAAGCCAAAACACCACGGGGCAAAAGTCCGCCCATGCTCAAATAGGGGGGCAAAGGTACGGGGCAAGTGTCCCGGGGGCAAATGTCCTAGAATCGATGTAGTACCATGCCACTTGCTAGTGGCAAACTACTGATAACCTACGCAAACCGTTTGGATTCAGATGATATACCAATTACCTCAGTGTCTGATCTCAGTCAACTCTGTTTGCAAAGGGAAAGGGATAAATTATCATAGCAGCACCAAACTGATCATACCTGAGCTATAATGTCATCAGCATACTCATCCATATTATTTTCTGCCAGCAACGTTGTGATTCTCTCATCAGCACCGAACAGTTTAATGCCCTGAACACATATACATTTGCCCCCATGATTGCTCAGCAATTCAAACCTCCAGTACCTGGATGTGTTTGTAAAGTCTGTAAACGTTTGTGGTGTTCCTGAAATACAACAAGTGATTATGTCAGCATTTTCAATCGGGCTAAAAATTAAAAAACCTTAAACGCCTTTTCACACATTTGCAAACAGAGAAGATCCAGATCAGACGGCTCCAATAGGAGCCGTCTGATCAGGGTCTGCTCTATTTGCTAACAGAATTTGATAGACCTGTTTCTATAGTTTCTAAAATGGCTGCAATGGTCCACCTTCCACAGGAGCATATGCTCTATTTATCACAATGGTTTAAAAACTAGACAGTTCTAAAATTTTCCTTTTCTCTAGTAAATTCTCCTTTTCGGTATTTTTATTCAAAGAGGTTGGATATAAAAATAGCGTATGAGGGAATGTGATATTACAAGAATTCAGTGAATGAATATTTATGAAGTGATAAATTTTGTCATAAATTTTCATGGAGTAAAATGTTTAAAGCTTGTTGCTACTGTGTTGGTAAAAAACTGAGCAAAGTTTGATGAGGATAGCTTCCTGATGTTGTAAATATGACAAAATGTCAAAGGGTCTTTCACAACGACTGTAACATGTACCTGCTTGTGTTAATTCTGTGTTTCCCATCCGTATACATTTGGAGGATAAAACGGCTGACCATGGGCCTCTGAAAGTACATATATCACTCATTGACTGACATTTTCGAATGAACAGGACAATCTTGTGGTAAGTTTTCAAAACTCACATACATACATACCATACCATACCATACCATACCATACCTTACCTACATACAGAGAGACAGACACCAGACAGACAGACGACAGACAGACAGGCAATTGACAGGGTGACATATTTCAGCAGCAGATACAAAAACAGTGTCAGCTAAAGGTATGGACAGACACAGAGAGAGAGGCCAGATCAATATGCAATAACCAAAAAATGAGTGTGTAGAGAGAAAAAGACTTTAACATACTCTAGTGTTGGTCCTTTCTGAAGCTGGAAGGCATTTACCATCTGTGGACTGTCCCTGTCATAGATACAGATAGCTTGAGTTGGGAACATATATCATAAATTGGTGTGATTCAACAAATATTTTTGCATTTGTTTATAATAATAGTATCTCCTTCAACAGTTTGTGTACTAATCACTAAACAACTAGAAAATATCAATTTCTGTTCTAATGTACATTCAATATTTAGTAGAACCTGTCTAAGTGGCCATTAAATGAAGTCTAATTATGACTCTGTAAGGCAGGTGGTAGCTTAATGCAGGTCAAACGTTATCAAGAAAGCTCCTATATGAGCTTTCTGCATTAAGCAACCACCTGCTTTTTAGAACTCCTACATTCAATAAATGAATGGATGCTTCAGCCTCTAGGAGCCCTCTGATCTGGGTCTACACTGTTTGCAAATAACTGTAGACTTGTTTCCCAAATTCAAAGAGTTAAGAGATGAAACCAAAAATTACTTTATCCAATCCTGGAAAACAAATGTATTTATAGTAAAACCTCTCTATAACGACCACTAAATAAAATTGTGTTAATTACTTTGTATTTAGAGCAGGTGGCTGCTTAAAGCAAGGTGAAAGTAAAACAGAACGCTCCTATAGGAGCGTTCTGTTTTATTTTCACCTTGCTTTAAGCAGCCACCTGCCTTTAACACAAAATACTTGGTGTAATTTAGTGGTCATTATAGAGAGGTTTTACTGTACAGGAAAATGTACAGCAGAACTTGCCTGAAGTGGCCATTCATTTATTGAACATAGGAGTCTTAAAAAGCAGGTGGTTGCTTAGTGCAGGACAAAGGACAATAAAAGACCATGGCAAAACAGATAAGACAGGCAGTGTCAAAGTAATTATTCACTGTTTCTTTGCCTCCCAAGTGACACTAAAGTTTCAAGCTTACCATCCATAAATGGTCATCCCAGTGATTGTGTGGTTGTGTTTGAGATCTAGTACTGTCCAGGCATGGTGGACCTCAGCTGCTATCCAGCACTTACATCTGTCATCTGTATAAACAAGAATAATGTGATGATGAACCCTTTACTTGATAATTATTTTCAAACGGAGTAGACCACGAATCAAACAACTCCTGTAGGAGGTGTCTGGTCAGGGTCTGCTCTCTTTGCTTATATGTTACAGATATGTTTCTCTACTGCAAGACAATAAGTTTCCTTTTATATTATTTTTTAATCAGAGGTCCAGATATGATGCAAACGTTAAAACAATGTGAAGAATAACCCCAACAAACCCTACATTGTGACCATTCTTTTGAATCATCTTGGTGGAGAAATAACAATTGAGTATTCACCTTTATCTGTTGCTCTGTTTCAATACAAGTACATGTATTCAATTCATAATAGGCAGATTGATTCATGAATAATCATCATGTAAAGCATTCTTACTGCGAACATAAAAAAAGTTGTAGGATGTATGATACAAATATTTAACAAGAGAGACCAGAAATATATGTCCATAGGATACAGGACAATGTTTCCTACACTTATGTATGACTGTGTAGCAATGGTATGGCCTATAACAAGGGCCATAACTCTAATGTAGAGAGTACAGACCACAACCATGCTTAGATGTGATCACAACCATGCTCAGGTCTACTCTACATGCTTAAGAAATAATATAGATCTGAGTGAATTAAAAAACGTCAGCTAATTAATATTTATAATTTCTCACATGAATATTCATGACAGAAAGGGGTAATCACAACAGGCCCTGCCACTTTTCCCATAACACACCTTCAGGCAAGAAAACTAATTAAGAAATTAATCATTACAGTTTAAGAATGTGGTAACAACAGTTAACCCTTCGCTTGCTATTCGCGTCAATATACCTACCTGTAAATAGTGAAGACCCAGATGAGATAGCTCCTGCAGGAGCTGTCTCATCAGGGTCTGCACTATTTACAAATTGATTGTGCAACCAGTGCTTTTGATTGTGATTGCACAGAGAAATAATTGTAGACAGTGAAGATATATGTAATTATACAACAGGACATGGGTAAAGAAGAAGAAATGTATTTTAAAATTCAGCAAGAGAAGGGTTAATAAAATTATCATCTGCTAAAATTTTCATTTTTTATTTTCCCTCATTTTTGTTTAAAACAAGTCATAGTAAGTCTGATGAGATGCTGAGTTACATCTCATCTGGATCCAAACAACTGATTGAATAAGCAATTACAGCTGTGACATTGGCAGCAAAAAAGTTAAGGGCAGAGTACAAACAGTTTTAATCCTTTCCCTGTTCTACATTTATTCCAAATTTCAATACCTACTGATTATTCATGGACAAAATATTATAATGAAATATGGAAGGTGGGACTTTATAACCATTCTAGAAAGTTAAAGAAACAGATCTATCAAATTCTATTAGCAAACAGTGTAGACCCTAGAGGAGCCGTCTGATCTGGGTCTACTCTGTTTGCAAATGTGTGAAAACACGTTTATATGAGGGAAAGGGTTAAACCACAATCAAGTTGACTTTTGCAAACAGTTTGGATCTAGATTAAATACCACATAACTTCAAAGATATGAAAGGAAAAAAATTAACTTGTCATTAATTTTGTATGGAATAAGATCTATGTTACATCACTAGCAAACAGAGCAGACCTTGATCAGATGTTTCCTACAGGAGCCTTCTGATCCGAGTCTAATATGTTTGCAAAGGCATCAAGGTTTTTTTTAATTTTAACAGGTAAAGGGTTGATATCAGGAGTTATATACAATTTATAGAAGCTGTAGAATCACCATGCCTTACTTGAGAGGATATTTGTGTTTGGGGCATTGGGTGTACAGCTGTTACAGTACTCCACCGAGTTCTTGGTCCAACTTGTGTCATTTGGCAACTCTGGATAATCTGGAAGTAAAGACAAATGGATAATAAACAACAAACAATTTACATTGTATATTCTAAAGAATCTGTGTTAGAGTGGAGTCCCTGTTAAACCAAATCCCAGTTTCATTAAATGCACTTGTACAAATATAATAAAAAAAGGCCGAAATTTCATGTATTCACATGCCATTATAAAATTTAGTTTCCCTCATCAGAGCTACGGATAGTGATGCGTGCCCAAATACTAAAATCGTCATTTCTCCACCAAACCCTATACTCTGACCACTCTTTAAAATCGTCTCTTCGAGACAATTCTAAAGAGTGGTCACAGTATAGGGTTTCGTGGAGAAATAAAGGAGCTATGCTAGAAAATGTTTAAATTTACGCATCTTATCTGGAGCACTGCCTCATATAAATGCCTTTTCATGCCTTTGGTAAACAGAGTAGACCCAGATCAGATGGCTCTATAGGAGCCATACGATCTAGGTCTGCTCTGTTTGCTTATGGTATAAAAATGATCCGATTCTACAGTTTCTGTCTGAGCCAGAATGTCATGTGCTCATATGCCATTATAAAATTAATCTAATTATTATTAAACGATGTCATTACTTCCTACATGAATATTCAACAGGGAAAGGATTAATATTTACTAAAGGGTTTCATTATTCATATAGAAATATTCTATAAATAATGGGTTAAAACAGGTCAAAGATCTATCTAGTAGCAATAAACACACCTTTCTGTGCTTGCAGTGATGCACCCCTTGATAATACCTTGAGGAACCTTGGAGTCTGCGTTGGTCCTGAGGCTTTGTACTCTGAAATAAATGAACACATTAATTACAGAAACAATAGCATTGGAGTTCAAATGCATTTGACAGACATGCAAAACTTCATCTTGTGTACATAATACATCTAATCATCTAAAACAACTTGTTTCAGTTAGAATATACATGTATCTTAATTAATCCATTCCCTCATATTAACACCTTTTGACGCCCCTGTAAAAGTCCCCTTTTCAAACCATTGTGATAAATAGAGCATTTGCTCCATAGGAGCAAATGCTCTATTTATCATGAGGATTTCAAAATTACAAAATTCTAATTTTTTCCTTTTCTCTAGTAAATGCTCCTTTACGGAAGTTTTATTCAAAGAGGCTGGATCTAAAAACAGCGTATGTGGGAATGGGTTAATATTCTATGCAGAACATAACCCTTTACTGAACAAATTTTTTAATTATTACTCAAGAAATAATGAACGTATGAATACTAGTTAGCTTAATATTATTATGGCAAGAAGAACAGTTTTGGCCCTGGTAAAAAATGCAGAATGAGATCTCTATATACATCAATAAGCAAACAGAGCAGAGTCAGAGGGCTCTAAGAGGGGCCACCTGATCTGAGTCTATTCTGTTTGCAAAGGTGTATCTATGGAATAAAGGGCTACATACACATTTATTAACTCATTCTCTCCTAGGCTACTTTTAGACCCTACCTCTTTGAATGTATCTACCGAAAAGGAGCATTAACTAGAGGAAAGAAAAAAATAGAGTTTTGTAGTTTGAACCCATTGGGATAAATACAGCATTTGCTCCTATAGGAGCAAATGCTCTATTTATCACAATGGTTTCATAAAGTGACTTCTATAGATGCGCAAAAATGCGCATCACTAGGGGATAATGTGTTAACTAATTAAAATCTAAAATAATCTAATGAAAACTTACCAAATCTAAAACAACTAGAGGTTTTTGTCACAAAAACGGATGTCTCCCCTCTAATAAAAACAATATGTAAAGGGAAATCACTAAAAATGTTATGGTCTTGATGAATGATACTTCCCCTCATTATGCGCTTTCCACAATACATTTTTCAAGAAGAAAATGATAACAGCTAATAACTCCAAAAATACTGATACCAGATTTATGGCCCTTGTGCATGACACTTACTTTCATCATGCTCTTTCCAAAAATAAAATGTCATTCCAATAGCATCAGTCGAACAGGAGTTATTGATCGGCCAAAAAATGTAACAAAAGGCAACAACTCCAAAAGTATTGAAGCCAGAATTATGGCCCTTGTTCATGACACTTTCTCTCATCATGCTCTTTCCATGTATGAAGTTTTAATACGATGGCAAGAGCCATGTAGGAGTTATCGTCCGGACAAGAAAGAATTAAACAAATGTACAAGGGGCAATAACTCTAAATTTATTGAAGCTTGAGTTAAGGATCTTATGCATGACACTTTCTCCTATCATGATCGTTCCATGTATGAAGTTTCACTCCCATGGCATGTGTCACATAGGAGTAATCATCCGGACAAAAAATTGTGATTTTTTTTTACAAAGGGCAATAACTCCAATATTAGTGAAGCCAGAGTTATGGACCTTGTGCATGACACTTCCTCTCGTTATGATCTTTCCATATATGAAGTTTCAATCCAATGGCATCAGCCATATAGAAGTTATCGTTCGGACAAAAAAGTGTGATTTTTTTTACAAAGGGCAATAACTCCTATATTAGTGAAGCCAGAGTTATGTACCTTCTGCATGACACTTCCTCTCTTTATGCTGTTTCCATATAATGAAGTTTCAATCAACTGGCATCAGGCATATTGAAATTATTGTCCGGACAAAAAATGTGATATTTTTTACAAAGGGCAATAACTCCAATATTAGTGAAGCCAGAGTTATGGACCTTGTGCATGACACTTCCTCTCATCATGATCTTTCCATATATGAAGTTTCAATCCAATGGCATGAGCCATATAGGAGTTATCGTCCGGACAAAAAAGTGTGATTTTTTTACAAGGGACAGTAACTCTTATATTAGTGAAGCCAGAGTTATGGACCTTGTGCATGACACTTCCTCTCATTATGCTCTTTCCATATATGAAGTTTCAATCAACTGGCATCAGGCATATTAAAGTTATCGTCCGGACAAAAAGTGTGACAGACAGACAGACAGACAGACAGACAGACGGACGGACGGACATCCTAACAAATGGGTAGTTGTGTGACTTTTTCCTTTGATCTTTTCTTGTGGGACTAGTCCCACAAGTAAAAATATTTTTGGCTCTAACATTGGAATTGAATGATCTGGAAGCTAACCCTAACCCTAACCCTATGTCCCACAACTGGCCAGGTTAATGTCACAAGAAATGGCCAGGTTAATGTCACAAGAGATGGTCAGGTTAATGATATTACTTGTGCAACTAGTTAGAAAAAGTCACACAACTACCCTTTGGTGAGTGCGGACGGACGGACGGACGGACAGACAGACAGACAACTCTCACGAAAACAATATGTCTCCCCCATATAAATATGGGGGGAGACATAATTATATTTGCACTAACAACCATCAATGCATAGATTTGAAGCATAGGTTATATGTACATGTATTGTACACTACAAATCAAACTTGAACGTCATATGGGAACAGTATTCTACGAGGGGTGTTCCAAAAATAATGTCATCTGTGCTTTATTTCGCGGAAATCGTGCAATTCATGCACAAAACACCTCGTGTCGATTGGGTGATCACTGGCTCGTGACACAGGTAAATATCTCGTCCACACGTTCACTTGCCTCGGTACAGTGTACATCGTTTCATAGCCTATTCGTTAGACTATACACAAAATGACAGGAAAACGAGCTGAAAATGTTCTTGAAATTAGGGCCTATATAAAAGGTAGGTCATTACTCGGCATAAAGGCTGTAGATATTCACCGCGAGGTGTGTGACATTTATGGGGAGGGCCAAATGTCCCACAGGACTGTTTGTAGGTGGGTAGCTAAATTTAGTGCTGGGCAGCAGCAACTGAAAGATGCTGCTCGCCCAGGTCGTCCTGCAACAACTACGACCAAAGGTAACATAGAAAAAATCCGAAATATCCTCAAAACTGATGCTCGATTCACCGTAAGACAATTGGCTCGAATGACAAACTTGTCGTTAGCAAGAGTTCATGCAATTTTGAAGAAACACCTAAAAGTTAGAAAGATAAATGCAAGATGGATACCCCATTTGTTAACGGATGAGCAAAAGAAGACGCGTGTAACAATGGCAGAAAAACTTCTCAAAATGTACCCAAAATATAGTAAAAAGGCTTTTGATAATATAGTCACTGGTGATGAGACCTGGGTGTATTATTTTGAACCAAAGCGGAAGGTTCCCAACCGAATATGGGCCACTAAAAATGCCAGACGCCCAAGTATTGCCAAACGAATACGAACGGTAAAGAAGGTTTTGTATGCTATTTTTTTCACTAATAAGGGTCCAGCTATTCAAATCCCGGTGCCAAAAGGCAGAATGGTCACAGGCAAGTTCTATGAAAACGTTGTTCTGAGAAAATTGAAGAACTACTACAAAAGTAGCCGCCCCAAAACTGGACTTAAGTATGTCCGACTTTTGCATGATAATGCACCAGCTCACAAGGCACGTATTGTGGCTGACTTTTTGGAGTCGGAGAAGGTTACCGTCCTTCCGCACCCTCCGTATTCGCCAGACTTGGCCAACTGCGACTATTTTCTCTTTCCAAAACTTAAATATCATTTATCTGGAAGGAGATACAATTCGAGAAATGCCCTTGGATCTGCTGTTTATCAGTGTCTGATGGGTGTCCCCATTGAAGAGTATGAAAAATGCTTCCAAAAATGGATTGACCGGCTAAAAAGGTGTATTCTGGCTGGCGGAGAGTATTTTGAAGGGCAGAGCAAATTAAAATGAACAAAAGCACTTCCGCTATATGAGCACCGATGCAAGTGACATTATTTTTGGAACACCCCTCGTATCTAAAACTGCTTATTTCTTGCCATTCCTTTCATGAGAGTGGACAACTTAGCTTTTTTATCCTATGAATATCAATTTAGGGACTATGAGAGTAGAATAACCCTTTCCCTCACATTAATGCTTTTTCAAGCCTTCACAAACAGAGTAGACCCAGATCAGATGGCTCCTATAGGAGCTGTCTGATTAGGGTCTGCTCTGTTTGCTAATGATAAACTGTTTCATTACTTTCTAGAATGGGTACAATGTTCCACCTTCCATATGTCATTATACAGTAGATTCCCTCTAATGCAACCACTCAATGAATAAACATGGGTGTCTTTATAAGCAGGTGGTTGTTTAATGCAGGACAAAAGTAATGCAGAAAGCTCCTCTAGGAGCTTTCTACATTACTTTTGTCCTGCATTAAGCTACCACCTACATCTAGCAGACAGAATTATACCTCTTTTAGGTGGTCGCATTAGCGGGGTTATACTGAAACTATTTTGTCCATGAATATTCAGTAAGTTTTGAAATTTGGAATAAACATAGAACAGGCAAACAGTGATGGACTCGCTTTGAAAGTTCAGCATTGAAAGGGTTCACTCATTCCCTGATATTGACCACTTTTGATGACTCTGTAAAAGTCACTTTGAGAAACCATTGTGATAAATAGAGCATTTGCTCCTATAGGAGCAAAATTTACGCTCTATTTATCACAATGGTTTCAAACTACAAAATTCTAAAGTTTTCCTTTTCTCTAGTTCATGTTCCTTTTGGATAGATTTATTCAAAGAGGTTGTATCTAAAAATAGCCTATGAGGTAAAGGGTTAAAGTAACTGTGGCCCATGTCAATTGCCAAAAGTATAACACACTATCCCTATAGCTCATCTTGGCACTACTGACAGGTAAGCTAAAGCAAAACGCAGACTGGATATGGATTCAGAAACCAAAGGCCTGCTCGAGATTCAGAGATGAAAATATTACATTTGCTATACCTCTAGTAGTTACTTCTTATATTAATGAAATAGTTTGGTTGTGGTCCAATTTTTCTTGTCACTCTGACGTGGTGTGCGGTGGTCTAGTGGTAATGCGCTTGACTATCCCGGTTCAAATCCCGGTCCCTCCCGGAAATTTCAGAGACACTTTTCAGTGTCTTCCACCCGCACCTCCTCTCCACCCAGGGGTTAAAAGGGGTACCTGTGAAGTCAATAGCCGGTACTGCGGCTGCATGATTGCGCCATATGTTAGCAGTGCTCAATATTGTAGGCAAATGACTCAATGACCAGGGGAGTATATGTACAGTCGACTGAGCGGTCATTCGGACTGAAAGTAGACTATAACTAGGTTCTTTATTTCTTTTTTTTTTACTTTTGACACCTCTGTAAAGTTCACTTCTTGAAACCATTGTGATAAATAGAGTATTTGCTCCTTTGGAGCAAATGCTTTATTTGTCACAATGGTTTAAAAAACTACACAGTTATAAACTATTCCTTTTCTCTAGTAAATACTCCTTTTCAGTAGATGTATTCAAAGAGGTTGGGACTGAAAATAGCCCATGAGGGAATGTCAGAGTTAAAATGAATCTTTTCAACTGCTTTCAAAAATATGATCAAATAATGTTTGATAAAGAGGATGATCCAAGTTACTCAGTGTCTATCTGGATCCCATCTGTTTACAAAGGAGGTCAACGAGCATGGCAGATAACTCTTTCCCTCATATACAAGTGCATTTTCACACATTTGCAAACAGAGTAGACCAATATCAGACAGCTCTTATAGGAGCCATCTGATCAAGGACTGCTCTGTTTGCTAATGGAATTTGAAAGATTTGTTACTTTCTAAAATGGGTACAATGTTCCACTTTCCATATTTCAGTACATCTATTTTGTCCATGGATATTCCGTAGGTATTGAAATTTGATATAAACACAGGGAAAGGATTAACCCTTTACTCCATGAATATTTATGTTAGAAATTATGACATCATGAATATAATAATTGCATAAGAACAAAAGAATTTCTGGCCATGGAAGAAACTGTAGACTCTTATCTATATTATTTTCTGAGCATACAGGGCAGACCATGATCAGATGGCTTCTACCTGGACCATCTGGGTCCATGCTTATAAAACTTTTTAGTTGAGTTTGAGTTCGTTCTCAAGCTTTTGATTGGTCAGAATTGAGAACGAACTCAGTCTCAACTAAAAGGTTTATAAGCATGGATACTGATCCGGGTCTGTTCTGTTTGCAAAGGCATAGAAAGGCATACTTATGGAGTAAAAAAGGTTAAATAGATAAATCATGGTTAAAGATTTTTTACCTTCAAACATTTTCTGAAATTTCTCAGCAGCTTGTGCGGGCAGTGTAAGCTTGGCAACCGATTCCGCAGACTAAAAATAGTAACAGAAAGAGAACCAACTACCAAAAGGTGATATCAGAAAGCACATAAGAAAATAACACAAGAGTACTGAAAGGAACATCCATGTCACCTTCTGAAAATAAAAGGCTGGCAAGAAAAATGTAACAAAAAGAGCATGACAGACGTATAAGTGATCACTAAGTGTCGCCCTGGTTACAGTAGGTGACATGAAATACTGTCACTGCAAACAACATATTCCCAAAGAAGTGTGTCTTCAAAAAAATGACCTTGACCTTTGAACTAAAGACTTTGTTGCAGTACATCACAAGAGTTGATTATAATGATTATTTATGGCAGGGCTAAACCCTTTCCCAAACATAAATGCTTTTTCACGCCTTTGCAAACAGAGTAGACCCATATCAGACAGCTCCTGCAGGAGCTGTCTGATCAGGATCTGCTATGTTTGCTTATGAAATTATAATCGATCTGACTCTACAGTTTCTATCAATACCAAAAATTCATGCGTTTATATGCCATTACAAAAAGTAAGCTAATCAATATTCATGATGTCATTATTTTTTATATGAAAAGGGAAAAGGTTAAAATTCATGAGCTAAGAATATAAAATAAGATATATTTTCCAACATGTTTTTGAAATTATAATTTCAATCGATCCAATTAATTACAATTTTTTTTTTTTTATTAAAAATTGATATTGAATTAGAGCCCTGTTGTAGTGAAAAAGCAGTAGCGAGAATTTTAAAGTCAACAAGGCAAGACAAATTATTAGAAAACTTATTAGAAAGACAGAATAGAGATATGTACAGCATGCACACATTGAACCTTGGTATTTACCAATCCACTTATTGACTTAGTATACTGCTTCTTAACTATTTACCTGTTGAATATTATCTAATTAATAAATACATGTAATGGCCATATGAATATTTCCCTCGTATGTAGATCCTACCTCTTTGAACAAATCTACCAAAAAGGGGCATTTACTAGAGAAAAGGGAAATTTTGGAATTTTGTAGTTTTGAAACCATTGTGGTAAAAACAGTATTTGCTCCAATGGAGCAGATCGAGGGCTTGATGCAAAACTATTGTAACGCCTTCACTCTGTGAAGGAGTTACAATAGTTTTGCACCAAGCCCTCGAGATGCTCTATTTATCACAATGGTTTCAGAAATAGACTTTTACAGGGGCATATAGAGTCACTATGAGGGAATGGGTTAACTTGCCACATTTTAACAGCATTGTTGACAAGGCGATTTTTTAACCATGCAGAAACTGTAAAATCAAATCTATAATATTCCATAAGCAAACAAAGCAGACAATGATCGAGCTATCTCCTACAGGGGGCATCTGATCTGGATCTACTGTGTTTGCAAAGGCATGAAAAAGCATTTTAACATTAAAGGGTTAACATTACAATTAATTCCATCAGGTAATACATGTACACATAAAAACATTAGCTCCTGTGAAGGAGATGGTTTATAAAGCTTTTATACACATTTATTCTTCGTTACACTGTCAAACACATAGAGATTAACCCATTCCCTCATAATGACGACTTTTGACGACTCTATAAAAGTCACTTTGTGAAACCATTGTGATAAATAGAGCATTTGCTCCTATAGGAGCAAATGCTCTATTTATCACAATGGTTTCAAACTACAAAATTCTAAAGTTTCCTTTTCTCTAGTTAATGCTCCTTTTCGGTAGATTAATTCAAATAGGTTGTATCTAAAATAGCCTATGAGGTAAGGGGTTAATGGTGTTATTACCACATCCTTATTTTTGAGGGATTAACAATGGTATATGGACATGGAAATGTTTGAAAATGGCAGAAACTGTAGAATCCAATGTCTTAATTAATCCACAAGAAAACAGAACATATCTGATCAGACAGCTCCTACATGAGCTGTATGGTCTGGGTTTATTCTGCTTATAAAGGCATTAAAAACAAAATTATGAAGTGAAAAGCTTTCAAAGAATTTCAAATATCACCTGAACCTTTGATCCATGTATTCATACTATTTTTTGCTGTTTTCTCTCATGTCATCATTCTATAATGTCCAAAATGTCCTATAAGTAGTTCAATCTTGTAATGATAAGTCCTTAGTGTAATTTAGTGACAAGCAATTCTTAAGATATGTACTAAACTAATGTACATATAATTGAAATTTCAGTTCATAATACATGTATAAACAGTTAATATGCGGGCAGACAAAACAACATTATAGCACTACTACACATAATTAAGCAAAACAGGAGAAACCTATGTGAACCTATGTCTCTTCTTTTGTAAACTCAACCTTTACCTCTTTGCAAACAGTGAAGACCTAGATCAGATGGCTCCTGCAGGAATCCTCTGATCAGGGTCTACCCTGTTTGCTTATGAAATAATATAGATCTGCAGCTTTTTCCACGGTCAACAATTCTCTTGTTCATGGTGCCATTATAAAAATCAGCTCATGAACATACATACTTTTGCAGACAAACTTTGCAGAGTAACACTGCATCTCAATAAGAACACAAGAGTGTTCGGAGGAACACATGTGTCACTTGCTCGCAACTGACACAAAAACTGTTAATACATGTATGCTGGAGTGAAATCAGAACAAAGGGGAATAACTCAAAAAGTATTGCATGCAGAGTGATAGACCTTAGTTAAATAAATGGTCCTCAATGAGAGGAAGACACATGTGAAATTTGAAAGCTCTTTAATGATTAGTTTAGAAATGACAGCCAAAAACAGAAAGTGTGACGAAAATCAGAACAAAGGGGAATAACTCAAAAAGTATTGCATGTAGAGTGATGGACTTTAATTACATCATTGGTCCTCAATGGGAGGAAGACACATGTGAAATTTGAATAGTTTAGAAATGACAGCCAAAAAAGAAAGTGTGACGGACAGACATACAGACAGACAGACAGACAGACATACAGACAGACAGACAGACAGACAGACAGACAGACAGACAGACAGACAGACAGACAGACAGACAGACAGACAGACAGACAGACAGACAGACAGACAGACAGACAGACAGACAGACAGACAGACAGACAGACAGAAAGACAGAAGGAGGCCGGACGGATGTGCCACCAAGTCAGGACAAGGGGCCAATCCTTTTGTTATTTTCTTTTGTTTAACAAAGGACCATGTCCCCTTGTTCTATTGTTACGGAACAAACTCAAATGTTTTCTTTTGTTCTGCTGCTCATGACCTGGCCCTCTATTACCTTTAAGTTGCTCGGACAGACAGACAGACGGACGGACAGACAGACAACGGAAAAGTGATCCCTAAGTGACACACTGCCTCTAGGCAGGTGACACAAAAACTATCTCACACTATTTGACACTCTGACAATGATTTTATAAAAAAAAACAGTAAAAACTCAATACTACAAACACTCAAATACGTACCATTATTGAGCTTTAATACATCTGGCGACTTAATGCAGGGTGAAAGTCTTGCAGAAAAATTCTCTAGGAGCTTTCTGCATGACTTTCACTCTGCATTAAGTAGCCACCTGCCTACAATGACATAGATTATTATTTTCTAAATTTCCATAGTATCGAGATTTTACTGTAATGGAAGAAAACATCCAAAATTTATTGCAGACAAAATAACTTTGTTCAAAGGGTAAATATGCATCATCGGGTTGTTCAATAATGTATCAGTGTATGTACCATGCAATGGTGAACTTGCCAGCCAATCCCAACTTGTGTCTCTAAGCAAGCTATATGAGCAGTTTGGTAACAAAATGCCTTTTTAAACTAAAACTATAGTCAGGATTTTTTTTTCTATTTTTAATTTTTTAGTAACCTTGATCTTGTCCTAAAATGCAACCCTATACTAAGTATGAAGACAAAATATCTTTCCTAACTAAATTCTGGAAACTGTTTTTACTATTTTTAATAACAGTGACCAAGAACTTGAAACCCAGTACTCCACTCCAATATAAACAAAAGTTTTAAGTAAACTGTAAATCTAGTTGGTCACATGTGTTTTCCAATCTAACATGTCATGTCATGTACAGAAACTGAAATGCTGACTTTATTTAAGAAAATTTGTGTTAATAAAAATTGAATCATGCAAGTTCAGTAATGTAAAGCAACTATGTAATCGGGTTTATCTGAGAATAAATGGGGCAAATATATTAAAATATGAGTGAAACTAATTAAAATAAAAACTCTTGAACTAAGGATACAGCATACTTTTATCTTGTCTACACATGTATTTTTTTTAGATGGAACAAATCAAAGACATGCCACTGCCTGAGCTATCAAAGCATTACTCAACAAAGGGAAGACAGTAAAATCTCTCTACCATGGCACAAAAAAACGTGCAGTAAAACCTCTCTAACTCTCAAAGCAGGTATAATTCCATAGGAGCAAATGTTCTATTTATCACAATTGTTTCAGAACTACACAATTCTACAAAATGCTTCTTTTCAGTAGATTTATCTTACAAGGTTGGGTCTAAAAATAGCCTATAAGGTAATGAGTAAAACAGTAATGGGCCATTCTGTTCTGAATATTAAGCATTCCAAGGGTCAAGTAGTCATCCACTTCTAAAGATGTCTATTCATTGGCTGTTTTAGAGAGGGTCCACTGTGCTAATTAGGAAAGAAATCAACATTTTTCATACCTCTATCTCCAAGTTTTAAAGACTTTCATTCCTAAAAGTTAAACATGTTTATCAGAGACATAACTAAGAGACATAAATTAAATATGTTCTTAAATAGCTCCTTCATTTCTCCACCTAACCCTATGCTGGGACCACTCTTTAATATCGTCTTGAATGGTCACATCATAGGGTTTGGAGGAGAAATGATGAAATGATATGATAAGCACCTTTACTTGTGTCTCTGTTTGTGCATCAAAATTTTAAGAACAGTAAAAGCCCTATAAATCTGAATTATAATAAAGAGCAGTTTAGGTATTTTTAGGCAGTTGACTGCTTAATGCAGAGTGAAAGTTATACAGAAAGCTCCCGGAACAGCTTTCTGCATGACTTTCACCCTGAATTAAGCTACAATCTGTCTTGAAGACCGACACAAATACTGATTTTAACACCATCCTGGTTACAAGGGTTTTACAGTACATTAGATGAAAGAACTAAGCTAGAGCTGTCACCGAGGGTGACCAATATTCCTAGATTACTCTGATATTGAACAAACATCTGTCACTAAATTAATGCTTTGAAAATGAACAAAAGGTCTGACACTAAACTAACCCATCTGCATTGGACGTTCTTTCATATTTTGTATCTTGAATCCAATCAGGAAACTTGTATTACAATCAACATCAACATGTCCATCACTTTTGTAAATGGTCGAAAAAATGCAGCATGTAATTCGCTATATATTCAAGACAATCACCAGTCAGCAAACATCAAGCTGGCCATTAATGTGGGGTTTCATGAAAATGCAGATAAAATGTAGAAGTAGTTCGTTCCACAGTTTGTACAGACAGGTAGCATTAGCTAACAAGCTGACTCCTATATGCCCCTTCAAACTTTGTTTGTGGTTGTTTCTGGGGTATAAAAAACAAGAGGGCCAGAATGGCCCTGACATCGCTCACCAGACAATCAGATATGTTTCTATTGAAAAGTGACCGTCTCTGGGGCGGTGCCAATTTTGACACCAGGGACACAAAATATAACTTTTGTAGATGACCTTAATATGAAGCTATGTGCCAAATATGAAATATGAGAACATTCCAGTTTCAAAGGAGAAGATTTTCAAAGTTTGCACATTAAAATTGTTTCTATTGAAAACTGACCACCCCTGGGGTGGGGCCTATATTGACAACAGGGGCATAATTTATATAACTTTTGTAGAGGATCGGAAAATGGTGCTATGAGCCAAATATGAAAGCTGAGAACCCTGTAGATTCAGAAAAGAAGATTTTCAAAGTTTTCACTATACGTTTCTATAGACAAGAGGGCCATTGAAAGTGTTAGTTTTTCAGACAAACAAATTACAGATGACAGAAACCCTATTACTGCTGCGCATATTTGGACTGAAATTAGCACACAGTTTGGATTTGATCTGACACATATGTAACTTCATAATATGTGGTTTGTACAAGAAAGTTAATTGTAAGATTGATATGTATTAACCAGGGAATTTTAATTATGCAAGGCCATACAAAGTTCTGACTAAAGACGATCAACTGACCTCTCAAATAATCAACATTACTGTTCCTCTGAAAAGGTATGTGTACCCTAGCATTCCAAACTGATTTTTTGCATTTGAATATTATTATAAATTATTACATAATAATTTCATATTCATAAGTTCACTGAACTTAATATTTTCAAGTAATACAATTTCATGTTAAAAATTATTTCATAATTTATTTAAAATCTTTAATTTGGCATTCTGGAGCCTTTAAATGATTTACCCTTCTTCTGAACTGCAGGGCAGGTTGTAATAATGTCATAATGCCAATCACTATTATTAATTAACCCTTCCCTCATATAAACGTGTTTTCACACATTTGAAAAATCAGTAGACCAGATCAGATGCCTCCTATAGGAGCCATCTGATCAGGGTCTGCTCTGTTTGTTAATGGAATTTGACAGATCTTCCTTTAGTTTCTAAAATGGCTACAATGTTCTACCTACTATATTCCATTATAACTATTTTGTCTATGAATATTCAGTAGGTTGTGAAATTTGGAAAAAAAAATGGCTACAATGTTTCACCTTCCATACTTCATTTTGCTCATGAATATGCAATAGGCATTCAAATTAATAATAAACACAGTACAGGCAAAGGGTTACTACAGCCACTACCAGCAATACAGGTGTACTAAAAATAGCCACTGGTCATCCCCATCTCTATTACTTGACCTGATGACCTGTTTATGAGACTGAGTAAAGATAAGATGCTTAAAAGTGCAGTCAGCTTCAAGTTTGCTAGAAAACTTGCCACCCGTGGGTGTAGCCAATTTTGACCACAGGAGCATAATTTATATAACTTTTGTAGAAGTCCTGAAGTTGAAGCTATGTGCCAAATATGAAAGCTGGGGACCTTCTAGTTTTAGAGGAGATGATGCTCAAAGTTTTCACTATATGTTTCTATTGAAAACTGAAAACCCCTGGGGCAGGGCCAATTTTGACCCCAGGGGTATAATTTATATAACTTTTGTAGAGGACCTACAGATGATGCTATGTGCCAAAGATGGAAGCTGAGACCCCTGTAGATTCAGAGGAGAAGAACTTTAAAGGTTCAAATTGTTGACGACGAACGACGGACGACGCACGACGCACTACGCACGCCGACAGACGACGGACATCAGGCGATCACAAAAGCTCACCCTGAGCACTTTGTGCTCTGGTGAGCTAAAAACATTCTAATGTCGTAAGGCATACCTGAACACATAACGAGTATAGCAGGTTACAATCCAAAAGAACAATCAGCGGATAAGATCATACACCCGTACACATAAAACGAAATCAGTTCAAAGAAATGTGTTTTCTAGTCATTATGGTGTCTGAATCTCTGGAGCCTGGTTAACCCTTTCCCTCATATAAACGTGTTTTCATGCATTTGCAAACAGAGTAGACCCAGATCAGACAGCATCTATAGGAGCCGTCTGATCAGGGTCTACTCTGTTTGCTAATGAAATTTGAAGGATCTGTTTCTTTACTTTCTAAAGTGGCTACAATGTTCCACCTTCCATATTTCATTTTAACTATTTTGTCTATGAATATTCAGTAGGTATTGAAATTTGAAATAAACATAGAACAGGGAAAGTTTAAATGAAACAACACTCTATTTACAGAGCCATAAAAAGGCCGCATTTCAGAAACTAACATCATCATATCTCCACCTAACCCTATGAGACCATTCTAAAGAATTGTAACACCATATTCATGTAAGTAATACTGATGTTGTGAATATTTATTAGCTGAATTTTTATTATGGCATATGAACACTTGATGTTTTGGCCATGGCAGAAACTGTCGAATTAGATCCATATAATTCCATAAGCAAACAGAGAAAAGCCCAATCAAACGGCCCGACAGGAGGAGTCTGATCTGTGTCCAGTCTTGTTTGCAAAGGCATAAAAAGGCAACACAATCAGGTAAAGGGTCAACACAGAAAGTGTAAAATTTACCTCATTCTTTCCATTCTGGATATCAGATTTTGCTCCATACTTCAGCAGTGTCTCTGCCACAGGATACCTACAAACAAGACCAGCTTCCATTAGAAAAAGTGAATACAGACTCGAGGGCTTGGTGCAAAACTATTGTAACTCCTTCACTTTGTGAAGGAGTTACAATAGTTTTGCACCAATCCCTCGAGTTGTTAACCCTTTCAATGCTGACTATTCAAATGGACTTTTCCAAAACTCAAACAAGTTAAGCTTACCATGAATATTCAGGGAGTTTTTAAAGACAATTGTAACATGACAAACAGTGCAGACCCTGATGAGGGGGCTCCTATAGGAGCCCTCTCATCTGGGTCTGTACTGTTTGCAAAGGACATTAGAGACTCATGTATTTGCTCCTTTGCAAACTTTTTTGATCATGATCAAATGGTGAGTAACTTGGCATCTCACTAGGATCCAAAATGCATGCCATTCTTCTTAGTTTTTGTAAATAAATTATGGAAAGTTTCACTTCAACATCCAAAGCAAATGATAATCTCAGCTGAAGAAATGTGTAACAAGGGATAAACACAACACATAATTTGCCATCATAGGCCAGTATGTGATAACCTTTACAAACAGTTTGGCATCCAGATGTGATGCAGAGTAACTCATTCTCTCATCAGGATCCAAGCTGTTTGACACTCTGAAAATTGAAGGAAATTCCATTTTGAAACCCAAACAGACAATGTAATCTTAACAGATGAAATTTGTTTGTCGGCAAAAGGGTCACACATATGGTATAGCATAGATTTGATTTTACAGTTTTTGCATGGTCAAAAAATCCCCTTGTTAACAATGCTGTTAAAATAAAGCAAGTTAACCCATTCCCTCATAGTGACTCTGTAAAAGTCTTTTTCTGAAACCATTGTGATAAAAAGAGAGTATTTGTTCCATAGGAGCAAATGCTCTATTTATCACAATGGTTTCAAATCTACGCAATTCCAAACTTGTCCTTTTCTCTATTTAATGCTCCTTTTTAGTAGATTTATTCAAAGAGGTAGGATCTAAAAATAGCCTATCAGGGAATGGGTTAACCCTTTATCTGACAGAGATGTTTTTGCTGCCTTTGAAAACAGTGTAGACCTAGGTTATACCACTCCTGCAAAAGTTGTATGATCGGAGTCTGCACTGTTTGCTTATAAAATTATACACAGTAAAACTCCTCTTCTATAGCCAATTACTCCTTTGTTCATAATTCCATTAAAAAAAAATCATCTTATTAACCCTTTCCCTGTTCTATATTTAGACCGAATTTCAATACCTGCTGAATATTCATGGGAAAAAAAGATATAATGAAATATGGAGACTGGAATATTGTAGCCATTTTAGAAAGTAAGGAAACAGATCTATCAAATTCTATAAGCAAACAGAGCAGACCCTGATCAGACGGCTCCTCTAGGAGCCGTCTGATCTGGGTCTGCTCTGTTTGCAAATGCGTGAAAACACGGCTATATTAGGGAAAGGGTTAATACAGTAGAACCTGTCTTTAACCCTTTCCTCCACAGGCTATTTTCAGACCCAACCTCTTTGAATGCATCTACTGAAAAGGAGCATTAACTAGAGAAAAGGAACATTTTAGAATTTTGTAGTTTTGAAACCATTGTGATAAATAGAGCATTTACTTCTAAGTAGCAAATGCTCTATCTATCACAATAGTTTCAAGAAGTGACTTTTACAGTGGCGTAGAATGGCAAATTTATGGAGGAAAGGGTTAAGCGGCCATCAAAAAGGTCTTATTATGGGTCTCTAAGGCAGGTGATAGCTTAATGCAGGTCAAAAGTAAAGCAGAAATATCCTATAGGAGCTTTTTGCATTGCTTTTGCCCTTAATTAAGAAACCACCTGCTTTTTAACACTCTTATGTTCAACAAGAGCACCGCAGGCAGGTGCAATGTTCATCTGTCGTCATTGTCAAGATGAACATGCATACCAAAAATGAAGGTTGTAAATGAAAAATTGAAGAAGTTATGGTCAATGTTAAGCTTTCGGACGACAACGACGACGACGACAACGACGATGCGGATGCCAGGGTTACGACAATATCTCGTGACTTCTTCGAAACAGACAAGCTAATAAATGAATTACTGCTCAGGATAGGTCCTACTGTATTCATGAAGTCATTATTTTCTTATATGAATATGCATCAAGTAAAAGGGCGACCACCTGAATTTCACAATACAATTACCTTACAAATCTCACAGCCTCTATGATAGCTGTGGAGTTTTTCTCCTTATTGATAACATTTGGATCATAACCATAATCCAGCAGCATCTCAACAACACTGTTGTTGCCTCGCTGAGCCGCCTCTATGATGGCAAGACTGTTAGTTTTTGTTTTGTTCGAGGCCTCGTCTCCATGGCTGTGGTCCAGAAGAACTGACACAGCATCTAAAATATGAAAATAAGTATTGGTGCTATTTTATATCTTTACCTGATGAATTTTATTAACTAATTTTCTTATTTTGTAACGCAAAACAATTTAACCCTTTCCCTCATATAAACGTGTTTTCACGCAATTGCAAACAGAGTAGACCCAAATCAGACGGCTCCTAGAGGATAATAGAATTTGATAGATCTGTGTCTTTACTTTCTAAAATGGCTACAATGTTCCACCTTCCATATTTCATTATAACTATTTTGGCCATGAATATGCTGTAGATACTGAAAAATGAAAAAAACATAGAACAGGGAAAGGGTTAATACATTGCTAGTGTCAAATAGAATCTGAGTCTACTCTGTCTGCAATGGTTTCAAAAGGCATCTCTGTCAAATAAAGGATTAACATTTATATAAAGTTATAAACACTTTGTCACGCCTTTACAGCAGAATTGACCCAGATCAATGGTTTCCGTATGTGCCATCTGATCAGGGTCTGCTGTTTGCTCATTACAAGATATAGATCTGATTCTTCAGTTTTATAAAAAGCAAAAACATCCCTTGAAATTTTTACATTATAAAAATCAGCAAATAAATATTCATGATGTCATTATTTCTTACATGAATATTGAACAGGTAATGGGTTAAAGCTTTACTAATACCCCATGAAGATGTAGGAAAAACAAAGGTCTAGTTTCTGTATTCAATTTATCTACTGGTTTCAAAATCATTTGGTCTTTGGCTCTTTGCCAGAATATCATAATTAACCCTTTCCCTCATATAAACTTGTTTTCACGCATTTGCAAACAGAGTAGACCCAGATCAGACGGTTCCTATAGGAGCCGTCTGATCAGGGTCTGCACTGTTTGCTCATGGAATTTGATAGATCTGTTTCTTTACTTTCTAACATGACTACAATGTTCCATATTCCATAGTTCATTATAACTATTTTGTCCATGAATAGTCGGTAGGTATTGAACTTTGAAGTAAATCACTAATTAGTGGTAGACTATAATACCTTCTTTTGCCATGGATAATTTGTATCCGTCTATAATACACATGTGATTTTGTTAACCCTTTCCCTGTTCTGTATTAAGGTCAAATTTCAATACCTACTGAATATTCATTAACAAAAACTAGTTATAAAGAAATATTGAAGGTGGTACGTTGTAGACATTTTAGAAAGCAAAGAAACAGATCTATCAAATTCTATTAGCAAACAGAGCAGACCCTGATCAGACGGCTCCTCTAGGAGCCATCTGATCAGGGTCTATTCTGTTTGCAAATGTGCGAAAACAAGTTTATATGAGGGAAAGGGTTAAGGACAAAAGTAAGTTCAGGTACATAATATGCAACTGCTCTAAACCCTTTATTCCATGATATTCATGTAAGAAATAATGATATTATGAATATTAATTAGATTAATTGTTACAATAGCACAATGGATACAGGAATTTTTGGCCATGGCAGAAACTGTAAAAACAGATCTATATTATACCATAATCAAACAGAGCAGACCCTGATCAGACGGCTCCTATAGGAGCTGTCTGATCTGGGTCTACTCTGTTGGCAAAGGCGTAGAAAGACATATTTATGGAGTAAGGGTAAAGACGAATTTCAATTCAAGTCAAGAATGGTTTCTTTACTGGTCTCACCTGCTTTGTTGTACATGGCAGCTACGTCTAGGGCAGTTCTGTTGTTTTTGTTGAGCAAATCTACATCGGCATTATTCTGCAATGTCGTATTAACATGATTAATCCTGTATTTTATGAATATAATGTAAGAAATACTTATTTCATTCAACTAATTTTTATTTTTATAGTGGAATATGAACAAAAGTAAAAGTTGTAGGATCAGACCTATAATATTCAACAAGAAAACAGAGCAGATCCTGATCAGACAACTCCTACTCTGTTTGCAAAGGTGTACAAATGTGTATACATGTACATTTACTCATTCCCTCATATTGATGTCTTTGGACTCCTCTGTAAAAGTCACTTTTTGAAACCATTGTGATAACCATTGTGATATTTATCAAAATGTTTCAAAACTACACAATTCTAAAATGTTCCTTTCCTCTAGTTAATGCTCCTTTTCAGTAGATTTATTCAAAGAGGTTGGGTCTAAAAAAGCCAATGAGGGAATGAGTTAAAGGGTTAATAATTCAAAAACTCTCAGAAACAACCATTTACCCTTTTCCTGTTGAATATTCATGTAAGAATATGACACCATGAATATTATTGGCTGATTTTTTATAAAATGCATATCTACGCATTGAATAATTTTCGTATTGGTAGAAATAGTAGAGTCAGATTCATTACAATTTCATATTAACCCATTCCCTCATAAGCTATTTTTAGATCCAACCTCTTTGAATAAATCCATCGAAAAGGAGCATTAACTAGAGAAAAGGATTTTTTTTAGAATATTGTAGTTTGAAACCATTGTGATAAAAAGAGCATTTGCTCCTAAAGGAGTAAATGCTCTATTTATCACAATAGTTTCAACAGGTGACTTTTGCAGAGGCCTCAAAAGGTGTCAATATGAGGGAATAGGTTAAGTAAACATAATCATAACTATTGATATCTTGACTTAATATCAAGGAAAAACTTACCTAAAGTTTCCATGGAACTTCATCTAACATTAAACTAAAACCTATTCTAATTCTGATCTTAGCATTTCCTAATTCCATTAACCCTTTACATCATGAATATTTATGCAAAAAAATAATGACATCATGAATATTAATTAAATGAACTATGAACTAGGGAATTTTTCATCATTACAGAGCCTGTAGAATAATTTCTATATTATGACCTCAATGGTTTCCACAATTGACCTTGACTTTACTTACATTAATCAGAGCTACAGATAACGGTGCGTACTGAAATACTAAAATCGTCATTTCTCCACCAAACCCTATGCTGTGACCACTCTTTAGAATCGTCTCGAAGAGACGATTCTAAAGAGTGGTCACAACATAGGGTTTGGTGGAGAAATAAAGAAGTTATATTGGAAAATATTCTAATTTACGCATCTTATCTGTAGCTCTGATTGATCTTGACCCAATTCTTTCATTTTGGACTAACAGTACTTTGTGCTTGGGTTTACATTACACGGATTTTGATCTTTATATTCCACAGATCTTGATTGTAACATAATTTTGAGCTTACCTGAAGCAGTTTGAGCATGATATGTACTCGGCTTTCTTGTTCAACTTGGCATATAATATGAAGTGGAGTGTTACCATCACTGTTTTGTATATTCAACTGGAAAACAAAAACAAAAGAAATCTTAAAAAAATGTATTAACTCATTCCCTCATAGGCTATTTTAAGTATTTTAAGCCCATCCTCTTTGAATAAATCTACCCAAAAGGAGCATTAACTAGAGAAAAGGAAAATGTTAGAATTTTGTAGTTTTGAAACCATTGTGATAAATAGAGCATTTGCTCCAAAGGAGCAAAATTTAATGCTCTATTTATTACAATGGTTTCAAGTAGCAACTTTTATAGAGGCATAGAAAGGCGTATTAATGGATGAATATTTGGTATCAATACAAAGCGTAGAGTCAGATCTATTATAATGTCATAAAATGATAAGCAATCAGATTTGACCCAGATCAGATGGTTCATATAGGAGCTGTCTGATCTGGGACTACTCTGTTTGCAAATGTGTGAAAAGTTATAAGCAAGTACTTAAACATGTGTTATGCCTTTTTTTACAATAAGATAGATCAACACATTTATACCTGTAGCTAGCTTCATACTAAGGTATAACTAATATCTTTATTAACCCATTCCTCCATAGGCTATTTTTAGACCCAACCTCTTTGAATTAATCTACCAAAAAGGAGCATTTACTAGGGAAAAGGAAAATTTTAGACGTGGGTAGTATTGAAGGAGCAAATGCTCTATTTATCACAATGGTTTCAAAAGGTGACTTTTACAGAGGTGCCATTATGAGGGAATGAGTTACATCATCATCATGGTTACAGTAAATATACACATATTTTACACCTACATAAATGTCAGTGAACCATACCACACAATAGAGGTTGGCAAAGTGGGAGTGGGAGTACACCGACCTTTTAACCCTTTGAATGCCAGAAATGAGTGGCGTGTTCCCACTTTGCCAACCTCTATTGTTTACAACAGGAAAAGTAATTGGGGTGGTGGAAATGCATTGTTAAGCTATAACAATAGATTTCGGATGTTTTAATTGCTCTGGTTGGCTATACTTGTGCAAAAAAGAAGGATTCAGTTTCTCCTTTGATCCTTCATATTATTAACAATCATTATCAAGACAAAGTTTATATTGGAGAAATGCAAACGAATAAAACGTAAAAAAAAACCTTTCCTATCATTTGGTTTATATACATGTATGTAAATTCATTATTTATTGATATACTTATGTCATACATCTGAGCCATGGCAAAAGAAAATAAATTTTACAACATTGCAAATAATGAAGACTCTGACCAGAGTCTGCAATATTTGCAGCATAGTAGTGGAACACTATCATTCTGATAAGTGACAGTGTTGACCTTGATCAGACTCCACATTGGAAACTTGGTGGCAGATTTGGGTCTACTGGACTCTCCAAATGTCTGAATTTCCTTCAAATACATGTAGCAGGAAAATAAGATGCAATCACATATGGTCTTTTGATATACAACATTCACTATTGATATACATGTATTTATTATAATATATTACACAGAAGAACCAATTTGCATATAATCATTATAGAGCATTGCCTGGACAAAACAAAATACCAGAAGTGGATATGGAATAACATACTAATAACATGATGCATGGTCTTTTATTTTAGAAAATATCACTTCATTGTGATGAGATGTAATTTCAAAGTACGGTATATACAGTAAAACCTCTCTATAACGACCACTAAATTACATCAAGTATTTTGTGTTAACGGCAGGTGGCTGCTTAAAGCAAGGTGACAGTAAAACAGAACGCTCCTATAGGAGCGTTCTGTTTTACTGTCAGCTTGCTTTAAGTGGCCACCTGTCCTATATACCAACTAATTAAAACAATTTAGTGGCCGTTATAGAGAGGTTTTACTGTACAGCACATAATGAGTGTCATACCAGTGTTATACCAGGTTCATTTACTGTAATAATGAAGACATTGTCTATGAGCGATATCGCAAAAAAAACATTTCAAACATTGTAGATACTGATAAGCCAACATGTCAAAACATGAAAGTGTGAACTAGAAAGTTGGGAGATTGGGGGTAATTTGCAGAGGTGTTAAATCAAAAGGACGGCAAAGTGGGAATAAACCAAAGGATGCGTTCTTACCAAAGCTCTGTTCACTAAAAACAAATCCACCAAGTCAGTTTTTCCACCAAAGACAGCCATGTGCAAGGGAGTGTTACTGGAAAAAAAAATCGAACCCTTTACCTCATGAATATTCATGTATGAAATATTAACTGTATGAATATTAATAAGCTGACTTTTACAAAAGCGTATGAAATTGGGAATTTTGGACATGAAAGAATTTGCAGAATCTCTACTGTATTATTCTTACATTCTTATAATTTTCACAACAGCATTATGAACAAGATTTTTTTTATCATGGCAGATACTGTAGAATCATATCTGTATTATTTGGTAAATAAACATAGCAGACACTAAGACTGGTCCTACAGGAGCCATCTGATCTGGGTCTATTCTGTTTGCTCAGGCATGAGAAGGTGTTTCTGTGAGAGTTAAGGGTTAACCCTTTCCTTCACATAAATGCCTTTTCACAAATCTGCAAACACAGTAGACTGAGTTCAGATGGCTCCTATAGGAGCCCTCTGATCAAGGTCTGCTCCGTTTGGCAATTTCTTTAGTTTCTAAAATGGCAGCAATGTTTCATCTTCCATATTTCATTATAACCATTTTGTGCTGTCCATGAATATTCAGTAGATATTGAAATTTGCAATAAACACAGAACAGGGAAAGGGTTAACCCTTACTGTGCGGGACACAAGTCACTAATGTCCTTTGCAAACAGTGTAGACCCAAAGAAGCCCTCTCATCAGGACCTGCGCTGTTTGTCATGTTACACTTCAGTCTAGGAAAATACCTACATATTCACCATAAGCTTGGCCTGTTTGAAATTCAGAAGAGTCCATTGGAAACGTCAGCATAGTAAGGTTTAACCCTTTACTCCATAAATACTCCTTTCCACACCTTTGCAAACAGAGTAGAGCCAGATCAGATGGCTCTTATAGGAGCCATCTGATCAGCAGCTGCTCTGTTTGCTTATGATACTACAGCAGAACCCCTCTAATGTGACCACTTAATGAATAAACATGGGCGTCATTATAAGCAGGTGCATTGCTTAATGCATGACAAAAGTAATGCAGAAAGCTCCTCTCAGAGGGTCTATTCTGTTTGCTCAGGCATGAGAAGGTGTTTCTGTGAGAGTTAAGGGTTAACCCTTTCCTTCACATAAATGCCTTTTCACAAATCTGCAAACACAGTAGACTGAGTTCAGATGGCTCCTATAGGAGCCCTCTGATCAAGGTCTGCTCCGTTTGGCAATTTCTTTAGTTTCTAAAATGGCAGCAATGTTTCATCTTCCATATTTCATTATAACCATTTTGTGCTGTCCATGAATATTCAGTAGATATTGAAATTTGCAATAAACACAGAACAGGGAAAGGGTTAACCCTTACTGTGCGGGACACAAGTCACTAATGTCCTTTTCAAACAGTGTAGACCCAAAGGAGCCCTCTCATCAGGACCTGCGCTGTTTGTCATGTTACACTTCAGTCTAGGAAAATACCTACATATTCACCATAAGCTTGGCCTGTTTGAAATTCAGAAGAGTCCATTGGAAAAGTCAGCATAGTAAGGTTTAACCCTTTACTCCATAAATACTCCTTTCCACACCTTTGCAAACAGAGTAGAGCCAGATCAGACGGCTCTTATAGGAGCCATCTGATCAGCGGCTGCTCTGTTTGCTTATGATATTACAGCAGAACCCCTCTGATGTGACCACTTAATGAATAAACATAGGTGTCATTATAAGCAGGTGCATTGCTTAATGCATGACAAAAGTAATGCAGAAAGCTCCTCTCGGAGCTTTCTGCATTACTTTTGTCCTGCATTAAGCTACCACCTACCTCTTCCACCCAGAATTATACCTCTTTTAGGGGGTCGCATTAGAGGGGTTTTACTGTATACATGTATAGGTACGTTTATGATTCTACAGTTTCTGTCACCACCAAAAAATCCTGTGTCCAACTGTCCATGTTCTATTATACTAATCTAATTAATATTCATGAGGTCATTAATTCTTACATGAATATTCATAGAGGAAGGGTTAAATAATTACATAAGCAAGTCTAACCAATGACCTGATTATTATTCAAGTCAGAAAAAATAACTTTATGAATGTTAATTAGCTAAATATTTAATAATGGCATATGCACACAAGAATTCTTGAACATTCCAGAAACAGTAGAATCATATCTATTCCTTAACACATTCCCTCCTAGTGAAGCATTTTGGCGCCTCTGTAAAAGTCCCATTTGGAAACCATTGTAATAAATAAAGCATTTACTCCATAGTAGCAAATGCTTTATTTATCACAATGGTTTCAAAACTACATAATTCTAATGTTTTCCTTTTCTCTAGTTAATGGTCCTTCTCGGTAGATTTATTCAGAGGTTGTATCTAAAAATAGCCTATTAGGTAATGGGTTAAGCAAACAGAGCAGACCCTCATCAGACTGCTCCTACATGAGCTGTCTGATCTGGGTCTACTTTGCTTGCGAAGGTCTAAAATAAATCTGTCAGATAAAGGGCTAACAATTCACACAAACAATACCCCTTACCCTCATAAAAATGCTTTTTTGTCTTTGCAAACAGAGTAGATCCAGATCAAATGGCTTCTATAGGATCTGGTCTTGCCTATGAAATACATGTAATATAAATCTGATTCTAAAGCTTCTGCCATGGGAAAAAGTCCCCTGTTCATGGTGCTATTATAAAATTCAATTAATTAACCCTTTTACTCTATAAATAACCTTTCTACGCCTTTGCAAACAGAGTAGACCCAGATCAGATGGCTCCTATAGGAGCCATCTGATCAGGGTCCACTCTGTTTGCTTATGATATAGTATTGATATGATTCTGCAGTTTATGTCATGGAAAAAGTTCCTGTGTTCATGTGCTATTATAACAAATTAATTTATAACAAATTAATCTAACTAATATTAATGATGTCATTATTTCTTACTTGAATATTAATGGAGGAAAGGGTTAATATTCAGCATACCATTATTCCTCACATGAGGGAAAGGGTTAAGCTGAAAAGACATCTTGTAATTTACTAGAAACACTTTATCTAACACCAGTGAATCTCAACCTTAAACACCTTCAAAGACCCAACCATTCATTCACTGCATTAACTCTTTCGGCGCCAATGTCGCCTGTTGGCACCATTGAAAACAGTGCCGTCCCAGGTCAGATGCCGCCTTTTCATGGCGGCATCTGACCTGGGACTTCACTGTTTTCAGTATTATTTTAGCCCAAGCATACAGGTTTTTAAAAACAAATGTTTTACTAATATACCTTTATTGTTTTGTTTATAATTATTTAATATGAAATTATTATTGCAGATGACACTTTTAAATTTGGCGCCAAAAGAGTTAATATTCATGAAAGAAATAATGACATCATGAATATTTATTAGCTCAAGTTTATAAATGCATTATGAGCCATTGTTTGGCTGCAGCAAGAACTATAGAATTCCATAAGCATACAGAGCAGACCCTGATCAGACGACTCCTGCAGGAACTATTTGATCTGGGGTCTACTCTGTTTACAAAGTTGTGAAAAGAATTTATCCCTTTCCTTGTTGAATATTCATGACAGAAATAATGACATCATTAATATTGATTAGATTATTATTCGTAACTGCACATAAACACATATTTTTTTCCATGGCAGAAACTGTACAATCAGATCTGTAGTATACCATACATGCAAACAGAGTAGACCCAGATCAGATTTTGTACATAAATATTCATGGATTAGAGGGATAAAATATCTGGATCTTTGCTTACCCTTTGCTGTCCTGACAGTTTACATCTGCAGAATGGAATAGCAGGTCCTCTACAATGTCCTTGTTACCTGAAAATATATATATATTCATGTAAGAAATATTATCCCTTTCCTCCATAAATACATGTACACCTTTCTACACCTCTGTAACAGTCACTTTTTGAAACCATTGTGATAAATAGAGCATTTGCTCCATAGGAGCAAATGCTCTATTTATCACAATGGTTTCAATACTACACAATTCTAACATTTTCCTTTTCTCTAGTAAATGCTCCTTTTCGGTAGATTTATTCAAAGAGGTATTGTAAGAAATATTAACATCATGATTATTTACCCTTTCTCTGTTCTATATTTATTCAAAATTTCAATACAAACTGAATATTCAGGAACAAAATACTTTTAATCAAATAAGGAAGGTGGAACATTGTAGCTGTTTTAGAAAGTATAGAAAGGGATCTATCAAATTCCTTTAGCAAACAGAGCAGACCCTCATCAGACGGCTCCTATAGAAGCTGTCTGATCTGGGTCTGCTCTGTTTGCAAATGTGAAAAAACATGTTTATATGAGTGAAAGTGTTGATTAGATGAATTAGGCATATATAGGTCATGACAGAAGCTGCAGAACCAGATCTATATTAATTTATTATGTCAAAAGAAAACAGAGCAAATCCTGATTAGATGGCTCCTACAGGGGCTGTCTGATCTGGGTCTACTGTGTTTGCAAAGTTGTCAAAAGGCATGTCTATCCGGTAATAGGTTAAAGAGAGAAATTCTTTTTTCTTTTCAATTCTTTTACAATTGTATAACATTAAAAACAGGTCATGTAACACTTAGAATCATTTTATGATAAACAGAAATCTTGGAGAAGACAAGTTTAACCCTTTCCCTGTCCAGTGTTTTTTTTTTCAAATTTGAATACCTACTGAATATTCATGGGTAAACTAGTTATTATGAAATATGGAAGGCAGAACATTGTAGCCATTTGAGAAAGTACAGAAACAGATCAATCAAAGTCCATTGGCAAACAGAGCAGACCCTGCATGAAAATGTGTGAAAAGGCATTTATATGAAGGAAGGGTTAAACAATAAATGGATCAGACAAGATCAACCAGAATGGAAACAATGTGTTTAATTAGTGGTGTTTTTCTTTTTCTTTGTGTAACTGGGTTCAAGCTAGAGGGCAAGTTGCGAGAAAGATTCCCTTACCATGCTCAATTCTTCTCCCTATTTTGAGCTGAGGAATAACTTTAACCCTTTGCATGTTCAATATTCATGTAAAGTCGTAAGGTAAAATATGGTGAGAGAAGTTTCATGCATGCAGCTCCGAAACTTTGGAATGCTCTACCTTCAGGCATTAGAGACGCAAGGTCACTGGCATGTTTCAAAAGGTGTCTGAAAACGCATTTTTTCAACATTTGTTACTAGGACAGTTTTATTTAGAATAGGAATGGCTTTCAGCCAACCTATTAAGCTAACAGGTTACCCAATAGTCATGTACAGTGGCAACTAAGCTAAGGATAGGAATGGCTTTCAGTCAACCTATTAAGCTAACAGTTGACCCAGTAGTCATGTACAGTGGCAACTGAGTTCAGGATAGGAATGGCTTTCAGCCAACCTATCAAGCTAACAGTTGACCCAATAGTCATATAAATGGAATGATTTTCAGTCAGCCCATTTATTCTAATTTATGATATTGATGAGCATGGCTTTCAGTCAACTTGTCTGTATCAAGTTTGTTAATATAGATTATTCTAATTTGTGATATTGATGAGCATGGCTTTCAGTCAACTTGTCTGTATCAAGATTTGTTAATACAGAGTATTCTAATTTGTGATATTGATGAGCATGGCTTTCAGTCAACTTGTCTGTATGAAGTTTGTTAATACAGTTTATGCTATTCCTTGCAGATAGTGATTTCATATCTATTGTATATCTTTTGCATATCTTTCACTGACCGGATGGAAAATCATGTAGTTCCTTCCGGCTAGCGATCTTTCATTGTCTGGATAGATAATTATGCGGATCGTTCCGGCTAGTCATTTCATCCATGTGAAGCGCTTTTGAACGCACATATCCAGTGTGAAAAGAGCGCTATATAAATGTGGTATAATAATAATAATAATTATAATGACATAATGAATATTTATTTAGATGAGTTTGTATTATGGAATTTTGTGTGTTGATTAACGTCTGTTTCTGCTCACTATGGGCTAATTGGATGCCACAGAAAGAGGGGAGTCGATACAGAGAAACCCGGGTGCGATGCCCTACTCTTAGTATCAACTGAGTTTCTCTGGTTCTTTTAGATGCCCAGTGTAAAGCACTGATACATTGGACTTCGGTTTATAGTCTCGTCCGAAGTAATTGGAATATGCACACTGGATGTGTGAGTATTGTTAGAAACTGTAGAATCAGATCTATTGAAATTTCATAAGCAAACAGAGCAGACCCTGATCAGATGGCTCTCTGGGTCTACTCAGTTTGCAAAGGTATGAATAAGCGTATATAATAGAATTAGCATAGGGAAAGGGTTAAATTTTACAGATGTGATTTTCCACTGTTTGCCTCGCGGAAATAAATTTCCTTGTTTTATACTTAAATAATTATGATACTTAAATTAATTAATATATAGTCATCATAGGCTTAGCCTGCCATCAATATTCATCAAAGATATGGTTAACTTCTTACCTAATATAGACACTTTTAATGCATTTGCAAACAGAGTAGACCCAGATCAGATGACAACTGAAGAAGCCATCTGATTAGTGTCTGCTCTGTTTGCTTATGAAAAATTATATAGATTAGATCCTACAGTTTCTGCCATGGCCAAAACATCCTTTCTAAATAAGCAATTATAAAACAGAACAACAGATAAACATGCTTAGTCAAGTACTAAAATCGTCATTTCTCCACAAACCCTATGTTGTGACCACTCTATAGAATCCTCTCAAAGAGACGATTCTAATGAGTGGTCACAACATAGTGTTTGGCAGAGAAATAAAGAAGTTATTCTTGAAAATATTTTAATTTACGCAGCTTATCTGGACCTCTGAAAAATATTCATTATTTGTTACCAAAATAGTCTTCAGATATAGGGTTGAACCAAGCATGGGGGGTGAAGTGCAACAATCTCTGATCCTTAACCCTTTCACTCATATTAACGCCTTTTCATGCATTTGTAAACAGAGACGACCCAGATCAGATGACTCCTATAGGAGCTGTCTGATCAGGGTCTCCTCTGTAAGCTTATGATATAGATATGATTCTACAGTTTCTGTCATGGCCAAAAAATTCTGTGCTCATATGCTACCGGGTATTTTAACAATTAATCTAATTAAAATTCATCATGTCATTATTTCTTACATGAACATTCATGGAGTAAAGAGTTAACCCTTTCCCTTTTCAATGTTAACTAGTATTCCGAATTTCGATACCTACCGTACTGAATATTCATGGTCAAAATAGTTATAACGAAATAAGGAAGTTGGAAAATTGTGGCTATTTTAGGAATTAAAGAAACAGTTTTTTCAAATCTCATTAAAAAACAGAGCAGACCCTGATCAGACGGCTCCTATAGGAGCTGTCTGATCTGGGTGTTATCTGTTTGCAAATGCATGAAAAGGCGTTCATATGAGAGAAAGACTTAACTGAAAATCAGGGTTATCTGCTATCTATTGACATCCTATTTGCAATCATGAAAGTATCGATTTCAATCCAACTCAATATTTTAAAAACTTCCTTGTTCATTACATGCTATCAAATTGCTTTGAAAGGTCTAGAGAAAATCTGCACAAAAGAATTAAACCTTTTACTCCATGGATATGTTTGTAACCCTTTACCTGCTCCATATTCATGTAAGAAATAATGACATCATGAATATTAATTAGATGAATTTCTATAATGGCATATGAACACAGGTCTTTTTGGGTCAGACAGAACATATAGAATCAAATCTATATTATACCATATATAAGCAAACAGAACAGACCCTGATCAGACAGCTCCTGTAGGAGCCGTCTGATCTGGGTCTACTCTGTTTGCAAATGCGTGAAAAGGTAACTCTATCAGGTAAAGGGTTAACACAGAAAGTGTAAAATCATTAAATGTGTTTATATATGAAGGAAAGGGTTAACTGTTATCGCCTTTGCAAACATGTTAGACCCAGATCAGATGACTCCAACAGGAGCCATTTGATCAGGGTCTGCTCTGTTTGCATATGAAATAATATACAGTAAAACCTCTCTTAACCAGAATTCTAGAAGAGAAGAATTTAGATATTTTAGGCAGGTGACAGCTTAATGCAGGGTGAAAGTCATGCAGAAAGCTCCTCTAGGAGCTTTCTGCATGACTTCCATCCTGCATTAAGCTGTCACCTGTCTCCAAGACCGATATTTATACTAAATTTAACGTCCGGTTAAGAGAGGTTTTACTGTAGATCTATTTCTACAGTTTCTGCCATGGTAAAACATTCCTGTGTTTGTATGCTATGATAAAAAAAACTCTACTTAATATTTATGATGTCATTATTTCTTATATGAATATCAGGAAGTAAATGTTTAACACATTCTTTCACTCTTTCATGCCAACTGCAAAATCTCAGATTACCGGTACATGTACCTATACAAATAGCTTAGATCAGGCAAGATGTCAGTAAACCCGGCATCTCCTTAACCCTTTCCCTCATACAAATGCCTTTTCATGTGTTTGCAAACAGAGTAGACTCAGATCAGATGGCTCCTATAGGAGCCATCTGATCTGGATCTGCTCTGTTTGCAAAAGGAGTTGATAGAACGTTTTTATAGTTTATGAATTGGTCATAATGTTCCACCTTCCAAATTTCATTATAACTATTTCTATCTACCTATCTTCCGTTTAATGTGAAACCCCTCGCGGGGACGTACCCATATTCAGTGAGTACTGAAATTTGAAACAGGGAACAGATGAAAATTCAAACCATTTAATACTGTATTTTTGAAGAGAAGAAAATTCAAAAATTAAAATTAAAGCAGAAAAACAAATTTTGCAGTGTTTCCCGCAGGAACCATCTGACCAGGGTCTGCTCAATTTGCAGTGATTCCCGCAGGAACCATCTGATCTGGATCTGCTCTATTTGCATTGATTCCCACAGGAACCAACTGATCAGGATCTGCTTTATTAGCAATGATTCCCGCAGGAACCATCTGACCAAGATCTGCTCTATTTGCAGTGATTCCCACAGGAACCATCTGACCAGGGTCTGCTCTATTTGCAGTGATTCCCGCAAGAACCATCTGACCAGGATCTGCTCTATTAGCAGTGATTCCCGCAGGAACCATCTGATCAAGGGCTGCTCTATTTGCAGTGATTCTCGCAGGAACCATCTGACCAAGATCTGCTCTATTTGCAGTGATACCCGAAAGAACCATCTGATCAAGGTCTGATCTATTAGCAGTAATTCTCACAGTAACCATCTGACCAAGATCTGCTCTATTAGCCATGATTCCTGCAGGAACCATCTGATCAAGGTCTGCTCTATTTGCAGTGATTCCCGCAAGAACCATCTGATCAAGATCTGCTCTATTTGCAGTGATTCCCACAGTAACCATCTGATCAAGGTCTGCTCTATTAGCCATGATTCCTGCAGGAACCATCTGATCAAGGTCTGCTCTATTAGCCATGATTCCCACAGTAACCATCTGACCAAGATCTGCTCTATTAGCCATGATTCCTGCAGGAACCATCTGATCAAGGTCTGCTCTATTTGCAGTGATTCCCGCAAGAACCATCTGATCAAGATCTGCTCTATTTGCAGTGATTCCCACAGTAACCATCTGATCAAGGTCTGCTCTATTAGCCATGATTCCCACAGTAACCATCTGATCAAGGTCTGCTCTATTAGCCATGATTCCCACAGTAACCATCTGATCAAGGTCTGCTCTATTAGCCATGATTCCCACAGTAACCATCTGATCAAGGTCTGCTCTATTAGCCATGATTCCCACAGTAACCATCTGACCAAGATCTGCTCTATTAGCCATGATTCCTGCAGGAACCATCTGATCAAGGTCTGCTCTATTTGCAGTGATTCCCGCAAGAACCATCTGATCAGGGTCTGCACTATTTGCAGTGATTCCCGCAGGAGCAATCGGATCAGGGTCTTCGCTGTAAGATTATAAAATGATAAAGATCTTGTTCATGGTAACAAATTTCTGCTTTCATATGCCATTATCCCTTTACTTCATGAAAATTCATATAAAAATAATGACATCGTGAATATTAATTAGATAAATTGTTATAACAGCTCATGGACACAGGAAGTTTTGGCCATGGAAGAAACCGCAGAATTATAATATATCTATATTATATCATAGACAAACAAAGTAGACCTTGTTGGGATGGCTCCTATATCTGGGTCTACTCTCTTTACAAAGGCACAGAAAGGTGTATTTATGGAGTAAAGGGTTATAAAAAAAATTCCAATTAATATTCATGATGTTATTAGTTCTTATTTGTATATTCATGAAGTATATAGGTGTAAAATCTCATCTAAATCTATATATGTAAACTATTTTCAAAGGTCAATGCATTCATGTAGTGTAGTTAATCCGTTTTGCTCTACATGCAAGTCATATGACCCGCTTATCAGGAGAACAATTTATCTAATTCATTCTTCATTTAACCCTTTCCTCCATATATAGGAGCAAATGCTCTATTTATCACAATGGTTTCAAACTACAAAATTCTAAAATTTTCATCTTTTCTAGTTAATGCTTCTTTTGGGTAGATTCATTCAAAGAGGTTGGGTCTAAAAACAGCCTATGGAGGAAAGGGTTAAACAGGATAACCATCATAAACTCATGCTGCTTCTGGGATTCTCCCTTTTTAGATTTTCCTGCTAGCTTAGTAACTTATCAATACGACTGACAAGATTTTCCTTATTTTAATCATTGGATTCATGAACAATGTTTGGTCTCCAGGCATTGACTGCATGAAAATTGTGATAACCATTACAGAAAGTTTTGGATCTAGATGAGAAGAAGAATAACATGGTATTACATCCAGATCCAAACCAATTGAATATATGACAGCATTTTTGAAGAGAAAAGATAGAAAATATTAAGTTAAAGAATTTACGCAGACAACATACTTTGCAGACGATAACTGCAATAGAGTAAAGCCTTTACTTGATAAAGACGCCTTTTAACGACTTTGAAATTTTGACGACTTTGAAAACGCAGTAGAACCAAATGAGACATCTCCTGTAGGAGCTGTCTGAGTAGGGTCTGCTCTGTTTGTTTATGGAATTATATAGATCTGATTCTATAACTCTTTGCATGCTAGCAGCAAACCCTTGATAACCTATGCAAACAGTTAGAATCCAGATGAGACAGCACATAATGAGGCGTCTCATCAGCAAACACTTTGACTTTATCTTTGCAAAGATATATATAAAAAAAATATTTTTAGAATTGAAGCAGACAACAATAGTTTGCAGAGGAAAAAATACATAACCCATTCCCTCATATGCTATTTTTAGATCCAACCTCCTTGAATGAATCTACCAAAAAGGAGCATTTACTATAGAAAAGTGAAATTTTGGAATTGTGTAGTTCTGAAACCATTGTGATAAATAGAGCATTTGCTCCACAGGAGCAATGCTCTATTTATCACAATGGTTTCAAAAAGTGACTTTTATAGAGGTATAGGAAGGCTTATTTATGGAGGAAAGGGTTAAGCGTGCACAAGAGTTTCTGCCATGGTCAAACCACGAATATTCTTCAGATAAAGGGCTAAAGTAATTCTATTTTATCCATTGTTTGAAATCCAAAACAATATTTTCCATTCATATTTTTTCAAAAACATTCATTGGACAAGGATGCCCCCACTTACATATGACTAACCTATGTACACTATGTCCTGTAAGTCATGCTAAGGAGTGCATTCCAATACCAAAGGTGTCCGATGCTACTGAGTGCATTACCAACACCAAAGTGTCCAAGTTCACATAGTGATCAACCATACATTGTACATGTACTATAAAGTTCTATGACTGGGTCAAACATTTTTGAAACATGACCAAGAAAGTTAATGATGACCTAACCCTTTCTCTTATACATGTACAAACGCTTTTTCATTCCTTTGAAAACAGAGTAAGCCCACATCAGACCGCTCCTGTAGGAGCCTGATCAGGGTCTGCTCTGCTTGCTTATGAAATTTTAACAGATCTGACTCTACAGTTCTACAAATACCAAAATCTCCTGTGTACATAATTGCTGTGTTCATAATTATTCAACCATTCAAGAACCATGTTGTCTTTATTTCTAACAGGAAAAGGGCTACATGTAACCCATTACGTCATGGGCTATTTTTAGATACAACCTCTTTGAATACATCTACCGAAAAGGAGCATTAACTAGAGAAAAGGATTTTTTTTTAGAATTTTGTAGTTTGAAACCATTGTGATAAATAAGAGCATTTGCTCCTATATTTATCACAATACTGACAATAGTTTCACAAAGTGACTTTTAGAGTCGAGGGAATGGGCTAACAGGTGGAGGGATGGATAAGAATAAATCTAAAAGTGCCACTCTACACTCCCAAAGATGTGCTAATGCAGACTCCATGCCCTCTTTTTTAGAATAAAATATTCAACCGAAAGCACAATTTAACCCTGTATATGATAGAGACTTGTTTGTTATTGGAATTTGATAGTTCTGTTACTTTACTGTCTAAAATGGCTACAGTGTTACTCCTTCCATATTTCATTATAACTATTTTGTCCATGAATATTCAGTAGGTATTGAAATTTGGAATAAACATAGAACTGGGAAAGGGTCAAATGGACGAAATACTCCTTTTTAAAATTATTATTGATATTCAGGGTATATATATATATTTACAAATGTACAGTGGACAGTTTACCATTCAGCACAGCTATGATGAGTGGAGTGTACCCGGTGTTTTCATCATGGCAGTTGATGTTTACATGCGTCAGTTTCAAACGAATTCTCCCTCCTGGAACACTGGAGTCTTGTCTGATGCCCATCTTTGAAACAGAGAAACTCTTCTCTGGTGACAGAACTTTCTACAATAAACAAAAGGCATTTGAAAATATTCCTTTACCTGATGAACATTTATATAAGAAATAATGACTTAACCCTTTCCTCCATAGGCTATTTTTAGACCCAACCTCTTTGAATGAATATACCCAAAAGGAGCATTTACTAGAGAAAAGAAAAAAAAATCAGAATTTTGTAGTTTAAAACCATTGTGATAAATAGAGCATTTGCTCCTATAGGAGCAAATGCTCTATTTATCACAATGGTTTCGAGAAGTGGTTATTACAGAGATGTAGAAAGGCGTATTTATGGAGGAAATGGTTAACTATCAATTGGCTGTCTTTTTATAATGGCATATGGACAAGGAATTGTTTTCACGACAGGAACTGTAGAATCAGGTCAATATTATCCTACAGGAAAACAGAGCAGAACCTGATCAGACAGGGTCTACTCTGTATGGAAAGGCATGGAAAAGTGTGATTATTAAGTAATGGGATAGTACATGTACATGGACTAGTATGAACTCAAAACTATTGACTTAACCCTTTACTCCATGAATATTCATCTATGAAATAATGACATCATGAATATTAATTAGATCAAATGTTATAACAGTTCATAGATACAGAAATATTTGGCCCTTGCAAACACTGTAGGATCATATCTATATTACAAATTTCATAAGCAAACAGTGCAAACACCGATCAGACGACTGCTACAGGAGCTGTCTAATCTGGGTCTACTCTGTTTGCAAAGGCATGAAAAGGTGTGATTATCAAATAATTGGATAGTACACATGTACATGGACTGGTATGAAAACTCAAATACATGTACATTGTATATTGGAAGATATATAGGAGCCGTCTGATCAGGGTCTGCTCTGTTTGCTAATTGAATTTGATAGATCTGTTTCTTTAGTTTCAAAAATGACTACAATGTTCCACCTTCCATTCATTATAACTATTTTGTCCATGAATATTCAGTAGGTATTAAAAATTAGACTAAATAAAGAACAGGGAAAGGGTTAAAAAATGTTCTTGATAAGCATAATCCTTTCCCTAATAATTAATACATGTATTCATGTAAAAAACTAACATCATGAATATTATTAGAATTTTTACAATAGTATTATAATTCTTTGTGGAATTTTGAACATAACAGTAAGTGTAGAATCAGATCTTATTTCTTCATAACAAAACAAAGAGCAGATCCTGACTGATGGCTTCTGTCCGAACCTTCTGATCTATGAAGGAAAGGGATAAGACCCCTTATTAAACCTCCCTTTGGTGGTCACTTTAGTGGGGTTTTACTGCATTATTTTCAACTGCACGGCAGCTACTCGTATGACTGGCAGGCAAAGACTTCCTCATTGTACAACAATAGACTTTCAATTACTTTCATGCTTAATAGTTAAGAGCAAATACTTATAAATGATAATTTATAGTGTGGGCATTTTAACAATTTGAGTGCCAGCACTGTCGTCTGCTGCATACATTTTTGTCTGCTTAATGTTTAAGAGTGGGTGCTTAATGATAAAATAAGGGTCAAATAAGGTGGATTCTGTTGAGACCCTGAGTTACTCGGAGTAACTCGGCATCTAATCTGGATCCAAACTGTTTGCATATGATATCACAGACCCGTCTTAATGGCACTGAAAGGGTTAAAGATGTCATGGACTTCTGATTACAGGCCACATGACAGCCTAGAACTGAGGGCACTAACCGCCACAAGGCAGTAACTTCTCTTCTCCTACTTACTGTAAGTGCTGCATCAAAGTTTTTACCATTAACCCTTTCCCTGTTCATGTAAGAAATAAAGACATTATGAATATTCATTAGCTGAACTTTTATAATGTAAACTTTTCAATTTTATTTTTTTTTGCATTGACAAAAGCTGCAGAATCAGATCTTTATCATGTCAAAAGCAAACAGAGCAGACCTTGATCAGATGGCTCCTATATTTCTCCACCAAACTCTATGTTGTGACCATGCACTCTTTGGAGAAATAAAGAAGTTATACTTGAAAATAGTTTAATTTACGTATCTTGTCAGGAGCTCTGAGCTAATTTATATTCACAGTGACATACATTATTTCTTACATGGATATTCATGGAGGAAAGGGGTTAAGTATGTGGCAGGGCACGCTCGACATTAAAAGGGTAGTTCTAGGACTGGTCGGCCCGGTGTCAGAATAATGTGACTGGGTGGGGTGCCCTTGCCATGTGCCCGTGGCAGGGGTATTCCAGTGAGGCAGCATTATAACTTGTCCCAAGCGGGTGCTGTCTGCATATAACTGAAATACTGTTGGTCGGACGTTAAACCTAACTCACTCACTCACTCACTATTCTATATTTAGCCCAAATTCCAATATCTACTGAATATTCATTAACAAAATAGTTATAAATAAATATGAAAGGTGGAGCATTGTAGACATTTTAGAAAGCAAAGAAACAGATCTTTCAAATTCTAGTAGCCAACAGAGTAGAGGAGCCGTCTGATCTGGGTCTACTCTGTTTGCAAATGTGTGAATGTGTGAGGGAAAGGGTTAATTGTCTAAAAGGAAAAAAAACAAACATTTCTTTTAGCAAGCTCTAAGACCTGTCACTACAAATATTTAACAAGAATTATTCATTTTCATGAAGTTGCTTTAAAGAAGCAGATGCCTGATGGTGGCAGTATTCACCCTTTACTTCATAAATATCCTTTTAACGCCTCCTATAGAGAGCCATCTGATTGGGGTCTGCTCGGTTTGCTATAAATGAAATAATATACATGTACATTGTAAATAAAATTCTACATAGTTTCTGCCACTTTGAGGTAAAATATTCCCTTGTTCTTAATGCCATTATCAAGATCTTCTCTGTTTGCTAATGAAAAGATTCGATTCTACAGTTTCTGCCATGGCCAAAATTCACAATGTCCAAATGTCAATATAAAAGTTCAGCCAGTTAATATTCATAAAGCCATTAATTTTTACATGAATATTCATTATCATAAAAAGGTTTAAACAGTATCACATAAATATAATTTTACTGAAAGTCTAAATAATGTTTGCATATCGGTATAATATATATGCTAAGAAATTGCAAATTTATACATGTAGCAAACCTTATCCTCAACTACTAAGTAGTAAGTAGACTAAGTACTACATGTACATGTATTTCCAAATCGAACCCATTCCCTCATAGACACAGTCAGCCTCTTTGAATAAATCTATTATCTAGCCCAAAGGACCATTTCGTAGAAAAATGGTAGATTTTTATACATGTAATTGTGTAGTTTTGAAATCATTGCGATGAAATTCATGAATATTGAATAGAGCATTTGCTCCTATGGGGCAAATTCTTTATTTTTCACAATGGTTTCAAAAAAGTGACTTTTGCAGAGGCGCCAAAAGGCATCAATATGAAGGAATGGGTAAAACATTGCATATATTGTGCCTTATTTATTTTCGTTCAATATCAATATGAAACAAACTTGTAAAAGCATTTCTTTCTCCATGGTTAATCATGTAAGGAATAATGACACCATGAATAGTACTTAATTAAAATATAATATAATAATAAAATATAAAATAATAAATTTACCGGTACGCGTAGCCGCGTTTATTGTAATTGGTAAAACCTGTTTGCCCCGCCTTTGATAATGGTTACCTTTCAGATGTTTAATTATATAGTCACACCTTTCTTTAACTGTGGTTGTAATAAGTTCAATACTTCGATACTACATTCTTATCAATTGATCAATACACAGCTTGCATCCAGATCAGACTGAGCAACTCAAAACACCACAATTATAACATATGAATGGAATGTGTGAAATACCTGTGTACATATTTACTGTATAAATACCTTTTTACCGAAATGTCAATTCTATTTATATTAGTATTACATACTATACATTAATCCAACTTACCAAACTGGTCAGTTACCGAAACACGGGTAAATTGGATTTTATATATTTTACAGTCTAATCGTGCAGGCACATAATATCGCAATACTTAGAGAGTGTTGCATATATAAAGAAGAATCATACTACATTGTGTACTGCATTGTTGTTGGTTTTTTTTTTGTTTTTTTTTAATAGTATATATGGGTGCTGGAGAAATCGCCTAGTGACGAAATCGCCTACTATTAGATATATAGTAAACCAATTGCATACATGTGATAATTTTTTCGAGGCAAAGAGGGAGATTAGCTTTTCAAATGAGGGAGATTGGGTGTCAAAGAGGGAGATTTATGCGGATGGTTATTTGATGGTATAATAGGCCAGAGACCTATATTTATATTACATAAATATCTGCAAGAAAAGAACCCCCCCCCCCACACACACACACACACACACACACACACCTGGTTTGAAAGGAGGAGGTATGATAAAAGCACTTTTATGCGCGACAAACCATCTTAATTACTAGGGCATTTTTTTTTGCCTATCTAGCAAATTACATCTGTGTAATTTAGTTTGTATTAATTCTATTTTATATCCTATTCCTTATTCTATTCTGTACTATTCTCTGTTCTACATCCATCAACATCTACTCTATTTCCCATTCCTTTCTATTCCATTCCATCCCATTCTCCATCTAATTCTTTGTGTTTCATTCCATTTTATTCCATTATCTATTCTGTGCTCATATAATCTATTCTAATTACTATTCATTTCTATTCTTTTTTGTGTGTGTGTGTGTGTGCTATTATCTATTTCCATGTACCCTCTTCTAATTACCATTTCTTTCTATTCCATTCCATTCTGGCCAATGGATAGACTTGTGTTTATTATTTTAACTGGCCAATTGATAGACATGTGTTTATTATTATTATTTTTACTATCATTATTTACATTATTCTCATTCTTATATTATTATTGACATTATTGTTTTTATTATTTTAATTCATTTTTGTAATGAAATATATCCAGAAATTTATATTCTGAAATAAACATAATACATTTGTCACTGTACTATCCAAACACTAGTACACTATCTTTGCATTTTGTAGTTTCATTTTTGGTTTGAAAAGTGCTTCCTATCTCACCAAATTTTGTGTATTTGACATCCATACATTCTATACTCAATGCAAACACAATTTCTTTTGAATATGTTACCAAATGTCTGTGGAAAACAATGTTTGTGTTGCCTCTATGAAATGACACATTTCACCGTTCGAAAAATCCGTGGTTTGAGGCAACCAATTTTTTTTATTTTATTTTTTCTGATAAAAGCACATTTTCATTACAGTTATGCCATGTGGACATCTATTAATAAACTTAGAACCTAAATTAATTTAATAAAGTAACTATCTGGATGTTTAGTCTCAGAAAATAAGACCGTCTTCAACAGAAATTTAGTAGAACCTGACCGTGAAGAAAAAAGCATGTAATGACGACAGTGTAATACACCAGAGACATATATGCATACACAAATGTTTATGTTACGGAATACACACATGCCAAGGTAAATAACACACCATGCTGAGTTTGCTGACCATATAATCCCTTTTACTGGGGTCACAATTACACAGCATGGTATTTAGGGCATGCTGCGGTGGTCTTTGATAAGGGGCAACATGGCGACGTACTACAAAAGGGACACGGCGCTGTGCCTGCCATGATAAACAGGGCAGTAAATAAGTCAACAACACTGGTTCTTTGAGGCGTCTGGCTAGCGCTTATTGATAAAAAATGATAGAAAATGGGGTGGGAAAAAAATAAAAATCATTTTTATTCAGAAATCGGGAGATTTCGTCTCCCGGCCGGGACTTGCGGGAGTTGGGCTCAAATCCGGTAGTCTCCCGCAGAATCCGGTAGTTATCACATGTATGCAATTGGAGAAATCGCCTAGAAAGCAATTATATAGTGATAGTATTTCGCACCTATGGTGCAGGTAGTGATGACATGAGAGAACTATACAGAGTGTTTGTAACAAGAATACATTGTCCTGTTGTGTTGTTTTCCAAATCAAGATGACCAAGATTGGACAATCAGTGCGGCCCCTGATCACCACCTTGAATTTGACAGCCCGATATTACAGGGGTTGATAATTATATACCAAATATTAGCAGAAAGTGAAAATGTCATACGCATGAAATAAGTTATAATATGAGTCTTACTTCTTGTTAGATGATCTGCATCCAATACATTTTCGAAATGCAATTTTAGTTAGTACAAAATGTCGGAAAAAATAATAATATTGTCGGTGGTCTGTGGAATTATTCACTTCCTTTGAAGTGACATATCCCATTATGTCCCATTATAATAATTTTATTTTCTACTGTGATAACCGACAATTTTAATAATGATATTTGCTGGATCCAGATCATATTACAGTGATTAAGACTCATGATATTTTCACTCTGCAAATTTGCCATAACTATTAATATCATTATCGCTCTTTTTACCATTTTCTGTCAAAGTTAATGTAGTGATCAGGGGTTACACTGATTGGATCCAGATCATTTGACTAGACATAAGACTCATACAATAACCTGTTCCGTGCGTATAACATTTTTACTTTCTGCATAAATATTATAATTAACACTCCTTATATATAAATATCTTCTGTCAAATTAATTCTATGTAGTGATCAGGGGCTACACTGATCGATCAATCTTGGTCAATCGTGATCTGGAAAATAATACCACATAACAAATTAATCTTGTTACAAACATTCTTTAAAGTTCTGTCATGTTATCCGTCCTGTACCATAGGTGCGAAATACAAACACTATATAATTGCTTTCTAGGCGATTTCTCCAATTGGTTTACTATATATCTAATTGTAGGCGATTTCGTCACTAGGCGATTTCTCCGTAAACCGTATATATATGTATACCATTACCAGTAATTTGGAGCGGTTGTCATCTTTGACACATTTCAAGACATCGGCATCCTTCTTAGGTCCCATATCTATGAATCAGTTGGGGTATCTAAATAGTTCTAACACACTGTACAAGTTATCAAATTGCTGAGATAGTCTGAGTATACTAAAGCAAATTCTTTATCCGTGATTCATGTATGTTCCCAGGCCCAATCCCTCATGAAATATAAAAGAACTTAAACACGATACACTTATTAGTTTTGAACCTTGAGAACTTTTCAAAACGTATATGGACTTTAAATGTAGTCGCTCACAACCTAACACTTTTAAAGATACGCGTAGCTCACCACAACACTTAAAACACTTAATCACCAGTCGACGCGAAAACTGAAGAAAATTACTTCCGGATTCAGAGATTCGGTGTTCATGAGAATTGCACTTGCGTAATATTTAGCCAACTAAAGCTCTGACTTTTCTTTTATGTTTTTCTACTAACTGTTTTTATTTCCTCCATTTTTATTGTTAAATTAAGGCTAGACATTTTAAGCTTTGCATTTTATCTAGGGGAAACTTTTAAAAGCCTTCAACGTTGGAACTTCCAACATTAGATTAGGGGAATCCGTGACGTCATCAAAGCAAGAAAAACATGTCTGCCCAAACATTTCATTTCAGCAAGGAAACTCCCCCTGATTCTATGTTCAGTGATATTCAAGCGTTGAATAAGTTCCAGAATGAGGTAGGGTGTAGGAGAATAATGTATATTTCTTATTTATTGTTCTATCTGGTGTTTAATTCATGCATCATCGCAATATAGTAAAAAAAAGTCGCATTGAAATACTCACATGATCAAGAAGAAAAGGGGTGGGGGTTCCATGCTTTGCATTGGAAATTTTTAATGCAAGGTACATTGTTTTGACATGCTTGATTTCTCATCAGAATATATTCGGCAATATGTTTAACAGTGTTACATTTTTTGGGATAATTCAGAATTTCCTCGTCGTCTGCCTTTTGTCACTCTCAGTCAGATGGCAGATTACATCACATCATACTTAAAGGCCTTACATCAACCCTGTATACTGCCATTATTAATGGGGAACAGATTGATGCAGTATTTCTAAATACTGCCAAAATCTTCAATGGCGTCCTTCATGAAGGAACTACTTATCAAACATGGCTCTGTAGAATTACGGCTTCTTATCAGGCCTTGTTAAAGGACACCCACCTGCAGCTCGAGTAGCCTCAGGCGTTCCCAAAGTACCATACTAGGACCGCATGTGGTGTTTTTTTAGTTCCACCACTAGCCATTTGGCTGTTATGAACCTCCTTACTAGAAGATAAGGACTCGGCAAGATGCTGCTGCACTCTAGAAAGACCTTGATGCCTTTACCTTACAGTATAGAGAGCTGGACTGGTTGATGTCGTTCAACCCTAGCATGTATGTGAGGTAATGCACATCACCAAAAAGTGGAACTCAATCCAAACCATTTCTCAAGCAAGACCTATCAAGCCGCTCTGGTGAGAGTAAAGCCATCACAGACACTTCAGTTGTTAAAGTTTGTCAAGTCTTGGTAAAATAGTGTATGCCTCTGCAGTCTGGAATCCCCACATGCAGGGCTGCATCAACCAGATCAAAGCTATGCAATGACAAGCAGCTCATTTTATAAACCCTTTATTCCATTGATATTCATGAAAGAAATAATTACACCATGTATATTAGTTAGAAACATTTTGATAATGGCACATGAACACTGGAAATTTTGGCCATAGCAGAAACTGTAAAATCATATGTATATAATTCTGTAAGCAAATGGAGCAGACCATGATCCTACAGGAGCCATCAGATATGGATCTACACTGTTTGCACAGGCATTAAAAGGCATATTCATGGAGAAGATAAAAAGACTAAGATCATTAACTCATTCCCTCATATGCTATTTTTAGATACAACCTCTTTGAATAAATCTACCGAAAAGGAGCATTAACTAGAGAAAAGGAAAATTTTAGAATTTTGTAGTTTGAAACCTATGGGAGCAAATGCTCTATTTATCACAATGGCTTCACAAAGTGACTTTTACAGAGTCATCAAAAGTCGTCAATAATATGAGGGAAAGGGTTAAGAGAGTCGTCAAAAGTCGTCAATATGAGGGAATGGGTTAAGAGAGACTATGTACTACTAATTGCATGTCTCAACTGATAGTCAACCTCAGATTACTGACTCTAGAGCAAAGGAGGCAGCAGACAAAGCTGATCATGATGTACATGTACTGTATCATCAATGGCCTGCCATATTGGCTTTGCTGTGAATAAATACCTACCCAAGTTACTGCATCTACCAGGGGCAACAGTGTTCGGTATGTTGTACCAATACTATCATACTGCAGAACTGACTACCTTCGCCATTCCATCTTTCCCTGTATTGTAAAACTGTGGAACCAATTGACAGAAAAAAAGCAATGCAAACAGCACTTAAAACTAACCTACTTAGCCAATGTTGTAAGGGCAAAAATCAAAACAGAAATATCTTTTGTTTTAACTCCCTTCAGAAGAAAACAAATACACTTTGTTTTACATTTCAGCAATTTGGACAGCTGGTACAGTATGTATTTGAATTCATGACAGAACCAAACAAGGTGAGTTTTGAATAATCAGTGATATCTCATCCCCTATTTGCACACTACCGTAAAACCTATCTAAACCGAAATTTTAATACAATGTAATGAAGAATTTAGGTCTTTTTGGGCAGGTGGTTGTGTAATGCAGGTGAAAGTCATGCACACAGCTCCCAAAGACTCTCTCTGCCTGACTTTCATCTTGCTTCAACTCATTCCCTCATAGGCTATTTTTAGATCCAACCACTTTGAATAAATCTACCGAAAAGGAGCATTAACTATATAGAAAAGGAAAATTTTAGAATTTTGTAGTTTGAAACCGTTGTGATAAATAGAGCATTTGCTCCTATGGGAGCAAATGCTCTATTTATCACAATGGTTTCAACAGGTGATTTTTACAGAGGCATAGAAAGGCATAGTTATGGAGGGAAGGGTTAAGCTGCAACCTGTCCTTAACCATTTACTCGAAGAAAAAAATGACATCATGAACATTATATAGATTGAATGTTATAATAGCACTTTTACATTTTGGCCTTGGCAGAAACTGTAGAATTATATCTATAATATATTATATGCCAACAGAGCAGATCCTGACAAGACAGCTCATACAGGACCCATCTGATCTGGGTCTACTCTGTTTGCAAAGATGTAGAAAGGTGTATTTATGGAATAAAGTGTAACACAGTACTGATACTTATTTGCTCTTTCGGTTTAGAGGGGTTTTACTGTATTGCCAAAAGATCATTTTCTGAGAACAGATTTAGTAATATACATTTACAAATGAATAGGTGGTTAACCCATTCCCTCATATTGTCGACTTTTGATGACTCTGTAAAAGTTGCTTTGTGAAACAATTGTGATAAATAGAGCATTTGCTCCTATAGGAGCAAATGCTCTATTTATCACAATGGTTTCAAACTACAAAATTCTAAAAAAAAATCCTTTTCTCTAGTTAATGCTCCTTTTCGGTAGATTTATTCAAAGAAGTTGTATCTAAAAATAGCCTATGGAGTAATGAGTTAAAAGCAGATTGCAGAGTTTGATGTTGCAAAATTACCCAATTAACCATTTAGTTCATGAATATTCTGACCGGAAATAGTGACATCATGCATATTAGATATTCCAGCTGTTGAATTTATGACTGAGACAAAAAACATTGATATGAATATTGTATAAATCAATTTCTTGTGGTATTTCTAATGCTTTAGCATGCTTAGGTATATCATGAATGTAATTTATTAAGTACTTTGGAAAAATCAAACACTGATGTCTGCCTTTAACCCTTTACTTCATGAATATGCAGAGCTCCAGATAACATTTTCAAGAATAACTCCTTTATTTCTCCACCAAACTCTATACTATGGCCCCTCTTTAGAATCGTCTCTTTGAGACAATTCTAAAGAGTGGTCACAGTATAGGGTTTGGTGGAGAAATGATATTTTTTAGTATATGGGTACACAGCTTTATCTGTAGCTCTGAATTATATGCATGTAAAAAATGATGCCACCATGAATATTTATTAGCTGAATTTTCAATAATGTTATATGAACACAGGAGCTTTTGGCTATTGGTAGAAACTGTATACCGGTATTAATTAGAGCCATGGAGTAGGAATACAATGATAGCCTTTATAAGCATATTTAATTTAGCTGTTGATTGAAATATCTCAAACAGGATCAGGGTGTCAAACAGTTTGGATCCAGATACAAGACTGAGTGGCTTTGTGTTTCAGCTAGATCCAGAAGTCCAGATAAGATGCGTAAATTTAAACTTTTTCATGAATAACTCCTTTAATTCTCCACCAAACCCTGTACTGAGACCACTCTTTAGAATTGTCTCCTCGAGATGATTCTAAAGAGTGGTCACAGTATAGGGTTTGTTGGAGAATTGACGATTTAAGTATTTGAGTACGCACATATATCTGTAGCTCAGTAGATGCAACCTTTTTTTCAAAGATTTATCTTTAATTTGTACACAGATAGATATCTCTATCTTAAATTTCATTTGTTTAAATATTCTGTAAGCATTATATATACTCAGTTTTGTACATGCAAATTATTTATATGAAGCGCTTTTGAACGCACATATCCTGTGTGAAAAGAGTGCTATATAAATGTGGTATAATAATAATAATAATAATAATAATAATACACATACGGTAGTTAACCCCTTAATGCCTTTTCACACCTTTGCAAACAGAATTGACCCAGATCAGGTGGTTCCTGTTGGTGCCATCTGATCAGTGTCTGCTCTATTTTCTTAATGGAATTATATAGATATGATCCTACAGTATTGTCTCTAAGTAAAAAAAATTATAAAAAAAAATAGTTTAATGAATATTCATGAAGTTATTAATTTATGCAAAAATGTTCATTAGGGAAGGATTATAGTAGTCTTGTCTCTATTTTCAGTCATCAAGACTTATGTCACAGTTAGATGACTTTGCTTCAGAAAATGGAGTTGGAGCTGGACCTTTGAAAAATGTGTTCAAGAGTCTGCTATCTGTACCAAACAGTAAGTTGTCGCTGTAATGTCATGAAAACCGTAGTCTGTTTTCCTTGCCATATAATCTGTAATCCCATACAGTAAAACCTCTCTACAGTGGCCACTAAATTACATCAACTATTTTGTGTTAAAGGCAGGTGGCTGCTTAAAGCAAGGTGAAAGTAAAACAGAAGGCTCCTATAGGAGCGTTCTGTTTTACTTTCACCTTGCTTTAAGCAGCCACCTGCCCTAAACACCAACCAATTAACACAATTTAGCGGCAGTTATAGAGAGGTTTTACTGTATAGGTTGGACGAAGGTAAACAATGTAAATCCCACAGAAGGAGACCTGATGAAGGTCTGCACTGTGTCTGTGCTGTATCAAAGCCATCATTTGAAATTGTTCATTTGCAAATTTAACCATTCGCTTGCTATTCACGTCAATATACCTACCTGTAAATAGTGAAGACCCAGATGAGACAGCTCCTGCATGAGCTGTCTCATCAGGGTCTGCACTATTTACATGTTGATTGTGCAACCAGTGCACTCCACAGTAGTGATTGCACAGTGAAATACTTGTACACAGTGAAGATATATGTAATTATACAACAGGGCATGGGTAAAGAAGGAGAAATGTATTTTAAAATTCAGCAAGCGAAAGGTTAAGAGGTGGGTAGACAGAGTAATTTCTTTTTCTTTTCTTTTGAAAAACTATTAAGTCTAATATCAACATCACATTACAAACTCAATAACAAAAATAATTAAGTAATTAAGTCAGCATTTACAAACCTCAAATAACAATGAAACAGTATTTTTTCCTGACATTTTTCATTATACCCATTATGTCATAGGCTATTTTTAGATCCAACCACTTTGAATAAAACTACCGAAAAGGAGAATTTACTAGGGAAACTGAAAAGTTTGAAATTTTGTGTAGTTTTGAAACCATGCTCCTATGGAGCAAATGCTCTATTTATCACAATGGTTTCAAAAAATTACTTTCACAGAGGCGTCAATATGAAGGATTGGATTAAAAATAACCAAAATAAAAATGGTAAATTTGGATCACAAAATGTTTTTTGAGAGCTAAACCTACATTGCTAAGGCTAGCCCATTCATTGTCATTATCAGAAGGAGATGTGCATATTGTTACAAACTTTCTGGTCGCAGAATTATGGTTCCTTGATTATTAAAAAATATCACATATTCTGATAAGCATTTGTATTGGGGCACTTGTTTTGGGGCATATAATCTCTTGTATTGGGGCATATAGTTTCATTCATTGATGATTCTAGTTATACAAAGTTTCGGGGTATATAGTTTTTGAATTGTCCATTTGTCAGTTCATACGTGTATCTTAATACAATTTTTTTCCCTGACAATGTTGCGGCGTGGGGTATGTGAGCTTGCTCACTAGAGCTCTTTAATTGTGCCAGGAATCCATACTCAGAGACTGTATAATTCAGTTTCACTTTAATTTCAGTTTTCTAGAGATATTAACGAAACTTGGTACATATATATAATATCACCTTGAATTGCAGGTGTGTATGACAATTATTCCATAAATTTTAATGTAAGAAATTATGACATCATGAATATTAATAAGTTTATTTTTTAAAATGCCATATTAACACATGATCTGGGTCTACTCTGTTTGCAAAGGCGTAGAAAGACATATTTATTGAGTAAAGAGTTAAACAATGCTGGTCAGAGTTATGGAACCTAGAATTTTGTCAAAATTTTGCAGGTCCCCCCTCTATTCTAACAAATATATACATAAAAGAATGTGTGTGCGTGGGCATTAATTAAAATCAGCGATAACTCTTGTTGACCTTGATGAGGTGCCACATACTAGCACTATGACTTATCTTGTCTACACAGTTTGTTAAAGCAAAGTACATGTAATGAAATGAATCTTGCTTTTTACACTTGATGCAAATCTTGATTTCTTTGCAGGTGCTTTGAAGAAAAGTCTCAATCCTACCCAAGTTAAAGAGGATTTGGTGAATTTAGGTATGTATCTGCATTCTTTTATCCTTTCAGTGGGGTGGGGGGGGGGGGGGAAACAAGTCGCTATTACTTATAAGATAATATAGGTATGATTCTGTAGTGTCTGTCATTTGCCAAAAAATCAGGTGTTCATATGCCATTATGAAATACAATCTAATTAATATTCATGATATTATTTATTATATTATTTTTTTTCATAAATATTCATGGCATAATTATAGGGTTAACAAGTTTTAACAGATTTACTCAGCAGGCTGAAGTGAATGTTCAGACATTGTCTGTTCATTTGTATGTCTTTTAGATTATTTGGATAAAATGTCATCATCATGAACACGTCTTTGTTCTTTGTTAGAATGACTATTTTTTATACAAAACAGTAAAACCTCTTTATAACGACCACTAAATTGTGTTAATTAGTTGGTGTTTAGAGCAGAGGGTTGCTTAAAGCAAGGTGAAAGTAAAACAGAACGCTCCTACAGGAGCGTTCTGTTTTACTTTCACCTTGCTTTAAGCAGCCACCTGCCTTTAACACAAAATACTTGGTGTAATTTAGTGGTTGTTATAGAGAGGTTTTACTGTATAGTTTTTTTGTATTGAATACCGAGGTCCAGATGAGATGCGTAAATTGAAACATTTTCACAACATAGGGTTTGGTAGAGAAATGATGATTTTAGTATTTGAGTACACATGGTTATCTGTAGCTCTGTGAATAACTTGTCTCTTTCTAAGGACTGTCCGAGAACAAGGCAGACTATTTTGCTGAACTGTGGAAGACAAATTTGGTGGCTATGTCTCGCAGTGCTCTAGGTCAGACACTCATGGTGAACCAGCTAGTCGACATGGAATGGAAATTTGGAGGTACAGTACAATCACATCAACATGTCTTAACCCTTTCCTCCCGCAAGAAATATTCATCATGAATATCAGTCTACAGACTATTTTTAGCTCACCCTGAGCACAAAAGTGATCGCCTGATGTCCGTCGTCCGTCGGCGTGCATCGATCGTTGTCAGTCGTCAACAATTTGAACCTTTAAAAATCTTCTCCTCTGAATCTACAGAGTTCTCAGCTTTCATCTTTGGTACATAGCATCAACTTTAGGTCCTCTACAAAAGCCCCTGGGGTCAAAATTGGCCCTGCCCCAGAGGTGCCTTGTTTTCTATAGAAACATATAGTAAAACTTTGAAAATCTTCTCCTCTGAATCTGGAAGGTTCTTAGCTTTCATATTTGGCATATAGCATCATATTCAGGTCCTCTACAAAAGTTATATAAATTATACCCCTGGGGTCAAAATTGGCCCCACCCCAGGGGTAGCCAGTTTTCTATAGAAACATATTGTTAAAACTTTGAAAATCTTCTCCTCTGAAACTGGAAGGTTCTAAACTCTTATATGTGGCACACAGCATCATGTTCAGGTCCTCTACAAAACTTATATAAATTATGCCCCTGGGATCAAAATTGACCCTGCCCCACCAGGCCGGCTAGTTTGCTATAGAAACATAGTGAAAACTTTGAAATCTTCTTCTCTGATTGTCTGGTGAGCGATATCAGGGCCTTTCAGGCCCTCTTGTTTATGAAGGCACATGCACACAGGAAAGTTTGGCAGTGGCAGGAACTGTGGAATTAGATCTACATGTATATAATTCCATAAGCAAACAAAGCAGACCCTGATTGGATGGCTCCTGTAGGAGCCATCTGATCTGGGGGGACTCTTTTTGCAAAGGCATAGGAAGGCATAGGTTAACCCTTTATCCTATTAATGAACATTTATGCTTGAATTGGTCACTTAATGAATATTCATAATTATGATTAAAAAAATAATTGTGTAGTTGAATATTTAAATGATATTGCTTTATTAAGATTGCTTTTTGTGTTTGGTGATACAGTTACAGCAGCTAGATATGGTTAACTATATACTTGCTTTTAGCTCTTGATCTTTGTTACAGTTACAGCTGCTCAGTATATTTTAAGATAGTCTTGCTTTTAGCTCTGGTTCTTTGTTACAGTTACAGCAGCTAGCAGTGAGTTAGACAAAGTTGGAAACACATTCCTACAGCTGAAGCTTGTGATAAACACTGGAAATGGAGTAACCAATTCATATATGGGTATGTAAGAGTTTGTTGTACATGATTTTCTAGGGCTGTAAAATTCTTATAACCCTTTCCGTGTTGTATATTCCTGTAAGAAATAATGGCGTCATGAATATTAATACGATTATTTTTTATAATGACATGAACACAGGACATTTTGCCTCAAGCAGAAACTGTAGAATCAGATCTATACAACACCATAAGCAAACAGAGTAGACCCTGATCAGACAGCTCCTCTAGGAGCCATCTGATCTGGGTCTACTGTTTGCAAATGCATGAAAACAGGTTTATATGAGGGAAAGGGTTAATTGTTGCTTGCACCTGAAGCAGAAAAAGACAATTTGACAGTTGATTTCTTCTAGAAAATGCCAGAAATCTACACACCCAAACAAATTGCTGACCTTGGTGGGTGGTCCAGTGGAAACTTACAGTCGTGGTTTGTGTAAAGCCATTTGTAGAACAGAGGTCCGAATATGATGCGTAAATTAAAACATTTTCAAGAATAACTCCTTTATTTCTCCACTAAATCCTATACTGTGACCATTCTTTAGAATCGTCTCTAGACGATTGTAAAGAGTGGTCACAGTATAGGGTTTGGTTGAGAAATGACGATTTTAGTATTTGGGTATACACCCTTATCTGTAGCTATGGTAGAACCTTTAATTATTTCACTGCCACAGGCTGATTAGTGATAATCTTTACTAACAGTTTGGATCCAGATGAGATGCCTAGTGACTTGGCATCTCATCTATTTGACACTTTGATTATGAATTTGATAAAGAAATTGAAGAAAACTCCAGTTTGAAACTAGAATCAGAGGATTATCGTCACAGATGAAACACAAGTCCAGATAAGATGCATAAATTAAAACATTTTAATTGTGCATATCTTATTCCTGTTCCGGTTCGATGATTTTCTGCAAGGTTATGGGACTTTGAAATATTTACATGGAAAATTTTGTCCGCGCGGGGGCAGGGTGGGGTGGGGGGGAGATATCAGTTTTTGTATAAAAAACAATTCTAGTTGATATTCATGATGTCATTATATTTTACATGAATATTCATGGAGTAAAGGGTTAAGAGACTGATTTTTCTTTACTTTTCAGAGTTGACTCTACCTCAGTTCTACTCCTTTTTACATGAAATGGAGAAAGCCAAAGCCAGCTTAGAATATCTCAGTTAGCGCACATTACAAAGACTCACAAGAAATCTGCAGCTAGCGACACTGTTGTTATTGATCAAACGAGATGCACACAGAGAAAGTCAAAGTGGTGGACTCAGAGCAATGTCATTTGTATAATACATCATATGAAAAGGGTCTGAAATATTTGGAATGGTACAGAAAACTTAACCCTTTACTCCATAAATATGCCTTACTATGCCTTTGCAAACAGAGTAGACCCAGATAAAATGGATCCTGTAGGAGCTGTCTGATCAGGGTCTGCTCTGTTTGCTTATGAAATAATATAGATATGATCCTACAGTTTCTGCCACATCCAAACTTTCCTGTGTTCATGTGCCATTAAAAAGTAATCTAATACATATTCATGAGGTCATTATTTCTTAAATGAATATTTATGGAGTAAAGGGTTTACTGGTCTGTTTTGATTGATTACCATATTAACCCTTTAGCTCATATGTATGCTTTTGCAAACCGAGTAGACCCAGATCAGACAACTGCTGTAGGAGCCGTCTGATCAGGGTCTGCTCTGTTTATTAAATAGTTCACATTTTACAGTTTCTACTGTCAGAGGCCAAAATGCTTCTTCATATTTCAGTTTAAAAACTGATCTAATTAATATTCATACATAAATTATTTCTTACATAAATATTCAAACAGTATAGGATTAACTCTATTCACGTAGGACTTCTGTGGACCTTTTACTGATGGCATAATTGTGGAAGAGATCTTTTCTCACTTGAGTTCACCAGCACATTCTCAGGTTGATTAAAGAATATTTTTTTAACATGTTTGTTTGGTTCCCAGCTGCTACCATCATGATAGAAACTTGGAACCGAATAAATATGTATGTGACTGTTTTCGCTTCAGTTTGAGAATATTTTGGTAAATTCAAACCTTGAGGTTTCTAATTTATAATTCAGATAGGCTTTAAGCATTTGAATGTGTGATACACATGCACTGTCATTTGCAAAACAATGCAGACCCAGATCAGAGGACTCCAAGAGGAACCCTCTGGTCAGGGCTTGCACTGTTTGTCATTCAAATTCTCTAGCAAGTTTAAGCCTTTCATACTAAATTGAATCTATTGTTAAACACTGATGGGCTATTCCACTCTGAAAAAAATCAGTTGTGAAAGTGTTATGGTTTACCCTTTCACAAAGAGTGGACTTTATACATGTAGTGAAACACAGATTGACTATTCCAATCTGAAAATTCAGTGTTTGAAAACTTAAAACCACTCATAAAATTTTACATGTAATTGTTATCTGCTACATTTATGGTATGGTACAACAGAGCTGCAGATAAGATGCGTACATTAAAATATTTTCAAGAATAACTCCTTTATTTCTCTTTGAGACGATTCTAAAGAGTGGTCACAGTATAGGGTTTGGTGGAGAAATGACGATTTTAGTATTTGGGTACACCCCCTTATCTGTAGCTCTGGGTACAATAATCTAACTTATGTTTTCCACTATTTCTCTTCAAAAAATGCAGTCAGCTTGTCAAACAGTTTGGATTCTGATGAGACACAGAGTTACTTGGCATCTTATCTGGATCATAAACTGTCAATGTAAATAAAATATCTGCTGATGTCTTGCAAATATTTTTAAATCAATCCCTGTATCATCAAATGTTGTTGCAGTGATTTAACTTTTTCACTGCCAATGCCATATCTGTAATTACCTGTGCCTAAATAGAGCATTTACTCCAATAGAGCTAATGCTATATTTATCACAATGGTTTCGATATTGAAGTGTCAAAAGGCGTCCATATGAGGAACTGAGTTAAATGGTAAAGGTATCGTGAAGAGAAATGAATTTACAGCAAATTAATGTACAATATCAAAGAGCTAGCATGTGTTTGGAATTTGTTTTGTATGGTTGATAATATTTTGATATGACCAATGATTTATTTTGTGCAATAGTAAATATATATTTAAAAAATACACATGCAGTTGTTTTCTTTTATTTGAGGATTTCATTTTTTTTTAACTATTAGTGTATACTCCGATTAAACTCACTGGCATCTACACAGCATCTGATAAGAAGCGATGCTGCTTGAATGACAAATGAAAACTAAATACTATCGCTTAAATGAAAAGACTACTCTAGTAGTAGTAGTAGTAGTAGTAAATTGTTTATTATAGTGACATGTGTTACATCATATTCTTATATGTACAAACCCTTTCCTTCATATACATGTATACACTTTCTAGAGTAGACCGAGATCAGACAGCTCTTATAGGAGCCGTCAGATCAGGGTCTGCTCTGTTTGCTGATGAAATTAAATAGATAAGGTTCCATGCTTATAAAACTTTTTAGTTGAGTCTGAGTTCGTTCTCAAGTTTTTGAGCTTGAGAACAAACTCAGACTCAACTAAAAAGCTTTATAAGCATAGACCCTGACAGGTTCTGTCAAGTTAAAAAAGTCTTGTGTACATGTACCATTATAGAAATGCAACAAATATTCCTGATGCCATTACTTCTTACATGAATGTGAAACAGGGAAAGGGCTAATAGGTACTGCTTGACCTTAGCACAAACTATTATAAATACACTCATATGTGATAACTACAAACAGTTTGGAACCAGATATGACACAGAGTTACTTGGCGTCTCATCAATGATGACAGCTGTTGGGCTCTGTGATTATAGTTTTGGAAAAATATTTAAAAAATGAAAATTGTAGGTGGCAGTTTTTATTATGCCCCCCTAGATCAGATCTGAGGGCATATCGTTTTTTCCCTGTCTGTTCATCTTTTTGTTTGTCAGCATCTTTAAGATTTATCATAACTGTTGAGCCAGTACAGATAGTGACTTGATATTTGACATGCATATGTATCTCATAAAGCCGCACATTTTGAGGGGTGACATGTCAAGATCATCCTTCAAGGTCAGAGGTCAAATATATAGGTCAAATCACTGATTTTAACATTGGCCATAACCTTGGAACCAGTAGAGATAGAGACTTGATATGTGGCATGCATGTGTATCTCATGAAGCTGCACATTTTGAGGGGTGACATATCAAGGTCAATGTCATCCTTCAGGGTCAAATGTCAAATTGGGTGGTGGGCATAGTGTTAACACATATTGTTAAAATTGCTTATAAAATGTGAATGCTACATGTGAAGTTGCTTGATACAAGAAACTTTATTTACAGTCGGATGTTACAGAATAACATTAGACATTAGCTAGCATTTACTGACTAATACAAGTTGTTTATTACAAATACACTTACCAACTAAATACCTGTGGACAAGAACATGTTAAAGACAGGAATAGCTATAAATGATACATCACAGTTTCGATAGTTGTTGTAGATAGCTTAAAACGTATGTAGATATATATTTGTCTATATTATATATAACAATTGGACACATTTCAACTTAAGAGTTTAACCTTATTAAAAGCTACCTTAAGAAGACAAATAATAGGCTGATTTGACAAAAGAACACAAAAGTGTGACTGCTAAAAACATTATGTAAAGTTTCAATGGTTTCACCATTGAAATAGCATATACATTTAAAAGATATTACAAGTGAAATTGCTTATAAATTTCCAAAGGTGTTACAACTGAAATTAGTTTTAAAAATCAAATGTTGCTCAATAGCCTCTCTTAGTGTTACCAATTTTCAAAATGTATCTAAATATTTTCCATGAAATAATCTTATTTTCATTTGAAAGTGATTTTTGGACATAAGTATTTCATTATTCCATGACTTTTCTTCTATCTTCATACTTGCGTGAATTATTGATATTGATGTGAAGTTGTACATAAGGGGGAGATAAATTTGATACATATTTTTATGCCCCCGCCTTTAGGCGACAGGGGCATTAAGTTTTACCATTGTCCGTACGTACGTCCATCCGTCCTGTACGTCTGTTCGTTCTTCTTGTAAAATGTTCGTCAAAGATGTCTTGGCTTGTGTATGTTGGAATGATTTGATATTTGGTCTGAAGCATGATTATTTGGTCCGAAGCATGATCCTTTTGAGTTGTACCGTATCTCCCCCTTTCATGTGTGTTTTCCATCTACTTTCTGTTTTCCGACACTTTTAATTTGGGTGATTGTTTAATGACAAAAACTTTCGTCAAATATTTCTAAGCTTGTGTATGCTCGAATGATTTGATATTTAGTCTGAAGCATAATTTCACTATGTTATAGGTGTCTCTCCTTTTCAGGTATGTCGTTCATCTATTTCCTGTTTGCCGACACTTTGATTGAATTTTGGCGATTGTTTAATGACAAAAAAAATACAAAAATGTTCGTCAAAGATTTCTTCGCTGATTTGATATTTGGTCTGAAGCATAATCATACTGAGTTGTACTGTGTCTCTCCTTTTCAGGTCTATCATTCATCTACTTCCTGTTTGCCGACACTTTGATTGAATTTTGGTGATTGTTTGATGACATTTTTTTTTTACAAAAATGTTCGTCAAAGATTTCTTCGCTTGTTGATCGCCGCATGAGCGGCGATCACTAATGGAATGTTCATTCCGCGTACACCGGTGAGAAGAACCAAATGAATTGGCACATGAGAGCGTGGCAGAGAATAGTTTCTATCTGCCAGTAGTCGTGCACCTGTTTGCGGTGCTCTCGTTCTAAATTATGCCCTTCAGAGATTTTGACATATTACAGTTTTGTTTAATGACCATTGTTTATTGTCCAAAAATGTTGACAAAAGTAATACATACATCAGTATATTTATACACGTGATATACACATGTTAAGTCATGAATAGATTCAAACTCTTTGCTAGTGCCTTTATATGTGAAAGCGATATATCCTAAATATTTATCCTCTTACGTTTTGGTATCGTCAATATGCCTCTGAACCAATCAATGACCGCCCTAGATATTTGTGTCAAGTTTCATGTGATACTTCCAACAATGCATATGTCATAATAGTTTTACCAGGTATTTACTTGTTACAGTTTGCAACAGAGTTCTTTATCATCATGCCATAGTATATTTTCTTGTTTACATAGTTATTTGTTTCATAATAAATGACTATATTTTTAATTTATAGACTTGTCTGTTTATTATCACCTTTTTAGAGAAGGGGAGTAGGATATTCATTTATCCTCATTTTTTTTAGCTCACCAGAGCACGAAGTGCTCATGCTGAGCTTTTAGGATCGTTGGATGTCCCTCGTCTGTTGTCCGTTGAGATACCACATTTTGCACTTGATCTCTAGGTAAATTGGTTTGTGTTTTGCCCTGCATGAAATTTAGGTCAATCTCGAATATGGGTCACCTGGGCTCAAAAACTAGGTCACTAGGTCAAATCTTAGAAAAATCTTGTTAACGCTCTAGAGGCTACAAATCTTATTGGATCTTACTGAAATTTTATCAGAATGTGTCTCCATGAAATCTAGGCCAAGTTCGAATATGGGTCATGTTGGGTCAAAAAATAGGTCACTAGGTCAAATCTTACAAAATCCTAAACACTCTGGAGGCCACATTTTGCACTTGATCTTTAAGTAAATTGGTTTTTGTATTGGCCCTGATGAAATCTAGGTCAAGTTCGAATATGAATCGCCTGCAGTCATAAACTAGGCCACTAGGTCAAATCATAGAAAAATCTTGTTCACACTCAAGTGGCTACAAATGTTATCAGATCTTACTGAAATTTTATCAGAATGTTTGTCCACATGCAATCTTGGTCAAGTTCAAATATGGGTCATGTCGGGTTCGAAACTAGGTCACTACGTCATTACACTCTAGAGGCTACATATCTCGTTAAGTTTTTAATGAAATGTTGTATTTCAATTGTCTTAACAAAACAGTTCCTTATTAAAAACCTTCCTTGTACACAAATTTCGCGGCGATCCAATGCCTTGCATCAGTATTCGTCTTGTGTATGCTGGGATGATTTGGTCTGAAGCATAATCATACTGAGTTGTACTGTGTCTCCCCTTTTTATGTCTGTCGTTTATCTACTTCCTGTTTACCGACACTGAAAATGAATTTTGGAGAGAATGATTGTCACAACAGACGCCAGACATACTAGAACACTCTTAATAGCCCACTATGGCACTCCGTGCCAGGGGAGCTAAAATCCCTTCATGCATAATAGTTACAGTGCAGACGATATTTTGTAAACCAAACTCCGAAAAAAGGACAATAACTACAATAAATTAAAAAAAAGTGTCCATGGGACACGGATGCCCCCGCCAGTTTAAACAATCACCTCAAAACTTTAGCCTTCTTATTTCAGCCCAAAAAGCTAAGTCCAAAACAGGTGAAATTTTTACTAAAGTTCAATTTTATTTTAAATTTTAACTACACTACATCAAAATTAAACACACCGGGAGGCGGGAACCTCCGTTTCAAGTATCGGCTTCCTAGGGCAAATATTTCATGTAGTATTAGTGCATTTCAACACTTACCCCAAAACTTTAACCAAAAGCAAACGCCGACGCCGGGGTGATTCCATAAGCCCCCATATTCTTCGAATAGGCGAGCAAAAGGGAAGATTTTAGAATTTGATTTCAAATTGAGACTGTCTTCAGTTTATTTAAAAAAAACAATATCAGAGCGCCAAACAGTTTGGATCCAGATCTGAGGCGTCAGATCTGGATCCAAATATCCACGTTGTCATTATTTCTTACATTATTATTCATGGAGTAAAGGGTTAACCGCTTACCCGATAGTAACGCCCTTCGACGCATTTGAAAACAGATCCGGGTCCATGCTTATAAAGCTTTTTAGTTGAGTCTGAGTTCGTTCTCAAGCTTTTGATTGGTCAGATTTGAGTTCTCAAGCTTTTGATTGGTCAGATTTGAGCCAGAGGGTCAAATCTGACCAATCAAAAACTTGAGAACGAACTCAGACTCAACTAAAAGTTTTATAAGCATGGACCCAGACCCATATGAAACGGCGCCTGAAGGATTCGACTTACCAGTGTCTACTCTGTTTTACGGTTGAACTTATATCGATCTGATTCTACACTTTTCGCCTAAACATCATGTGTTCGTTTGCTATTATATAATGAATACATGTAAAACCTTTTTATAACAGTCACTAAATTGTGTTAATTATTTGGTATTTAGGGCAGGTTGCCGCCTAAAGCATGGTGAAAGTGAAACAGAACGCTCCTATAGGAGCGTTCTGATTTACTTTCACCTTGCTTTAAGCAGTCACCTGCCTTTAACACAAAATACTTGATGTAATTTAGTGGCCGTTATAGAAAGGTTTTACTGTATCTGATAAATATTCATAATGCCATTATTTAATTATAACATGAATATTCATCAAGTTAATAGTTAAATAGGTGATATTGTATTACAAAGTACGTGCAAGCATAAGTGTGTACTATTGTTTCAATCACTATTTGTTTGATTTGGGCGTCAACAGGGCCAAACAGGGTCTAGAGAGGTCAAATTCCTTAAACCTTTTGCCGCCGAATATAGTTTGTCTGCTAAGAGTATCGTCTGCTTCCGATTTCAAATTGAGACTGTCTTCAATTTATTTTTAAAAAACAAAATCAGTGCGTCAAAGAGTTTGGATCCAGATCTGACGCCGGGTTACTCGGCTTTAGATCTGGATCCAAACTGTTTGCAACGGTTATCACGGTTTCGCATATGGCGGTGAAAGAGTTAAAACTTAATCTGCTGAGTAGACAAAACTGACTCCTCCTTTTCAGAATATTGATCAAACAAAAAGTTGTATCAATATTTATCACTGCAGAACATGATAATTATTACAAACAGTGCACATCCTGGTTAAAAAAAATGTTCCCCTAGGAACCACTTGGCCTGGTTCTGCACTGTTTGCAAATTGTTATACGGAGTTCCCGCTCATTAAGGTGTAGCTTGTTAGTACAATTGAACCTGTTCAGTTAGTCCACATTGTTAGTGAATTTAAACAACCTTTGGAGGCAGTTTTGGGCCCATATGAAATGCAATCTCTACTGATTCTAACTGACACTTTAGCAACGCTTATCACATGGAAGAAAAACATATCTACCTTTAAAAATTTAAGCAGACAAAGATTTTAGCAGACGAAATTTTATCATTGTTAAAGTGATTGATGAATATCTGTAAATGATGATAAGATGGCTAGGAAGTATGCAATTACCCGGATATAAACATCCTTAATAATCCGCTACCAACTTAGCCCTCTGAAGCGTTTTAGATTCGCCTAATGAAATTCATGGTGTATCTCAATTGCAAACCTTGGGGTATTTTACTAATGTTTTCTTAATAAAACTATACATTATTTAAAATAGTGTAGACCTTGTTATTAATATGAAAATCCATCTTAAATGTGTTGTACGTTTCGCCGATCTTGTAAGCGTTTCACTCTTATGTTTCTTGACCATGACGTCATAAGTAACCATAATGCTCCCATAGACACGTGGTATCGACGACGAAAGAAAGCTTTATGGAATAAAATCACCAAAATAAATATTAAGAACGTAGTTTGATTTTTTTATGTTCTTTTTTCGGAATCTGGATTTGAAGCATCGACTTTACTGGCGTGAGACACCAAATCCGGGCACGGGTGGTTCAGAAAAGGTGGCGTGTTTACTAAACAGTTCTTGCCATGGAAAAACGTAAGTGTATTGTCTATTCGAACTGGAGAGCACGAAATGAATGTAAGATATTTTAGGAATGTCTAACCCTGTACTTGATAGAAATGCACATACAGTAGAACCCCTCTTAAGCGGCCATTCATTTATTGAAAATAAGTCTTAAAAACAAGTGGTTGCTTAATGCAGGGTAAAAGTAATGCAGAAAGCTCCTGTAGGAGCTTTCTGCATTACTTTTAACCTGCATTAAGCTACCACCTGCCTTACAGACTCGCACTTATACCTCTTTTTGATGGCCGCTAAAGAGGGGTTCTACTGTATACGCATTTGTAAACTACATACTCTAATCCGACAGCTACTGTAGGAGCCATCTGATCAGGGTCTGTTCTGATTTCTTCTGAAATAATACAAACCTCATTCTACAGTTTCTGCCATGGCCAGTTTTTACAGTTTTTGCCATGGTCAGTTTACAGTTTCTGTCATGGCCAGTTTACAGTGTCTATTATGACCAGTTATAAACAGTTTCTGCCATGACCAGTTTAAAGTTTCTGCTATGGCCAGTTTACAGTTTCTGAAATGCCAATTTACAGTTTCTGTCATGGCCAGTTTACAGTTTCTGTCATGGCCATGGGCAGTTTACAGTTTCTGTCATGGCCACTTTACAGTTTCTGTCATGGCCCAAATTCCAATGCTCATTATAAAAATCCAAGCTTATTAATATTCATTGTCATAATTTATTGCATGATTATTCATCAGATAAAAAGGTTAAGCCTACAATAGAACATCTTTAACCCTTTACCTCATACATATTTATACTTTTAATTCATAACTTCAAGAATATTCATAAACAGAATTCTATAATGACCTACTTTAACAGACTGCTAGGCCCAAAAGATGTGGTCTTTCAGTATTGCTGGGGTAAATGGTTATGAGCAACACTTGTTCTATCTTTACTTATCTATGTTATCATTATTATTAATGATACATTATTGTTAACCCTTCGCTTGCTATTCACGTCAATATACCTACCTGTAACTAGTGAAGACCCAGATGAGACAGCTCCTGCAGGAGCTGTCTCATCAGGGTCTGCACTACTTACAAGTTGATTGTGCAACTAGTGCACTCCGCAGCAGTGATTGCACAGCGACATACATGTACACAGTGAAGACATATGTAAATATTTACATTCGCCCTGCAACGTCCTTATATAACCTTATTCTAAAAAGAAAGTTGCATTTTCCCATGAACGTTCATTTCAATACCGGTTTGAGTCGGTTCTCCTTTTCCCAGAATTCCGCTGGACAATTTACTGATTAAAATCTTGTATTCATTCTATATTTATAATATGTGTTTGGGACTATTTTTCATACCATATATAGAGATCCTTGTCTATATGGGACGGGAATAGATGATTGACACGTCTTCTTCTTTCACAATTTACTTCTCTCAATTCTCTCTGCGTACTACATTCAAACTCTATTAATCAACGTCTGTTCCCAAGAGACGTAACGTCACTTCCGTGTTATGTACACGTGACGTAAGGAGCGTTATCTCCAACAATCCTACTACGTTAGAAACGAACCTGGCAACGACCTAGATAGCGGCTATTACGTGACCGGTATATAATATTTCAAAAAAAAAATCCGTTGAAATATAAGAAATACAATGGAATATAAATATAAGAAATAAATGGCGTGCTCCCGGTGTTCATGAGGTTATGCAACGCATAGCTTTACGAGCAAATATTCACGTGAAGCCCTTCGGGCTTCACTAACTTTGCTCGTAAAGCTATGCGTTGCATAACCTCATGAACACCGGGAGCACGTCATTCATTTCTTAAATATTTACATTCGCCCTGCAACGTCCTTATATAACCTTATTCTAAAAAGAAAGTTGCATTTTCCCATGAACGTTCATTTCAATACCGGTTTGGGGCGGTTCTCCTTTTCCAAGAATTCCGCTGTGTAAGCGCGGAGTAATACTGTACTGACCCAGTTATGACATATTTTAAGATTTATCAATGGGGAATCGATACGTGACAATGTAAACATAAACACTCCACTTACTGATACGTCAGCGATTAACGACGCCTTATTTCAGTGTAGATTCTGATCAGACTTATGTGGAAATGTTTATTTTGCAATGCACGAATAAAAATGAAATAAATAAATCTAAATCAATGCTCTAGTGGTATAAATAAATACTAAACATATATTATCCGTAAGGTTTGAACTGGCACTCATTACTTTCCGCCGTCTTTCGTCGATGAAAAAGCGTGATAGTGACGCATGTTTCACGTGTGTGTTTGGAAGGATAAAAACAGTTTACGGAAAAAGGCGGAATATTCATGCAGTGCCAGGTCAAACCTTATCGACAATATATGTTTTTGTGTGTTTATGTTTACCTTCAGATCGATACAAAATAATTATACACGTTCGTCTGCAATAAACAATGGCTGAATTCGACGACGATTTCCTTCAGGCAATTGATTTCGAGGCAATTGATGTGGTCTGCTCGTCAAAACAGACCCAGTTGAAAATGGAAAATTTGAAATGTGGCATCTTCTTACTGAGACTTATCGCTTGAATACATAATATTGCCAACTTTAACAGCCGTGACGTATCAAAATATATTATCAAGTAATGAGTGAAGCATAAACAAGTCAATGTCCTTACCGTTAACAAAGAAAAATCCGAGAATAAAATCCAACGTTGTGACCCGCTTTCGAACAAGCATGGCGGGTGAGTAAATTGGCTTCGACACCGCGACCTACATTTAAGGAGATGCTTTAATACCAACATTTCGTAAATATATATGATTTGAAATATCTCGATAATCTTTTCTTTAAACATAGCTGGACAATTTACTGATTAAAATCTTGTATTCATTCTATATTTATAATATGTGTTTGGGACTATTTTTCATACCATATATAGAGATCCTACTACGTTAAAAACGAACCTGGCAACGACCTAGATAGCGGCTATTACGTGACCGGTATACCGTTGAAATATAATAAATACAATGGAATATAAATATAAGAAATAAATGACGTGCTCCCGGTGTTCATGGGGTTATGCAACGCATAGCTTTACGAGCAAAGATTCACGTGAAGCCCTTCGGGCTTCACTAACTTTGCTCGTAAAGCTATGCGTTGCATAACCTCATGAACACCGGAAGCACGTCATTCATTTCTTAATTATACAACAGGGCATGGGTAAAGAAGGAGAAATGTATTTTAAATTCAGCAAGAGAAGGGTTAATAATAATAGAAATAATAATTATTATTATCATTATTATCATTATTATTATTATTATTATTATTATTAATATTATTATGTCCGTTTTGTTTTGTTTTTACATCGTCTTAACAGTACTTTGAACACTCATTTCAGACCAGCTAATTACAGGTGGGAAAAGACCTCATAGGTTTTTCCGTATACGGAACAAAAATAAAGACCTTTTGATTCTTTCCCCATCTGTAATAAGGTGTTAAGTATGCTGGCAACACAACGTCGTCGCGTCGATTTCTTAACCCTTAACTCCATGAATATTCATGTAAGAAATACTGACATCATGAATATTAATTAGATGAACTTTAGATGAACATGTGAACAATATTGTAATGGCAGAAGTTTTAGAATCTTTCCTATATGATATCATAAGCAAACAGAACAGACCTTGATCAGACGGCTCCTAGAGGAGCCGTCTGATCTGGGTCTACTCTGTTTGCATAGGCGTTAAAATGCTTATTTATATAGTAAAGGGTCAATGGCTTAAATTTGGATTTTTAAGCAAGAGAGGCAAGCGTGTTGCGCACAGGTACCTGTCTCATCCTATGGGTGTTTGAGCTGAGAGATTTATGCACTAGTCTCATTTGAACAACGCTATACGAAAACCAAACTCTATACTTCATGCATATTCATGTAAGAAAAAATGATTGCGTGTATATTAATTAGCTGATGGAGTGATGAAAAGGGGAAACAATTTACTCTGGCAGAAAATGTATTGTTTCCCAGGGCTCTGCCATTCTGTTTGAAACTTATACTGTCTAATTTTAATACAGTTGAACTTTTGGATATTTCGAACTCGGATAACTCGAACTTTTGGATAATTCGAAGTAAAAGTTCGGTCCTTCAAAAATGTACAATACCAGTTTGTTCTAAAATTTGTTACTACGCATATCTAGAAACACATGTGACAGCTTAATGCAGGTTGAAAGTAATGCTGAAAGCTCCTACAGGGACTTTCAGTATTACTTTAGACCTGCATTAAACATTCCCTCCTAGTGATGCATTTTGGCGCCTCTGTAAAAGTCACATATTGAAACCATTGTGATAAATAGAGCATTTGTCCCATAGCAACAAATGCTCTATTTATCACAATTGTTTTAAAACTACACAATTATAAACTTTTCCTTTTCTCTAGTAAATGCTCCTGTTCGGTAGTTTTATTCAAAGAGGTTGGGTCTAAAAATAGTCTACGGGAGAATTTGTGATATAGTGGAGTACAATAACAACTCGATTCTCCGGTTGACAGCTTTATTTAACTCTCCCCCATAAGCTATTTTTAGATACAACCACTTTGAATAAATCTACCCAAAAGGAGCATTCGCTAGAGAAAAGTAACATTTTAGAATTTTGTAGTTTGAAACCATTGTGATAAATAGAGCATTTGCTCCTATAGGAGCAAATGCTCTATTTATCACAATGGTTTCAAGGAGAGGTTGTTACAGGTGCGTAGAAAGGCGTATTTATTGAGGAAAGGGTTAAGAGTCTAAAGCTATATTAGAACTGGCAGCATTGTCCCCGACTTCTAAACCCAGACTGAAGACAGACTCCTTTAAACTAGATTTTAGAACTGCTTATATACAAAGTTAGTGAACCAGGAAAACCCATCCAAATGCATAACCGACCTTTAATTGTTCTTAGTCAGTTTGCTTATAGCTGGTCGCTTCCTCTACAAAGGCCGTTCACCCTTCGCGTGCTGCTAATTCCCATATTTACAAGACAATATTACAAATGAGTTAACCCATTCCTCCATAGGCTATTTTTAGATCCAACCCCTTTGAATGAATCTACTGAAAAGGAGCATTAATTAGACAAAAGGAAAATTTTAGAATCCATTGTGACAAATAGAGCATATGCTCCTATAGGAACAAATGCTCTATTTATCATAATGGCTTTAACAGGTGACTTTTACAGAGGCGTAGAAAGGCGTATTTATGGAGGAAATGGTTAAGTTCTGAACATATTATTAATGGGGTAAATCGCTTTCTGTTATCTTGAAGTAATTTGTATGGTTCCTTGAAGTTCGAGTTATCGAAGATCAACTCTATTCTATTTTTTCCGTTTCTTTCAGCCCGAGCGAAGGAGGACGTATGTGTATCTTACAACGAAACGACCAAATATTACGACTTCGTCCACTGCACTGACCACGAATACTGCTGTGGAAAAATTCCCAATGAAAAGTGTTGTCCTAAGCTGTAAGTAAGCGATTAACCATGAGAATTCCGGGGGAAATTATTATTTACTTCGGAATAATCATTTTTTATCCATTCGAATTGAACTCTTTCCTTCAAATAAAAGCATTTTCGCGCATTTGCAAGCAGAGTAGACCCAAATCAGACGTCTCCAATATATAGTAGCCGTCTGACTAGAGTTTACTCTATTTGCTTTTGGCATGATATTACAGCTGGTTCTATAGCTTTTGTCAAAGCAAACATTTTCCCTGAAAGGTTTACATTATTAACCATTTCGCTGCCAAATTCTGTCGTCTGCTAACTTTGTCGTCTGCTACAAAATTTCATTTTGTTGATTTTCTTCATTTTTGTTTCAAAAACATAGTAACAGTTACAAACAGTTTGGATCCTGATGAGACGCCGAGTTACTCGGCGTCTCATCTGGATCCAAACTGTTTGCATAGGTAATCACAGATCCGGCATTGGCAGCGAAAGGGTTAAAGTTCAGGTAATAAATATTCATGACGTCACAATTTCTTACATGGATATTGAACAGGGAAAGGGTTAAATAAAAATTTACCAGATCGATGGATTAATTCTTTACGTTGTAGATGTAACTAGAGAAAAGGAAAATTTTAGAATTTTATAGTTTAAAACCATTGTGCTAAATAGAGCATTTGCTCCTATAGGAGCAAATGCTCTATTTATCACAATGGGTTCACAAAGTGAATTTTACAGAGTCGTCAAAAGTCGTCAATATCAGGGAATGGGTTAATGTATTTCATTGAAAAAATCAAATTACACCAAAAAATGTTTGTTCCTTATGTTAGTTACCCTTAGATAAATGAATAATTTCATAGTTTTCTGAAAAAAGGCTGTCTTGTTGTTCTCTCAGGGGAGATAAATGTTGTAAAAAGTTATCCTTTACTGGGAACAGAATTGCTTTTGGGTATGTCCTTATATCTAAGCAAAGGCGTTGTCATTTTCAAATACTTTCAGCAGATTAAAATTGAAAGCCATAGCAATGTTATTAACCGTTTATTTTGTAGTTTTTATGATCCTGTTGTTTTTTACACAGCCACACTTTCATGTGTCATTTTGGGCAAAAAACAGTACATGTATATATGCTGTGGTTGAACTAGTTGACACCCCCCATCCAAAAAAAAATAAAATAAAAAAATATTTTATTTTTTTTTATATCCATTATATTTACATCTTTGTCATACAAGCTCAAAAGCCTAAAGGACAAAATTCTGATTTTGGCGGGTGAACTTAATAGCAGTTTCCTATAATTTATGAGCTTTCTATATTACTTTTGCCCTGCATTAACCAATTCCCTCATATTTACGACGTTTGACTCTGTAAAAACACTTTGTGAAACCATTGTGATAAATAGAGCATCACAATGGTTTCAAACTACAAAATTCTAAAAATTTCCTTTTCTCCAGTTAATGCTCCTTTTCGGTAGATTTATTCAAAGATGTATCTAAAAATAGCCTATGAGGTAATGGGTTAAACGACCTGTGTTTACAGACTCATATGTTTATAAATTACATGTATGTGGTCGCATTAGCGAACTTTTATTACACTAAGCAAGTTTTCGTTACATCCGAGTTCCCTAGAAGTTATTTATACGCAGCTAATCTCATGATCATCTCAGCCTCGTGCTTAATCCTTTACTCCATGAACATTCATGTTAGAATAATGATATCATGAATATTAACCCTTTCGCTGCCAAATTCTGTCGTCTGCTAACTTTGTCATCTGCTACAAATTTTCATTTTTTTTGATTTTCTACATTTTTGTTTCAAAAACATAGTAACAGTAACAAACAGTTTGGATCCTGATGAGACGCCGAGTTACTCGGCGTCTCATCTAGATCCAAACTGTTTGCATAGGTATTCACAGATCCGGCATTGGCAGCGAAAGGGTTAATTTGATTATGGACATAGGATGTTTTGGCCATGACAGAAACTGTATAATAATGTCTATATTTTATTTCATAAGCAAACAGAGCAGACCCTGATCAGACAGTACCTACAGGAGCCGTGTGATCTAGGTCTACCCTGTTTAGATATGATTTTACATGTTCTGCAATGGGCAATAATTCATGTGTGTATGTACTGTTTTAACCAATAACCATTTCCCTGTTCTGTATTTAGGCCAAATTTCAATACCTACCGAATATTCATTAACAAAATAGTTATAAAGAAATATGGAAGGTGTTACATTATAGACATTGTAGAAAGCAAAGAAACAGATCTATTAAATTTTATTAGCAAACAGAGCAGACCCTGATCAGACGGCTCCTCTGGGAGCCGTCTGATCTGGGTCTACTCTGTTTGCAAATGCGTGAAAACACGTTTATATGAGGGAAAGGGTTAATCTAATTATATTGATGGTGTCAGTATTTCTTACATGAATATTCATGGAGTAAAGGATTAATATAATACATCACATTCACGAAACACGTAAGTATGCTATTTAAAACATTACTATGACCACAATAAATTTTATAATAGATTTTTTTTTATTATAATATAATATATTAATGTTTGGCTCTATAATTTTGTCTCGGCTATAAATTTATTCGAGGGCAAATCTGACGTGAAACTCGCAGTTGACTGCAGGTGAACTTCGATATCTCGAACTCGGATAACTCGAACTTCGGGATAACTCGACCTAAAAGTTTTGGTCCTTCCAAAACGTTAAAATGTATCACTGCGCATATCTAGAAACACATGTGACAGCTTAATGCAAATATAAAGTAATGCTGAAAGCTCCTTTAGACCTACATTAAGCTGTGGACTTGAGAAAGTGTCCATATTAGAAACCGGATAACTCGTACTTCTGTTATCTCGAACTACATGTAATTTGTATAGTCCCATGAAGTTCGAGTTATCGGAGTTCCACTGTATATAGGTAGTGAACTAGTTTTCCGCCGTATTTCAGCGTGTCGCTGTTGTTTTTTTACTGAAACAAAAATAAAAAAGTCAGATATTGATTTGTAGATAATTCTAAAATCCGATGTCAGCGTTTAACTCATTTCCTCCAAGACTATTTTTTAGACCCAATCTCTTTGAATAAATCTACCGAAAAGGAGCATGAACTACATGTATAGAAAAGGAGAATTTTATAATTGTGTAATTTCGAAACCATTGTGATAAATAGAACATTTTCTCCTATGGACCAAATGCTCTATTTATCACAATGGTTTCAAAATGTGACTTTTACAGAGGCGCCAAAATGCGTCACTAGGAAGGAATATGTTAATTCGTTGCTATCATTGTCGGACCGTAATTATCCTTGCAAGCACTAGTTTGAATCTTGCTTCTCTGCAAACAGAGTAGACCAAGAACAGACGGCTCCTGTAGATATAGGAGCCGTTTGATCTGGGTCTACACTGTTTGCTTGTGGAATTTGATAGATCTGTTTCTTTATTTTCTCAAATATTCAATATTCTTCCTGTCATATTTCATTTTGTCCATGAATATATCAAAATTTAGAATAAACATAGATCAGGAAAAGGCTAATAGTAGTTCAGTCATATCGCGATGTCCAGGTAATCACAAGAGGAGCAGGACTCAAGAGGTTTTTTCCGCGCACGTAACAAATTGCATTGGTCCGTGCACGGGAGAACCTCCGGGTAGAATCATTGACCCTTTTAACCCGGGGTTTTCAGAGTGGAATAGTCCGTTAGTGTTTAACTATATAGTCCACTCAGTATTAGAGGCTTAACCCATTACCTCATAGGCTATTTTTAGATACAACCTTTTTGAATGAATCTACCGAAAAGGAGCATTAACTAGAGAAAAGGAAACTTTTAGAAATTTGTAGTTTGAAACCATTGTGATAAATAGAACATTTGCTCCTATATGAGCAGATGCTCTATTTATCACAATGGTTTCACAAGTGACTTTTACAGAGTCGTCAAAAGACGTCAATATGAGGGAATGGGTTAATTAAACTTGCAATAGGATTTTGAATGACAAACAGTTACTTGCAGACCCGGATCAGAGGAGCCCTCTGATCTGGGTCGTCACTGTTTGCAAATGACAGTATATGCATGTCCCAGGTTGAAAGGGATAAGCATTTATAGTTACAATTTATCTTAAACCATCCTTTATTATACTACTGATAGGTCGTTGTAGCGTGTTTTTACTGTGCCCTATATTGTTTTACAACTTACGGTACTCACAATGATAATTATTCCCCTGAGATGGTACCGACCAACCCTACTGGCTCATGGACTAATTGTTTTAAACTTTTATTGTTCTCAGGCCTCCGGGTGCTATATTTGGAATCGTACTTACTGCGGTCGTGATGATCGTTATTGTCATCTGCTGCATTGTCACGTGTTGCTCGTGGTGCGACTGCTGTCTATACAGACGGTTACGTGGTAAACAAAAAAAGAGAAGCAAAACCCGCCGTAGAGACCTTTCTGCCCTGCCAGAAGATACGGGTAAGTGAGCGGATGAGTGAATCGAGTATTGCTGCACCTTAACCCTTTTGGTCATCCCTTTCCCTCATATAAACATGTTTTCACGCATTTGCAAACAGAGTAGACCCAGATCAGACGGCCCCTAGAGGAGCCGTCTGATCAGGGTCTGCCTTATTTGCCTATGGAATTTGAAAGATCTGTTTCTTTACTTTCTAAATGGCTACAATGTTACACCATCCATATTTCATTATAACTATTTTGTCCATGAATATTCAGTAAGTGGATTGGAATAAACATAAAACATTGAAAGGGTTAAAGTCATATTCTTCCCCATTTTTCGTATGTATCAATCAACCCTAAAAGTTGCAAACATAAAGTTATGCTTCCATCCCATTTTTCTATCAGTTTATATATGTATATATTCAGCTAAATATAAACGGTGTCTGAATACTGACAAATCCTTTGAAAACCGCCGACTTTTTAAGAAACGGAAAACTTCGTCGAATACACGGAAATCATCGGACGTATTCGGCCAATCTCTAATAGTGGAATAAAACTATGAATGTTAATTAGATTTTCGCTACAGTGACTGACGTAGATCAGTAGAAAGTGTAAACATGCGAAAAGTATCTACTGTGATACATATACATCGAATACATCCGATACATTATTCACTATACGACATATTCCACTGTATGGCGGACGTGCTTCCGTTTGTTCCCGAGGTTATTTTGTTACGCAAATTATGCGCAGAATTACGAAATTATGCGCAGTGTACATCCTTAACACAGTATACACTGAAACCTCTCCTATGGGACTTTTAATCACTTTTCGATATTTGACCGTCTAAGAAGTACTAACATCGTGAATATTTATTGGCTGAATTTTATAATGGCATATGAACACGGTGCTTTTTGGCTACGACAAAAACTACAATTCCACAAGCAAACAGAACAAACCATGAAACCGACTGATTTGCGTATACTCTGTTTGCAAAAAGCGCCAAAAGAGCGAGAGAGAGGGGCCTATATATATCCACCAAACAAATTATTTTGACCCGATTTCATGTTCATGCCTATGACATTATGAATATTGATTAGCTGATTTTTTATAATTGTATTAACCCATTACCTCATATGCTATTTTTAGATCCAATCTCTTTGAATAAATCTTCCAAAAAGGAGCATTAACTATAGAAAGGGGAACTTTTTAGAATTTTTTAGTTCGAAATCATTGTGATAAATAGAGCATTTGCTCCTATAGGAGCAAATGCTCTATTTATCACAATGGTTTCAACAGGTGACTTTTGCAGAGGCGTCAAAAGGCGTCAATATGAGGGAATGGGTTAAGAGCAATTAGATATTTGACAAAGGCATTTTGTGTCATGGTAGAAAATATAGAATCATATAATACACATACGTATATAATTCTGTAAGCAAACAGAACAGACACTGCTTAAATATTACTTGTATCTACATATTAGATATGTGTGTGACGTACTGACACTGGTGATCTGAGTGCGTTGGCACAATATAATAGAGCATAATATGACACAGACAGATAAACTTACGGAAGTGATGGAGTTGGTTTATCTATGCTCTAAATAAAATATGTTTTATTATTATTCTTATCTCTATAAAAAAAATATATAAGTATTAAATATATTTTATTTCAAATATTCTATATGCATTGAATATACCCTGTTTTGTACATAAAATTTATCTATGTGAAGCGCTTTTGAACGCACATATCCTGTGTGAAAAGAGTGCTATATAAATGTGGTTTAATAATAATATTTTATGTTGTTTTAGGAATACATATGGATCGGCAAACTGTCCAGCCTTTGAGATTGCGTATAGACATGTCTGTAGATTCCGCGGAGCCACCAAATTCTACAAGACATGCTGATGACATAATTTCCATTGATACTTATGCGCCATCTACTCCATTGACACCGACGACGCCCATGTCAGTGGCATCACCGTCGGAGTTCTCGAAGCTCATTGCGCATGACTGGAATCGCCACAGGAGAAAAGAAGACGTTGACCCGTATAGTGATGACATTACAGAAGATGTCGAAAAAGTATTGAACTGAAAATTATTTGACTGTAATAAGAATGATAATATATGCTTATTGACGTGAACGTGAGAGTTCTAATGATACAGTACAACCTCACTAATGCAACCACATAATGTATTCGCATATGAGTCTGTAGAAGCTTAATTCAGGACTTTTTTCTGCATTAAGCTACCACTTGTTTTACAAATCTAGAATTACACTTCTTTTGAGTGGTCGAATTAGCGAGACTTTGCTGTACAGTAAAACCTCTCTATAACGGCCACTAAATTACATATAGTATGTTGTGTTAAAGACAGGTTACTGGTTAAAGCAATGTGAAAGTAAAACAGAATGCCCCTATAGGAGCGTTCTGTTTTACTTTCACCTTGCTTTAACCAGCCACCTGCCCTAAATACCAACTAATGGACACAATTTAGTGGCTGTTATAGAGATGTTTTACTGTATATAGTTTTGTCATATACAGTAGAATCTCTCTTAAGCGACCATCAAAGAGAGGTCTAATTATGGTCTCTTATGGCAGATGAGGTTGTAGCTTAATGCAGGGCAAAATTTATGCAGAAAGCTCCTGTATGTTCCGCTTTATTTTTGCCCTGCATTAAGCAACCACCTGCTTTTAAAAACGCATATGTTCATTAAATGACTGATCGCTTAAGACAGGTTCAACTGTACATGTGTGGGGCCAAAACACACATAACTCCTTGTGATGACAATTAGTCAATTACTGTTTTATATGGGATCCATTGACGTTATGGCAAATACATTAATGTTTATCACGAAACAATTACGGTGATTTCAACAGTGTAGCCCCAGTACACTTGAAAAAAAATGGATGATAGACATATAATATAATTTATCATATATTAACGCATTTTCGCACCTTTGCAAACAGGGTAGACCCAAAACAGACGGACCCTGCAGTTGCTATTATAAAAATATCTAATGAATATTTATGTGGTCATGAAAAATCGTATAAATATTCATGAGGGACAGGGTTAATAGTGATTTCAGGCTAATCACAATCAAAAGTTACTATAAGGAGAATCGGGATACAGATGTCGGGATACAGATGCCTGTAGGTTAATATGTCTAACTACCCTACATTTCGACGAGTGCAGACGACATGATGATTTATCAACCAGAGAAGAGAACAGATATGTAGCTATTGAGCTACATCTCCGGTCAACACAGTTTCTCACACTTGATTTATCTTTTCTTTCACATAAACATATTTTCACGCATTTGCAAACAGAGAAGATCCAGATCAGACGGCTTCTATAGGAGCCGTCTGATCAGGATCTGCTCTGATTGCTAATGGAATTTGAAATATCTGTTTGTTTACTTTCTAAAATGGCTTCAATGTCCGCCTTCCATATTTCGTTATAACTATTTTGTACATGACTCTTCAGTAGGTATTGAAATTTGGAATAAACACAGGACAGGGAAAGGATTAACATATAGGACTTCACTGTGCAATATAAAAAAACCCAGTTTAGATCTTGATCATACATCGTGTTTCTTGATATGATTGTTGATATAGGTATGCACTGTTTACGACTCATATTTTACGACAGACACTAGTTTAAGACAGCACCATTTCTCCAAGCTTCACTCACATTTTCAACATTTAAACCTTTGAATGTAGGAATAAAAGGTACCACATGTATTGTTATTTGCAAAAAATGTAGACACAGATCATATCCCTAGATAATACCTCCGGTCAGGATCTACACTGTTTATCATTCAAAATTCTATAGAAAATTATATCCTTTCATACTGAATGGACTCTATCGTTAACCCCTTGTATGTGGGTCATGTGTGTACTGTCATTTTCAAACAGTGTAGACCCAGGCCTGGGGGCTCTTAACTCTTTCGGCGCCAATGTCGCCTGTTGGCACCATTGAAAACAGTGCAGTCCTAGGTCAGATGCCTTTTCAAGGCTGCATCTGACCTGGGACTACACTGTTTTCTGTATTATTTTAGCCCAAGCATACAGGTTTTTAAAAACAAATGTTTTACTAATATACCTTCATTATTTAGTTTAGATTTATATTTAATATGAAACTATTATTGCAGACGACACTTTTAAATTTGGCGCCAAAAGAGTTCAAAGAGTCTTCTGATCAGGGTGTGGACTGTTTGTCGTTCGAACTCATCTCGCAAAGTATACCTTTTTCATAATGAATGGACTTAATCGGTTGAACTCTTTACGCCATAAATACGCCTTTCTACGCTATTGCAAACAGAGTAGACCAAGATCAGATGACTCCTATAGGAGCCATCTGATCAGGGTCTATTCTGTTTGCTGATGACATAATATTGATATGATAGTACAGTTTCTGCCATGGCCAAAAATTCCTGTCTAATTAATATTCATGACGTCATTATTTCTTACATGAATATTTATGGGGAATTGTAAAACATAAATGGACTGATCCACTCAAAAGGTTAAAGATTTGTATGTAAATTAACCCAGTGATTGTATTTTTCAGGAGCGAAATAAAATCTAAAAACAGTTGTTAAAATCGAACGAGAGTGTCTAATAAGGGGAGTTATACATTAATCATGAAAAAATAGTACTATGAAAGTTATTTCCCTTTGACAGTAATATAACGTTGTTTTTGTGTCTCTCGTTTGATGTGCTCGCTTGTTTATTCTTTCTGTCTGTTTTCTCTTTCTTATCGTCATACATTCATTCTCTCTGGGTCTTTCAATTATGTATAATTCCCATCCGGTTTATAATTCTCCGTATCTCCCTCCACTGTCATATTCGCCATTTTCTCTCTCGGTCATCCATTCTATTAAAATAAGAAAGTGTCTTTATGAACAGGTATCACTTCAGAGTTACTTTATTTTTATACATTAATTTATTGAGACGGAATCAAGATAAAAAATACATATATGGTAAATACAATTATTTGTCTTTTCTGTTTATGTTTAATAATTCACAAGGTGTAGGTGTCGTCTGATCAGGATCTACTCTGTTTATGGAGTACATGTAATATAGATCTGATTCTACAGTTTCTGCTATGACTGGACATTCCTTTGTTTATATGCCATAATAAAAAATCAGGTAAATGATATTCACGAAGTTACTTTTTCTGACATGAATATTCATAAAGTAAAGGGTTTAACAGTAAGTCTACAAAGACTCGATGTTGGACGAGTCCGAGTTTCCCCCAATCCAGACTCCTTGAGCAACACAGCCAATCCATTATACAGTAATATCTTAAATTAAATTTAACGGTAGGTTTTAAACCTTTCCTTCATATAAACGTGCTTTCAGGCATTTGCAAACAGTGTAGACCCAGATCAGACGGCTCCTATAGGAGCCGTCTGATCAGGGTCTGTCGTGTTTGCTAGTGGACTTAGATAGACCTATTTCGTTACTTTCTAAAATGACTACCTTCCATATTTCATTTTAACCATTTTGTCCATGAATTATCAGCAGGTATTGGAATTTGGAATAAAATTAGAATAGGGAAAGGGTTAACCCTGTACCTCATGAATATTCATGTCAGAAACAAATACTAATAAGCTGAATTTTATACAGTGGGGCCCCGATATCTCGAACTTTAAGGGACTATATAAATTATTTCAAGATAAAAGTAGTCCCAGTCAGCCTATTTCTAACTTGGGCACCTTTTCGATGTGATAGCTTAATGCAGGCCAAAAGTAATGCTGAAAGCTCCTATAGGAGCTTTCAGCATTACTTGCTACCTGCACCAAGCTGTCTTAAAATATATAAGTAGTGGGGGAATTTTAGAACAATTATTTTTTACAAATTTTGGAAGGGTTCGAATTTTTGACTCGAGTTGTATCGAAGTTTGAGTCATCTGAGTTCGAGATTTCAAAGTTTCACTGTATAATGGCATCATGAACAAGCGCAGTTTTACCTTGACAGAATCTGTAGAACCTATATTATTTCTTAACCATTTACTCCATAAATATTGATGTTAGAAATAATGACATCATTAATATTAATTACATTCATTGTTATAATAGCACATGGACACAGGACTTTTTGGCCATGGCAGAAACTGTAGAATCATATCTACAGCAAGCAGAGCAGACTCTGACCAGATGGCTCCTATAGGAGCCGTCTGATTTGGGTCTATTCTGTTTGCAAAGGCGTAGAAAGGCGTATTTATGGAGGAAAGGGTTAAGCAAATAAAGTATACCCTGATCAGATGGCTCCTACAGGAGGTAGGGACCATCAAATCAGGACCTATACTGTTTGCAAAATTGCAAGCAGTCATATGTATGGAGTAAAGGGCGAAAGTCTAACCCCTTACCCAATAAATACTCATGCAAGCCACCGTCCATTATGAATACTAATTAGTTTGAGCTTGGATTGAAGCTTCAAAATATGAAACGTTAGTTCCATTGTAAACAGTAGTTAATCTGTAACATGTACACTAACACAGTGCATCCTTATCAGAATGTACTATGCAAGCTGTCTGATCTGGGTCTACTCTTTCAGCAAAATCGTAAACGCATTTTTAAAGTAAAAAGTTCATGCAGAAAGATCCTAAATGAGTTCTTCCTTAATTTAGCAACCATCCGCTACCAAATATCCATATTTGTTTTCCATGTATTTATTGAATTAATCCTTTCCCCATATGAACTCTTTTTCTCGTCTTTGCAGAGTAGACACAGATCAGACGGTACCTGTATGAGATGTCTGACCAGTGTCTGCTCTGATGCTTACGAAAGTATTTAGATATGACCCTACAGTTTTTGCTTAAGCAACATATTCCCTTGAATTTTGACCATATCAGAATTAAGTTAATAAATATTCGTGAAGCGGCCAATCACAAATGTTAAACCTTCGCTTGCTTTTTAAGTCAATATACCTACCTGTAATAGTGAAGACCCAGATGAGACAGCTCCTGCAGGAGCTGTCTCATCAGGGTCTGCACTATTTACAAGTTGATTGTGCAACCAGTGCATTCCACAGCAGTGATTGCACAGCGAAATACTTGTACACAGTGAAGATATATGTAATTATACAACAGGGCATGGGTAAATAAGGAGAAATGTATTTTAAAATTCAGCAAGAGGAGGGTTAATTAGTGAAGAGTTACCATATTTGTACCTGTAAGAAATAACGACTTGATGTTTATGAATTAACCCTTTCCTTGTTCTATATTTAGACCAAATTTAAATAGCTACTGAATATCCATGTACAAAATAATTATAATAATATATGGAATGTAGAACATTATAGCCATTTTGGAAACTAAACAAACATATCTAATTCTATTAGCAAACAGAGCAGACCCTGATCAGACGGCCCCTATAGGAGCTGTCTGATATGGGTCTACTCTGTTTGCAAATGCGTGAAAACGTGTTTATATGATGGAAAGGGTTAGCTGGATTTTTGTAGTGGGAATGTGAACAAGACAATGTTTGACCAAGGCAGATACTTAACAACTGAACTATATTAGTATAAACATGTACATGTATTGTACTGCATAAGCAAAGGGCGTATGTATTAGGTAAAGTGTTAACCCTTTCCTTCATATAAACGTGTTTTAACGCATTTGCAAACAGAGTAGACCCAGATCAGACGGCTCCTATAGGAGCCATCTGATCAGGGTCTGCCCTGTTTACTAATGGAATTTGAAATATCTGTTTCGTTACTACTTTCTAAAATGACTACAATGTTCTACCTCCCACATTTCATTATAACTATTTTGTCCATGTATATTCTGTAGGTATTGAAATTTGGAAAGGATTAAATGTAATAAATGACCACTTTAGCTTAAACACGTATCTGTTTTAACCCTTTACTCCATAAACATGCCTTTCTATGCCTTTGCAAACAGAGTAAAGCAGATCAGATAAAGCACTCTGATCAAGGTCTGCTCTATTTGCTCATGATATAATATAGACATGATTCTATTGTTCCTGTCATGGCCATACGTCTAGTGTCCATGTGCTGTTATAACAAATTAATGTAATTAATATTCATTACGCCATTATTTCTTACATGAATATTCATGGAGGAAAGAGTTAAGCAGTTACGCAATCTATTGCGGCTGGTGCTCGTAAAATTATTTTTATTGCCTTGACCTATGAAGACATGCATTTTATTTTCTTTAATAAAACTGATATACCAATATTTGATTATGTGTTCTCCCCAACTCACTGCCTCTTGTTTTGTTAGTATTTTCTGCCTCATCTATCCTTTAGGTTATCACGCACGTGTTGTTCTTATCGTCTTCTTTAAAATTTCAATATTACTACATTTACATACAGTAAAACTTCGATTATCCGAACACTAAAATACGTATTATTATCGCTCTTTAAGACAGGTGGCAGCTTAATGCATGGTGAAAGTCATGCAGAAAGCTCCTCTAGGAGCTTTCTGCATGACTTTTACCATGCATTAAGCAGCCACCTGCCTAAAAGGGTCTAAATTCTTCTATACCGAAATTTCGAATAATCGAGGTTTTACTGTATTTCTTTCGCTTCGGCGGGTATCTCTGTCTTAGTATTTGTCTGTCTTCCCATCTCTTTGTGTTTCTCTTTACTCCCCTCTATAATTTTTCTCTCACCACTCTCCAATCTCTCTGTAAATCTCGTGATCCGTTTTCTTTAATAATTCACATTCACTGTTTCTCTTCTTGTTTCTATCCATTAATTCTTAATATGTGATAATGCCTTTTGGTCTGAAAATTGATAAAGAATTCTGATAAGTCACCTTCCAGAAACAATCATGTTAATCGGGGCGGATATCGCAGGACGAACATGAAATATTCAAAGCAATGAGCTTCTCTCTCAATATCCACGTTTCTACATGGTCTTGCAGTGCATTTAACCGAATAAAGTAAAACTCAACTAACCGAATACAGTAGAACCCGTCTTAACCGAATCAGTAGAACCCGTCTAACCGAATACAGTCGAACCCGTCTAACCGAATACAGTATAACCCGTTTAACAATAGAACCCGTCTAACCGAATACAGTCGAACCCGTCTAACCGAATCAGTAGAACCCGTCTAACCGAATCAGTAGAACCCGTCTAACCGAATACAGTCGAACCCGTCTAACATAATCAGTAGAACCCGTCTAACCGAATACAGTAGAACCCGTCTAACTGAATACAGTCGAACCCGTCTAACCGAATCAGTAGAACCCGTCTTAACCCAAACTCCTCACAGTGACCTCCCTTGTCACTATGTGCGGTCATCACTGCCACCACAAGTTTCTTTTCAAACTCCTCACAGTGATCTCCCTTGTCACTATGTGCTTCAGCGTAGCGATTAGGGGAGATAACTGCGTTGGAGGTTGGTCTTAACCGACTCAGTAGAACCCGTCTAACCGAATACGGTAGAACCCGTCTAACCGAATACAGTACAGTAGAACCCGCCTAACCGAATACAGTAGAAATGGAAAAAATAGTCAAACAGGGAGAGCCACATACGAAATGACACGGAACCAAACACCATCAAACAAGAAACGATACAGCCACAAGACAAAACATAACAGGACGCATATCAAGACGAAAAACATTAAACATTGAGCATATTAAACAACAAAGTTCACCATAGCAGGAGTACCAAAGCAGGAGTACCGCCTTGGAACAGTCAGTAGCCATAACGGTCATAACCGTCTAACCATAGAACCCGTCTAACCGAATACAGTAGAACCCGTCTAACCGAATACAGTAGAACCTCTCTAAAGCGACCACTAAATGAATAGACAATGGTGTTCTAAAAAGTATGTGGTTGCTTTATATTTCTAAAGGTACAGTAAAACTCGATATTATGAACACTCAAGTACACGCCTTTCTACGCCTTTGAAAGTACAGTAAAACTCGACATTATGAACACTCAAGTAGATCTACACACCATTATTGATCTTTAACACAGGTGACAGCTTTAGGCAGGTTGAAAGGCAGACTTTCACCCTGCATTAAGCAGCTGCCACCTGCCGACAAAGACAAAAATTCTTCATTATTAAAAATTCGCAGTATCAATTTTTTTCTGTATATCAACACTAGTTAATTTTGTCAAGATAGAAACTGCAGAATCAGATCTATATAATTCCATAAGAAATCAGAGCAAACCCTGATCGGGCGGCTCTTACAGGGTTAGTCTGACTTGGGTCTCATTTGTTTGCAAATGCTTGAAAAAGCGGCTCCATGAGGTAAAGGGTTTACTCATTCCTCCCTAGACTATTTTTAGACACAGCCTCTTTGAATTAATCAACGGAAAAGGAGCATTAACTATAGAAAAGGATAATTTTAGAATTGTGTAGTTTTTAAATCCATTGTGATAAATAGAGCATTTGCTCCATAGGAGCAAATGCTCTTTTTATCACAATGGTTCCAAAAAAATGACTTTTAGAGAGGCGTAGAAAAGCGTCAGTATGAGAGAATGGGTTAAACACGCATGCTTTCTCCAGGGTCTATATGTACATGTGCTTATGTTTTCAGTCTAAATTTGAAGCTCATATTGTTATAGGTTACCCGTTTTGGAGTTGATTTAGAAAACAAAAGTAATAATGATAAAAACGAAAACTACATTTGTCTAAATTTGCTTTACAGGCGTACATGTAATTGTAGGCAAGTGGATCTATATGCAACTTTAAGACAACTATTCAAAACAAAAAGAAAAAATTACAACAATATTTAGGTTTGCAGTTTTTGAGTGTTAACAATCAACATTTACGCCATCAAAACGGCACTGTAGGAGCTGTCTGATAAGGGTCTGCTATATGTGCGTATTAAATTATTTTGATATGATTCTGCAGTTCTTGCCAATGCCAAAAACTTCCTGTGTCCATTTGCCATTAAATAACTCTAGCTAGTTAATATTCGTAATGGCATTATTTCTTACATTAAATATTCGTGAGGTGAGGTGTTATACAAGTAAAATAACAGTATATGTTCTTAACTCTAATTGTTCAAAACCAGATCAGCTATAAATTTAATCTTGATTTACAAATCTGAAGTACAGTAAAACCTCTCTATAGCGGCCACTAAATTACAACAACTATTTTGTTTTTAAGGCAGGTGGCTGCTTAAAGCAATGTGAAAGTAAAACAGAACGCTCCTATAGGAGCGTTCTGTTTTACTTTCATCTTGCTTTAAGCAGCCACCTGCCCTAAATGCCAACTAATTAACACGATTTAGTGGTCGTTATAGAGACGTTTTACTGTAATGTTGAAATTTCTATGTTCGTAAAACTACATGTATAACCATTATTTTCAATGAAAGCAACGTGCACATGTAAACTTATAAGACATTAACACCTTACATATTTTTTTTCATTAAAAAGTCTAAAATTTAAAAAAAAAAAAAGAAGGTCTTTCATCAGAGCCCAGCACAGGGCGTAGCACAAAGTTGTTGTATTTTTTTCTCAATGTTTATCCGCAGAAAAATCTGATATTTTTAATTTTCCAAATAAATTGTTCTTGCCTTTCTTTGGTAAATACGACCAGAATGTCAAAATGTCGAATAACTCGCCGTCTCATCTGGATCTACTCTGTTTGAAAAAATAATCATGCTATACACAGTTCAGTTACAATAGTTTTGCATTAATCTTTCGAAAAGAAATAATTTTTCTAGACAATGAAACACAACAAAACTACCGATCCCTTTTAAATCGAACAGATTGACACCAAAAATGAAAGTCGAAATTAAAAACTAATTTTCGGATGACATATGTACAGTTTGTCAAAGACAGAGAGATTCGTTTCCCAGAAGTTTAATATGAATTGGATGACTTCTATTTTGTCGGCGAAAACACCCTCGGGGTAGAAAATATTACGCTCCCTTGTCGGGGTTGCATGTCTAATGAGACGGGTTCCATCCCATGGGGCCCAGAAAATGACAGGGCTTGCTTTTTTGTCCCTGTTCGCGATTGATTGTTTTGGAGTTTTTGTAGGAGACAGCGCAGCGAAAGCTGGAGAGGTAATTAGAAACTGTATATAACCGCATTAACATGAATTTTTTACGTCTTGTATGCTAATTACAAATTGTCTAAAAACGTTTTTTTTCTTATTCATGAATTATTGATTGGCCATGTTGGTTTGAGCTTTAGATTTTCAAATTCTATAGTGCTGCATAGACTTTATTAACTCTTTTAATAATACTGAATATCACTCTACTTAATTAACCCTTTTAATAACACTGTATATCACTGTACCTAAACAAATCTTTAAATAACACTGTATATAAACGTACTTAAATAATTCTTTAAAGAAAACTATTGTATATCACTGTGTTTAATTAACTCTTACAATACATATAACACTGTATATCACCGTATTAATTCACTCTTTTATTAGCACTGTATATCACCGTACTTAAATAATTATTTTAATAAAACTGTATATTACTGTACTTAATTATCCCTTTAAATAACACTGTATATCACCGTATTAATTAACTATTTAATAGCACTGTATATCACCGTAACTAAATAACTCTTAATAACACTGTTTATCACTGTTATATAAAGTGTTGAAGTATCAAACCATGCGCAAGAAGTTAAGTAACTCTGTGACTAACTTTTTACCTGAAGACTAGTCATGACAGACTCCAGCCATTATTGATATTAACCCTTCTCTTGCTGAATTTTAAAATACATTTCTCCTTCTTTACCCATGCCTTGTTGTATAATTACATATATCGTCACTGTGTACAAGTATTTCGCTGTGAAATCATTGCTGTGGAGTGCACTGGTTGCACAATCAACTTGTAAATAGTGCAGACCCTGATGAGACAGCTCCTACAGGATCTGTCTCATCTGGGTCTTCACTATTTACAGGTAAGTTGTTGACGTGAATAGCAAGCGAGGGGTTAACACCTTTCCTCCATATAAACGCCTTTTCACGCATCTGCAAACAGAGTAGACCCAGCTCAGACGGTTCAGGGTCTGCTCTGTTTGCTAATGGAATTTGACAAATCTGTTTCTTTAGTGTCTGAAATGGCTACACTATTATACCATATTTCATTACAACTATTCTGTCCATGAATATTCGAAAGGAATAGAAAATTGGACTAAATATGGAATAGGGAAATGGTTAATTTACTAATTCCCTTATATTGTTATACAAAACAAATGAATGGATACATTGTTTTGGCAAAAAAGTATCTAAGATATACTATAAGCAAACAACAGACCCTGATCAAACGGGAGCTGTCTAATCTGGGTCTACTATGTTTGCAAATTTGGCAAAGAGTGTCACTGCCAGGTATTGGGTTAATCTGGACCCATCTCTTTGGAATCCTGACTGTGTTTGTGAAAAAGGAATTTAACTATTTCCCTGTTCTATTTTTATTCTAAATGTTCATACTTACTGAATATTCATGGACAACATAGTTATAATGAAATATGGAAGTTGGAACATTATAGCCATTTTAGAAAGTAAAAGAAACAGATCTATCAAATTCCATAAGCAAACAGAGCAGACCTTGATCAGACGGCTCCTATAGGAACCGTCTGACCTGGGTCTACTCTGTTTGCAGATGCGTAAAAAGGAGTTTATATGAAGGAAAGCGTTAAAGAAGTGAGACGACAGTGAATATAAGCGATATCTGGAGTTATCCGTTACATGATAGAGCTACATTATGACGCCTTTGCACACAGAGTAAACCCAGATTAAACGAATTCTGTAGGAGACATCTGATCAGAGTCCCCTCTGTTTGGTTATGAAATATTATAAACAATACAATACAATACAATACATTTTATTTCAGCATTAAACATTACAAGAATGTTCTTTAGCCTACAATACATACATAAGTTTAAGATTGTAGCGAGAAATATACATGTCCTTTACAGGAAGCAAACACAATATAAATGATATAAATCAAGTACAGACAATCCTGTATTAAACGACCGCTAACTGAAGTACCAGGCATCCGCCCAATGCAGGTCAAAAACAATGCAGAAAGCTCCTTTTGGAGCTAAACGTACTATTCCTATCATGCATCAAGCAGTCACCTGTCCTCAAAGCTAATCAAGGGTATTATATTTAGTGGTCGTTTTATACCGGATCGACTGTATAATCAAGCATTCACACAAGTCTTAAGTTCATTCCAATTTACTGTATAACAGTTGAGCGTAGATCTTCGTTTTTCAGCATAATATAAGTATTTACTTAAACTTTTTAGGATATTTATGGATGTAGACGACATCAGAATATCAAACTTTGTTAAGGTTTCTGATTCATGATTCTACCTTTTCTGCCACGTCCATTTTTTTCTTGTTCATATGCATTAGAGCTAATTAATAGTCATGCAGTCAGAACATAAATATTAATGAGGTAACGGGTTAACCATTTACTCCATAAATGCGTTTTTATCTACGCCTTTGAAAACATTGTAGACCCAAATCTATGACAAAAACTGTAAAATCAATTCTATATCATATCAAAAGCAAACAGAAGCCGTCTGATCTTGGTCTATTCTGTTTGCAAATATGTGAAAAAGCATTTATATGAAGGAATGCGTTAAGAGCAGACGTATTAGACAAAGAAAATGTACTTCAATTCATTTTAAACTCTTTGTCGTCCAATGCAATTTTCATTTATTTTTTCCTTCATTTTTGTTAAGAACAACAGTCGCAGTAACCGACAGTTTGGATTTTGATGAGAAACTGAGTTACTTGGCGTCTCATCTGGGTCCAAACTGTTTGCATTTTAAGTAATCATAGGCGCGACACTTGCAGCGAAAGACTGTCAAGAAAAAGAATGTCAAAGAGTTTCTATCCTGTTTAGATGCCGAGTTACTCGGCATCTCATCTGGATTCAAACTGTTTGCATTTGTTATCAGCACCAAGCTAAATGTAACTACAGTAGAACTCTGTCTAAAGCGGCCATTCATTTATTGGAAATAGCAGTCTTATAAGCAGGTGGTTGCTTAATGCAGGGAAAAAGTAATGCAGAAAGCTCCTTTAGGAGCTTTCTGCATTACTTTTGACCTGCATTAAGCTACCACATGTCTTATACAGCAATGCATAATTGGACCGCTTTTGAAGGCTGCTTAAGACAGATTCTACTGTACCTGGACACATTAATGGATTTCGTTCGTCAAGGGTAATCAAAGCATTAATTAGTCTAATATTTCGTTCATTTAATCGTGACCAACACATAGACACCTTGTCTGCCTTTTGGGCTTAACCTTTGACTCTTATACTAACCCTATAAATACTGATTTTTCAAAGTGGTCTGGCCCAACAGTGTAGAGTCCATAGCATGGAATGTTTTTAGGCAAATTCCTGGAGAAGTTTGACTAATAAAACAGCGCAGACCCTGAACAGAGGTTGAATGACAACTGTCACAGATAGAACCCTTTGAATGTCAACTTTTCAACATGGATTGGTCCGTCATCGTTTAATGGTAGAGTCCATTCAGCATACAACGGTGTAATCTGCAAGAGTATTTTGAATGCCAAACAGTGTATACCCTGAACAAATCGTTCCCCCAGGAACCCTCTGATCTTGGTTTACACTGTTTGCAAATGTCACTACACCCGTTTCCCTAATTAAGAGGTTTGAATATACATACAGCACAAGGGTGAGGCACTTAGAGACCGATAATTATACTTGTTTTAGTGTTATAAATTTCAGAGTTTACTGTATGTAGACTAAATTGTAAATACATGTATGTGCCGTCAAAGATTCAATATAATCCAACCGGAGAGAATTTTTGATGGGGAACTCATGGTCTACATAATCTTCACACGCCAGTTGGCTGATTTCAAACATTTTAAAGGTTCGATAATTGATTATGGGTAATTGTTACAATTCAGGTACTCTATCTGACATCTATAATTATTATGACTGGTTTATTAAAATTGAAATTCTTAGCTTATTAGTAACCACAATTTATTTATTGACCATTATACATGTCCATATCTTAATTCAAATACACCAATATTATTCTATTATCTGCCATGTATTCATGATTAAGAATGGATTTTGTCCAATCAAAGTAATTTCAGTTAATTCACTTTTAAGCAAAGACGTAGTCATTACAATTTTACACGTTACATATCAGTATCAAAAACTCAATAATTTATAAAATAAAATTATACACAATTTAATCAAATGATAACCAGCAAATACAATACCGTGATTTTATTATTAATTTTATTTCATTTATATTACAACTTTTAACCCCGGTTTCCTACATACCAAAGTGTGATGTCAATTACAGTAAATGCCCTCTAAAGCGACCACCAAATATATGTCTCATTCCAGGTCAAAGGGACAGGTGATAGCTTAATGCAGAAAGAAAATGGTGCAAAAATCTCCCACTGGAGCTTTTTGTATAACTTTCGTCCTGCATTATGCTACCACTTGTATTTAAAAATCGCTATAGTGATTCATTTAGTGGTCGTTATACTGGGGTTCTACTGTATTTCTTTTCATAAAGTTCATTTCACAGCGTGCGATCATCCATGATAAAAGTATACTCCGATATACAGTAAAACCTTTCTAAGCCGGACGATCAAATTAGCATAAATATCGGCCTTGGATATGGATGACAGCCTGATGCAGTAAGACAGTCATTCAGAAAGCTCCTGCATTAAGCAGCCACCTGCCTATACAGTAAAACCCCTCTAATGCGACCACCAAAAAGGAGCATAATTCACAGTGGCAAATACAGGTGGTAGCTTAATGCAGGACGAAAGCTCCTATAGGAGCTTTCTGCATAACTTTCGTCCTGCATTAAGCAACCACCTGCTTATGAAGACAGTCATGTTTGTTCATTAAGTGGTCGCATTAGAGAGGTTTTACTGTATGTATCTAAATTCTTCTCTACCAGAATTTCGGTTAAGAGGGGTTCTACTGGACATGCTTCTTGACATGTAGATTCTGTATAGACTATTTTCTTTGTACCAACACTAAAATCCATTGAAATTTCAACCTGTTATGGGCGTCTGAATGGCAACTCAGTTTGGATCCAGATCAGACATCGAATAATTCGGTGTGTCATCAGAATCCAATCCTTCTGAAACTCAGATTCTGCGTTTGTAGTGTCAGACTATGTATCGTACTTTTAAATACAATGCAGACCAAGTTTTGAGAGAGTGAAACTTTGTATTGACGTTGAGGCTTCATCAACGGCATTCATTTTCATCATGACACCATGAACAACAAGAAAAACATCAACTCTTACAACACTGTTAAACAAGAGTGTTCGAAGGAACACATGTGTCACCTTCTCGCAGGCAACACAAACCGCTGGAGTGCGAAAATCGGAACAAAGGGGAATAACTCAAAAAGTATATTGCATGTAGAGTGACGAACCTTAGTTACATCAATGGTCCTCAATGAGAGGAAGACACATGTGAAATTCGAAGCTCTATAATGATTAGTTTAGAAATGACGGACAAAAAAGGAAAGTGTGACGGACAGACAAACAGACAGACGGGCAGACAGACATACGGACAGACAGACAGACAGACAAGTAATGTCCGCTCAAATTTGGATTTTATGCAAATTTGACTAGTTCCGATTCGAACTACAGTAAAACCCCTATAATGCGACCACCAAAAAAGAGCATAATTCACAGAGCAAAGGCAGGTGGTAGCTTAATGCAGGACGAAAGTTCCTATAGCATTAAGCAACCACCTGCTTATGAAGACAGTCATGTTTGTTCAGTAAGTGGGACATTTTTAGACATTGCCTCTTTGAACAAATCTACCGAAAATGAGCATTTAAATGTACAGTCGGCTGAGCAGTCCATCGGACTGAAAGTAGACTATAACTAGGTACTTTTTTATTTACTAGCAAAAAGGTTAATTTTAAAATTGAATAGTGTTGAAACCATTGTGATAAATAGAGCAATTGCTCATATGGAGCAGATGCTCTATTTATCACAATGGTTTAAAAATGTGACTTTTACAGAGGCGTCAATAGGCGTCAATATGAAGGAATGGGTTAACGAAATGTCAAACAACTTTGATCCAGATGAGAAATCGAGTTACTTGGCGTCTCATCTGGATTCAAGCTGTTTGCAAATGCTGGTCAGCTCGCGGACAGCAGGATACGGGGTATTATAAACGCTTTCCCCCATGAATATTTATGTAAGAAATCATGACGTCATGAATATTAATTATACTTATTTTTATAATAGCACATGGACACAGGATTGTTTGATCACGACAGAAACTGGAGAAATCATATCTATATTACATCTATAAGCAAACAGAGCAGACCTTGATCAGACGGCTCCTACAATAGCCGTCTGATCTTGGTCTACTCTGTTTGTAAAGGCGTAGAAAGGCATGTTCATGGAGTAATGGGTTAACACTCCTTTCGAATGCTGTATTTTCAAAAGTGGAACAGCCCATCGTCATTTAACGATATACAGTAGAACCTGTGGTGGCTTAATGCAGGGCAGAAGTAGTGTAGAAAGCTCCTATAGGCAAGTAATACAGAAAGTTCAAACAGGAGCTTTCTGCATTAATTTCGTTCTGTGTTAAGCAACCGTCTGTTTTTAACCCATTCCGTCATAGGCCCAACCTCTTTGAATAAATCTAAGGAACATTTTGCTAGAGAAAAAGTCAGTTTTTATAATAGTTGTGTAGTTTTGAAACCATGTGATAAATAGAGCATTTTCTCTTATGGAGCAAATGCTCTATTTATCACAATGGTATCAAAATACGAATTTTACAGAGGCATCAAAAGGTGTCAGTAGGAGGAAATGGGTTGAATGAATGAATGAATGAATGAATGAATGAATGAATGAAAGACGAATGAATGAAATACTTTATTTAACGAGGGTAGCTCAATAAGTCATAATGACTAATCTACCTTAATATAAGTATGCATATTTATCCTTAAAGGACTCTTGTAGAGATAGCCTGCTGTATTTATATCACCAGAACAATGATAGTGCTAAACAAACCTATATGGTGAAATGCAAATTAAAATGAAATAAATATTCAAATATTTAACTCTGTACTTGACCGATCCCGCCTTTTTTACGTCTTTACAAACAGGGTAGACTCATATCAGACAGCTCCCATAGAAACTGTCTTATCAGGGTGCGTCCTGTTTGCTTATATGTTACATACATGTATATGATTCTCAGTTGCTATGGCAATACAATTTCATTATTTTACGTTGTTAATGCAATACTTAATTTAACTGATAATCGCAATGGGTACATGTATATCCTTATGTTAAATGTCAAAATATATAGAATATTTGTGTGGTAATTGAATTATCTGAGCATATAAACAAATAATTATCATAATGTATTGTCATAAATAATTTGCAACTTTGTCTTTCAATTACAAAAAATGACTTTCAAATAATTCGCTTATACATGTATAATAGAACATTATGTTTTCAGTTAGAACTTTTTCAAGTCAATGAGAATTTTATGACTCCTTGACATATAATTATAAATGTCACCATCGAAATATGTTTCCTTTTAATTATATCTTAAATCAGGGGACATTAAAGAGTAGCTACACGTGCAAGTCCTCGCGCATGCGCAGCCACGCGCCGTGTCCAATCTTGGTATTGAAGAGTTATTCAATTAATCTAGTTGGGTGCAGTTCGAGTGGAAACTAAATATTTGTTTTCACTTAATAGCGACAGCTTCCATGAATAAATTGTAAATTTATGCCCGAACCGTCACCACATGCCATTAGATGATTTGATTCTGACATGACGGTCTCAATTTTATGCAATAAATTGTTCTTAAACAGTGTGTAAATTTCCTATTGTCGTCTACAGATCGCCGTACACGTCTCGTCCAAATCTATCTGTACGAGTGTTCCGTATTAGGTGGTCATCCTAATTCAGAAAAGATGAGACACACACTGTCGCGTTATTATCAATCCAATTACTGTGCTAATTAACTGTTGTTTTGTTACTCTTCAACGTATCAGTTACATGACCCTTGCGCCTACAGGTGGCAAATTAAGTCTTCTAGAATTTCGAACCCTCTTCATTAACGATTTGTTTATTTTCACTAAATTCAAGTTCATATTGTGATACCGGCCAATTATTTAGTCCATCAATAGTGAAGATGTTAATTGCTTTCAGTCAAAATCTATTACTATCCTGATACCTTGCAAATATTGAGATAGCGTGAGATTAACCCTTTCAGCGCTGAGTTTTTAGAGTGGAATAACCCATTAGTGTTTAACCTATAGAGTCCACTCAGTATATAAGGGGTTCAGCCTTGATACAGGAACTTGAATGACAAACAGTGCAGACCCTGATCAGAGGGCTCCTCTAGGAGCCCTCTGATCTGGGTCTACGCTGTTTTCAATTGACAGTGCATGCGCGTGCCCACAGTTAAGGGGTTAATAAAAAACAAAGCAATAACAAATATTGTTATTAGATACAAGTAATGTTTATTTGACTGAAATTGCTGTAGTATTTCACGAAATGTAACGAACAATGCGGTGGTTTAAATTTATGTTTTTTCGTTAGCCCTTATCCTGCTAAAATTGGCCTAATTTGAATTTGCAATCTGATTGGATCCAGATGAGACGCCGAGTAACGCATTGTCGCATCTGGATCCAAGCTGTAAGCCACTGGAATAGTTTTCAAGAAGTTTTAAGAGGTAAGCAAAATGCACCAGATTGAATTCAAACAGACAAAATGGAGGATAACGAGTCGTGTTGCTTTTTTTTTTTTATTATTATTTAAGACGATATGTAAATCAAGTTTAACCCTCTCCTTCATATCTATAAACGCTTTTTCACGCATTTGCAAACAGATTAGACTCAGATCAGACGGCTTCTGTGAGAGCCGTATGATCAGGGTCTGCTCTGTTTGCTAATGGAATTTGATGGATCTGTTTCTTTACTTTCGAAAATTACTACAATTTTACACCTTCCATATTTCATTATACAGTAAAACCCCGCTAATGCGACCACCTAAAAGAGGTATAATTCTGGGTGCTAGATGCAGGTGGGTGGAAGTAATGCAGAAAGCTCCTAGAGGAGATTTCTGCATTAATTCTGCCCTGTATTAAGTAACCACCTGGTTATAAAGACACCCATGTCGATTCATTAAGTGGTCGCATTAGAAGGGTTCTACTGTAGTTATTTTGTCAATGAATATTCAGTAGATATGAACTTTGGAAAAATCATGCGCATCTATCTATTCCCTTATTTGATAATACCGCCTGATTTTTGTTTGTAACGATTTTTCGCAAACAGAGAATCTGATTAGACAGCTGGTGGTAGCTTAATGTAGGACAAAAATATAAAGAAAACTTTTATAAGAATTTCTGTATTTCTTTTGCCCTGCATTAAGCAACCACCGGCGTTGAGAGATTCCTATGTCAATAAATTATTAGCGAGGTTTAAATGGATATATTACAGAGATAATTCGCTACTGTTGGCTATGGAAATTTATTTCCACATCTTATATTTTAAATACAATAATTAACATAACTAATGTTCATTAAGCCATTGTATCTTACTTTAATATTCATTAACCCTTTCTCTGATACATTTGCAACAGAGTATAGACACAGATCAGACAGCTCCTGTAGGAAAGTTATTGTCCCATCTCTCTTCCTGTCTCTCTGTCTGTCTCTTCTCTCTATCTCTCTCTGTCTCTCTCTGTCTGTCTGTCTGTCTGTCCGTCTCTCAATGTGTCTCTCTGTGTGCCTCTGTCTGTCTCTCTATGTCTCTCTCTCTCTCTGTGTCTCTCTCTGTGTATCTGTGTCTCTCTGTCTCTGTCTGTCTGTCTGTCTGTCTGTCTCTCTCTCTGTCTCTCTCTGTCTCTCTCTGTCTCCCTGTCTCTGTCTCTGTCTCTCTCTCTCTCTATTCTTCCTCATTTATATTTACCTTTTAGTTTAGCCCATCCCTTTTACTGACGCCTTTTGACTCCTCAGTAAAAGTCATTATTTGAAACCATTGTGACAAATAGAGCGTTTGCTCCATAGGAGCAGGTGCTCTATTTATCACAACGGTTTCAAAACTGCACAATTCTAAAATTTTCCTTTTCACTAGTAATGCTCCTTTTCGGTATATTTATTTAAAGAGGTTTGATCTAAAAATAACCTAAGAGGGAATGGGTTAAATTGACTTTTTCGTTGAACCCCATAACTGACGAATATCTTAGTAAACGCGACTTTACTAATATCATTAGATTTATTTTACAATAGCAGATTGACAAGAACCTTTTTGGCCAAGACAGAAACTGTAGAATCACAACTACATGTATACTATTCTATAAGCAAACAGGATATACCCCAATCAGACGGATCCTATAGGCACAGTCTGATCTAGATATATTCTGTTTGCAAATTCGTTAACCCATTCCCTCATATTTACGACGTTTGACGATTCTGTAAAAGCCACTTTGTGAAACCATTGTGATAAATAGAGCATTTGCTCCTATAGGATCTAAAAATCTATATAGGACATATAGTAGCAAATGCTCTATTTATCACAATGGTTTCAAACTACTAAATGTTTTCCTTTTCTCTAGTTAATGCTCCTTTTGGTAGATTTATTCAAAGAGGTTGTATCTAAAAATAGTCTGTGAGGTAATGGGTTAAATAGTCGTTGAGGATGATTGTATTTCAACAGTTTTGATTTCAGTTGTCACACTGTTCAATTGTCAACTGGTTATCGAAAACAGACGGTGATCATTGTACACAAGCTACACGATTCCTCAAGAGACCCTTTATTAGCGCCAAGTACCCGATCGAGTACCTTATTAGGGACTAATTATAGAACTGGGGTTTGTCTGATGGAGTTCCTTTCAGTCCCTGTTTTTTTTTTTTTTTCCTAAATCATAATTGGTTGCGACATGTTCGTGTCTTGTTACAGCATTTGAGTACAGGATCTCTAATCCGGACATTGGTCTTTCAGGCAGCTAAATACAGGTTAAAAGTCATGCAGAAAGCTCCAAAATTTGCTTTATGTATGATTTTCACCCTACATTAAGCAGCCACCTGCCTAAAATATCTAAATTTTGCTCTACTAGTATTCCAGTTTAGAGGGGTTTTATATGTATGTATAATGTTTACGGTACCAACAAACAGAACTTATTGTATTCTACCAGAAGAGGCAAATAGTGGCCTGCAAACACCCTTCCCGGTCATTTCAATGTTAGTATTTTTGTTGTATACATTTTATTTCAAGTTTACATCAGTGAACATTCGAAAACAATTTTTCTGCATTTACTTCATTTTTCCTTGTGGTGTCATCTGCTGGTCAGCTTATCATCGCCACTTTAAACTGCTTTGTTCGTTTACCTTCAGACACAACTGCTATCGGAGCAAAGGTATCGAACTTCGTGGCATATTTATAAAACATAACATAATTAAAAAGCTTAATGCAGGTTGAAAGTCATGCAGAAAGCTCCCAAAGGAGCTTCCTGTATGACTTTCACTCTGCATTAAGCAGTCACCTGTCTAAAAGACAAAAATGTTCTTTAATAAAATTTCGGTTTAGAGGGGTTCTACTATATAGCTAAACCTTCACTAAGCGGCCACTCAATATATGTATCATTAAATTCGTCTTTAGAATTTAAAACCCAACCATTTTTCATGGCGGAGTATTGCTACCCAGCCCTTTGATATGGGTCTACACTGTTTGTCTATGCCCCATGTATGGGATCGCGGGTATTTATGGGTTGACATATTGCCGCATAGATACGCATTCGACGCTTTTGCAAACAGAGTAGACCCTGCTCACTATAAAGTTTTGCATCAAGCAGCTATCCTGTTTAATGCTAACCCTGCCGATGGTGACCAAATTGTCATTTGCAAGAAGCCTGGATCCAGATGAAACACAGAGTAATTCGAAATGTCACCAGGGTCAAAGGTGTTTGAACCTCGCTGTTTAACCCTTTCCTTCATAAGCTATTTTTAGACCTAACCTCTTTATATGAATCTACCAAAAAGGAGCATTTACTAGAGAAAGTGAAATTTTAGAATTTTGTTGTTTGAAACCATCGTGACAATTAGAGCATTTGCTTCTATAGGAGCAAATGCTCTATTATCACAATGGTTTCATTAAGTGACTTTTACAGAGGCGTAGAAAGACGTATTTATGGAGCAAAGGATTAACCATTCTTTTGATCAAATCACATGTTGTCGCAAAATGTATAAATTATGTTCCGTATACTGTGACCATAATAAACGATATGGTCTGTTCTGTTCTGTTCAAAAGTTACTCAAAATTTTGAACGAATCGGAAATAAACAAATATTTGCAACAGATCGGAATTTAAGCAGACATTTTAAAGCTGGTTAACCCTTTCACTGTTCTATATTTATTCCAAATTTCAATATCTACTGAATATTCATAGACATAATAGTTACAATGAAATATTGAAAGCGGAACATTGCAGCCATTTTAGAAAGTAAAGAAACTTAACTATCAAATTTCACTAACACACAGAGCAGATCCTGACCAGACTGCTCCTATGGGAGCCGTCTGATCTGGGTCTACTCTGTTTGCAAATGCGTGAAATAGCGTTTACATAAACTGAAGAGTTAAGGGATAATCAAGTAGAATGTAAAAACAAAAATAAACATAAACTTAATAAGCCTGAATTTCCCAAATATATATTTATTCTTATTCTGTTAAACACGCTCTGTGTGACAAAAGTTACGCCAAAATTATTCTATATATCATCTTGATCCAAACCATATCACATTCACTGTAATATTCACTTCTAATATCGTTGTGGTTTTGCATGGCAAAGGTTCGTCGAATATGATACTGTTGACAGTATGCGTAACCCTTTTCTTCATAAATGAACAAAGGAAGGTTTGACCATGGTAGAAACTGTAAAATCATATCTATATTATTTCATAAGCAAAACAGAGCACCCTGAATATTCATGAACTAAAGGGTTAAGACGCAGTGCACGCGTCGGCGTCTTGCGAACACTTACAACTGCAAAACAGATAACACATCCCTCAACGGAGTGACGTAAATAAACCCTTTCAATCCTGAACAATCAGAGTTGAATAGCCCATCAGTGTTTAACTATAGAGTCCACACAGCAGTAAAGGCTTAACTCATTCCATCATATTGACGCCCTTTGACGTCTCTGTAAATGTCACTTTCTGAAACCATTTTGACAAATAGAGCATTTGCTCCATGGGAGCAAATGCTCTATTTGTCACAATGCTTTCAATACTACATACTGTTTTCCTTTTCTCTAGTAAATGCTCCTTTTCGGTAGATTTATTGAAAGAGATTGAGTCTTAAAATAGCCTATAAGGGAATGGATTAACAGTTGAACAGCAACATTTGCAACATGCCTCTCGTCCTGGTAGCATGAGTATGCAACACTGTCGCCGTCGAGGGCGCCGCCATATTTTTAATGGCAGAAACCTTAATACATGTAGTTCATACAACCGAATCAGGTGTGAATATTGCCATCATCGCCTAGGGGTTCCGGTTGCAGCGGAAATGCTTTCATGTGATCAACAGAACTATGGAATCTATGAAAGGTAAATGAATAGGGTGGGGACAACAGATGACCTGTATTTAAATTAGTAACAGCAAGTTTGACCTTGAAACTATGTCAGAAATTGTGTAACTATTGAGGAAAATGCCTATATGCTATTTATGTCTAGTGTTTCTACAGATGGGCATGAATGCAAACAATGTAGTCTCAGAACAGATAGATTAATCGGCCTCTGCACTGTTTATTCAACCAACTATATTCCAGAGGTCACCTTGACATAGGAACCAAGCAGAAGTTACCCTCAAATTGAAACTGAGAATAATTCGAACTACATCATCATATAACTAAAATAATGCAGACTAACATGTAAAAAAAAAATGTCCTACTGGACACCGGACGTTTCATAATGTACAATTCAGACCGAAACCATTTAATCTTTATCTTGATGCAAAAGCTGTCGTTTACTAAAACTCTTGTCTGTTACTTTTGGATTTTTCCCAATTTGCCTATTTGTTTCTTATTGGCACATTGGCAAACAGCTTGGATCCAAATGAGACGCCGAGGTACTCGGCGTCTCATCTGGATCCAAGCTGTTTGCTAATGCCAGTAAGATAGCGAAAAAGCAAGAGATGGGTTAAAACGTTCCTCTAATCTATGCACGGAAAAAGCCCCGGATTTTATTGGAAATGTCTGCAGCCCATCAATGCTTATCAGTCAATCGAATCAGACACTGAGATTTCCAATCAATCAAGTTTCCATGTTAATACAGAATTAAAATATTCCCCCATTTATAATCATTCACTTTGGACCGGAGATAAATATCGTGAAGAGATTTGCATCGTAATTGCACAAAGAGAGGAATAACATTTGGTTCATTCTCTCCGATCTAGTTTTCTCCGTCGATGACATTAAAGCATATTCTGGCAAATCCAATCTATATATGAGTAGAAGTTCATAATTGGAAAACGTTGTTATTTGAATAAAAATAAATATTAGTAATACAAAGTTAGAAACATATTTGCTACGGGCTGAAAGTACATCTGACCGGTAGATGTCGGTAAACACTATTACTTAACAACAGCAGCAACAACAACCGCTGCAACAGCAGCAGCAGCAACAAGAACAACACTTACAAAAACGAACCAACAACTACAGTTATTGTTATTAGTAACAAGCAACAGCATCGCCAAAAACAAAAACAATACTTACAGAGCTCCAGATAAGATGCGGACATTTAAACATTTTCAAGCATAGCTCCTTGATTTTGCCACCAAACCCAATACCGTGACCACTCCTTTAGAATCGTCTCATCATGATATTTATCTCAGGTCCAAAGTCTCTTCGAGACGATTCTAAAGAGTGGTCACAGTGTAGAGTTTGGTGGAGAAATGGCGATTTTAGTATTTGGGTACTCATCGTTATCTGTAGATCCGTTGCAACAATGAAACAACAACTACTACTACTACAACAGTAACAACAGCGCTACAACAACAGAGAAAAACAACAAAACAACAATTCCAGATTCGATGGAGCTTTTGAGAAACCAAGTTTTGACCCCAATGAGACGATTAATATATCATGAGGAAACAGAACAGACCCTGGTCAGACGGCTCCTATAGGAGCCGTCTGATATGGAGGTCTTGGCCGCAACGAAGGATGTCAGATCTGTTTGTACCCGTGGTCCAAGGGTACGAGGTCTAACCTGGTCAGACATGAGTTTTGACCATGTTAGACCGGATCATACCTGGTTATACAATATTAGGACCAGAATGTGAGTAATATAACAATCACATGGAAACGTACCTGTTTGTATCGACATTTAACCCTTTCCCTGTTCTATGTTTATTACAAATTTAATACCTACTGAATTTTCATGGCCAAAATAGTTATAATGAAATATGGAAGGTGAAATAGTGTAGCCATTTTAGAAAATAAATAAACATATCTATCAAATTTTATTAGCAAACAGAGCAGACCCTGATCAGGTCTGATCTGGGTCTACTCTGTTTGCAGATGCGTGAAAACACGTTTATATGAGGGAAAGGGTTAACTTTTTATTCCATAAATACGTCTTTGCAAAATGTTTCGAAGGAGTTTTTATGAATATGGACCCTAATCTGTCTATAAATTATGGGGTAAAACCAGCTTTAACATAATCTGACCTCGGGCCGTTACTTTTATCCTTCATTAAGCCACTTCCTGCTTTTTTAAGACTCCCATGGTAAACTATTTACTCATTTGTCACTTTTAAGGCCTTTGAAAACTGAGTAGAGCCAGATCATAGACGGCTATTGTAGGAGCTGTCTGACCAGGGTCTGCTCTGTTTGCATATGGAGTTTCTGCCATATCCATTTTTGTTCATGTGCCGTTATGAATATTAAGCTTATTAATATTCATACATGTATTATTTTACATGAATATTCATGGAGTTGAGGATTATTCATTTCGTGGTGTTTTAGCCCTTTCCCTGTTCTATATTTAGTAAAAAAATCAAACATTCATGGACAAAAAAGTTAATCATGAAATATGGAAGGTGGAACATAGAAGCCATTTTAGAAACTAAAGAAACATATCTATCAAATTCCACTAGCAAACAGAGCATACCCTGATCAGACGGCTCCTATAGGAGCCGTCTGATCTGGGTCTACTGTGTTTGCAAATGCGTGAAAAGGTGTTTATATGAGGGAAAGGGTTAGCTCTTTACTTCATGAATATTCAAGGAAGAAATAATGACTATGATTATGATATAATGGAATATGAAAAACGGATTTTGGGCCATGCCAGAAACTGTCGATTCAGATCTATATTATTCCGTAGGCAAACAAAGCATACCCTGATCAGACAACTCCCATAGGGACGGTCCCATTCCGCTCGACTCTGTTAGCATGTACATGTAAATATGAAACGCGTACGAATGAAGTTGTCTCAAATGGGTTCGAAAAACATCGGCATCATCGATACTTTAACCCATTACCTCATATGCTATTTTTAGATACAACCTCTTTGAATAAATCTACCGAAAAGGAGCATTAACTAGAGAAAAGATTTATTTTAGAATTTTGTAGTTTGAAACCATTGTGATAAATAGAGCAATTGCTCCTAAAGGAGCAAATGCTCTATTTATCACAATGGTTTCACAAAGTGACTTTTACAGAGTCTTCAAAAGTCGTTAATATGAGGGAATGGGTTAACATCAAACTTTCGCGATTGTACTTGATTATCCGAACATTATTCCAACATCCTATACTTTTCATTTAACATATTTACCATTTTATTCCATTTTTACAGATTTCTTAAACGCGCCATTTACACCAACACACATTGCCTTTAACCCTTTACTCCATGAATATTCACGTAAGAAATAATGACATCATGAATATTTATTAGATTATTTGTTATAATAGCACATGGACACAGGAAAGTTTGGACATGGTAGAAACTGTAGAATCATGGCTATATTATATCATAAACGAACAGAGGAGACCCTGATTAGACAGCTCCTATAGGAGCCGTCTGGTCTGGCTCTACATGTACTCTGTTGGCAGAAGGTGTAGAAATGCGTATTTATGGAGTAAGGGGTTAAACCTTTCGCCATTAACCCATTACCTCATAGGCTATTTTAGATACAACCTCTTTGAATGAATCTACCGAAAAGGAGCATTAACTAGAGAAAGGGAACATTTAGATTTTTTTTAGCTTGAAACCGTTGTGATAAATAGAGCATTTGCCCCCATAGGAGCAAATGCTCTATTTATCACAATGGTGTCACAAAGTGACTTTAACAGAGTCGTCAAAAGTCGTCAATATGACGTCACGGAATGGGTTAAAGTCGCCGAAGAGCGACTTACAAGACTTGACTGCAATGGGCGAATTTGTGCCTACCTTTGCAAACAGTTTGGATCCAGATGAGACGCCAAGTAACCCGGGTTCTCATCTGGATCCAAACTGTTTGACATAACACTCACGGCTTAGAGAAATATATTGAAGGAAATACACTTCGAAACTTAAAGCAGACGACATTGTTTGCAGACGAAAATCAGTCTGCGCGCCAAAAGAGTTAAGATACGTTAGGCACAAATGGGTTTAAAAAATACTGTAGCAGCTCTTCAAATTTTAGTTGTTTTTTTCTACACGGAAGAACAATTTACCGTGCTTGGCATTGATAAGGATAGTATGGTTATTTTTGTTCCACTCAACCCTTGACCTTATGAGACACTGAACAAAAAAGGAAGGTTCTCCACAGCGTTCTGAAGATTAAATCGAACATACAGTAGAACATGTCTTAAGCAGCCATTCATTTATTAAACATACGAGTTTTGAGAATCAGGTAGTTGCTTAATGCAGGGTAAAAGTAATGCAGCTATTATAGGAGTTTTCTGCATTACTTTTGACCTGCACTAAGCTACCGCCTGCCTAACAGACCCACATCTAGACCTCTTTTTCATGGCCGCTTAACCCTATAAACGTGTTTTCACGCAGTTACAAACAGAGTAGACCCAGATCAGACGGCTCCTATAGGAGCTAATGCTCTGCTCTGTTTGCTAATGGAATTTCTTTGTCCATGCATATTCAGTAGGTATAGATATTTGGAAGAAACATAGAACATGGAAAGGGTTAATCAAGTTCTACTGTACTGTCATCTGCAAACAGTTTAAAACCAGATCACATGGTTACTAAAGGAGTCCCCTGATCAGGGTCGGTCCTGTCCTCTCGCAAATTATCCTTTCCCACAGAATGGACTCTATGGTTAATCGCTGATGAACCATTCCACTTAGTGTATTCAGCATGTGCCATCATCCAGCCATCCACGACGTAATTCGCATTTGATTCAATAACTCTGCTGCGTGTCATCAGGATCCAAAATAGTTGACACTCCGTCAATAGTTTCTCAAAATCTTGGTCGAATCGGAAGTAGTCAAAATTGCACCAGGCCTAAATTTTGAGTTTACAATATTTGTTTCAAAGCAGAGTAAGAGGTTAAGAGCTGGTCGTCATCTATCTTTTTTTGTTTTATGTTTTTCTTAGTTTATCGACTTATCAGTAGCCCAGGGGCCAGCCTGGTTCCATTCATCTTTATTGCGACCATTATTTCCATCGCTATCAAGATGGAACCCGTCTGCCATCACTTAAACATAGGCAGTGTATCATAACTGTTGGTCGTCATTATCAGAGATAACAGCACAATTAATATTTATTCCATATTAGGTAATTAAGCTGTTAAAGATGGAGATATATCGCCCAATCAATGAACCAGCAACAGTAAAAACGTCAAGGAAGACCAACTCTTTTTTGTTGGTATTGAATTTTGTCCAAGACCAATAAAGGTAAAACAAATATATTTATTATGTCTGCGGTGATGACTATAACGGAGATAAACAGGAAAGGTCAATAGTTTCTTTTTGCGTATTGGTTCAGTTCAGTCGTTTAGTGATTGTTACTATACATAGAAGCATGAGTCAGGTTGATCTTGTCGAAAGAGTTTCTGTTATAAATGTTTGAAGTCGAGGGTCCATTTATCAAAAGTATCAAAAACTTTATCTAATACATTGTGACTTGTATTCAGCACCATTAGTCCATTACGTCCAAATAACGCATTTTAACGCATTTTACAAACAACCGGCTCTTATAGGAGCCGTCTGATCAGGGTCTGCTCTGATTACTTTCGAAATCATAAAGATCTGATTCTTCAGTTTCTGTCATGTTCAAAATTCCCTTGCTCATAAAGCTTTGATAAACATTCAGTGAATTGATACTCATGATGTCATTATTTCTAAAATGGATATTGAAGAAGTTCTGGGATTGGTATCGCGTTGTAAGGATAATGTACGAGTAACCCGAACTGAGTAATGGTAAAGTTACTTAACCATTTCCTCCATAAATACGCCTTTCTACGCGCCTGTAAAAGTCACTTTATGAAACCATTGTGATAAATTGAGCATTTGCTCCAATAGGAGCAAATGCTCTGTTTGTCACAATGGTTTCAAACTACAAAATTCTAAAATTATCCTTTTCTCTTGTTAATACTCCATTTCGGTAGATTTATTCAAAGTGGTTGGATCTAAAAAATAGCATTTGAGGTAATGGGTTAACCCTTTCCCTGATTTGTATTTAGTCCAGTTGTCAATACCTACTGAATATTCATGGACAAATAGTTATAATGAAACATGGAAGGTGTACCATTGTAGGGATGTTAAAAATTAAAGAAGCAGACCTATCAAATTCCATTAGCAAACAAAGCATACCCTGATCAGATGGCTCATACAGGAGCCATCAGGCCTGGGTCAACTCTGTTTGCAGATTCGTGATAAACACCTTTATATAAAAGAAAGGGTTAACCCATTACTCCATGAATATTCATGTAAGAAATATTGACATCACGAATACCGGTATAATAAAGCTAAATCTTATTACATGTTTGTCATATAAACACAGACGTTTTGGTATTGGCAGAAACCGTAGAATTATATCTATACCATTTCATAAGTAGCAAAGAGCAGTTCCTGGTCAGAGGAGCCGTCCAATCTGGATCTAGTTTGTACACAACGGCGTCAAAAGGCGTATCGAGGGCTTGCTGAAAAACTATTGTACCTCCTTCACAAAGTGAAGGAGTTACAATAGTTTTGCACCAAACCCTCGGTATCTTTGGAGTAAAGAGTCGAACTGGAAAAGGTCATAAAACACTATTTCTCTAATATTTAGGCATCCACGAAGATAAACGAACACACAAAAAGAATAAGTATAGAAAAAACGCCACTTCACCTCCAGAGAAACTCTATTTTGATGGCTGAAGTTATAAGCAATTTAAAAACGTTTAAAACATTGAAGTAATCAGACATAAGTTCAATACCAGAATACGACAGTGTAGAAAACCCTCTCTTAACCGCTTAATGAATAAAATGAAGCGTGTCTTCAGAAGCAAGTGGTTTCTGAATAACCATCTACACTTGTGCCCTACAGCTTGCCGTAAAACCCAGATTCATACCTCATTTTGTAGTAACTAACCATATACCTAGATTCATACCTCTTTTTGTGGTATGACTATAATTATACCCAAATTCATGTCTCTTTTATGGTATGACCATATACCCAGATTCATACCTCTTTTTGTGGTATGACTATATACCCAGATTCATACACGTTTTTGTGGTATAACCCTATACCCAGATTAATACCTCTTTTTGTGGTATGACCATATACCTAGATTCGTGCCTCTTTTCGTGGTATGACTATATACCCAGACGCATGCCTCTTTTTTGTGGTATAACCATATACCTAGATTCATACCTCTTTTTGTGGTATAACAATATACCCAGATTCATGCCTTTTTGTGGTATAACCATATACCCAGATCCATACCTCTCTTTACCTCTTTTTGTGGTATAATCATATACCTAGATTCATATCTCTTTTTGTGGTACATGTATAACCAGATTCAGCCAAACCCCTCTAAATCGGAATTCTAGTAGAGAAGAATTTAGATACTTTTAGGCAGGTGGCTGCTTAATGTAGTGTGAAAGTCATGACTGTCACCCTGCATTAAGCCGCCACCTGTCTCCAAGACCGATATTTATACTAAATTTAACGTCCGGGTCTGAGCGCTTTTACTATACCCAGATTCATACCTCCTTTTGTGTAACCTCTACACTCTTTGCCTATGGCTATACTACTTGCCTGGTATGTTTTAGGATGTAAGTATGTCAAATTTGATCGTAGCTGGTCTGTCTGCGAAATATTTAAAAAATCACAACCAACACGCAATATGTATTTTGAATCATCATCTCTGGTCAGGACATTGTCTAAAACGCACTAAACCAATCGTTTCGATAATTTTCAAGAAAATCTGTTTCAGCGACCACTAATGTAGTTCTAACTGTAGGTATTTAAGACAGATGGTACTTAGTGATGGACAAAAGAAATGCAGAAAGATCCCTGCATAAGGCAACTGCCTGTTTTTCAAGACTATTATTTTCCTTTAGTTAGATGTTGCATGATACAGGTTCTACTGTATATGCAAACAATACATGTTGTGGTACGAATCAAAACAACATACAGTAAAAACTTATTGGTCCAAACTTTAACTATTTACTCTGTAAATACGCTTTTCTACGCTTTTACAAACAGAGTAGATCCAGATCTGACGGCTCCTGATCAGGGTCTTCTCTGTTTGCTTATGAAAGAATATAGATATGATTCTACAGTTTCTGTCACGGCAAACAAATCCGGTGTTCGTGTGCCATTATCAAAATTATTCTAACCAATATTCACGATATTATATCTCACATAAATATTTATGGAGTAAATTGTTAAGGTAAATAAGAATTGGGATTCATTCAATAAAAATATTTGGACAGGTTAACCAGGAAATACAGGTTAAAATGGGTTAAGGCATTTCAAACAAAGATCTGTACCGAAACAGACGGCGGATGCGGTAAAATTCGTGGTTAAAATGCATATCAGGAAGTCCTGCTCAAGTTCTCATTATTCGTCATTAGTTACCAGAAAACAAACAATGGCTAGATTAAAGTGGTCATTTTTAAAATGTATGCCATTATCTTCCACCGGGTTTGTTTGCATTATACGGGCATTAAAATACGATGAGTCTCCCATTAGATACTTGACAGCCGCATCTGACTGGTGGACTCATTTGGATTGCTTCGGATCTGTCCCGATTTGAAAGGGTCGTTAGTATTTTCTTTGGCGGTGTTTTCCGACGATCCTATTCAGATGATTAACTTGTAATCGCCATTTAATGCTGTTAATTCCACAGATTTTCATAATTTCTGCAGGCGAGCCATTTAAGAAACCTGACCCCTAGCACACGACAGGTTGCCGAAATCCCGCGAGAAGTATACGAGAATTGTAATTTTGTTGATGTCCTGTGAGGCGTAAAATTCGCTTGAGAACCGCCTTTATTTTTAACCATTTAGAACCAAAGCTTTCCTGTTCACAAGTGTAATTAAATGGAAAACTTTATGCCCGATATCCGTCCCATTCACATAATTACAACTGCCCCTTTTGCCGTTCTTCCCTTACCCTCCAACGAGCTAGGGGCGAAAACAATATTTTTCATCGTTATTAGCCAGCCTTCAACTTTCCCTTTCCTTCGTTGCCCACAATTGACGTTTGAGCGAACACACTCTTCGTCTTTTATTCGCCTGATTAAAGGCACAATTACTGTGAAGAATAAATTTGAATATATTTAAATAACAGCTAGATGTTGAGGCAAGACTTGTGCTCCAATACCACAAGAAACTCAAACTCGTTTCAAGTGTAATTCTTGGACACGTTGTACTTAACTATTTACTTTATTAACTCTAATGTTTACAACTGTGAAAACAGAGAAGATCCAGATCAGCCAGTTTCTGTCGTAGCTGTCTGATCAGGATCCGTTCTGTTTTATTATACATTACAGATCAGATTATCTCTGGTTTGTCGTGGCGACAAATATTACACACTTTTGATACAAAAATTAAACTAATTAATTAATACTCATAACGAGCGGAGTCTTGGACGAATATTTACGTAGTTACGTATAGTACATCATGAAAACAGTTCATTTTCCGTGTTTACATTTTGAAATCATATTAATTTACAATAAGTTTTAACCCTTTCCCTCATAATTATTTAATTATGTTAGAAATATTGACTGAATTTAACCTAATTTTAACAGCATTATTCAAGAGCTTATTTTACCGTGGCAGAAACTGTAGGCTGAGATCTATTTCATTTCACAAGCAAACAGAGCAGACCCTGGTAGATCCTGGTCTGATCTGGGTCTACACTGTTCGCAAAGACATCAAATGGCGTGCGTATGAAGGAAGGGTTAACAATTAAAACAAATCAACAAAAACAAAGCGAAAGTGCGTGTATGATCATCCACAATCTTGTTCCATACACTTCAATAGATGGCAATTCTCACCTGAACTCTCTTCGACATCAACGTCCTTGGGTGTAGTAAAAATAATGTCAAGAAATAATTGATGATATCAGGTTAAAATGTGATAAAATATAGTCTTTTTACCATCACTGTCGTAAAAAGATCAATGTTTCTGATTAAAAGACAAAACGATAATCTTAACGTGATAAGTAATCCGTATTATCTTCAAATTACCTGAGTTTAATTAAAACAAAAAGCGGACTTTTGCATGTCAGACGGGGATACATCAAATAAATGTCTGGAATCAGGCGGGAAATAGATCATTTGGAGGTGTTCCGACACGGACGCTGTAATTAAGCTTAAGCGTTTATGTGATGCAGACAGAGTACCTGAAAGTGATCTCCCCTTGTGAGCAATAAATTATAGACGAACTTGAAAAAGTAAACACTGCAAATTGTTGACAGCATTAAATATTTATTTTGTATTGACTATATTACCAGAACAATTCAAAATGGATAGGCATTTTGTGAGCGAATTCTGGGACAAGTAGAGTGAACAATCAGAGGTCAAACCTGTACCAAATGACGATTATGACACTAAGTAAATAATGGCAGAAATAATGAGCTAGCTTTTAAAAATTGTTTAAAAGTCCTTTGTCTACAAAACATTGTGTACACAATTACGCAACTAGTATACAGTCTAGTCTCTCTAAAATTACTACTGTAGAACCTGTCTAAAGCGGCCATCAAATAGAGGTGTAATACTGGCTTTGTTAGGTAGATGGTAGCATAAAGTAGGTCAAAAGAAATGCAGAAAGCTCCTATAGGAGCTTTCAGTATTTCTGTTAACCTGCATTAAACAACCACCTGCTTTTTAAGACTCATATGTTCAATAAACGAATGGCCGCTTAATACATGGTCTACCGTATATAAACATGGACTTCTGTTAGTCCTTCAACGCTGAATGTTTAGAGCGGAAAAGTCCAACACTGTTTAAATGTAGATTTCATTCAGTATTAAATGGTATAATTTGAGAGACGATTTTAAATGACAAACAGTGCGGACCCTGATCAGAGGGCTCCTCCAAATGAAAGGCAACTCGTCTCTCGCATTCAAAGGGTTAAAGTGAATGGCTGCTTTATGACGAACGAGAGTCCTCCCACAACCGTATTAGAGCAGTATACATACTTTCGGGCCTGCTTTAATCTACCACTTGCCTTCAGGATCTAGAATGATCTATTAATTTTAGTGCTTCTTGTATGTCTAGGTTTTACTGTATACACACAAAAAATGTGATTCTCTTTGAAAATGGAGCTTTAGGGTAATTACTGGACGGATGAAACTACAGCTGTCATATTCCGCATAAGTAAATGATGGATGATGCATTGCATTAGTTGTACTATTGAATATGTTTATAACTATATATTGATTTGGAAGATCGTATGTCAACTCTTCTCGTGTCAAGCAAGATACCGGCATCTGCAAACAACTTGGATCACGATGAGACGCCGAGTAACTCGGCGTCTCATCATGATCCAAGTTGTTTGACACTCGGTCAAAAGTTTCTCAAGTTTTTTAAACGAAAGTCTGTAAAATGATCAGTAAATCGGAGATTGATTAGACTTTTTTTTTCAGCATGATAGTGGTTAGCGGTTGTCAATTGTTCAGTACGACATTTGCTAATAAATCTGAATTGGCAGAGAAAGGGAATGGTATTTCTGAGGTCGAACCTATTTAAAACGACAATTTAGTGAATAGACACAGGTCTTTAACCATGTACTATGTACAGGCGATTTTTGATACCTTTGCAGAAAGTGTAGAAACAGATCAGACAGCTCCTATAGGAGCTGTCTGACCAGTGTCTGCTCTGGTCTGTTTGCTGTTGGAATACTATATATCGGGTTATGTGGTTTATTGTTAATTCGCTGTTTGCAATTGGCAGTGCATGCATGTCTCGGATTTAAAGGGTTAATAATAAGTATAAACATGCACTATGCATATATTAAAAAAAAACACCAAATTTCATTCATGAAGTTTAATTGCATGTATGACTAAAGTGTTTTGTTATTAACTTAAACCTATATTTGTACACAATTGTTAACACTAGAAACTGTAAAGTTTTCGTGTAATAAACTCTGTTATGTTAATACGTAATTATACACACAATGAGTCCATGAACATTCATACAATACTAAATTCAGGGACTGTTCTGGTTGCAAAGGCGTAGACAATACTTTATATTAAGGAAATGGTTATAGGGACTGTGATATGAAATTATGACCAGTGTATGGAAAGAAAGAAAAGTATATAAATTATTTGGAAACATTTCGTCGACTCTAAACACCTATTGCAATAACTATTGGCAGAACTCTGTAAATGCACTTTGAGTTTTGGTCCCAAACCAAAACACCTGCCATTTTAATTTCCACGTCAACTGGTGTATCTATTTTTAAACCAATTGACTATTCGTCGGTGTCTTCTACTGCACCAGTGCCCCGCATGTAGGCACACCATAGGTAGAGACACCGACATATATGGGTGTCGAAGAATACTGCTTTAAGGACTACATATAGAATTGAGCTTTCCAATTCAACTTGTTTCACGAACTAGAATAACGTCCATTGCAATAAACCCAAAATGCATTTAGATGAAATTGATATATCAAAGATACTTTCTATGTGTATTGAATACTCTGGTTTGCGACTGGCGCAAAATAAAAATGCTGTCTATTATGGTTATGGAAAGTCACTCGGTGCCTTTTACCCTTTCAGTCACTAATATATTTTGAAAACAGTGTAGGTCCAGATGAGAGGGTTCCTGTAGGAGTCATCTACATGTAATCAGTTTCTGCACTGGTTGGAATAGTTATTGCAATAGGTGTTTAGAGTCGTCGAAATGTTTCGGGAGCCGTCTGATATGGGTATGCTCTGTTTGCAAAGTTTTAAAAAGGCGTATCTTTGGAGTATATGGTTCATGCATTCCAAATCACAAGTTGCCAGGCCTCGAGGTTATAAAATCTTTTGTTTTAGTCCGAGACCATTATCAAACATCTGGTTCAAGGTTATAAAACTTCTGAGTCTGAGACCATTTTCAAGTATCTGATTGGTCAGCGTCTGAGCAAGCTCATAATCTGACCAATCAGATGATTGAGAACGATCTAAGTCTCATGCAAAAAGTTTTTTATAACCTCGGGGCCAGACCAGGTAGTTGTAATGAACTCAGATGCAGACTCCGAAGTTTTATGATATCGGACACAGATGTGTTTAATGCAGGTAGGTTTTGCTACATTAAGAAATGTGTTGCAAATTTGTTTACTGATAAAATGCTTATTGCATTCATACTAAGGCCTCGAATAGATATTTGCTCATCCCATTCCCAAAATAGCACCTTATATATTTATTGAATTATTGAGTAATATACAGTTTGAAAATGCGGGAAGCATTATGGTTTGGTATCTGACATTAGATCTAAAATGTCTTATTAAGTCAAAAGTAACATTATTCAAAGTGACTGTAAAACTGGTCGAAAGAGATAATGGCCAAAATTTCCATTTATCTAATTTGCAAGATGCAATCGATTTTGAATATCAGAGTCTGAATTACGGATTAGTTATTCTCATGGTGACCGTTTTCGTCTATTAGCCAATCAGATTAGGATCTCCAAAATGTCCCACGCGCGGCTGTGATGTAATCTCTACATCCGGGGTTTTAAGTTTATTACTGCAGGCTTTTCTAACGTAACCTTTTAAGTGTTTTGTGTGGGTAGGTACTTAATTCAGACAGACTTCTCAAAAACAAGTATAGGGGTGGACATTTGTTGATTTTTACGCAAATTATAGGGGCTGAAAAAAATTGACAGCACTGCCACAGACATACAAAAGACACCATTGTCAATCAGTCACTAACATAATTTCTCGCATGAGTTGCTAAGTACAGTAAAGGACATGGGCAATAAGCTGCAGTTAACCCGTCCTGTGAAAATTAATATCTGCTCAAATTTGAGTATGTTGCGATGTTGAGTACTTCCGATTCGATCACATTTTTGAGAAACTTTTGATTTACTGTCAAACATATTGGATTCTGATGACACGCCGAGTTACTCGACGTCTCATCTGGATCCAAGCTGGTTGCGAATACGAACCAGGTCGCGGAGAGCGGAACACGGTTAAACCCATTCACTCATATTGATGCCTCTCTAAAAGTCACTTTTTGAAACCATTGTGATAAATAGAGCATTTACTCCTTAGGAGCAAATGCTCTATTTATCACAATGGTTTTATAACTACACAATTCTAAAGTTTTCCTTTGCTCTAGTAAATGCTCCTTTTCGGTAGATTTATTAAAAGAGGTTGATTAAAAAATAGCCTATGAGGGAATGGGTTAAACACTAAATGTATTAAACCATTGTATTGTTTCCAAGAACCTTAGACAGAGAGCCGAAACTTGTTTAATTCTGAATTCCCTTTTTTGCCCATTTCAATTTTATATGACAGTCTTTAACTCTTATTAGCCTGTACACTATGTATCAGTTGTAATTTTTACTCGTGTTCACGCTTTTAAGAAACTATTGACCGAGCTACAGTTTGGATACCGATACTCGGTGTCTCATCCGGATCCTAGCTGTTTGGAAATCAAAGTCACGTGACCCTTAGTGTGGTATGATCGAACCTTTTCCCTAAAATAAACGTGTTTTCACGCATTTGCAAACAGAGCAGACCCTGATCAGACTGCTCCTATAGGAGCCGTCTGATCTCGGTCTACTCTGTTTGCTAATGGAATTTGACAGAGTTGTTTCTTTACTTTCTAACATGGCTTCATGTGTATGTGTGTGTCATGCTATCTATCGGCGTTTTGGTGGTGGTTGCGTCTTATATGTGGCCTTGCCTGCTTGACTTTACTACTTTTCCATTCAATATTCCACCTTCAATATTTCAGCATACTTTTTTTTGCCCATGAATATTCAGTAAGTATCGAAATTTGGAATAAACATAGACCAGGGAAAATGTTAACCATTTCCCCGTTAAATGTTAATGTAAGAAATAATGGCATTACGAATATTGATTGCCTGATGTTTTATATTGTAAACTTTTCATGGGAATCTTTTGCTTTGAAAATAAACAACAACAACAAAAAAACAACAACTGTGGAAATATATCTACAGTGCTCCCTCCCTACAACGGCCCTCTCAATAACGATTCCCTCCTTACAACAACGCATGCCACTGTTTCCGAAACAACAAGGCTCAAGAAACAACTTTTTTCCATCGTATTTTCTTTATGCCTCCATCAAACCCTATGTTGTGACCACTCTTTAGAATCGTCACTTTGTGACGATTCTAAAGAGTGGTCACAGCATAGGGTTTGATAGAGGCATAACGGTTTTAGTTCTCGAAATTCACCTTATCTTGGGATCTGCAAACAAGCTAATTGTGTTTGATTTTCCCTCCCTATAACAACTCCCTCTGAACAACACATACAATCTTCGTATCCCACCGGGTGTCGTTGTAGAGAGGGAGCACTGTATATCATGCCATAAGCAAACGGAACACACCCTGATCATACGACTCCTACATGAGCCGTCTGGTCTGGGTTTACTCCGTTTGCAAAGCGCGAAAAGGAAACTCATATGGCTTTGCTGCAGCGGGCAAAGATGATATTGCATTGCAAACAGTTTGAACCCAAACTGGTTGATAGCCCATTTATATGTTTGAGAAGTTGAGAAGACATTGATGATAAGTACATCTTAAACAATAAAGTAGACGACAAAGTGTGTAGACGACAATGTTTGCAGACGAAAATTATTTGGCGCCAAAGTTTGAAATATTGAATCTTATACGCACTTGTGTGAATTTTCACCGGAGGATACAAAGTTCACTTTTTGGTTGCCATGGACGGTTGTAACTTCTGTCTTCAGCCACCAAATAAATATGTCTTATTGTGGGTATTTAAGACATCTGGGTTCATGCAGGACAAAACTAATACAGAAAATCCAATAGGAACTTTCTAAATTTCTGTTGTCCTGCTTTAAACTACATTGACGCATGTCTCTTGCGGATATTAACAATAAGTTATAGTATGGTATTAAAACAAGCTGTACATTAATGCAGGTACAAAGTATTGCAGCTATTTCCTACTGGAGCTTTCTGCATTTTTGCCATGCATTAAGCAACCACCTGCTTTGTATAATTTGTAGAATCCAAGCGCTTTCAATGCTTTGGTCATGTTTCTTAAACAAATGACAAGACAGTTCACACACAAAAACGTATGTAGAAAAGAAGAAGTGGCAGCAAGAACGTTGATGTGCCTCGTTCCTAAACGTGAACATTATCTTCTTCCATTACAATGAAGTTGATTTGACTCAGTGTCAAATGGTTTGATTCCAGATGCAGGTGCATTTTTTCACCAAACCCTATACTGTGACCACTCTTTAGAATCGCATCTTCGAGGCGATTCTAAAGAGTGGTCACAGTATAGGGTTTGGTGAAGAGATAAAAGAGCTATTCTTGAACATGTTGAAATTTACGCATCTTAACTGCACCTCTGCAGATGTGATAAAGAGTTGCTGGGCTCAAGATAAATATCCAGGGACAGTGCACATACAGCTCTTAAGGAGAAAATTAAGAACAAGTTTCTTGAATATTCCCCAATCTCATAAGATCAATAGAAGTAAACAATACATATAAAAGGAATAGATAGTCAATTACTCTATAGCTTTTGCTATAGATTTAGACAGATTATTTCAATAAAGGTGTGCTAAGGTTAAACTAATCCTTAAGGAGATTTATGAATATGGACCCAGCTTGTTGAAACTGCCATCAATAGCCAGTAGCATTCTTACGGAAAACAGAGCAACACTCTATAACACTCCTTCAGGAATGCCCGGCTTTAACCCTTTCTCTCATATAAACTTGTCCGCGCCTTTGGAAACAGAATAGACCCGGAGTCATCTGATCAGGGTCAGTTCTATTTGCTTATGAAATTGTATAGATATTATCTTAAAGTTTTTGCCTAAGCCAGAAATTCCCTTTTAAAGTTTTACCTTATAGAATTAAGTTAATGAATATTCATGAAGTGATCATACATTGACCTATATTCATGCTGCATTGCATAAAAGTTTATTAAGGAAAGGGGTATTATAGCTGATCGTTCAATGCAGGATGAAGGTTATGCAGAAAGCTTCTATAGGAGCTATCTGCATACACGTTTTGATGGCGAATCTATGATGATATGTACCGATGCAAACGGGTTGGATCCTCGGTATCTCATGAGGATACGCACTGTTAGACACTGATCTTGATCTAAAAGAAAAGGAAAAATAAATGTAAATTTTAGCAGACGACAAAATATTGCACGACAATGCGTGGCAACGAAAAACAAAGCCACAAATGCTTACAGTAAAACCTCTCTACAACGGCCACTAAATTACATTAAATATTTTGTGTTAAATGCAGGTGACTGCTTAAAGCAAGGTGAATGTAAACAGAACGTTCCTATAGGAGCGTTCTGTTTTACTTTCACCTTGCTTTAAGCAGTCACCTGGTCTAAATACCAACTAATTAACACAGCTTAGTGGCCATTATAGAAAGGTTTTACTGTATTTATTCAGTGCCCGTTCTATGACATTCAATTGGAAAAGTGAGTTATATGACACCTCTTTTTTTGCATTTTTTTCAGGTAAAAATGTTTTTTATTTAACTCTTAAAAAGTGTTGTTTAACATTTATGAACTACACTGGGACCTTTACTTAATAACTATTAAAATAATTGCTGAAAAATTGTTAAAAATATAGATTTAATCAATTTTTAATATGAAGGTTAAATTGAAAGGAAGTAAACAAACAGCCATTGCTGGAAATACCTTAAGACAGGTTCTACTGTACATTAAAATGCATTTTCTGTCACTGCAACAGTGTTCCAAGCATCTAAATGCAGCGTATGTAGAAATACCGATTGGAATAATTTCCACGGTAATAAAAACCAAATGTATTTGGATGAAATTAACCCTTTCCTCCATAAATACGCCTTTCTGCGCCTCTGTAAAATCACCTATAGGAGCAATTGCTCTATTTATCACAATGGTTTCAATCTACAAAATCTAAAATTTTTCCTTTTCTCTAGTTAATGCTCCTTTTCGGTAGATTTATTCAAGGTGGTTGGATCTAAAAATATCCTATGAGGGAATGGGTTAATATATCAAAGGTACGTTCTACGTGTATTAACCTTTCGTTGTCAATGGCGAGTCTGTAATTACCTGTACAAATATTTTGCAAAATAAACCGGTTTCTCATCAGGGTCCAAGCTGCTTGATGCTGTATCTGTGTTTCTTGAAAGAAACCTGAGGAAAATAAAACGATGACATTTTAGCACCTTTGCAAACCAAATCGACCAAGATCAGAGGCTCCGGTAGGATCCGTCTAGTAAAGTTCTGATCTGTTTGCTTAATGAAATATATAGGTCTAATTCTATAGTTTCTGTTATGGCCAAAAATTCATTACCAACATCAATATCTATTATTTTAATATTTCTGCCACTTTGAAAAGTCAACGTTGAACGGTTTAACAACTCACCGCTATAGAATCCGCAATGATGGACATTTAAGATTTTTCTTATTTGATGAGAATTTCTAGCTCGCTTGCGATGGTTCTCTGTGCATTTGAAACAATGCAACTTATTTCGTATGTAGACTAAGATTATAGAACCATTGAATTTAAGACCTAACCCCTTTGAATAAATCTACAGAAAAGAAGCATGTACTAAAAATGGGAAAGTTTTAGAATTGTATAGATTTGAAACCATTGTGGAAAACAGAGCATTTGCTCCATAGGAGCAAATGCTCTATTTTTCACAATGGTTTCTAAAATTGACTTTTATATGGGCATGAAAAGGCGTCAATATGAGAGGATGGGTTAAAATAATGCATATTCATTATGGATGAAGTCATGCTTGCGAATTCATCAGGTACAGTCGTAATCACTGTTTACTAATACGATTGTTTCATCAATTCATAAAGGCACCGCTTCCATAAAGTCGATAAACCGAAACTAAAACGACAATCGAGCCATTCAAACTCACGCATTTCGAATTCACATTAAATCGCCCCAGCATCATTGTGTATTCCGCTCTTTGCGTGTTTATTTAGAATATCAGTCCCGAAACCGCGGAATCTAGTGAGAGATAAGACATGATGGTGAAATCCGGCCAGTTTCTATGCATTATGTAATTGGGAAACGTCAGGTTTTATACTTTTATTGCATGCCGATTGAATTCAGGTTAGAGTTTTATTTGCGAAGGAGAAATAACGTGTTTGTATAAAGGGAACTAGGGGAAAGCAATAATGTATTTTCAAAAAATGAGAGATATTTTGTCAGATAGTAGATGAAAATGGAGATTTATTGAAACAAAGGTATAAAGAAACACAAGAATCTAACCACATCACGCTCGTAGAATTAGAGTTTACATTTTTCATGGCATGCAAAGCTGGGTTTGCATTTTCAAACACGTGTGCGTGGCCCCAAGGTTTTTACCATTTTGGGAGATATTGGGAACCAAGCAACCATGTCTGAAAATAAGTCAACTTCAATCAAACTAACATGATGGTGAAATAAAACCCAGGACAGAGACAGCTATAGGATGTATATCAAAACATTGATTCATCATACCTACTTTAGTTTCAATATCAAAGTTTGACCTCTTTGACGGTTAAACTCGTTCGCTGACAGTGACACATCTGTGATCACTTATGCAAACAGTTTCGATCCAGATGAGACGCAGAGAAACACTGTTGTTAATGTAACTATGTCTTTTTTATCTATTAAGTTCAATATTATTAACAGTACACTCGTTCAGATTTGAAACTTATCTATTTGCACTAATTGAGGAGCTCTCCTCCAAATAAAACAACAACAACAAAACAACAACAACAACAACAAAAATAAAATTCCACTACAAAAACAACAACACAAAAACCAACAGTAACAGCATGAGAGCATTAAACAGTTTGTATCCTGATGTGACACGGAGGTACTCGACGTTGTATCTTGGTTCAGACTATTTGTGTATGTAATGACAGAATCGCCATTAGCCGTGAAGTCGTTAAGTGAACATATGTAAAAAACAACGAGATGAATATACAAATGCATAGATGAATAAATGCAAAATTTAACCCTTCTCTTGCTGAATTCTTAAATACATTTCTCCTTTTTTACCCATGCCCTGTTGTATACATGTAATTACATATATGCATCTTCACTGCGTACAAGTATTTCGCTGTGCAATCACTGCTGTAGAGTGCACTGGTTGCACAATCAACTTGTAAATAGTGCAGACCCTGATGAGACAGCTCCTGCAGGAGCTGTCTCATCTGGGTCTTCACTATTTACAGGTAGGTATATTGACGCGAATAGCAAGCGAAGGGTTAAACTTATATAGGATAAACAGGTAAACTCGATCATGCGTCATATAAAATAAAGTATAATATGAGTATTATAAATATGTTATCTGGATCTAAACTGCAATATCCACCATAAAAGGAAAGCAATTTGGGCTTATGATATGACCAACGTCAAATTGTGCTTTCAAAAAGGATTGAAATTGTATCAAGATTACATATTAGTAATTTATCTACTTTCTTAAAATGAAGAATACAATAAAAACATGACACTTCAATTAGCCAAGTGGCTGCTAAATGCAGGGTGAAAGTCATGCAGAAAGCTCCTCTGGGAGCTTTCTGCAAGAATTTCATCCTGCATTGAGCTAGACCGTTAAATATACTTGTTTTAGTGTTCGAAGTAATGGGGTTTTACTCCTCTTTCATATACACAGAGCTCTTGATATCTTTATTTCCTCCATTAAGTAGAGCGTTGCTACAAAACAAGAGGAGTAATTATAAATTTTAAGTTAACATTCTTTATATTTCTCCACCAAACCCTATCTCTCTAATGAAGAAGAAGAAGAAGAAAAAGAAGAAGAAGAAGAAGAAGAAAAAGAAGAAGAAGAAGAAGAAGAAGAAGAAGAAGAAGATGAAGAAGAAGAAGAAGAAGAAGAAGAAGAAGAAGAAGAAGAAGAAGAAGAAGAAGAAGAAGAAGAAGAAGAAGAAGAAGAAGGAGAAGGAAAAGAGAAGAAGGAGAAGAAGAAGTGTTTCTATTATATTCATCTCTATATAAGATTGCCTGTATATTCTCTTGTATAACGTGAATCATGTCGATTACGAACGAAGCAAACCAGATGAAATACTGTCGAAGCAATAGAAAATCCGAAAACAAACAATTTATAGTTTCCGATTTCGGCATTTCAATATTTGAATTGTTGCAGTTTGTAAAGTCTGACTATTTTCTGGAGTCAGAATAAAAACAATATATTTTGCGCTTATTGGTTGAAAATGAGATTTCGGTCAATGCTTTGAACAATAAGGCATACATAAGTTCAGAAGTTAGAAATCAGCTTCATTTATGATATTGGATCTGGATTATGAGTAGAAAAAGAAAGCGAACTAGAATTTCCGTCGTATGAATACCGTATTATCTCTAAAATGTTCCCGATGCGTTACATTTTATTAAAAAAGGCGCCTGGATCGTTTCCAGTCTGCATTACATGTATGGATATGTAATATTGTAATTATGTAAAAAAGCAAGCAATAAAATATGATTAAACAAAAAATAAATTAAACAAACAAACCTGACTTTTTGAAAATAACCCCCGTAAAATCCCCCAAACAAATAAACATATACTTCTTTATTTAACGGTCAATATATAATTATATAGGTTAGTTGTTTTCCCCCACCCCCAGTACTATGAGGCATTTATTAGAGGGTGTGTTTATGAGGGAGAATACGTTATCTACTTTTGTTCGAACGTTTGTGCTAACAAAACAAAGAATAGATATTGCACATGCATTTTACTTATTTTTATCTTTATTGAAATACAGCAAAGCCTAACTTAAGCGACCATCAGCAAGACGTATAATTATGGGCTCCCAAAACATTTCTTCATTACATTTTCTCAGCATTAAACAAACACTTTTTTAAAAATCCTCTACGTTTAATCTCCTAGTGGCCACGTACCTCATAAAAACGCATTTTCAGGCCTTTGCAAACATGTTGTCTGATTGTAGTCTGCTGTTTGCTTATCGAATTATAGTTGAACTTCGATATCTCGAACTCGGATAACTCGAATTTTGGGATAACTCGAACAAAAAGTTTAATCCTTCCAAAACTTACAATACAGAATTGCTCTAATAATGTATCTCTACAGATATCTAGAAACACACGTGACAGCTTAATACAGGTCTAAAGTAATGCTGAAAGCTCCTGTAGGAGCTTTCAGCATTACTTTAGACCTGTATTAAGCTGTGGTCCGGAGAAATTGTTCAGATTAGAATAGGATGACTCGAACTTCTGTTATCTCGAACTAATTTGTATGGTCCCTTGAAGTTCGAATTATCGAAGTTCAACTGTATATAGATTATATCAAGGTAAAACAAACCTTTGTTCATGTAAAATGCTAAATAATCATCTGATAAAAGTACACGTATGGGTCCTACAGGTAACACCACATACAAAACACACAGCCGCCCGAACAGCACCACGACAAGAAAGAACAGCAAATGTACATATCTATCAAAACACAAAAAGACACAATATAATAGGGGTAGATGGAAGTACCGCCTTGGAACGTTCAGTGACACTATTCAAGATGCTTATATAATTATTTTGCATTGATATTCATGAGGTAGAGGGTTAAATCATAGCTAGTCGTATTGTACGAACAGTTTCGTACGACTAAGAAACCTTTCATCCTGTGATTTTCTTTTGATAATACTCTCTAAAATAACCCTTGAGAATCAACGCATTTCCCGCAAATGAATAACGTTTACTCAAAATTTGATCAGGCCCTTCGGTTATAAAACGTTTTGCTCATCTTCATTTTCAAGTATCAGATTACTTGAGAATAATCTTAGACTCAGAATCAGACGTTTTTACAGCCTTGGACCCTGGTGTAATTTTGACTACTTTCGATTCGCACACGTTTTAGAGAAGCTATAGAACATTTGTCAACAGTTTTGATTTTAATGAGACGTCGAGTTACTCAGTTCGTGAATAGCGGATTAAAGGTGGTGGTTTTGCTACTGACCGTTCCAAAGCGTTATTCTCTTTTTTACCCTTACTTTTGTATTTGTCTTGTGTCTTTGTACTTGTGCGTTTGTTGATGTTTAAAAATTTCCATCTTGTGTGTATGTGACTATGCTACTTTTTCATTAGAAATTGATTCATTTATACAAGAAGAAATTATTATATAGATTGAATAATGTAAAGTGTATTATTTCATCAGTAATGCTTATTTCAATTAATTGTTTATCTTGCTTTAAGCCAAAATGCTTTGAAATTGACTTTTAAATGGATATATGAGATATTCGCAGTCCCATCTTTCATAATATTCAATTGCAACCATAGACACACTCAATATTGAGCATCCCCGCAACTCATTTGATGAAAGGTCCCTTGCGCAATCATATTTTATCCAGCCGTCTTCCGATAAAAATGACATTCCCTACAGCGCAACCGTAAGCCCTAAAGACCCAAATCATCAAAATATCTATTGTTTTGTCATCAAAGACTAAATCCAATTTGTATTTTGTTAGCATTGACTCTTGGTTTAGAGGAGACAGTTTGACGAGACCTTTTATAGACTTCTTTGCTTCCTGTCGTTAATAGGTTTTTCATTGCAAAGCTATAGACAAAGAACTATCAGAATTAATTGCTCCTCCCTTAATTGAGGGCAATATGCGTCAAGAAACCATTTAGATCTGAATCAAATTCTTGCAATGATTCCACGGTTAATTCTTTTGGAGCTTAGTCCTCAGTATTGGTATAAATCGGGTAAAATTAAGGTCATCATTGGATTGCTCTTAGCTCTGGAAGAAGCTTACCTACGCCTAATACTATTATTAATACAAATTCCACAATCACGTAATAAGAATTAATCAAAAAAGCTAAAACCATCGCTTCTTTCGACCAAGCAGCATATAGATAGTAATTAATAAGTGAAAAAACTCAATCATTCTTGCTTATGTTACCTGTGACATGACATGAATGGGCTGATCAAAAGATAAGAAGTGGTGTCAGTATTAACATTTCACTTTGGAGAAACGCCTTTCTACGCTTTTGCAAAAAGAATAGACATACTCAGATCAGGTTTCATGTTTTATAAGTCTCAAATCTGACCAATCAAAACTTGAGAACGAACTCAGACTCAACTAAACAAAAGTTTTGTAAGCATGGGCTCAGATGGCCCCTGAAGGAGCCATCTGATCAGGGTCTGATTGCTTGATATAATATAGATCTGATTCTACAGTTTTTCCAATAGTAAAAAATCCATTTGGGGGGGGGGGGGGGGGGGTGTCAACATTTGATTAAATTTATTCTGCTAAGCGCGACTAAGCTCGCTTTTGCAAACAACTTGCGTCTCGGCGTCTCATCAGGATCCAAACAGTTTGCCTCTATGACGATATCAGCCTAGCAAGAGTAGCGAATCGAAATAAAGATTAACCCTTTCCTCCATGTAAACGCATTTCACGCATTGCAAACAGAGTAGACCCAGATCAGACGATTCCTATAGGAGCCATTCGATTAAGGTCTGCTCTGCTTGCTGATGGAATTTGATAGATCAGTTTCTATACTTTCTAAAATGACTACAATGTTCCAACTTTCCATATTTCATTATAACTATTTTGTCCATTGGTATTCAGTAAGTATTGAAATTTTGACTAAATATAGAACAGGGAAAGGGTTAAGAATGCATTGTGATCGTAACTGCTTATGGAAATCACAGTAAAGTCTCGCTATGCGACCACATAATGCACTAACATTGAAGTCTGTACAATAGGTGGTTGCATAATGCAGGACAAACGAAATACAGAGAGTTCCTATAGGGGCTCCAATAGGAGCTTGCTGTATAACCGTTGTCCTGCATTTAGCTACTGCATAATTTAAAACTTCAGAATTGTATACTTCTTTTGACTAGTCGTATCAGCGAAACTTAACTTTAACCCTTTACTTCATAAAAACGTCTTTCTACGCCATTGCAAACATAATAGACCCAGATCCTACAGGAGCCGTCTGATCAGGGTCTGCTCTGTTTGCTTGTGATATATATATATAGATATGATTCTACAGTTTCTGTCATAGCCAAAACATTTCTTTGTATATGTGCTTTTATAACAATTAATCTAATTAATATTCATGACGTCATTAGTTCTTACATGGATATTCATGGAGTAAAAGGTTAATTTTTTTTTTGTAGACGAATGTTATGCATCTTGTAATATTAATTGCTAATTGATCGCGTAATGGGCAGATTTATTTTTACAGTAGTTTGAGCGTTAAGTTAACCCTTCTAATACAATATCTCTGACCAGAGTCTCCACTCTTTGTCATTTGAAATCGTCTCGCGAATTATACCTTTCCATACTATATGGACTCCATCGATAAACGCTTGTAGACTTTTCCACTTTCAACATGCAGGGTATAGTGATTGTTACAGGACGTAGAAGTCTTAACCATTCGCTTGCTATTCACGTCAATATACCTACCTGTAAATAGTGAAGACCCAGATGAGACAGCTCCTGCAGGAGCTGTCTCATCAGGGTCCGCACTATTTACAAGTTGATTGTGCAACCAGTGCACTCCACAGCAGTGATTGCACAGCGAAATACTTGTACACAGTGAAGCTATATGTAATTATACAACAGGGCATGGGTAAAAAAGGAGAAATGTATTTTAAAATTCAGCAAGAGAAGGGTTAAGAGTCTTAATCCATTTAATACGGGGCACAAGTCACTTATGTCATTTGCAAACAGCGTAGACCCAGATGAGATGGCTCCTAGAGGAACCCTCTCACCAGGGTCTGCACTTGTTGGTCATGTTACACTTTTCTTAATAAATATAACATATTCCCGTTAACCTTGACATTTATTTTATTTTTGGAATAATCCATTTGGAAAGTCAGCTTTGATAGTTTATACATGTATAATGTATTCTGTTAGGGAAAGAAAGTTCGATGAAGTTTTGTAGTTTACTATTAGGTTTGTCTCCTATATGATTTTGCGAATTGCTCTACCGATCAATTTGAATCATTGAAAAGCACAATTAATAACTATATTGACAGGATTGATTTATGGAACGTGTCTACATTTAAATTAAAGTGTTCCTTTAACCCTTTCTTCCATGAATATTATTTGAAGAAATTATAACTGCATGAGTACTCATGGACTAATTTGCTTTTATAATTATGTATTAACAAGCAACTGTTTGGCTGTGACAGAATCTTCAGAATCAGATATGAATGTCTGTTCGATAAGCAAACAGCCAGACAGCCACTACAGATATTTCTGATCTGGATCTTATCTGTTTGCAGGGTGTATGAGGGAAAGTGGGAAATAGGTAAACATAATTAACCGAAACACTTTTGTGAATGAAATACTTCCAAAAATACCTGGTCGTTTTTATTGAAACTTCACCCAGGTCGTTAATATTTGCCATGTATATCTGTTGTACATATGTTTGCAAACATTTTTGATCAAGACATGATGCCGAGTAACTCGGGTCACTGAAAAAAAATGATATAAAGGTCAACTGTGAAAACGACAGCTTTTTCTTCAACTCGATAAAGGTTTGGGTAAATTAGTTTGTTGACAGGCTTAGAACAAGTATATCAAATTGAAATAGTATACGACTTGAAAGGCCTTCACGTATACAGTAGAACGTATCTATATCAATCATATAATGAATATAGATAGGGCTCTATAAGAGCATCAGGTAGCTTAATGCAGGACGAAAGTAATGCAGAAAGCTCCTCTAGGAGCTTTCTGCATTACTTTCATCCTGCATTAAGCTACAGCATGTATTAAATACCCAGAATTAGCGTGACTTTGGATAGTCGCCATAGACACGTGTTATTGTATGAAGTCATGGCCACAATGTCGACTTCTAATGAGAAACCTATTAGTACCTGAAGTTTCAAAAAACAATAATAGTGAATACCGCTAATTAATAAGTCATTAAATAGTTATGTATATGTTGACTAACTATACTCTTGCATACACAAAAAACGACAACTATAATTACCCATGACAGGTTATTTTTCGCGACTGATTTTCTTAATGAGAGTTAAAATTCAACTTTGTAGGTGAGAGAAACGCCACTTTAGTGATTTTGTAAATTGAATTTGTCCCTTTGATGTTGCTAGTTTTAAATGAAACGGAATAATTATTTTCTAAACTAATTAGAAAGTACAGTAAGAGTATATATAATTTTGCAATCATGACGTGACTTTGATCTGATCAGTTCTAGAGACTGCTGCATTTAAAGATATTAACTCTTTCGCTGCCAATGTCGCATCTGTGATTACCTATGCAAACAGTTTGGATCCAGATGAGACGCCGAGTAACTCGGCGTCTCATCAGGATCCAAACTGTTTGTTACTGTGATAGTTTTTGAAACAAAGATGACGAAAAATAAAAACGAATGAAAAAGTTTGCAGACGACAAAATTTGGCAGCGAAAGAGTTAAACCTTAGTAGCAGATTGTCTTCTGAAAATAGCGCGAAATTATATTCAAAGAGGTGTTTAAAAATAATAACATTTGCGGTGCAAGTTTAGTATCAGTGACGTAAGACAATCTTTAGAAGGTGCGCATGTACTGCACTCAAACCCATTTCACAGTTTCCCTGTTCAATAATTTGGTAATGAATTATGACATCATTAACATTGATTTTATTAGCTGAATTGTTATAATTTGAAACATTTTGCTTTGACAAATATTGTAGAATTATATCTATATCATACCAAAAGAAAACCGAATAGGCTCCTAATAAGACGGCTCCCTTCTAAAGTCTGGTTTAACGCATTTGCAAACAGAGTAGACCCAGATCATACGGTTCCTATAGGAGTGAAAACATGTAACAAATAACGGCATCATGAATAATAATTAGGTTAATTTTTATTATGACATAATTCAGAGGTCCAGATAAGATGCGTAAATTAACACATTTTCAAGAATAACTTACTTATTTCTCCGCCAAACCCTATACTGTGACCACTCTTTAGAATCGTCTCTTCGAGACGATTCTAAGGAGTGGTCACAGTATAGGGTTTGGTGGTGAAATAACGATTTTAGTACTTGGGTATGCACCTTTATCTGTGGCTCTGACATATGAACACAGGAATGTTCGGCCATGGCAAAATATTCGTAATCATATCTATATTATATCATAAGCAAACAGAGCAGGCTCAGATCAGTCGGGTATCAATGGAGCCGTCTTATCTGGGTCTACTCTGTTTTCAAAGGCGGATAAATGCATATTATGGTAAAGGGTTAAGGTATGGAAACCGAATATATAACACTTGCAACCAGAGTGGATCCAGATCAAACGGCTTCTGATGGAGGCCTTTTGATCAGGGTCTGCATTGTTTGTCATAATAATTTACTGTAGTGATAAAATTTGATACAATTTTTGTCAAACCCTTTCCCTGTTCTATGTTTATTCCAAATTTCAATACCTATTGAATATTCATGGACACAGTAGTGATAATAAATTATGGAAGGTGGAATACTGTAGCCATTTTAGAAAGTAAAGAACCCGATCTCTTAAATTCCATTAGCAAACAGAGCAGACCCTGATCAGACGGCTCCTATAAGAGCCATCTGATCTTGGTCTACTCTGTTTGTAAATGCGTGAAAATGCGTGTTTAGGAAGGAAAGGGTTTATCTATATCAAAAAGGGAGGAGCCGATTTTAATTAGTCAGCAGGTTAAGGGTCAAAGCAAGCTTGTCTATGTCTTCATTGATTGCAAAACACAGGAGGGATGCCTGCAGTCTACCATAAGGTAGAAAACTCTTCAATAGCCTGAAGACTGAAACACACCCCTTTACTCATAGCCTTTTGAACAGGGTCCATGCTTATAAAACTTTTAGTTGAGTCTGAGTTCGTTCTCAAGTTTTTGAATGGTCAGAGTTGAGCCTTTGGCTCAAATCTGACCAATCAAAAGCTTGAGAACTCAAATCTGACCAATCAAAGGCTTGAGAACGAACTCAGACTCAACTAAAAAGCTTTATAAGCATGGGCCCAGACTCTCGTCAGATCGGAACAATATAGATACAGTACAACCCCTCTAATGCGACCACTTAATGAATAAACATGGGTGTCTTTATAAGCAGGTGGTTGCTTAATGCAGGACAAAGGTAATGCAGAAAGGAGCTTTCTCCATTACTTTTGGCCTGTATTAAGCTACCACCTGCATCTAGCACACATAAATTATATCTCTTATAGGTGGTCGCATTATCGGGGTTTCAATATTCAGTATCTACTATGACCAACATACCAATGTTCATATACCATTATAAAACCAGTTTATTAGATAGATAGATAGATAGATAGATAGATAGATAGATAGATAGATAGATAGATAGATAGATAGATTTATTTGGACAAACAGAAAACATAATATGGTTCACAAACATGTATCACATCATAATAAATATTAATTCGTAAAATGATGCATAGTGAAAAACCATGGCATGCTTTCTTTACCAAGGATAACACAATAAAGAGCATGCTCTTATTTCCATTGTGGTCCTTATCACAGGTGGCATGACATAGAGAGGCTTTAAGATATAATATGAATACTATCACAAGTGGATGTTATATCACATGAATTAAATTGTAAATCATATTATTAAATAGAATATTAAAATTGGCATCAAAAGCAGTTACATTTATAAATACTATCACAGTCACAGACAAAATGGGTACACAATTGTTGTATCACAGTCCCTTAATTTAAAACGTAAGAAATACAAGTTATGCACCAGTAAAGTAATTGATAATAGTGCATGATAGAACAAGTTGTTTGCCGAAATTTATAAAAATCATAAGCAGTCGAGCTCATTAAAATGCTGTGTAACTATAAATCATACTAAGAAATAATATTGCTCATTAAGTGCCTCTTGATTGCTGACTTGAAGGAATATAAGTTGTTTATTTCAGTAAATTCAACTGGCAAGCTGTTCCAACGTTTAGATCCAGTATAAAAGAAAGAGCTTGATGCAGCACTTTTTACTTTTGGCAAACTGAAACCACCTCTTTCTTTTAGTCTGGTATTATAAGAGTGTACATATGTTTGCAATGTTAAATAATCCTGCATATATTCAGGTGATAGGTTATGTTTCATTTTGTACACATGGCATAATATAATTTGATAAACTCTATTATCAACAGGCAGCCAATCAAGAGACATAAATGATGCCACCATTTCTTACATTGATATTCATGAGGTAATTCAAAAGGTCTTCTATGAGGTCGCCATTGCTATCGTTAATTAACTGATATGTGTCAACATCGATAAATACACGCCCCGTCTAAAGTGAAATTTCTGATCAATCAATGAACGAGAGCGGTTACTAGAAATGGAAACCAACATTATGAAATTTAATTAACATCCATATTGACTGTTTTTAACTCCAAGCCTAACGTAAAAGCACGTCTATCCGTCATTTGACTATGCTATAAATTTCTATTGCCACTTGCGTTTTTTATGTCATAGTAATCAATAAACATAATAATAATACTAATAATTTTGATCTGATTCATCACTTTACCCCACGAAGACACACATTTTGGCACTTTTGCAAACAGAGGAGACCCATACCAGACAACTCCTGTCTGGCCAGGGTCTGCACTGTTTGCTTATGGAACCATATCGATCTGATTCTGAAGTTTCTGTCACAGTCAAACATTCCCTTGTTAATATGTAATTATAAAATGATATATAGTCCATGAATATTCATGAGGTCATAAATTCTTAAATTAATATATCTATTTTCAAGCCTAGCATATTTTAATCCTGTACCTAAATTGTATTTGGTAGCGGTATATACACACACTTTCTGATGATGTGTCTAACAAAAATATTTGAATGAGCGACCCTTTACATAAAATTTTCAATGAAATAAAATAACATCATAAAACATAACGCTGCTTAATTATTCTTATGAAGAGTGTCAGTTTGATTTCAAATCGAAAAATATCCATGTGATGCAAAACGAACAGTTTTCGCCGATATTTAAAATATGTAGTTATTTAACAAAATAGTATTATTAATCTAGTTTAAACAGTTACCAAACTTAACCCTTCGCTTGCTATTCACGTCAATATACCTACCTGTAAATAGTGAAGACCCAGATGAGACAGCTCCTGCAGGAGCTGTCTCATCAGGGTCTGCACTATTTACAAGTTGACTGTGCAACCAGTGCACTCAACAGCAGTGATTACACAGCGAAGTACTTGTACACAGTGAAGATATATGTAATTATACAACAGGGCATGGGCAAAGAAGGAGAAATGTATTTTGAAATTCAGCAAGAGAAGGGTTCAAATCAACATCAATAAATACTAATGCATCTGCGAAAAGCATCGGGGACTTTGATATCAAATACATGAATGTTTTGTATTAGTCAGCGTTTAATCTATCAGTTTTCTTACGATGTACTTTTTCAGCTTGTAAACAAATAATTTATGCAATTTACAGGCATTTTTAAAATGCTTTACAACTATACACTATTGCTTTATAGAGCTGTATATTTATTTGCAAGCAGAGTAGGACCAGATCTGAAGCTACCACAAGAGCTATTTGATTAAGGACTACTCTGTTTGCTTATGAAATAATGTAGATCTGATTCTACTGTTTCTGCCATTGTCAAAAAATAACAACTTTATTCGAAATGCCTTTATAAACTTCATCTAATAATTACCCGCAGTGACTTCATCTATTTTATTAGCATTTACGAAGTACATTCTGACATATTTTAGTTCTTCAGGTACGTATATAAATGTCTTAATAAAACTTCATCTAATAATGAAGTTATTAGTATGTAAGGCAGATGGTAGCTTAATGCAGGTCAAAAGAAATACAGAAATCTCCTATAGGAGCTTTCTGCATTACTTTTGCCCTGCATTGAGCAACCACCTGCTTTTTAAGACTCCTATGTTCAATAAATGAATGACCACTTAAGACATGCTCTGCTGTAAATAAATGTTCCATTTTACAAATTCATGATGGCCATACTGAATGTTAACATACCTATTAAAACTTGCATAATTCATACAGTCATACCTCCCACAGAATATAAAAAACCCTTTTAATATGAACTATGACATTGATACCAGCGCCTGTCAATCAAAATTTGAAGACTCCTGTTTCTGTATTATCGTCAGCCTTTACCAAGTCATACCACTTGGTCTACACCACTGTCTTATACTCCAATACTTAATGTAGGTTTTTTCTCCTCTCGTTCCAAAAAGCACGACCACAGTACCTAACAGTCTGGTTCCTATTTCCAATCTGGGTCATTGTACATCTCATATGGATCCAAAACGTTTGTAAAAATGTGTCATAATGTCGATAATAACAGGTTAATGTTTAAGTATTTATCCCTGGTTGATTTCTTTCAGGTTCGTGTTATCCTAGTTACATCTTGTGAGATAATCTTGTAGAGAATCTCCTTTTCACATTTACAGTGAGCATCTTATCTGATGAAAACTGAAGTGCATTCAAAAGACACAAACTGTGCATCTATTGAATTGTATGACATTTTTGAAATGTGATACGTAACCCTTCTTTATGCGAAGCACACCTTGGCTGGTATTTGCAAACAACTCGGATCCAGATAAGACGCCGAGTAACTCGACGTCTCTTCAGGATCCAAGCTGTTTGGCATTCAATAAGTAGTTTCTCAAAAGCTTGAACAAATCTGATGTCAGTATTAATTTCAGCAGACCAAATTTTGGGCAGATTATTTTTTTATCAGTATAAGAAGGGTTAAAACGAATTTTGCAATAGTGAGCAGAGTAATTAGAACTATAGTAAAATATGCGTAGTATTGGATATTGTATGCTTACATAAGTAAAACCTCTCTATAACGACCACTAAATTGTGTTAATTAGATGGTATTTAGGGCAGGTGGCTGCTTAAAGCAAGGTGAAAGTAAACCAGAACGCTCCTACAGGAGCGTTCAGTTTTACTTTCACTTTGCTTTAAGCAGCCACCTGCCTTTTACACAAACTATTTGATGTAATTTAGTAGCCGTTATAGAGAGGTTTTACTGTAGTAGGTACACCAACATTGTAATGCTAAATTGTTTATTGAAAGGTAGTTTCACACTAATAGTAACCCTGTAAGGTCAGATATGTAGATCTGATTGTCACTCTCTGGTCTTATGTCTGTCTGGATGTCTAAATCTGATAAAGTTGCCTATTATGCTCAATTTTCAGTATCAATAATTTGTTACTTTCTACGGCCTTGATAATATTAACCGCTAGAATTACAGTATTTGGTAAGATTTTTAATCATTAAATATCTGTCAATTCCAATATTTATAATAATTACACTTTCTTTATTCAATGTAGCTAAATAGTATACGTCAAAACTTTTGGAAAGACTTCGTATTGTATTTTTGCGGTGTAGATAATTTACATAATATTATATTCGATTTACAAAATAGTAATTGCACGTGTCGGTCAAACATTTTAATTACTTGCAATGTGCGTGTTCGGAAGGTCATGACAATCTTGAATACTTAAATATCTGATAAGTTTTTACGGAGGCCTTGATAATTTTAACCTTTTTTTCTATAAGCTGATAATGCAATTTCTGTTGCATAATTTGATTATCGATCAAAGTAAAAAAACATACGTTCAATATGTAGCATTTTATACTTTGTGTCAATCATTACATTCAAATATAATTAAACATAACATGCCTGCTCGCACCATGCAATTATATCGCTGTAAAACTCATTGTTTATTTTTCCATGTATTTTGATATTCTTTTTCAGCTATATTATTCTATACATAAAAGTGGAACAGAGCAATTACAGAAACAAAACATTTTCACTGTACGTGTGTGATAAATTATTGGTGAAACAAAGATTTTCACTGAATTAATATAATGTCAAAATATTTTTGTATTTATATATAAAACTTTCATTCTAAAATATATGTAGCTTTGTATGAGACTGAGCCCTTTGAACAACGGGAAAGGGGATGTCTGTCATTTGCGATCTGGGCCCATGCTTATAAAACTTTTAGTTGAGTCTGAGTTCGTTCTCAAGTTTTTGATTGGTCAGATTTGAGCCTTTGGCTCAAATCTGACCAATCAAAAGCTTGAGAACTCAAATCTGACCAATCAAAAGCTTGAGAACGAACAGTGATTGACTATTCCACTTTGAAAAATCAGCATTGAAAGAGTCAATTTTGTTACGAGAATTGTTCTGTTTGCATTTGATTCACCAGAAAGAGTATTGATTTGAACTAAAGCCTCTGTTTTCAATGTTGAAAAATAATTTTCTTCTGTATACTGTGGAGTCTCTATGAAGCGATCGCGTTATTTATTAAGTCAGGTGTCTGTAAAAGCAGGTGGTGGCTAAATGCAGGGCAAAAGTAATGCAGAAATCATTATAGGAGCTTTTGTCCCGCATTAAACTACCACCTGTTTTAAAAATCCAGACATTGGTCGTATTAGAAAGACTTTACTGTACAATATGTTTTGGTATTGCTTTTGACCTAAATTTGTTTTGCATCTATACAATGCTTCACTGAATATTCGTGTTCAAAACTATACCACAACAACAACAAAAGAACACATGAATAAGTGTTAAAGCATATTAATCATAATTTTAAATACTATAATTTTAGTGTGTCTTGCCGTCGTCCAAATAGCCTATAGTTATAAAAAATAATAGTATTTCGACATTTTACTGTTTCGTTTTCAAATAGTTTGGATACCTGGTACCCTGTGTACAAATATTGATAGTTATTTATAGTTATACATAAATTACAAACACTTTCAAAAGAAGATTAAGGTAAATGCGATTTTAAGTATTGCTTAAAATGTCAAACTTGTAAATATGGTTAGAATTGCAACAAAATAGGCGAACCATTAGTGTTCCCTGTAATTACGGGTGAAAAAAATATGTTATTGAAAACAAATTTTCTTGCAATTTACTGTTCTATGCCGCTAACAAAATGTTCCCACTTGAATGTTGGATATGAAATGTGCTATATAAGTTTTGAAGCCGGATGCATGTTAGGACATTTATGACAATTATGACAAGCTCAGAGTCAACCATTAGGATAGTATGATTTATTTCACAAGAAGGCTCGCTTATCCCTTTCAACACGAAGTAATTCTCTTTTAGACCACTTGTTGCATACGTTACTGTTAAAAGTATAATTTTTCACTCAATTGTTTAAAAGAATAATGTCAGAGTATGAAACAGTTTTAATCCTGATGGGAGGTCGAGGTTCTTGGCGCCTCATTTGGATCCAAACTGTTTGCAAAGATCACCACAAATTGTTCGATGCCTTTTAAATGAGTAAAGTAAATGCTTGTAAAATGTTTGATACGTTAAAAGGGAAACTATAATTGTATATTTGAGTGTTGAGATTAGATCTTTGACAGACACAGAAACACATATTTCTTATGATATAAATGTCGCATTAACTCTGTAGTTGCCCGTGTCGCATCTGTGATCACATATACAAACAGTTTGGATCCAGATGAGACGCCGAGTAACTCGGCGTCTCATCATGATCCAAACAGTTTGTTACTATGGTAATGTTTTTGGAAATAGAAAAGGGAGAAATTAAACGAATGTAAATTGAGGCAGACGACTTTATTTTGCAGACGACAATATTCGGCAGCGACAGCGTTAACGTTAAGCGTTACTCAAATAGGGTCTATAAGATTCACAAAATGCTTAAGTTAGTAAATTACACCGAAGTTTATTAATGTGTCGATCACCCTCTAAATACACTAAATGCCAAAACTTATATTGGTTTCTGTATAGAGAAAAGAACATAAATATGTCACATATACTTACTACTTACGAATAAAATCTAACGACTACTATATGATTCAGGGATCCGGTATACTATGTTCCTAATATTACAGAGGCCCAGCTAAGATTCGTAAGTTTAAACATTTTCAAGAATAACTCCTTTATTTTTCCATCAATCCCTGTACTGTGACCATTCGTTAGAATCGACTCTCCGAGACGATTCTAATGAGTGGTCACATTATAGAGTATGTTGGAGAAATGACGATTTAAGTATTCGGATACGCACCTTTGATGGTAGCTCTGTAATAATATTTAGAAGTAACATGTATTAATATTAAACATTTAACTTAATACGTTAGTTTGTCTGTTCCTTGAAAGATATGGATATTGTTTAAATTCACATCCTTACATTACGTGGTCAGAATTTAAATCCCTACAGTTCATATCAGTTTATAATAAAAAATATGTATACATCAACCTTTAAAATTGGGTGTAGTTCTTTTTTTAAGACGAGCGGTAGCTTAATGCAGGACGAACGTTATGCAGAAAGTTTCTAGAGGATCTTTCTGTATAACGTTCGTCCTGCATTCAGCATTCGTCCTTCACTAGATCGAAATTTAACCACGCCTTCTTACGCCTATGCAAACAGAGCAGACCCAGGCCACACAGCTCCTGCAGGAACCGTCTGATCAGGGTCTGCTCTGTTTGCTTAAGATAAATTATTGATACGATTATATAGTTTCTGCCCTGGCCGTGTCTATGTGCTATTATAACAATTAATCTAATAAAATTAATATTCATGATGTTGTTATCACTATATTCATGGATTAAAGGGTTTAACAGCCATTTGTTTTTACAGTATGGTAAAGTTGAGCCGAAATACAACTTGTCATTTTATCATCTTAATTCCGGTCATCAGTCGGTCATTCGGGTAAATTAAGAAGAGGTTTAAATTTGGACTTTAAGGACAGTTGGTTGCTTAATGCAGAACGAAGATTATATAGAAATCTGTTGTGGAAACTTTCTATATAACTTTCGTCTTGCATTAAGCAACTACCTGCTTTTAACTCTTTTGGTGCCAAATTTAAAAGTGTCGTCTGCAATAATATTTTCATATTAAATATAATTCTAAACTAAATAATAAAGGTATATTAGTTAAACATTTGTTTTTAAAAACCTGTATGCTAGGGCTAAAAAAGTACAGAAAACAGTGTAGTCCCAGGTCAGATGCCGCCTTGAAAAAGCGGCATCTGACCTGGGACTGCACTGTTTTCAATGGTGCCAACAGGCGACATTGGCACCGAAAGAGTTAAAGACACCCATATCTATTAAGTAAGTGGTTTGTTTAAAGGGGTTCTAATGTACATGTTGCACATCGTTTTTCTATAAGAGACGTTTAGCTGTAGGACAGGTTATCTCCCTTTGACTATTGCAGTATCGACTGTTGCCCCGGCTGATAGCGAATAGGAAGTTCATTTGAAACAGAGTCGGACAGCCACGGGACATTCGAAAAACGTTTAACCCTTTCCCTCGTATTAAAGCTTTTTCACTCTTTTTGCAAACAGGGTAGAACCAGATCCATCTGATCAAGGTATATCCTGTTTGCTATAAAATCATACTACATTTGTAGATCTGACTGTACAGTTTCTACCAATATCAAAAAATCTTTGGTAGATATGAAATTATAAAGATTCAGCTAGTAAGTGTTCATGGTGTTTTTCTTTCTTTCATGAATATCAAACAGGGAAGGGTTAAATTTTGAACTGCATAAAACAATAACGGACATTAAATTTCACGTGCCCTTAACTCTTTCCTTGCCAACGTCGCATCTATTATCACTTATGCAAATAGTTTGGATCAGAATAAGACGCCGAGTAAGTCGGTATTTCATCAGGACCCAAATACATTGTAACTCTGGTAATGTTTTGATAGAAAAAGGGGAGAATATTGTGAAGAGAAAAAGTGGAGAAAACTCATGCAAATTGTGGTAGACGGCAAAGTTTGTAGACGATAATATCTGACAGCGAAATCATAACCATCAAAGTGTGGTAGGCATAGTTTGCAGTATACCTTAAATCTGAAAACAGTTTCTCCTACAGTAGAACCCCTTTAATGCGACCACTTGATGGATAAACATTTCTCCCTTTATAAGCAGGCGGCTGATTAATGTAGGACAAAAGTAATGCAGAAAGCTCCTCTGCATTAAGCTACCACCTGACTCTGCCAATAATTATACCACTTTTTGGTGGTCGTATCAGAGGGGTTTTACTGTTTTTTCATATTTAAATTTAACCAGAGAGTCCAACGGTTTGGATTAGCATTAACGAGAGATTCATGGTGCGATTTTGATGAGAGGACCTAATACATGGGAATCAATTGTTTAAAGGCATTTGAAACCGGTCATTATGCTGCAGCCTCCATTGCTCCCTCCGAACAACAACACTTTTCGGAAACACATACGAGTGTTGTTGTAGGGAGGGAATTGTTGTTGGGAGGGACCAATGTTTCACTACAAAGGATAAAGTATATTTTATGCTAATCATTAAGTATTATATTCAAATTTGACAGAGTACTGTGACCACGAAGAACTTTCTAGTTTCTAGTATCTAACTTCAGTTTAATACGATCGTGTTCGATTGAAATTTTACTTCTGTCACATAATCTTGTTCTAGAAGCGACAAATCAAACACGCCTATGGATAGAACAATTAAATATTTAAACTGATCTAACAGATAATATCTTTATACTTTATTTATAGAAATAAATTTCTCAATTGTTCATATACAAATATAAAAATTCAGGTTGTCATTATTTCTTACATTAATATTCAAGAGGTAAAGGGGTTTATGTCATGTTCTCCTGTCATATTCTTAGCTGATTATGTATAATTAATTAAGAATTCAACAATTTGTCACTCGTTTAACCCATTACCTCATATTGACGACTTTTGACGACTCTGTAGAAGTCACTTTGTGAAACCATTGTGATAAACAGAACATTTGCTCCTATAGGAGCAAATGCTCTATTTATCACAATGGTTTCAAACTACAAAATTCTAAAAGTTTCCTTTTCTCTTATTTAATGCTCCTTTACGGTAGATTTATTCATAGAGGTTGTATCTAAAAATAGCGTATGAGGTAATGGGTTAAGATGCATATTGAAATAAGACATTAAGTAATGTTGAACGTTTCTGTAATATCTTACTCGTATTGCTGTTAACATGGTTAAGAGCTCTATGATAGATTGCAAGAAGGCAAAGGTGTGCAAAAACGCATTTCCAAACCTAGAACCACAATTAGAACAATGTACGTATCAGAGGAGGTAAGCAAGTACAAATTCTTGTATGAAATTTGATTCAAAAATAATAATACGACCAGTGCGCCACCCAAGGTGATATGCACATATATTTTGGTATTGCAATAGTTTAAGAGAAAGAAAGTGACACGAGTGATTGACAGCGGAAATAGACAAATGACTGACCTATTACAAATAAATTTCATACAAATTTTAAATGATCGCCACTTCGGATTCAGTACTTATACAATTACTGTGTATTATTATCATTCGACGTAATTTGGTCTTATTGATACGGGTCCCAGTTTGGAAATGCTAATTATCTGCTTTCTTCACATTGTCATTATTAAAGTCTAATTAGCGGCATATTTCATTTTTTCTTTTTTGTTTGGTAGTTACGCAGTTGAACTAGTGCTGTAAAAAACGTTCGTGACTGCCTGACAGAGAATTTCACTTCTTTCTTTTCATACAAACTTTCATACAGTAGAAAAAAATCCCAACGTATAATGACAAATGGTGAAAAAGTCAATTATACTTGAACTGTATACCGATCTTACAGATTAAATGAAATTATGTAATTTATTATTAAATAAAACCGAGACGCCTCCAAGGACACTTTGGAGTGTGTCAAAGAGATGGAGTTATGTCCCTTGACTCAGAAAAAATGAGAAACTACTTGGATAGCCTCCTTAACTCTTAACTCAAATAGACGCATTTTAGCACCTTTGCAATCAGAGTAGACATAGAACAGACGGCTAATGTAGGAACCCTCTGATCAGCGTCTGCTCTGTAGGCTTAAAACATATAAAATATCTGAATCTACAAGTTCAGCCATTATAAAAGAGTTCATTGTCCACAATGCCATTATAAAACATTAGCTTGAATATAATTATTAATGTTGACAGTATATCTTACACATGAACATTCCTGAGGAAAAAAGTTAATTCTTGATATGTTAAATACTCTTAATTATTTGTTTCTTCGAACAAAATCGTTATTATATTCAAACACAAATGTTGAAATGTAACTATGATACAATACCTATCCGCATTGAATATTCATATAAGAAATAACGATATCATAAAATATTATTTGCTGATATTTTCATAATGGCATATATACAATGATGTTTTGGTATTCGTAGAAACTGAATAGTCTGATCTATTATAATTTCATAAGTAAACAGAACAGGACCTGGTTCCATGCTTATAACACTTTTTAGTTGAGTCCGAGTTCGTTCTCAAGTTTTTAATTGGTCAGATTTGAGCCTTTGGCTCAAATCTGACCAATCAAAAGCTTGAGAACGAACTTCTGACTTCTGTCCCTACGGTCCGGTATTTGGCGGCTAAACGAATAAATAACCAGCTTATAACAAGCTGGTGGCTCCGTAAGTGTCCATTTCAGTTCAAAGCCAACAGGGGATCGAAACCACGACCTTCTGTTTTTAAAAGAATGCTTACGCAATACCTTCGGAAACAATATGTACTTAGATATCGCACAGACGTAATAAAGTTATGTTAAGAACGAAGAATATAACAAATTGTTTTTCAATCAGATGTTTTGAGTCAGTTAATATAATGTATTAAAAATACAATGTTATTACTGAAGCCATACTCATTCTTAGTACCGATGACGCCAAAACGCTAGATTTTTGAGCTGATAATATAAGTATTTCTTATCAAACAGAGAGAAAAAGAGGGACACTTAATATGTAACTAAGGTATAAGACCTATAGGCTAAACAAATTATTAAATTTGTTGTCTGTTTGGAAGCGGAAACGTACTGTATTGTAGCAAACACTGCACATTGCTCTTTACATTTAATAATTTGTTGATGTGTAGTTTTTGTCCGGAATGGATGACCATCAGTTTTTGAATTTGCCTTTTTTATTGGAAAATATAGTTAGAATTAAGATAGATGGTTCATCACTATAGCTGTAATATAGAACAGTTAAAAGGAATGCCCTTTTCATTGATATTGAAGATAAGAGACCTAAGCGACTCTAAGACCAAGTATTTCCAACTAAAACTATATCCACCCAAAACCTAATTGCTTTTTACAGTTTGAGGCTAAGAATGTTCTCAAAGTTTTGCCCAAAGGAGAAACCATTATTAAACAACACAGCATCTTTAAAGCATCTTTATTCAATGCAATGTAATTTGGCTATTGAAAAAATGCTTGAAATTAAAAGCAATTATTCCTGAAATATGTTACAAACCTTATCTCTCCCAATTTTCATATTTATGTTATTATTTCTACTGTGCATCCCTAAAGTTGATGTACAAGATAACAAAGTCATTCTCCTTGATTAAAGCCTCTCTATTTAGATTTTATTTCTTCAATGCACTGATACCCATCTTCGGGAAAAGTAAAGCATCTATCTAATAAAGATCTCTGCATGATTGTTCGGTTTATTGTTGGAACAGCGGTTTTGTCGAGTGTCGGTGTTGAGAGGGTCACCACGGGGAGTACTGGACAGGTGGACAAGATAAGAGGGATTCCGAATGTGAACCGTTACTTTAATTAACTGGGCGCTCATCAGCTACTCACGAGGCGTCTGTGAAGTTTCATTTATAGTTTGATAGAGTTGGAAAGCGCTTATCTGCAACAATCTCAATAATAATTTTTCGCTCTGATCTTGTACATTTATATCAGTATGGGTCTACATTAAGAACCAAGTTTTCACTTGCGAACAGGCAGCAAACATTAATCTTAAGATGAATACCACTCACTCCCCTAATAAATCCACCTGATTTTGTGTTATCTCACAACCAAAAACTCTTCTGGAGATGTTAATACTCCAGTAATGTACGTTTCATTATCACCATGAAAATGGTCTGCAAGGCACAAACGTATTTACAGAAGTTTTTATGGTACGAAATGCATCAATGAAAACCAGCGTGTAGGTGCAATTTTTATCAAAGCCATTTATGCAATTTTGCTTTTGGCCAGTACGAATCAATGAAGGTGGGTGGCCAAATCAAAGCTGTGTTTTGCACTTGGGTGTTTTTTTTTTAAATTAAAACACATTAAATTCTTACACAGTGTCATGTCCAGGTTTGCACTGTTTGATCTCAAAATATGTAGTGTTTGGTTCTCCATCTTTCCATACAACATACAATTTGATCTGATAGTTTTTCAATAGACTAGATACGTAATCTGGGTCAGCACTATTTTCAATGCAATGAGAGAGCAGCGCATTTCACAATAGAAAAATGTTTTTTTCAAATACCGCTGTACTAATACTTGATAGAACTAGTAAAAAGGTGAGTTCCTCAAAATAAAATATGATGTAAATAAGGTGAAATACATGTAAATCAAATAATTATATGCTTCTACCAAGACTTCACAAGAAAAACGATTTCCTGCGAAATTGAACATTGTGTGGCTGTAGTTATTAATTCTATTTTAAATACATATTGATGGATTTCATATTTCTACCAATGTCTAATTAAAGACATAAGTATGTTTGGTTTATTTATAAACAATATAATCAGCTATATCATTGTTGCAAAACAAGCAAGCATTATTTCAAGAAATGATAACTGTTTTCATAATATAAAGTACATGTATCTTAGTTTTGCATGCAAGGAAAGTGGACTTTTAACTATATGATTGTTGACTACTTTCTATTCGATCAAGCTTTTGAGGAACTGTTGATCAAGTGTCAAAGAGATTGGACCCAAGCTGTTTGCAAATGCGACACACACGCACACAAAGAAACAAAGGCACAAGACAAACAAAAATGTAAGGGCGACAAAGAGTGTATCGCCTTGGAACGACCAGTAGCAAAATAACGACTGGGTGGCCGCGTTTAATGGGATAAGTATTAAGATATTATGTTATACATGTATTTACATTTTCATTTGTTTTATTCTGGCTAAACATTTCTGATGATATTACCATCAGAAAAGATTATCCATCATAAAATGAAAAATGTTTGCGATACCCACATGAATAAATTACTAAATATAAGATTGTATGCATGGGTAGAACATATATTTTTCCTTTATTAGTACCATTTAAAACCATTATTGCATTGATTGTCGTTTATGTTTGAATGGTAATCTAACTTTGACAACACTAGAAAGGTAAAAAAACATATCTTCTTATTTGGCGTTTGTCCGTTTCCAGTATATCCCTATTTTGAACTTATCGTTCTGAAATTAACCCGAATTTCTCTATATTTTTCTGTGATGTTAATATGCTTATATCTTAATGCATATTCATATAATAAATAATAACATCATGAATAATGATTAGGCGAATTTTAAATTCTGTATATGAACATAATTATTATGATATATTGACTATAGCCATTTCTATATAGTTCCAAAAGCAAACAGAGCAGACACTGGTCAGACGGCTCCAACAGGAACCGCCTGGTCTTGAACTCATCTGTTTGCCAAGGTACCAAAAAGCGCCTTTATGAGGTAAATGATTAATGCTGCAACTTTATATACTATGTACAAGGTAATATGTCAATGAATAACGCGTTCTTGAATATATTTACAATCCATTAATATGATACTGTGTTGACCATTTTATGGACTTATACAGAGTTAACGATAAAGGTGCGTACCCAAATACTCATTTCTCCACCAATTTCTTTACTGTTACCACTCTTTAGAATCGTCTCGAAGAGACGATTCTAAAGAGTGGTCACAGTATAGGGTTTGGAGCTATGCTTGAACAAGTTTAGATTTACGCATCTTCCCGGAGCCTTGCTTATATAAAACACATTTGTCAATCAACAATAAACGTTTACATCGCCATTCGTACTGTCTTGTTCTAGAACAGAATATCACTGCGATATCGCGAACACATACGCAAATAGGAATCTCGCGAATTTGTCTAAAACAAGGCCGAATTACATTCGGCGAAATCGATACTTTAGCATTCCATTTTCTCAATTTTAGTGATTAGTCGCATGCTTTCCCATTTTGTACTATTTTCCATTAAAAAGTATATCTGTTTATTTTTCCTACAGACTTCTAGAACGCGTCATTTATAGAAACATTATTTTTAACAGTAAATTCAACATTTATAAAAACTATTTCAGGTTGCCAAAATTTTGAATCTTGCCCGCTGTGAAAAAATATGTCTACTTAAATTCTGATATAGTTCTTTACTTCTCCCAGTTCGATCACGCATTTGTGAAACTACTGACCAAATATCAAACAGCTTGGATCCTGATGAGACGCCGAGTTACTCGGCGTCTCATCAGGATCCAAGCTGTTTGTAAATGCGATTCAAGTCGCCGATAGCTGGATTAGAGTGAAGCTGGTAACAGTGACAGGTCTTCATAAGTATCGGCTCGGTATACTTTTATAACTGAGATATCATTCCAAATGGAAACATCATACATAGACTGTAACTGTAACTATTGACACACGAGCATTCATATACCAAAACATTAACGGAATTACCATTCCTGTCACTGCTTTTAATTATTTTTATCACAACCATTCCATGAATGCGTCACTTATTTAACAATAACATCGGGACATCATTAAGAACAAGTAGGGAAACATGTCATACTTACCTGACAACATTTATATTTTCCTGCAATGACCAAGCAGGTGCTGCCTCAAGTGTCTGTACATTGGTTTTCGAGAACATCGTTAATTAAGAGGTCATTCCGTAGATGCCACCGGTGATTAGTTGTGGTCATTATAAGAAGACACGCCAAATACTCTTGAGACTGGCACGAAATTAACATGCAAGGAACTGACAAGAGCAATTATAAACGTGTACGTACTCTACTGACACGCACTCTTGTATTTCTAGGTGTCAATAATTAAAATGAAGTACCTTCTTTCCATACATAAAACGATGGAAGTGAAAGTAAATGGGCTGTCACCTATCATATATGCTGATACAAAAGACGATATGCTTACAATAACAAAGCGCGTGCGTGCAATATAGTTATATCACATGCTGGCACTATGTTTTATATACAGTATATATAAGTTTTACATGTATAGACTTATTGAGTTCTTGCTTTAAGGCGGCGATATGTATATCCAAAGAACAAAGATAAAGTTTCTCATCATGACTGTTTTGCACATGAAAGTTTATGGTGCCATTCATAAACATTGTTGATACACCAGTACCGTTGTTACTACTCTAGCTACTACAAACATTCTTTTTTACTATTATTCTACTTATATATTAATGTGCTGTATGAAATATGTCATTGATTGAACAAAACCTCGTGTATATTGAGTACCACCAGTTACATAAACAAGAGAGAGATACGCTCATCCTCTTGTTAAACACTTACCCTGTTCTGTTTATTCCAAATTTCAATACCTACTGGATATCAATGGGAAAACTGGTAAAAATGAAATATGGAAGGTGGAAAATTCTAGCCTTTTAAGAAAGTAAAGAAACAGAACTATCAAATTCCATTAGCAAACAGAATAGACCCTGGGTCTGGGTCTACTCTGTTTGCAAGTGCGTGAAAACACGTTTATATGAGGGGAAGGGTTAACCCATTCCCTTATATGAACACATTTTAACGCATCTGTAAAAGACATTTTTGAAACCATTGTTATAAATACAGCATTTGCTCAATAGGAGCAAATGCTGTATTTATCACAATGGTTTCAAAACTACACACTTCTAAACAAATATTTTGTCTAGTTAGTGCTCATTTCAGTAAATTTATTCAAAGAGGTTGGGTTTTAAATATATTCTAGGAGGGAATGAGTTAATCCTGTACTCCATATAAACGGATTTGCATGCCTTTGCACACAGAGCAGGTCAAGATGAGATGGGTCTTGTAGGACGCTGTTTGGGGTTTATATTTATTGCAAATGGCTGATATATTTGTTTCCGGCATGCAATAGTTTAAATAAACATAATTTTTACCTTCAATGTCAACACTAGTTAACTCTTTAGTTGTCAATGTTGCATCTGTGATTAACCATGCAAACAGTTTGAATCCAGATGAGACGCCGAATAGTCCGGCATCTTATTAGGATCCAAACAGTATGTTGCCATGACTATGTTTTTTAAAATAAAAAAATTAAGAAGCGAAGAAAAAAAAAGAAATTTGTAGCTGACGACAATATTTGCAGACGATAAAAGTTGGCAGCGAAAGAGTTAACTTGCGTCGTTTCCAAAAAGCTATGACGTCATCACTAGTTTATGTAATTCATTATCGCGCTATGGAGCTCGGCGTCAGGCTAATTGTTCAATGAATAATTTTGGATTAATTCAAGGTGATATAGTTGAGATGTCTCACAGCTTTGATCATAATCGGACAACGTGTTTCTGCTGATTTTGGTCTATCTCGTTTGCAAATCCCAATGATGGGTGCATACATTTATTTATTACATCTATAACATTGTGTTAGCCATACGTTGCTTTATATAAATTACTCTCATTTAATGCTTTACCTCATGAAAATAAATGTAAGAAATAAAGATCTAAATTTATAATGTCATTTTTATAATGGTATATAAACACAGGGTGGTTTTGCAATGGCACAAATCGTAGAATCTGATACAGTAAAATCTCTCTATAACGGCCAATAAATTACATCAACTATTTTGTGTTAAAGGCAGGTGGCTGCTTAAAGCAAGGTGAAAGTAAAACAGAACGCTCCTATAGGAGCGTTCTGTTTTACTTTCACCTTGCTTTAAGCAGCGACCTGTCCTTAATACCGACTAATCAGCACAATTTAGTGACCGTTAGAGAGAGGTTTTACTGTATGTATATTATTCACAAGCAAACATAACAGACCCTGATCAGGCGGTTTTACAGGAGCCGTCTGGTATCGGTCTATTCTGTTCTACAAAAGTGTTAAATTAAATATGCTTATCTATGGAATAATAAATAATGCTAAACGTGCAATATCATGTATGGTGGAAAATCCAGTATAATTTAAGAGAAGTGCAACAAACACGTATATCCCGTATAACTATGTATCCATATAGCGCGCTTGTGTGCGTACAAGGGATGGGGTTAGAGTTAATGGAATTCAACATATCAACATACTCAACATACATTATGCTTTTAAATAAATGTTTCAGTTTATCAATACTAGAACGCTCTAACATTTCGATTTTCATATTATCCTTACCTCGTCCCCTTTTTTAAAAACTCTTCACCCCCCCCTTTTTTTTAACTCATTCTATCATGTTGACGCCTGTTAACTCCTCTTTAAAAGTTACTTTTTGAAACCATTGTGATTAATAGAGCATTTGCTCCATAGGAGCAAATGCTCTATTTATCACAATAGTTTCAAAACTACACAAATCTAAAAAACTTTCTTTTCTCTAGTAATTTTAATGCTCCTTATCAGTAGATTTATTTAAAGAGGTTGGGTATAAAATATAGCCTATTAGGTAAAGGATTAATAATGATTTGTGTCTTGAATTGTCCCGCATGTGTAATCGAGAAACAAGTGTGATTAGCCAATTTTATACAATTGCTTTTTCAAAATGCTGAACTTACAACAATATTTAGATGTGCGATTTATGTTTCTGAGTTTCAATTCTATACCCGATATGTCAGTAAATACGGACCCTGTATATACATATACACGTACTACTGTAGCGGCTGTTCCTCGTTTAACAATAGCCCGAATGATGAATTCAGAAGGTATCCGAGCGAAGTGTGTCGTCTGTTTCAAATTAAATCAGTGACGTCAAAGCACCAGACGTAACAATCGGAATGCCTCGGAAAATGAAATGGAAATATGATGGAAATGTTTTCAAGACCACTTCTTTCTGTTCATTACTCGAGTTTGAATTCACTAGAGATTGTAACAAATGTTTACATCAAATCTGTTTGATTAGAAATATTCTAAAGCTCGCCTGTATTAGCCACCGAAAACCCCTCAACGGACGTCGACGAAACGAGATGGCTAGATAAATCCTAAATGTAAATCAACGAATAATACAGCGCACTCCATACTAGACGACAGTACCGCGAGACCTTATCGAGATCTCGCGAGAGTTCCGCACGCGGTAATTTCTTATCTCGCAAGAGATAAGGAAACAGAACGATATCTCTTTTATTTCATAGATTGAATCGTTGTCATGGCGGATGACAGAAACCTTTTAGGGAACACTGTTTAACTTGCATTTTCTCACCGAGTCGGCGCCAAATTTGCACTCCTAATGTTCCAGACAGCGACAGATATTGACCAACCAATTTCAGACCTCGGGAGAGCTTTAGCCATTGCTGGTTCATCGATGTGTTACAGCGGTAATGACGTGTGCAATGCCGAACAGAGCGCAAATGAATATGTGATTAATTCTGATATGATACGTAATATGTTTATTGTCAACCATTCGTTTACAAACTTGTTTCGACAATGTATAGTTACAAATGTAGTTATGTTTTTAACCCTTTCCTCCATAAACACGCCTTTCTAAGCCTCTGTAAAAATCACCTATAGAAACCATTGTGATAAATAGAGCATTTACTTTATTAGCTTCTTTTTTCAATTTTGCATAACACATTGTTTATCGGTATTGGTAGGATCTATTTGATAATTTCATAAGCAAATAGAGCCGACCCTGATCAGATGGCTCCTACGGGGAATATCTGAAAAGCCTCTTCTCTATTTACAAAGGCGCGATAAATTTTATTTCAGGGAAAATGTAATACATGTATATACTTTCAAAATTACTAATTGTCTTACTGTACAACAGATTAGATATCTAAATTTATATGGTGAAATCGAAAGCAATCTAAATCTGACCTGGAGCCATATCGTGTATAGGAGTGGTGATTTAAGAAATGAATGATGTGCTTCCGGTGTTCATGAGGTTATGCAACGCATAGCTTTACGAGCAAAGTTAGTGAAGCCCGAAGGGCTTCACGTGAATCTTTGCTCGTAAAGCTATGCGTTGCATAACCTCATGAACACCGGGAGCACGTCATTTATTTCTTATATTTATATTCCATTGTATTTCTTATATTTCAACGGACCCGGTATTGAAATGAACATTCATGGGAAAATGCAACTTTCTTTTTAGAAGAAGGTTATATAAGGACGTTGCAGGGCGAATGTAAATATAATTTATTGAAATGGAAGTCCCATATATATGGTATTAATTTGTCGAGTACTTATGTAGTACGCAAAGTATAAACGAGTCTTATTTGTTATTAATGTATTTCTAATGAGTGATAATTAAGCCGGTCGTACTAAAGTAATATAACTTAACCCTTATCCGACTAACCACGATTTCCTCATAGGCTAATTTTAGACTTGACCTCTTTTTAACAAATTTACCGAAAAGGAGCATTTACTAGAAAAAATACAGAAACAAAGAAGTTTGTAGTTTTGAAACAATTGTGATCAATAGAGTACATGTATCTGCACTATTTATCACAATGGTGTAAAAAACCTGAATGTTACAGAGGCGTCAAAAGGCGTCAGAAGGGGTGGGGTGGGGGTGGGGTGGGGTGGGGTGGGGTGGGGTTGTTACTCGTATTTGCAGTAGGCTTCGATCCAGATGAGACCCTGGTAAAATCGGTGTGTCTTTGATATTGGGTCAATAGATTCTCAAAATCTTGTGTCATGGCATTTGGTCAACATTTTCTCAAAATCATGATTTAATCGGAAGTAGTCAAATTTGCACCAGATCCAAATTTGTGATCACCTATGCAAACAGTTTGGATCCAGATGAGACGCCGAGTAACTCGGCGTCTCATCAGGATCCAAACTGTTTGTTACTATGACTGGTTTTTTAAACAAAAATGAAGAAAAACAAATAATGAAAATTGTAGCAGACGACAAGGTTTGCAGATGACAAAATTTGGCAGCGAAAGAGTTCAGTTGCGTCGTTTCCAAAACCTATGACGTCATGAAGATAATAGACATGCGCAGCAAGCGCAGCGAACCAGTAAATATTCCAATTACCAATAACTGATTTTCACTGCCTTAAAATTACCTTTATAACCGCCTGGGCTTGTAACTATCATATCTTAGTAACCTCTAACCTTACTTATCAATTACAACATCATCAATATCGCTCACATCTCTATTTTATCCTGCACTGAATAATGATATCAGATCAGTTATGTTCCTGATACATATCACATCTCGTTTAAGTCGCGATATAAGACCGAAATCGAAAAGATATGAACGCCACTTGAGGGACGAGTTTTTTTCCTATAGACAAATTGCATTATTTAGTTGTTAGTTGCTGTACGGGCTGTTAAAATAAGTCTTCAAATCCACATGGTCTGTTTCAGTTTTGTTCAGTTTTGGTTCATGTGCATATTCATTAAAATTTCAAAATGCATGCTGCGTAAATATGTAGAAGCAGAAAAAAGAGAATAGAACAGGACAAGCGAGAGGGCGATTTTTATTTTCAATGTTTGTGAAGTAATACCTTTTTCTAATACATCGTCGAATATTCACCCTTTCCCTCGTGAATATTCGTGTCGTAAATAATGACATCATGAATATTTATTAGCTGAATTTTTATAATGACATATAAACACAGTATACTTAAGTCCATACCAGAAAATGTAGAATAAGATCTATATACATGTACTTCAATAAGCAAACAGAATAGACCCAGATCAGGATGAACTCAGTTTGCAAATACGTGAAAATGTATATTTGTCAGGGAAAAGATTTAAGCATTATCGTCTAAAAAATAATGTCCATTGAAACTCCGATCTGGAATAAGTTTAACGTAATTCACAACAGAATAAGACAAGTGAGTGGTTCAGTCAAATGTAGGCCTAACTCTTAAATATTTATGTATTTCGTTCGAGTGTTAAAACTGTAATATGTTCGTGGTGGGCAGCGTAAAATTGAAATAAAATAACCAACAACATATCAACATGAAATAAATAAATACATGTACATATAAAACACGTTAGTCACTGCATTGCGAGCAATCATGTTCGCCTGTTGTACACTAGTTGTCTGCAACTTTTAATCACATCTATTTTGGTATAGACTTCTCATTATAGAACGTATCCTTATTAACTCTTAACCCTTTCACTGTTCTATATTTGTTCAAAATTTCAATACATACTGAATATTCATGGTCAAAGTAGTTATAACAAAATATGGAAGGAGGAACACTGTAGCTATTTTGGAATCTAAAGAATATTCCATTAGCAAACACAGCATACCCTGATCAGACGGCTCCTATAGGAGCCGTCTGATCTGGGTCTACTCTTTTTGCAGGTACGTGAAAAGGCGTTTATATGAAGGAAAGGTTAACTCTTTTCCTGCCAAACTTTGTCTTCTGCAAAATGTTCCGTCTGCTACATGTTTCCAGTTTTTATTTTTATTCTTTCTTGTTTAAGAGAAATGTGCAGTAAAATTTCGATTATTCGATTTTTTTGTATAGAAGAATTCAGACACATTTAAGCAGGTGGTTGCTTAATGCATGGTGAAAGTCACGCAGAAAGCTCCTATAGGAGCTTTCTGCATGACTTTTACCATGCATTAAGCTGCCACCCGTCTTAAAGATCGATAATGATACGTATTTTAGTGTTCGAATAATCAAGATTTTGCTGTATTGTCACAGTAACAACCGGTTTAGAGCCTGATGACACACATACTATCCGGCGTGTCATCTGGATTTGCACTGTCTGCATATGTAAGTGAAAGAATTAACCCTTTCCACCATACAACCGCCTTTTCTCGCCTTTGTAAGTAAAGTAGACCCAGATAAGACGGCTCCTGTAGGAGCCGTCTAATCAAGGTTTACTTTGTTTGCTAAAGAAAATTGTCATAGATATGACTCTACATTTTTTACCAACATCCAAATATCCTTTGTAATATACCATTATAAAACAAATCAGCTAATAAATATGCTTGATGTCATTATTTCATACATGAATATTCATCAGTGAAAGAATTAATCAATGGGCTACACATCCACTAATATTGTTTCAAACTGATAACAAATACAGGACAGCTGATGAGACCTAGCATGACCCTGCTCATTCGCAACAAACCATCGTCTTCTAAGTTCTAAGGAGCATCGTAAGCTTCATGTTTTGATATATGTAATATTTTATTTATCTACTGCTTAAACGTCAAACAATGTTGATCCTGATGAGACGCCGAGTTGTCAGGCATCTTCTCTGGATCAGACATGTCTGCAAAGGTCTATCATAAATGTACCCACTTGTTAAGAGTTATAACTCCAACCTACCGCGTTTTGAGAAAGATGACATAGATAAACTATAAATTTTAACGACATGAAGCTTGAAATTATTATTTTTCAACCCCAACCCAAATAAGGAGGCTCCGACTTGTGTCTCGTTCAACCCAGAGCGGCAGTTTATTGGCTTTCAAAGTTAATTTGCACGGAGAAGGGGTGAATGCTGTTTTAGATTTCATGAATATAATTACGATTAATCAAGCCGCCTGTCTAGATAAGGGGCCATGTTTACGACCAGAGCGTCGATGAGTCGGGTACGCAGGCATATCCGACCTTTCATGTGCCAGTATGTTATATTCTACTGGCAAATCCATCATGTTTTAGTTTTACAATACGTTTTGTTCTACCCGTATTAATTGCAGAAATTGACAATCGATTGTTAACAATTGATGGTATAGTTTTTAATTTCTTGCTATCCATTTTCTGTTAAGAGTGCCAATGTATAACAGTCCTGGAAATGTGCACCAAGGAGAATAAGAGTTAAAGATGTAGGGATGGTTTTACATTAATTGATATTTCGGAAAATTTTAAATTTGCGAAAATATGACAAAAAATCATTAATCATTCCTTTTATGACAAACTTGACACAAATGATGGCTATAAGCTTTGTGATGGTATGGTTAAGACTGAAATAAACGGAGAAGCTGCTGCGAATACATCTCTCTGACAAAATATGGAAACAAGAATTTTACACACCAATGCTTTAAGCTCATTCAGTCATACTGACAATTTTGACGCCTCTGTAAAATTCGTTTTTGAAATAATTGTGATAAATAGAGCATGTGCTTCATAGGAGCAAATGCTCTATTTATCACAATGATTTCAAAACCATTTAGGTAGATTTATTCAAAGGGGCTAAATATAGTATAGGATGGAACGGGTTGACAATGGTCCGCCGTACAACTACGATCCCATATTTGAGACATAGGCAAACAGTGTAGCCTCAGATCAGAAGGTCCCTGAAAGAGTACTCTCACCAACGCTTGCAATGATTTCCATGTCAAGCAATATCAAATGTTTTCACTAGCATACTATTTTTCTTTGGCAGGAAACCCTCACATAAAAAATCCTGTTCTACTCTTTAACCCTTTCCTCCATAAATACGCCTTTATACGCCTCTGTAAAAGTCACCCGTTGAAACCATTGTGGTAAATAGAGCATTTGCTCCTATAGGAGCAAATGCTCTATTTACCACAATGCTTTCAAACTACAAAATTCTAAAATGTTCCCTTTTCTCTAGTCAATGCTCCTTTTGAGTAGATTTATTCAAAGAGGTTGGATCTAAAATAGCCTATGAGGTAATGGGTTAAACAACGACGTAAAATGCGTTTATATTGAATAAAGGGTTAAAGCAAAACTGCATTGGTGTCGCCGATTTTATTTACTAAATACTGGAATTACTAGTAGAGCTTTTCAGTAGTGCTTTTTGTCTTATTTTTGTACTTTTTTTAAAACTAAGATCAGGTTTTTAATCAATTTTATTTTTGAAAAGACATAAACATACGCAGTGTCTAACCTCGATTGAGTTTGTCCAGAAGGTTAACAATGAATGAATTCGTGTTCAATGCTCAGTAAGC